>JAJHSJ010000001.1:85603320-85866076 GCA_021015155.1 Magnolia officinalis
ATTCAAAACACCCTTTAGCGACGAAACTTTTCGTCGCTAAAGGTGGCTTTTAGCTACGAAATTTATTTTGTCGCTAAAAGGAAACTTCTCGACTTTTTTGTTTTGTTTTTTTTCAAAAATTCAAAACACCCTTTAACGATGAAAATTTTCGTCGCTAAAGGTGGCTTTTAGCTACAAAATTAATTTCGTCGCTAAAAGGAAACTTCTCAACTTTTTTGTCTTTTCAAAAATTCAAAACACCTAAAAGCCGCCTTTAGCTACGAAATTAATTTCGTCGCTAAAAGGAAACTTCTCGACTTTTTTGTTTTTTGCAAAAATTCAAAACACCCTTTAACGACGAAAATTTTCTTCGCTAAAGGTGGCTTTTAGCTACGAAATTAATTTCGTTGCTAAAAGGAAACTTCTCAACTTTTTCATCTTTTCAAAAATCCAAAACACCCTTTAGCGATGAATATTTTTGTCGCTAAAAGCCACCTTTAGCTACAAAATTAATTTCATCGCTAAAAGGAAACTTCTCAACTTTTTGTTTTTTTTCAAAAATTCAAAACACCCTTTAGCGATGAAAACTTTCGTCGCTAAAAGTTACTAACTTTTAACGACGAAAACTAATTTCGTCGCTAAAAGTTTTGTCAGTAAAAACTCTTTTTTGTACTGTATAGACGATCTAAACAACATGGATTATCGTGTCGAGCTTCAAAGTGGGCCCCACATTGATGTGGTCATACAGACTATAGGAGGCAAGAATACCATAACAACTCATGGATTAGATTCATAAATGAGCAAGGTTTCCTCTCGCGTTCGATATGAAACAGATGGCTGAGAGTCTCTCAAAGAGTAGGAGTCGCCTGTTGATTGAAGCAATAAATCTAAGGTCTTGCCACCTCTTCACTCACCCAACGCAAGCTGCCAAAGGCTCCATTGATGGGAGGGTAAGAAGGTGATGCAGAGGAGACGTGATGAGGTCGATCACATCTTTCTCAATCGATGACTACTTGAATCCATGAGGCTCTCTTGAATCCACGAGAAGATCTCAAATCCATGAGAAGAAAGGAGAAAACTTCTAAGGAATTTGTTTATTGAAAGAATGAATGATAAAAATGACTTTAACACCTTTTAAATAACCCTAAACAAACCCTAAAATGTAATTAAAGAGTTCTAATCAAATAATAAAATAAATTCAAAAAAATTACAAATTTCCACCGCCCATCAACCTGTCATGGACAAGTCGAGTTGGCAAGTCAAAAAACCCAAAAAGTGTCCAGAGACTTAAATAAAAAATTCTATGATTTTTGACTTTTCGAACTGTATTTTGACTTGTCAACAAGATCTGTCAACCTGTATAAATTAGTAGAAACTAGACAACAAGTAATCTGGAGTTTCTAGTAGAATCTTGACCTGTTGACCTGATTTGTCGACTGGTCGAACAATGCTGAGTATATTTGATCATTCTTGACTTCTTTTCTTTGGTCCATCATAGCCATGAATAAGTCTACGACCCATTCTACATCAATCCCCTCCACTTCAAAAGAACTCGTCCTCGAGTTATTCTTCGGATTAAGTTCATGATACTCATATAACTCCGCCACGTTGAGTGTGTGTGAGATCTTCATATCTTCAGGAAGATCAACAACATAAGCATTATCATTAATCTTATGAAGGATTTATACCAGTCCAATCTTCTTGTTCTTCAGCTTATACTACATCCTGGCCAAAAACATTTCTTTGTGTAGATGACCCATCACATTGTCGCCCATATTGAATACCTTCAAACACTGATCCCTATTAGCCTTATCCTTGCACTTATCGTTGTATGCCTTCAAGTGGGCCTAAACACCAACGCGTATTCTTATGATTCGGCTCGTCATATGTTCTGCGGCAATGCTCATGCACGAGAGTTTGGGCAAGGGAACCAAATCAAGGGTGTATTGAAATGCTCGTCCGTACACAATTTCAAATGGGGACTTGTCGGTTTATGGTTTAACATGTTATTGAACGTGAATTCTGCCTGAGCTAAGGCTAAGTCCTATTATTTGGGCTTATCACCCAAAATGCATCGTATAAGGTTTTTAAGTGTACGATTCACTACTTTAGTCTGTCCATCAGTCTGTGGATGATACGCACTGCTGAATTGTAATTAGGAGTCAAATCATCACCACAAAGTCCTCAAATAATGATTGGGGAAGTTACTATGACAATATGAGGTGATAGAGTTTAGGACCCCATATAGCTGAACAACTTCTTGCAAAAACAAAATTGCAACATGCGTAGCATCAAGAGTTTTCTTACACGGTATGAAATGTTCTATCTTGAAAAATCTATCGACAACGGTAAAGACAAAATCCTTATGATGTTGGGTCCGCGGAAGACCTAGCACAAAGTCCATAGAAAAATCCTCCCAAGGGCCCTCGGGGACAAGTAATGGAGTGTATAGTCCCATGTTTTATGACTGCCCCTGGATGCCTGACATGTGTGACATCGTTGCACTGCTCTTGCCACATTTTGTTTCATCTGTGGCCAATAATAACGTTCTTCCATGAGAGTAACTATCTTGTCCCGCCCCAGATGACCGCTAAGGCCACTTCCATGTAGGTCTTTGATGATACAGTCTTGAAATGAACTCCGGAAATGCATAATTGATTTCCTTTAAAGAGGAATCTATCCTGAATGTTGAGGTCATTGGGCTGACCTTCCTGACATCTAATCCACACATCTTTGAAGTCATCATCGTCAGCGTATAGATCTTTGAGGCATTCGAACTTAACAACATCATTGCTCATAGTGACTAACAAAGTTGTGCATTGGCTAAGTGCATCAATGTAACACCCTGTACTTTTCAGTACTCGGGTGTTACCAGGAAGACCAAACAGTTCATTTTTAATATAATATGATAGTACATATATTATACAATACGAAATAATTTTTGTAATTATTTGTAATAATACATATATTACTTAAATTATACAAATTATGTATACTATTTATTTTACATTATTTAAACTATATATAAAATAAATTGTATGACAACACATTATCATATAATTGATGTATATCGACTAATATTTACATTTTGCAATTTAAACTACAGATTATTGTATTATACCATATATATGAAATATACATCACTTAGAATAATATTTGTATAAATATAAAAGAAAATACGTATATACACATATATATGATATTTCAAAATAGAATATGTTATTAACTTATAAATAATTATTAATATAAATTATAAAGGCAGTACAAGTTGTATATATGTTGATAAAATATATAATAGTATATGCTAATGTAATTGTTATTATTTAATACATATTATTCTATACTAATATTGAAGCGGATGGACGGACCAATTTCACTTAAGTCCACCATGGGCCGCGCAAATCACTAATCAAGCACGATGTTGACATATATGGCCCACCTGAGTATAAGATCTGCCTCATACTTTGGGTTGGACCCTAATATGGGCCGATAAAACAAATGAACGGAGTGGATTTTCTAAATTTATCGTGGTGGACCCCACACAAGAGTGGGTGTACACGTTTGGAATGCACCTGAGGTGCACCGGATTTGAGAAACCGGTTAGACTAGGTCTGACCCGTCAGTTTTCGAAATGGGAAACGTCTCTCTCCCTTTCTTCCGTTTTTCCTGTTGCGGGCATTTTAAACGGACGATTTCCGTTTGGCTCGAATTTGGCCCACTGCCATTGACCGCATCAACGATCAAAACCTTCCATATTAAAGAAGGCCAAAAACCCTACAATCCATGACCAGTTTCAGCCGTTGGATTGCACGCATGTGCACACAACAACAGCTGTAAATCGACCTACAAACACAACCACATTCCAAAAATGGAAAATTTCCATTTCCTTTTCTGTTGCCAGGAGGTCGATCCGCGTGAAGCGGAGCCTCTCAATCTCAGCCATTCATTTAGGATTATCCTAACCCTCCATTCTTCCCATGGTTTTGGGTTACTGCTACAACAAAACCACAACAGCTGCAGGTTTGAGAAAACCGGCTGTTTTTGGAACCGTTGCAGGCCAACACCATCCGAGCCACACGTTTCGAATCCTATGGTCTAGGGTTGCTGTAAAACACCATATAAGAGCTGAGAATCGGGCGTGTTAGGGCTCCTTCATGCTATTGCAGCCGTCCGAGAGAAAACGAGTGGAGAGCTTACAAGCTCGAACCCATTGGGAAAATGCTGATGGAGCTTCGAAATCAAAGGTCCGGAAGCACTGCGAGACCCCTTAGCGCAGATCTGTGGCTTCGTTTTGAGGAGAGAAGCCCCCGTTCGAAATCCACCATTGAAGCTCATCTTCTTCTCCGTCGAGTCTGTCGAGTTGAGTTGTACAAGTCGGATCGTTCCAGACGTCTGGTTTCTGTTCTGTTGTTCCCGCAGCAGGTGAAGAAAGAAAAGAGAGAGAGATGAGAAGTACGAGAGAAAAGGGAGGAAAAAGAAGAAGAAGAAGGGAATGAGGTGGTGCGGCTGTTGCACCGCACCCACTCAGACCGGGCAGAGCATGAGTCAGGCCGGGTTGCCAGCCTCTACTGGGTGTTTCCAGTAGTAGGAGGGAAGAAAAGGAAAAGAGAAAGGAAGAGGAGGAGCGAGAGAGAAAGAAGAAACAGAAAAGAGAATGTGAGAGAGAGAGAGTGGGTGTGCGGCTGTGGTCAAGTCAGGAGAGTCGTCGACTCGCTGGTGCGAGTACCGGTCGGGTCTTGGTCCAGTAATCTCACTGGATATGCCAGGAAGAAAGGAAAGGAAGAAAGAAGGAGGAGCTAGAGGAGAGGAGAGAAGAAAAGAGCGAGAGAAGGCAGCTTGGAGCTGCTGTCCGGTCAAAACCGAGTCGACTCGGTTTTGGAACTGAGTTGACTGGGTCGAGTTGCCTAGTCCAGCTGGGACTCCAGCAGGGGAGAAAAAAAATAAGAAAATAAAGAAAAAGGGAAGAAAGAGAGCAAGAGAGAGAGAGAGAAAGAGAGTAGGGGAAAGGAAAACAAGAGAGAAAGAGAGTGGTTTTGGGTGGCTGCCGAGTCAACTCGGCTGAATCCGAGTTCGACTGGGTCGAGTTGGTCTAGGCCCTTGACTGGGCATCCTAGCATACAAAGGAAAGAAGGGAGGAAGAAAGGAAGAAGGAAAAGGGAAGCAAAGAGAGAGTGGTGGGCCCGACGAGCCTACTCGATTGGAGCTCGCCCGACTCAAGTGGGTTGAATTAGATTGAGGTAAGTCAACTTCTCTTTTTATAATGATTAATCCTAGTTTAATGAGATTAACTATTTAGTCAGTTTCTTAGTTGTAAGAATGTGAATGATGTTGGTACAGATCACTTTCGTGGAGAAAGATAGATCATTTTGAGCCGGGCTAAATCTAAGTTGACTTGGGTTTTGGTAAGTGGGCACCACTTTATCTAGAATGTTCATTATAGCTAATTAGTCTTATAATTTGAGATTAAACATTTCTCAAATTTAAATTACGATTTAGTTTACCTAATTGTACTAATTTGAATCTAACCTAGATACACATTAGGAACCTTAATCATTTGGGCACATCCAAAACTATTCTATCCTAACCGTTGACATGTGGTATTTTAGGTTAATCGTATGTTTGGGCCCTTTGATGAGCTCCAACTAAGCAAGAAATAAATCTACGCTCTAAGGTGAGGACTCACCTTTTAAGCTTCCCACTTGATTTCATCAATCTAGATATAGATGATGACATGATTCACTTAACTGAGTTACTTACTTTACTATTGAACATGTTTTATTGTATAGTTAATTCATGTGTTGGACGATAAATGTTTCTTTTAAATTATAACATGCATGAATGGTTCGATGATAACATGCTATCCTTTATTGGATATGTATTAATTTATTTTATGCTACCACTTGTGCTTGAATGATGAATTGAATGGAACTTACCTTGGACTTATGATCCTGCGATCCACATTTGCCTTACACGGCTTGAATCTCACATTTGCCTATGTGGCTTGGACTGCACATTGCCTATGTGGCTTGGATTATATATTTTCGCTTATGTGGCTTGGATCGTATATTTGCCCTCGTGGCTTTGATGACCTATTGTTGCCCTTTGTGGGTTGTTGGGTATGTTCGCATACCCTGTTGTTTCCTATCCATCTTGCGGAGTTCAGTCGTACCATGATTTCCGGGTGGAGCTGAAGTTCGCTTTGTCGATTTTCTAGCCATCTTGCGGAGTTCACGTACAACATGATTTTCGGGTGGTCTAGGGTTTGTATGTTGTTTGTCTCTTCATCTGTGGTGTTCATTCGTACCATGATTTCCGGGTGGAGCTGAAGTTCATGTACGACATGATTCTCGGGTGAAGTGGGGGTTTAAAGGGGGGATTTTCTATTCGCCTTGCGAATTCTACTTGTACCATGATTTTCGGGTGGAGCCGAAGTTCGCTTTGTCAATTTTCTAGCCATCTTGCGAAGTTCACGTACAATGTGATTTTGGGCGCACCAGAAAATCGTATGTTTGATTGTTTGGTTATCTAAACATGTTTCCTTGCATTGCGACTGCTATTATATCTTGCTTATGATGAGATTGTGTTGGTTGACTTAAATTTTTGTAGGCATACTCATGATTATAATTGCTCTATTTAATATATCTAAATTTATGATTGACATTCTATATTGATTATGAATGACGAGTGTGCAATCTTGGAGGGTGCTCCTCACTGTGATAGCCATTGACGTTATCAAACCGTAACAGTTGATGCAGGTGTAGAGCATGCCGATGTTGTTCACAGGGTTGCTGTAGACTTTCACATTCTTAGAGAGTTGTAATTTACTTTATTTCACATGTAATATTATTCCATTTTGTAATCGTAAGAATGGGGGCATTGGTTTGTATAAGTCATTTTGGGCAGCTTCTTGTATATTCCAAATGTAAATGAAATTTTCCTTTATGCTGATTTGTCCACTCTACGCTCATTTGTTTACTCTGATGAAAGAAAAAAAGTATATGTGGATTTTAGCTCTTTATAAGTTAACACTCGAGTTGTTGGAAAACGGGTCATATACTCGGGTCCTGAAAAGTCGGGGCGTTACAATCAACTACTTTGTTCTGTTGTCCAAACTTATGCTTTAGCACAAATGCGAATTCCTGTAAGAATGAAATCCATCTAGCATGCACACAATTCATGTTAGTTTGACTATTAATGAATTTGAGAGCTTGATGACTTGCGTAAAGAATAAATTCCCTCTGAATTAAGTAATGTCACCAATGTGTAGTGCCTGGTGTTAAGCGTCAAATATTGCATATTTCCCCATATTTATATCTTGGTTTTATGGACATGATAACGCTTAATGGGTATATTTTATACATGTTTGTATTGCAAGGTGAGTTTAAGAGCTTGGATTGAAAACAATGTTAAAAGCATGGATTTGATGCTCAAGAATCCCCAAGGCAAGGGATGGATCTTAGGAGGCTAAGATTGAAGATTTAAGACTCCAAGATTCAAGGAAACCAAGTGGAGAAGGAAGGAAGTCAAAAGCGCAAAGTGCAGAAATTCACGAAATCTGAACTTCACTGTCTATGTCATCGACCACTAGTTGATGACATCGAAGCCAGTGTTCGATGACATCGACCACCGGTCGATGACATCGAAGAATTACATGAAAATCGAGTTTTGTTGCTGGACAAATTGGATGCAGTTCTCGATGACATCGAAGGCCGGTCGATGACATCGAAGCCAGTGTTCGATGACATCGAACACGGGTAGATGACATTGAAGAATTACATGAAAATTGAGTTTAGTTGCTGAATAAATTGGATGCATTCCTCGATGACATTGAAGGCTGTTCGATGACATCAAAGGCATTACGCAGAGTGCGTAAATTTGAGACAGTTTTCAAAGATGGTCGGACAAAGGCTATAAATATGGGTTCTTTGAACAGTTCTAAAGAAGAATTATATTTTTAAAAGCAGAGTTAAAGGGTGAAGCAACCTCCCAAGAGTTTTTTTCCTTATTTATTTTTAATGTTTTCTTTTAAAGTTTTAGATCCAATCATGTATATGGTTGGCTAAACCTCTTAACAAGGGCTAAGAGGTGAAGCTTGTAGCATGTTAGGATGGTTTTCTTACTTTAATTCTTGTTCTTATTGAACCTTATTGATTTTTAACTGATATTAAAGGAATATTTTCAGTTTTCTATGATTTATTGTGACTCAAATTACAATAGATGTTGTGATAGCTTTGGATATCTTCTTTTCCTATTTTGAGATTATGTGATTGGTAAATCCGGTTGTTCACCATCATCTCCTGGGCATGGTAGGGTGATGGAATCCCTTCCAATCATCACAATACTCCTTCATTTGTGGACTAGGTCAATGAAAAGTTCAAATTTGGTTTAATTGTTTCATCTTCCAATTGGATGGGATAGGACTCTAAGTCCAATTGTGTCTCTTGAATCAAAGTGAGGTAGCATCCTGATAGCTACAAGTGGATCCTTAGCACCCTAGTTCCCACCTTTCAATTGATGGTTTTAATCAACATTATTCACAATTACTCTCTTTTATTTCAGATTTAAGTTTAGATCTTATTCTAGTTCTACTTCCAGTTATTTTCAAAATACGTACAAGTTTAGTCCCTGTGGATTTGACCTCGGTCTCACCGAGTTATTACTACATCGCGACCTTGCACTTGGGGTTGTGAACACCTAGACCACTTCGTACAATTCAAGCTCATACCTCGACCACTTTTTCATGCATCACTAAGCTTTTTACTGTAGAAGGCTACCATCATACCTTCTTATGACAAAACTCCCCCAATTCCGATATAAGCATCATATTCGACCTTAAACAGTTTGTCGAAACTAGGAAGTACAAGTACAGGGGGTGTGGACAATCTATGCTTGATTTCAGAAAAGCTCCTATCAGCTTCATCTGTCTACTGAAATGGTCCCTTCTTCATATAATCTATAATCGATGACACAATGGTGTTGAAGTTCTTTATGAACCGACAATAAAATGTCGTCAACCCATGAAAACTTTATACTTCATGAATGTTTGTTAGAACCGACTATTCCCTGATGGCTCTCACCTTTTCCTTGTCTACCCGAATGTCCCTGGAAGTCACGATAAAGCCCAAAAATAGCAGGCTATCGGTCAAAAAGCTGTATTTTTTTTATATTGAGATACAACTTGTTTTTGGTGAGCACTTGAAGGACCTGTTTGAAGTGTTCCATATAGCTTATTTCATCCCAACTGTATATAAAAATGTCATCGAAATAGATCACTACGAACCGCCTAATAAATGGCTTTAGAACTTGGTTCATCAACCTCATGAATGTACTGAGTGCATTCGAAAGACCGAAGGCATGACCAACCATTCATACAACCCTTGGTCTTAAAAGTTATTTTCCACTCATCACCTGGCCATATCCGGATCTAATGGTAGCCAATACTTAAATCCAATTTAGAAAATAATTTCACATCCTCAAGCATGTCCAACATATCGTCCAACTATGGCATATGAAATCTATATTTTATGATAATCTTTTTGATCACCCGGCTGTCGAGACACATGTGTTAACTCTCATCTTTCTTATGAGTTAATAGGGCCAGTATAGCGCATGGGCTCATACTTTCTCATATTAGACTCTTATGGATCAATTCCTCCACTTGTCCTTATAGAATTCACAGTCCTTCAGACTCATCCAATAGTGAGGACGATTGGGTAAGCTAGATCTTGAGATAAGGTTGATATGGTGTTGAATATCATGCATTGGAGATAATCCATCGATAAGGTCGTCGGGCCAAATTTCTTTGAATTCATGTAGCAAGGGTTTTAATTTCTCGGGAATGATAGTAGGCTCGAGTTCTTTCTCCTTTACAATTAATGCATAGGCTTGCCCCGTCTCTTTGGATTCCTGCACAAAGTCCCATATGGTTAAGAGCGAACGCCCCTCCACTCTAGAAGTTTCGGGTGGCTCTTTTAAATCTATAGGGGCTAGTATAGTTTTTTTTTTTTTTTTTACTGTCTTTGATGAAAATGTACACATTATTTTGTCCTTTATGAGTGGTGTCATGATCGGATTGCCATGATTGAACGAGTAGAATGTGAAAGGCCTCTATGTCAACAACATCACATATTACTTGGTCTTTATACTATTTATCAATTGAAAAAGATATTGTGCATTGTTCAGTTACCTTCGTCTCCCTGACTTTATTAATTCGACATATTGTATACAAGCAGGCATGACGCTCCATTTTCAATTGTAACTTCTCAACCATGACCTTGGAGACCATGTTCTCGCTGCTCCCTCTGTCGATGATCAAATCATAAACTTTTCAATTCACCGTACATGTTGTTCGTAAGATGTTATGTCTCTATGGATGTACTTCCTGGGTGCATATAGTAGCTGTCTCATGACTAGCGACTCACCATGATACTACGGAACCCAATCGACTTCATCAGCTTTGCCATCCATAGCATGCCATAACTCATCATCTTCAAGGTCTTCTATTGTGTTCTCAGCTCCACCGCCATTAATGGTGAGGTTTGCACTTTTCGCTAAGGGAAAGTGTTTGATAAGTGCACCGGTTGGCCTATTGATAGTAGTGGTCAGGCCGTGGCTGACCACAGAGGTTCAGGATGCTCCAAGGACCGACAACAGGGATGACTTAAATGTCGCATTTTCCCTCATTACAGATGATGGGAATCTGTCTACTTTTAAAGAAGTTCTTGATGACCCATATGTTAAAAATTGGAATGCAATGATGAATGATGAGATGAACTCCTTGTACAAGAATGAGACAAGGGATCTGGTGGAGCTTCCCGTCGGCTGTAAAGCAATTGAGTACAAGCGGATCTTTGAGAAGAAGTAAGATAGGTACAAGACAATAATGGTAGTGAAGGGACATACTTAGAGAGAAGGTATTGACTTTACTGAGATATTTGCAACGGTAGTAAAGCAAGTATCTATCATATTTGTATTAGTGTTGGTTGCCCAATACTGAAAGTGCCCTATTTGTCAATATATGTGAATGATAAGTCTGTTAGTCAAGTGAGCCTCAAATTGAAGACGACATGTTCAAGACTCATTAAAATGAAGGAATACGATCGTGCTTAAAAGGTAAATGAAGCCTCATCTACCTAAACAAACCCTGACAGGTATATGCCTCGAAAAGAACCTAACTTACCCACAAACTACTTCTGAATATCTTCTAGTAAGATTGTTTTTTTTTTTTTCACCTTGAGCATTGGAGGAAAAAAATGAACCATATAAGAAAAATCAATATCCTGACGATTGCATCGATATGCAATCAATGACAACTTCGATGGAATCGAACACGGTTTGATTGCATCGAAAAACTAGCCCATACAGTCCAACAACAAACTGAACAAGAGCTGGGTATTGTCGATTGCATCGAATTAAGATCGATGACATCGAAATTCAAATTCGATGTCATCGATCCAACTTCAATTAAATAGACCATGGGCTTACTTCCTCCATGATTTAAATTCTCTAAGTGCTCCTCGATGTAATCAAACTTCCATTGATGGCATCGAGAGTAAGTTATCGATGACATCGAAGCTCATTCGATTGCATCGATATAAGGACCAGATTGTCCAATAAGCTTTATAAGAAAATATAATATATTTGATTGCATCGACAACAATTCGATGACATCGAAATTCAAATTTCGATGGCATCGAATGTTTGATCGAACAATTACTCGATAGCATCGAAAAGTACTCGATGGCATCGAAAGTACCTCGATGACATCAAAAATTCACCATACCTCACTGACCTAACTAGACACTTTTCAAAAACATCGAAAGTGTTTCGATAGCATCGAAGTATCGGGCTATATACGAATCCTGCGAGGGTGGGATTTCATTTTTCACTTCATCCTTCACTCACTCCATGACTAGTCAGCTTCCAACCTCTCTTGGACCCCCGGTGGACGATTCTCACCACCATCGTTGCTCTAAGACTGGTAAGACTTTCCATTTGCATCTCATTTCTACTCTATCAGATCGTCTTTCCGAGGTTTTTTTGAAGTTGATTTTGAGGTTTGGGTTCTCAAGTTATCTCCCCTCCATTTTGTGCAATTCTTATTAGTCGTTACTCGTCTTCTCTCCCTGTTTTTGCTCCATTTTAGTAAGGAACCCTATTTGAATCCATTAGTTTCATTCGATTGGATTACTTATCTAGGGTAATTAGGGACAAGTTGGGGTTTCCTTGTACTAGCTTTTGTACACTTCGCGGCCGACCTTCCTGAAAAATTAGGTTTATTCCGTCATGACTAAGGAGAAAGGTAAAACCCTAGTCCAAAAAGAAAAACCACGACCCTTACGATAAAAAACATGCACCCCACGCTTAAGGGTGAAAAATCCAGTAGGTCCCTTAACACCCACGTCTTGGATCCCCCATCTATCTCGGTCACCATTGGACCAACCACTAAAGTCATCACCACCGGGATTATTGCACAGCTTCTACGCATACCGGGTTGTCCTACTGGTTTGGGGGACCTTGACACTGACTCTCCTGCTGTCCGTCTCACCATGACTAAAGCCCCATGCAACAGAAAGGATGTTCCTTGGCATGATGGAAATGCCGTACTATAACACCCCGAACTTTACAATACCCGAGTATTAAAAGTTCTCGAGTGTTACCATTAAATTTCACTTATTAGGTACATGTGTACGATACCAATTTAGCTATCCTAACTTTACATCCATTCTTCAACACGAATTGGACCATTGGGAATGATCTCCATCCATAGATTAAGCCATCCATCCGTTGGTCTGTGGTATGAACCATCGCACCACTGTGGCACCATTACTAAGGGGTCTAAATTATGGGGAATCAGATCACAATAAGGATCACATGATAGTCTATTTGAATAAGTAAACCATGCACAACCATCTTCAGGACTTGAGCCAACAAATCCAAACGTTAAGAGTTGTCTTCGTTCACAGAGTAAGTCAATTGAACCATCCATCCTAAGTTCTAGGCCCAGATAGACGGATCCATCGTTTCATCTAGCTCTAAAAACTCCTATAGATGTACATCACTAAATCATTACGATAGGCTACTTGATTTCTAAACTTACCATTGATTTTCACCTAAACGAGGCTGAGAACCCTAGGGATCATCAATGATCACATTTAACAATGATATGACCGTTAGATCTCCACAAATCATAAAATAACCACAATATTTAGAAGTATGGCCCACCTAAGCTTTGGACCTGCCTGATCTATGGCTAGAGGTACCACTTGGACCTATGGAAGTTGATGAGCGGAGCAGATTTTATTAAGACCTCACTGTGGACCCCACCTGTGATGCATGCGCACAACCTGCGCGTGCACTCACATCGCACTGCACCCAAGCCATAGTTAAACCGGGTTTGATCCGGACTCGCCCGAAAAAGGAGGCTTCCTCCTTCCTTCCCGCCAGCGAAAGATTTGAAACGAACAATGTCCGTTTGACAGCAATATGGCCCACCTTGATCGCCCGACTGGGTGATCCAAACCGACCACCTTGTAGAGAAACCGAAGCCGATCAATCCCTACCCATTTCCAACCTTTGGATCGCACACGTGTGTACACAGGCTCCCGTGAAATTCGGTGCGTGCGGCTACTCCTCCGCAAGCAGAAAGGATTCCGATTCTTCTCCTTCTTACACTCGCACATGCAACTGCTATCATACATATCCACTGTCCAAATCCTGCTAGGGGAGATCCGATCCCAGCCGAGAATGCCAAGGAATTTCGGAGATCTCCACGTTTCTGGAAATAGGGGACTTGTCCGCAAACCCGAAAAATCCGCCGCACCTCAGCCTCTGCTGTGAAACATGATCGAAGCCGGAAACACGATGCCAATCCGGTCTGTCCATTCCTTGGAGATGGGGTTCCGACCAAGTCCACGTCGGCAATGAAGGTAGAAAAGATTTTGGAATGGTTAACGCTCCCCTACAGGTAGCTGCCTTGAGTCTCTCTGTAGGGCCACTGTCTGACCGATCCTCCTAAGAAGAAGATCATAACCTTCCATCCGAGGACCCATCCAAGGACAATCCAATACCATCCAGATCCAGTTAGGTCTTCGGACGAAAGGGAAGCAAATCACATCGCCAGATGTGGACAACAACTGCGCTATTTTCGTTGCGCAGAAAATCAGAGAATGAGTAAAGAACGCCTCTGTTTTTCTTGCTACGTAAAGACGTTGCATAAGTAGTTTTCGCAAGAAGATTTTGGAATTCTTTAGGCCTATAAAAGCCTCTCTCGTCTGATAGTGCTAGAGGACAGCTAAAGGAGAGAAAGAGAAGCAAGAAAGAAAGAAAGAAAGAAAGAAAGAGCTGAGGAAGAAGAACCAGCAGCTCGCCGGGTCGCTGGAGTACACGCCGGAGTTCTCGACGTCCTCAGATAAGAACACCACATGCTCCTCCCTACCAATCCTTGGGCTCCCAACCGACGGGTAAAAGGCCACCCAAGATCGGGCCTAACCGAGTTAACTCAGTAGGAAGACTCGGTTGAAGGTTAAGACCATATCTATCCTTCCTCTCTTTCAAACCAATATGGCAAACCGAGTCAACTCAATTGTAGGATGGATATGGACATAGTAAGTTGAATTCAAACAATACATACCCTGTCTAGAGGGTAACCTAAATCCGAGTTCCTAAGTCTTAGTAGACATAATCAAATAAACTAACTTGAATAATCCAAGCCAGGTGAATTAGCGTAGGATTCAACTGTAAAGGACTCTTTGAATAATTAACTAAGAATAGGGGTGCACACGGGTCGGTTCGGTTCGGTCCGGTTCTGGGGTGAAACCAAAACCGAACCGTTCCTAACGGTTCTAGGATATGTGGAACCGGAACCGAACCGTTAGGACCCTAGAACCGAACCGGAATCAGACCATTAAAACCGGTTCGGTTCTGGATCGGTTCCACAGTTCTGGGCTTTTTATAATCTAGCCCAATTGCATGTTTTATTTTATAATCTAGCCCATGTCCATTCGTATTGTGATCCAATTGATGAATGATTTAGATATTGTATAAGGTGTGCAAAAATACATTTATGGAAACAATCAAATGGTGCATTGTAAACCATAAATCATGAGTCAAATATGGAAACAATCAAGGGTTCCTAGTTCGGTTCCAAGTTCGGTTCTAGGTTCAGTTCCGCGGTTCAGATCCATGGTTCGGTTCAGTTCACGGTTCGGTTCGGTACTACATACCCCCAAACCGAGAACCGAACCGATGGAATCATTCTTTGATTTTTGGAACCGGAATCGGAATTGGTGCACTCTAAAACCGGACCGTTAGGTCAGTTCCGGTCCGGTTCCACGGTTCTACCAGTTCGATGTGCACCCCTAAATAAGAAGAGGACGACCTAATGACCTAAGGTGAGGGTTTTTATCTTTTAAGCCTACTTGATTTAGATATTAATATCCTGCCATTTACAAGCTTTCATAATACTGTGATTTTCACTACAAACGTTTGGTTTATAACCATCATTTATTTATCCTTTGGGAATAATGGTTAAAGTGTGATGTTAATCATTAATGGCCTTTTAGAATTTATGTGAGAGTCTTCCTCTTTAAACTTACCTTAATTTTAAGTTGATATGAATTATCTTGCCTTTTACCTATTCTCATGATTTTCTCTTATGCAATTATTTAATTTATCATCAACAATTATCTACCCTTTTAAGAATTATGATATGATGCCAAATACAAGTGACCTTTATGAATTTATGTAGAGCGATGGATACAGGCCTTGCCCTTGCCTTTACCAATTTTTGAGTTTGCCCTCGCTACTCTTCTCTTTATTAGGTTGGTCATTGCCACTCTTCTTATTATTGAGTTGGTCATTGCTACTCTTCTTAATTATTGAGTTAGCCATTGTCACTCTCCCCTTTTTTTGAGTTAGCCATTACTACTCTCCTTTCATTGAGTTGACCATTGTCACTCTCCTCTTTGTGAGTTAGCCATTGCTACTCTCTTCCTTACTTTACTAGCTTTGTGCTATTTACCTTTAAGGCTTGGGCATATGTTTTGATATTCCACAACCCCCATGATTCGGCTTATGTTCTCTATAAGTCCAAGTGATGTGTTAAGTGGTATCACAACTAATGATTCAAATATTTTATCATGGACGTAATTCGCTTTGGGTAAAGACCCTCTTGGTTGATGCGTAATTCCATGAGTTTTGGGTAGTGGTGCACAATTGATGTAAGTAATTCGCAATGCGTGTTACATCAATTCTGGGATGGATGTCGTAAATAGTAGTTATATGAACAAATCGTGTCACGTAATTCATACGACTCATGTGTTGTGCCGCCTTGATGTGTTCCCGTAAATCCACGGTAGCGTTGGACATGCCGGTGAATCTCCGTAATGAGAGAATCCAGTGCGATTAGAATTTTATCTAAATCGTATTCCACATTGTAATGATCGTTATGTATGATGAGCCGCACACACTTTGCTAGGCATGCATCTCATCTAGGTTGTTTGCGCATGTTGATACCCTCGTAGTAGTGGAATATGAGACATATCAGAACCCTTACATTTCTTTTATGAATCTCTTGAATTATTGTTAATCTTAAAGATAAACATCATTATGAGTAGGGCATTGACCCCCTCCAACCATACAGATAATACAAGTGATGTACAGATTGAAGACTTAGAAGACCATCTCCCTATGGAAGATTATGTTGAAAGAATAAGAAGATAGTTTTATGATTTAGTTTTATACTTCCGCTGCGAACTCGATAAATGTAATAAGCTCCCATTGTGAGGGCATATGATATTTTATTAAATTCTTTTAATAATAATCATAGTTTATTTTATTCTCATGAATGAAACCTTCGTGAATGTAACTAGATGTGATCTTTAAAAAAAAATATGATGTGATTTTTAAAGCATCCAATTCATTCAATCATTAACACCTAGTTTTCTTAGGCACGAGTATAAACTCTGGCCTTGAAAATTTGGGATGTAACACCTACGCTCTAAAGACTTGGTAGTAAAATACAAAATTCTCCATGCCATCTTCACGGTTCGATGTGCACCCCTAACTAAGAAGAGGACGACCCAATGACCTACGGTGAGGGTTTTTATCCTTTAAGCTTACTTGATTTAGATATTAATATCCTGCCATTTACAAGCTTTCATGACACTGTGATTATCTGTACAAATGTTTGGTTTATCACCATCATTTATTTATCCTTTGGGAATAATGGTTAAAGTGTGATGTTAATCATTAATGGCCTTTTAGAATTTATGTGAGAGTCTTTCCTTTAAGCTTACCTTAATTTTAAGTTAATATGAATTATCTTGCCTTTTACCTATTCTCATGATTTTCTCTTATGCAATTATTTAATTTATCATCAATAATTATCTACCCTTCTGAGAATTATGATATGATGTCAAATACAAGTGATCTTTATGATTTATGTAGAGCGATGGATACAGGCCTTGCCCTTGCCTTTACCAATTTTTGAGTTAGCCCTCGCTACTCTTCTCTTTATTAGGTTGGTCATTGCCACTTTTCTTATTACTGAGTTGGTCATTGCCACTCTTCTTAATTATTAAGTCAGCCATTGTCACTCTCCCCTTTGTTGAGTTAGCCATTGCTACTCTCCTTTCATTGAGTTGACCATTGTCACTCTCCTCTTTGTGAGTTAGCCATTGCTACTCTCTTCCTTACTTTACTAGCTTTGTGCTATTTACCTTTAAGGCTTGGGCATATGTCTTGATATTCCACAACCCCCATGATTCGGCTTATGTTCTCTATAAGTGCAAGTGATGTGTTAAGAGGTATCACAACTAATGATTCAAATATTTTATCATGGACATAATGCGCTTTGGGTAAAGACCCTCTTGGTTGATGCGTAATTCCATGAGTTTTGGGTAGTGGTGTACAAATTGATGTAAGTAATTCACAATGCGTGTTACATCAATTCTGGGATGGATGTCGTAAATAGTAGCTCTATGAACAAATCGTGTCATGTAATTCATCTGACTCATGTGTTGTGCCGCCTTGATGTGTTCCCGTAAATCCACGGTAGCATCGGACATGCCGGTGAATCTCCGTAATGAGAGAATCTGAGGTGATTCGAATTTTATATGAATCATATTCCACATTGTAATGATCATTATGTATGATTAGCCGTACACACTTTGTTAGGCATGCATCTCATGTAGGTTGTTTGCGCATGTTGATACCCTCGTAGTAGTGGAATATGAGACATATCAGAACCCTTACATTTCTTTTAAGAACCTCTTGAATTATTGTAATTCCCTGAAAATTGGGGGTCGAGTAGCAACTCAACTCCTGAGTTCCAAAACATCACTTATGCAACATATATGCTTATGATTCATTGTTGTCTGTGTTAGTGCATTAATCATGAGTGGGATTATACCAAAACAGTAATTCATACTCCAGATCAAGTTGTAAAACGCAAGTGGAAGATTGAAAGACATAAATACATGTATATAAGTCAAAAGGGCACGATCGGTCTCCAGAGTATGAATACATCACTGAGTCACCATATACATGTCATAGTCTCAAAAATCAAAATGTCAGAATGATACAACTATAATGATAATCCCTGTAGCCCCGTCAATCCGGATAGCCTAAGTGAAACCGCCTGAGAACTGCATATATGAGAACTCGTTTTGATCATCGTAGTAGTCAGGCTCCGCCTCAGGAGTCACGCCGTCATCTGAAATAAGACAGAGTCTGGTTGGTGTTTAAAATACCGTCCCATAACGTGGGAGTGAGTGATCAACTCAGTGGAACAATAAAGCAAAGGTTAGCATGTTATCAATTTAATCAAGCAGTAATGATAAAACAGTAAATCACACATCCCTAAGTACTCTTGTTAATGCAAAAAAATGGTATGAAAGTATGATGCATGCCCTCGCCTACGCTCCCTCAATAACTTCATCTCACGTTCATGCATGAACAACACTGCCTCAGTGCTTGACCTGCTACGCCTAAACGCACACGTAATGTAGTGCATGCATATGATTACGGAGTTCTTATTAGTCCTTTTCATACAACAGGATTGGGAAACTAAGGTACCTCCCTTATATCATTCCCAAACAAGGATCCATTCTAGGGTTGTCAGTCCTAATAAATCTCATACGATGATGCGATTCTAGGTCACTGCAAAGGGATCATCGCCAAATCAGTGTAGGCCGACAGCTTATACTCTTGATGCTACGGAAGGGTTGTCGCCTCCACGTATTATCAGAGTATGCTCGAGGTCACTACAAAGGCCCGTCACCAATCAGTGTAGGCCGACAGCTCGAATACAGTGTCATATACCATCGTATTCTGCTCACGAGTCTGGTTGCTCACTGGTCACTACAGAGAGGCTCGTCGCCCCAGCGTAGGCCTACAGCTCGACCACAGTGTCCCATACCACCATGTCCGGCTCATGAGTCTTAGCGGATCGAGGTGCCAAGGTTAACAGGATTCCATTGGTGAGTTTGGTACCTTAGGTTCAAGCAGGAGCGTCCATACATGGTGAACATACATCGGCACATCGGGTTACTTGACGGGCTCGACTAGAACGAGCACACCCAAAGTTGATCGACATGAAGTGCATAACCTCTCCGTGTGGCCTAACCACTGCCGACAACTTTAGTACGACTCAAGTTCGTCAAACACGTCTTTTGTGGCGAATGAATCTCAGCCATGAATTCAAGCTTGTTAACGATTGCCTGGACTATAACATAGCCCCAAACACATTCAATCCTTACCCAGAAAACATGTGGAGTAGTCAAAGCAGAATTGACAAAGTGATTCGAACATGTTAACACGCATATTATAAAGCACAATGTAAGCAGGAATTACAAACACATACATTTCATAAGTAAATGATTAAATTAAACAACTTGCATGGAGGAAATCATACACATCTCTAAGGTGGTTGAGAATCCTATCTCAACACCTACCCTAAGCACTATCATCTAAGTGCTTACTCATACAAGCATTTTCACAAACACTTAGAATACACTTATTAACATACATAACGCATATTGGCCAAAACATGTATTAGGGCGAATTCTTTCGCCAAGTATTACACACATACCTATCATATACACACAGTAATTAATCATGGCAAACACACTTTCATATTTTATACGTATACGGTATTTTCTACAATATATACAGAATACACTATACGTCATAATTTGCATACATAACTGAATCGCAAAACGAATATCGCAATTTGCATGTGAAATAACACCCAGATCATGAATCTATCATTATCCGACATTGAAAGCGTTGAAAACCATAACCAAAACGTCTATAGTCCGCACCTTATGCCTTAGAAGCGAGTAACGGACTCAGTTCAAACACCAAGTCTTTATCAAAGGTAGAACGACAACCTATGGCATGAAATAGGTTAGCTATTTCATCACTTACACTAGTTGGATCTCTAGAACTGATTAGGTTTAGGATTTCTTACCCGAGAAAATGGAATCAGAATCGCCGGAAAAGCGATACGGTAGTGATGGATAGACACGTAGAATATTAGGATAGAGCAACAGGAATCTCCTCCCACTTCTCTCACACTTTTTCTCTCTTTACTCTCTTCTCTCTCCTAGGGTTTTCTTAAATTCGTATGGAGTGAATGAGAGAGGCCCAAAATTGCCAGAAATAGGCCCAGGGCCAAGGTATACTTAGGTTATGTCCAAAGGGAGGCTGTTCCGTCTCAACGGAGCACTTCCGGAGCCCCCCCTTGAGCCAAAGGTCGGACTTAAGCTCCCTGACTATGGATCTAGGTCGAGTTAAGTTTTCATTCCAGTCGGGTTCCCAGATCACACGTGGCGGACCAGTTTCAGTTCAACGGTCACCGGAACTCGATCAGGTTACAAGTACACTGCCATGTGTATGAAATTTCTCCTGATCCGAGGGTGTATTTGGGTCAGATTCTGACGGTCTGATTGCTTATATCAGGCCCGCAAGCGACAAGTCTCAGATTACTTAAATTAGATTCAATTTCTAAGAAAAACCACGTTTTCTCACACACTTCACTTCGGGCTCAAGCGAATAGCCTCAGAACACTATCTGGGTTTGATTTTCGAGATGGTTGTCAAGCCCAGCAAGGCGGTGCTAATTCTATAACTTCGTATTATTCGGACTTTCGATATGTGGTCCAGATTCGATACGGAGTTTCAATGTGCTCCCGAGAGCAGCTGGGTAATGAGATTGATCCTAATTTTAGGGTAACCTATCGTCACTGATTCTATAAGTTTTGGGTCTTGTAGATCGTATTTAAAGTGAATCAAATAGATTTTGTAGCTAATCCAGTTTCACACTTAGTTACTTTTGTCTAATTCCTAAAGGATTTTATCCTGAGCGATTTATGTCTGAGGTGGCACTCGGGTCTTTGTACGAAATTTTTCGAGACGTTAAAATCTACCCCTTAATGAAAAATTTTATCCTCGAAATTAGTACCTTTTCGTACTCCTCGAGAATCTGAGGGTAGTTCTTTCTGACCTCGGCCTCTATCTCCCAGGTAGCCTCTTCCTCAGTGTGATGCGTCCACAGTACCTTCGCCAGTGTGATAACCTTGCTACGCAATACCTGATCCTTCCTATCTAAGATACGCGTCGGACACAGTAGATATGTAGCGTCCTCGCTCAACTGTACTTGCTCCCACTTGATAATGTGGAAAGGGTCAGAACGTATTTCTTCAGCATAGATACATGAAATACGTTGTATACGCTCGCAAGTGGTGTGGGCAAAGCAAGACGGTATGCCACCACATCCACTCGATTTAAGATCTGTAATGGGCCAATGAACTGCGGTATAAGTTTCCCCTTCTTGCCGAACCGAAGGACTCCCTTCATGGGAAAACTCGGAGGAATACATGGTCCCCAACTTTGAACTTTAGCGGTCGCCGCCTTGTATTGGCGTAGCTCTTTTGTCTGCTCCGCGCTGTAAGAAGTCGACGCCTAATAATGTTGATCTTCTCTGAGGTCGCCTGTACTAACTCTTGGCCAATCAAACTGCGTTCGCCAACCTCTACCCAACAATGCGGTCTCGGCAAGGGCGCCCGTATAAGGCCTCGTAAGGAGCCGTACCAATACTCACCTGAAAGCTGTTATTGTAGGTGAACTCTGCATACGGGAGACAGTCATCCCAACTGTCCTTGAAGTCCAAACACAAGCTCGCAACATATCCTCCAAAATCTGATTCACCCGCTCCGTCTGCCCTTCGGTCTATGGGTGTAACGCGGTACTGAACTTCAACTTCACACCCATCGCTTCCTGAATACAAGTCTAGAAGATAGATGTGAATCGCGTGTCTTTGTCCGACATAATCTCCAGGGGAACTTCATGCAGACGCATTATCTCCTTAATGTACAATCTGGCCAACTCGTCTGCAGAGTTTGTGACTTTAATCGGGAGGAAGTGGGCTGATTTCGTCAGCCGATCCACAATCATCCAAATAGAGTCATAACCCTTTCTCGTCTTCGGCAGTCCCTAGATGAAGTCCATAGAAATGAAGTCCCATTTCCATTCAGCTGTGGGCATGGGTTGAAGGAGTCCAGGAGGTCGGCGATGTTCAACCTTGACCTGGTGGCACGTGAGACAACGGGAGACATATTCTGCTATATGAGCCTTCATATTGTCCCACCAATATGACATCTTCAGGTCCTGAAACATCTTCGTGCTACCATGATGCATCGCAAGCTTCGATCTGTGTGCAGCCTCGAGAATTTCCTTTCTCAAGTCATGAATGTTTGGGATGCATAGGCAGCCACGGTATCATAGGCCCACATCTGTGCTAACTCTCCACTAGGAGTCCTCGTCGTCGCTAGCCAGCTTTCTAAGCTCAATCAGCCGCTCATCATCTTTCTGGGCTTCGATAATCCTGTCGTCAATAAGTGGTCGCACCCGACTGTGCGCGACACTCTCAAATGGCTCCTCCACGGTGAGTTTCTGCTCGAAGTCTCGCACAAACTCTACCATATCCTACTCTGCTATCATAAGCGGAGCCGCAAATACTATAGCCTTCTTACGGCTCAACGTGTCTGCCACAAGGTTGGCCTTACCAGGATGATATGAAACCTCGAACTTAAAGTCCTTCAAGGTTTCCATCCATTAGCTCATATTCAAGTCCCGCTGAGTGAATGTATAGCGAAGGCTCTTGTGGTTGTGAAAAATCTAGAACTACTCACCATAGAGGTAATGTCTCCAGAGCTTTAATGTAAATATGACCGCTGCTAACTCGAGGTCGTGCGTAGGGTAATTCTCCTCGTGTTTCCTCAACTGTCTCGAGGCATATGTAATCACTCTGTCCTTCTGTATAAGGACACATTCCAAACTAACTCAAGACGCGTTGGTGTAAATCATATACTTGACCCCTTGCTCTGGTAATACTAGCACAGGGCGGACGTCAGTCTGTCCTTCAGCTCCTGAAACGCTGCTTCCGCCTTCTCATTCCGGGTGAACCTCAGATCCTTCCGTGTCAACTGAGATAACGGCCTGACTATCTTCGAGAAATCCCGAATGAATCATCGATAGTAACCAGCGAGTCCTAAAAAACTCCTCACCTCAGTAACCGAACCAGGCTACTTCTAGTCCATGAACTGTGCTACCTTAGGAAGTCCACCGCTATTCCTTCCTTGGACACCACATGTAACAGGAACTTGACTTCCTCTTTCCAGAAGTCGCACTTATTGTACTGTGCAAACAACTGGTTCTTCCTCAGTATCTAAGACTGCTTGTAGGTGTTCCTCGTGCTCTTCCCGACTCGCAGAGTATATCAGGATGTCATCGATAAACACGATGACAAATCGGTATAGAAATGACCAAAATACCCGGTTCATCAAGTCCATAAATATGGTCGGTGCGTTCGTAAGACCAAACGACATCACGAGGAACTCGTAATGCCCAAAACTGGTCCTGAAGGCCGTCTTCTGTACGTCTTCATCCTTGACGCGCAACTGATGATACCCTGACTGTAGATCAATCTCCGAGAAGTATCACACCCCTTTCAACTGATCAAACAGATCGTCTATCTTGGGCAAAGGATACTTGTTCTTCACGGTCAATTGGTTCAACTTGCGGTAATCAATACATAATCGTAGCGACCCATCTTTCTTCTTGACGAACAACACAGGTGCTCCAAGGCGACACTAGGTCATATGAAGCCCTTCTCTACCACCTCATCAATCTATTTTCTCAGTTCCTCCATCTCACATGGAGGCATCCAATACATAGGTAATGAAACGGGGTCGCACCAGGCACAAGATCAATAGTATAATCAATCTCGGGCCGAGGAGGAAATCCAGGGATCTTCCTAAACACGTCCTCAAATTCCTGAACTACTGGCATGTTCCTTAATGTCGGCCCATCAACATGCTCTAGTAGTAAAGCAACAACATCTAACACGACATGACCAACTAACCTGCACTGGAAAGGTAAAGACCGTGCCATCAGGTCCGTTGGCTGTCACGACCCGATTATCGCAATCAGTCTCTGCC
Organism: Magnolia officinalis; assembly: GCA_021015155.1. NCBI lineage: Eukaryota > Viridiplantae > Streptophyta > Magnoliopsida > Magnoliales > Magnoliaceae > Magnolia > Magnolia officinalis. The sequence goes on from JAJHSJ010000001.1 coordinate 85,627,802, forward strand.
TTCATCTCGGTGAGCCAGTCCATACCAAGGATAATGTCATAGTGCCATAGTGGGGTGACGATGAGGTCAACGAATACTGTTCTGCTACCCAAGTCTTCTGAGCACCCCTTACACGTCTGTGACATCTGAAAAAGTCCTAGTGAGTCTCACTCCCTTCGTGGGAGTAGTATGCAAAGATAGACGCTTAACTGCAGCACATTAAATGATGGAGGTAGTGGAACCAATGTCCACTAATAAGAAGACAGGAGTACCTTGGACATGTGCAGTGACCTCGAAGGCCATAGGTGCTGTCTCTGGCTCTTCTACTATAAGTGCATGAACGCGTGCCTGCTGAGGGTCGGTTGGGCTGAGGCACCATAGGTGGCTGAGGTGGCTTAAATGTGGTGCAGGGGGTCGGAATGATGGATGTGCAGGAATAGTATGCTGGGGCGGAGCCGATATAGTCTGAGGGCGAGTGCAGTCGATCCTCTGCGGCAGCGAGAACCCACTGTCTCGCATACGTACGAAACAGCTCTCCACTGGGTGGCCTGGCCTCCCACAATAAGTGCATATCACACCCGGTAGCCGCATGGAACTAGTGGCCCCGAAATCCTGGGAGGAGAGTCTGTGCGCGGCCTGTTGCAGAGGAATGGCCTGCTCTGCATATCTGGTCTGGGCCTAGTAACCATAGCCCCCACGAGAACGCGTCAACCGATCATGTGTACTAGCTCAGCATAGGAGGGTATGCTAGCACAACACATCTTCGAGCGAATATCTAGGCGCAGGCCTTCAGAAAAGCACCGCATCCGCATCTGTGCATCTCGTAGAAACATATCGGCCCAACTCTGGACCGATGCTCTTACTCTGACATTGTCATGCCTCCCTGTCTAAGGCGCAAGAATTCGTTCTCCTTCTCATGCCGGTACGTCTGGGGATAGTACTTCTCATGAAAGCGAAACTCAAAAGCTGCCCATGTCCATATATAGTCAACTGCAACTATCCGCAAACACTATCCCACCACAAGCTAGCCTCCTTTTCAAATAGGAAGGTGGCCAACCGACCTGCTCCTGCTCGGTACAATGTAGCATCCTCAGCATCTTGGAGATGTGGTCGAGCCAATATTCGGCTCCTCTGGTCTGTGAGAACCCGTAAAGGTAGGAGGCCTCAAGCACTGGAATCGCTCGAGGAGACCACTCGTACCCAGATTCCCCTTTAGGGTATGCAGCAAGAGTAAGGGGAGGCACACCCTCATCCTGAGTAGAAGGCCCAACAGTCTCAGCAGGGCGCACGGGTGAAGGGGGAGTCGCCTCACCCAGCCTAAGGCTCGCCCCATAATAGTGGCCAAAATCCTGCTGGTACTACACCTGCTGCTGGTGCATCATCATCAATAACGCTCTAACCTATCCATAGATGGGGCAGACTGTGGCACATGCTGCAACGAAGAAGACGCACGGTTCTGCTCACGAACCGGTGGTGTGTAAGGTGACAGTCCAACTGCAAGACCAGTAAATGGCTGAGACTCAGGCATAGCCTCACGAACAGGGCCAAACCGGGTTCTGTATGACCATCACTCTGGGGAGGTGCTTGATCCATCGAATTAGTAAGTGAGAGGTGTGCCGTGCTCCGCGTGACCCTCTGTGGCATACCCTATATGACATAGGTGCAACCCAGTTAGATTCAACATACACACAAATTTATTACCAAGCATCCATACACAAATTTAAGCAACTTCATGCATTTCATTTACCAAAATTTGTCATAATACATGGAATACAGAGTTACATGAATCATGACAGAAGATGCATGTGAGCTAATACAACCAAAGCTTTAAAACACTGAAAACAGTCTACTATCTACTGCACTACTAGCCCAGCAACACGAACACAAACATAACTTAAGCAGTAACCAAAACAAGCTGCAAGACAACGATAGGATGACTAGGCATCCAAGTCTGGCGACGGAGGAGGGGCACCCTTATCCTGCAAGTAGCACAGGATAGACTTCAACGTGCGAGTCACCTTCTTGAACTTATGCTTCACGAGGCCTCGAAGATCATAATATCCTGTCGTAGGACAGTTTGACCTTGACGTAGGACAACATGATCCTCCTCAATCAAGCTATACGAGCATCCCTAGCAGCCGATCAGTGTCTTGCTCTGGTGGCGTAGGAGGGGAGCTCTCCTCTGTATCCCGGGCCTCCTCTTCTTCCTCGCTTCTTCCTCTTCTATCTCATCCCTGCTTTCCTCCTCGCTTTCATACTCCTCACTAGCCGTCTCATCCTCACTCTCATCAAGTCGGGCTTGCCGTTGTCGTGGCCCAATTTTCATCTGGTTGAGAGTGGTTTCATTGATGAAATGTTGAGGCGCTGGGAGTTTTACACTAAGACTGTAGCCGAACTCACGTGCAATCTTGCATATAAGCCAACCAAAGGGGAGCGAATCAGTCCTTCTATTTGAGCATGTGGTTAGAACAATCACCTTCTTGAACTTATGCTTTACGAGGCCTTGAAGATCCATAATATCCTGTCGTAGGACAGTCTGACCTTGACGTAGGACAGCATGATCCTCCTCAAGTCAAGCTATACGAGCATCCCTAGCAGCCCGATCAGTGTCTTGCTCCGGTGGCGTAGGAGGGGAGCTCTCCTCCGTATCCCGGGCCTCCTCTTCTTCCTCGCTCTCTTCCTCTTCTATCTCATCCCTGCTTTCCTCCTCGCTTTCATACTCCTCACTAGCCGTCTCATCCTCATTCTCATCAAGTCGGGCTTGCCGTTGTCGTGGCCCAATTTTCATCTGATTGAGAGTGGTTTCATTGATGAAATGTTGAGGCGCTGGGAGTTCTACACCATGACTGTAGCGGAACTCGCGTGCAATCTTGCATATAAGCCAACCAAAGGGGAGCGAATTAGTCCTTCTATTTGAGCATGTGGTTAGAACAATCTGTCGCAAAACATACGTGGGCACGCATAACTTCTCTCCCTGCCCTGCCTGGTATAGAAAGTCGACCATCAGGCGCGTGCACTCACTGCGATTGCTCCACCTGGGATAGACGTTGAACGTGAAAATGTGATGGAGTAGACGGAAGTCGTCAGTCATGCTGGTAGCTAAAAGACTGTTATTTGGCTGCCACTGAACCAATCGACCACAAAGAGAACGCGTACGGTGATCCCTTTCTCGTGCACTCTTTAGATTCTTCTCGTTCGCGTGAACTTGACCAAGCGGTATGCCTATGAGTCGAGCTATTAGGCTAGCGTCGATTGTGGCCTCCCGATCTCTTCCGAATGGGATCTTGAACTGCAAGGGATCCAGCGTAGGCTCTCGAATATGGGCATAAAAAGCTCAGACAGTACCCTTATTCGCGCAATGTTTTCCCTCAAACACAGGGCCCCAACCGGCTTTAGCTAGGCGCTCCAATAGCAAATACTCGCCAAAAAGCCGCCCATCCACCTGAGCTTCGAAAAGGACCCTACGGCCCTCATAAACTCCATGCGATAAGTTCGCTAGTAGAGCTCTCCGGAGTGGAGCCTGGGGATTGAGGTCCCGCTTCGTCCGTATCTCACGCTCAACACCAATGCTTGCGGCGGTGCCTCTCGGTCTCCTTGCACGAGTGGGGTGACTAGGCCCGGCTTCATCCACGGCACCCTTTCCCTTTCCCATGAGAGAGAGAAAGGTGGAGATTGAGAAAACGGCCGTAATAACTTCGAATAAAGCCATGGAAAAAGGGAAGAAAAGGGGGAAAAGGGCTGGAGTCTTTAGGTCTCCTCGGATTTGGGCCTCCAAGGGGTAAGGCCTCCAATGGAAGGGAATGAAGAGGAAAAATGAAGGAGGATGGGTAGTGAGTGTACACGAATTTGACCCTCAAATGGGGGAGTCAAGAGCTCAAATGAGAGGGAATGGAGAGGTTAGGCAGCAATGGAGAGAGATTTCGAATGTGTGGTGAAGGTGGTGTACGAAAATGAAGGAAGAAGAGGTTGGAGGGGCAATTTTTGTGAAAAATCGGAAGTTTGGAAGAGAAAGGAGAGCTTGGGAGGACATTTTATGAAGGAGGGGCGAGTTTGGAAGGGTTTTAAACAAAAAACCTTGGATCAATGGGCCACACTCCCCTCAAAGTCGATCGGCCCGAGCGGCCCGCCCGGCCAGGCCCGTTTGGCGGTGAGGCCTCGCCGACCTCTAGAGATTCTAGCGAGGGCTCGCTCCCTGGGCGAGGTCCTCCTGCCTCCCTTGGTCCAAAAATGTGTGGGGCCCACCTTGGGTCCCCCCAAAAGTGCCTGATTTGGGCCCCACCTCCGTTTTGAGCCTATTCGGGTCATTTCGGATACTATCTTATGTATATTAGCATTTATCGATTTCTAAAGGCTGGGAGGGGGTCATTTGTGATCTAAGTCCGTCGTTTGACGGTCTAGGAGTGATCCGGGGTCGCCTCATGCGATCACGGAGGTGTACGGACTTGATCTCGGCGATCGTTTTCGGTGAACTTTGCCAATTGATGAAATCGGGGAAACCTAAATTTGTTTTTACATTTCTCTCACACCCACCTATGTCAAAAAGAGTCAGCGTACGTTGTGTGACCATAACCTAGGTCTGGTTTAATCCAAATCATGCTTTGATACCAACTTGTAACGCCCTGAAAATCGAGGGTCGAGTAGTAACTCAACTCTCGAGTTCCAAAACATCACTTATGCAACATTATGCTTATGATCCAATGTTGTCTGTGTTACTGCATTAATCATGAGTGGGATTATACCAAAATAGTAATTCATACTCCAGATCAAGTTGTAAAACTCAAGCGAAAGACTGAAAGACATAAATACACATATATAAGTTAAAAGGGCACGATCGGTCTCCAGAGTATGAATACATCACTGAGTCACCATATACATGTCATAGTCTCAAAAATCAAAATGTCAAAATGATACAACTATAATGATAATCCCTGTAGCCCCGTCAATCTAGATAGCCTAAGCGAAACCGTCGGAGAACTGCACATATGAGAACTCGTCCTGATCATCGTAGTAGTCAGGCTCCACCTCAGGAGTCACGCCGTCATCTGAAATCAAGACAGAGTCTGGTTGGTGTTTAAAACACTGTTCCATAATGTGAGAGTGAGTGATCAACTCAGTAGAATAATAAAGCAAATGTTAGCATGTTATTAATTCAATCAAGAAGTAATGATAAACCAGTAATCACACATCCTTAAGTACTCTTGTTAATGCAAAAAAATGGTATGAAAGTATGATGCATGCCCTCGCCTATGCTCCCTCAGCGACTTCATCTCATGTTCGCGCATGAACAACACTGCCACAGTGCTTGACCTGCTACACCTGAATGCACGCGTAATGCAGTGCATGTATATGATTACCGAGTTCTTATTAGTCCTTTTCATATAGCAGGATTGAGAAACTAAGGTACCTCCCTTATATCATTCCCAAACAAGGATCCATTCTAGGGTCGTTAGTCCTAGTAAATCTCATACAATGATGCGGTTCTAGGTCACTGCAAAGGGCTCGTCGCCAAATCAGTACAGGGCTAGTTTATACTCTAGATGCTACGGAAGGGTTGTCACCTCCACGTAAAATCAAAGTATGCTCAAGGTCACTACAATGGGATCGTCACCAATTAGTGTAGGCCGACAGCTCGAATACATTGTCCCATACCACCGTATTCGGCTGTAACATCCCGGATTTTTGCCAACCTGGGATTAGACTTCCTTCGGCAATGGGTCGCTCCTAACACCTTATTAACTTGTCAGAACTCAATCTCAAAGTCTAAAACTGCTTTTGAACCCATTTTCTTCACAAATCCCACCCTTCACCACCTTGCTCTTTCAATCTTTCTAAGTACTTTCATCCTAGACACTAACTTAAACTAGCTAAGTAGTATAACTTGGATCACTTTATATACAAACTACAAAGGCCCAGGTACCACCTCAGATAGAAATTACTCAGGACTAAATCCTTTAGAAATTAGGCAAGAATTAGCCAGTGTTAAACTAGAGTACCTCTGAAATTAGCACCAATCAATTTACGATCTGCAAGACCCAAAACTTGTAGAATCATTAACGATAGGTTACCCTAAAATCTAGGATCAATCTCATTACCCGGCTGCTCTCGGGAGCCTCTCAAAACTCCGTATCAGATCTGGACCGCACATTGGAAGTCCGATTAATACGAAGTTAAGGAATTAGGACTGCCTTGCTGGGCTCGACAACCATCTCGGAAATCAAATCCAAATAGTGTCCCAGTGTAATTTGCTTGAGTCCGGAGCGAGGAGTGTGTGAAAACACTTGATTTTCTTTACAAATAAATATCTCAAATAGTAATCTAGCACCTCTCGCTTGCGGATCAGTTTTAAGCAACCAGACCATCAGAATCAGACCAAATTACACCCTTGGATCAGGAGAAATTTCATACACATATCCATGTACTCGAAATCTCCGATCGAGATCCACTGACCGTTGAACTGATACTGGTCCGCCATTTGCGATCTGGAATCCCGACTGAAACGAAAACTTAACTAAACGTAGTCCAGTGTTAGTGAGCTTAAGTCCGACCTTTGGCTCAAGGAGGCCCGCCAGAAGTCCTCCGTTGAGTTGGAACAGGTCCGCTTTGGTTATAACCTAAGTATACTTTGACATGAAGTCTATTTTGGTGAGATTTTAGGCTATATAAGGACCTTAAACCCTCTCTCATTGCATCCATACGAATTTGAGAAAAGCCCTAGGAAAAGAGAGAGAAAAGAGAGAGAAAAGAGAGAGAAGTGGGAGAATCTCCCAACTGCTATTCCCTGCCACTATACAAGCTGCACCACCCAATTCTCATCACTTTCCCGGCGATTCCGACTTCATTCTAGGTAAGAAACCCTAACCCTAATCTGTTTTGGGGTTGTATAGGTTGTAAGTTATGAAATAGCTAACCTATTTCGTTCTGTAGGTTACCAAACTGCCGTATACGAAAGCTTAGCAAACCTATTGGAGTCGTTACGATTCTACGATAAAAGGAGCGGACTTTAGGTGTATAGGTTATGGTTTTCAACGCTTCAATGTCAGATAATGATAGATTCATGATCTGCATGCAATTGCACATGTACAAAGTGCTGTCTGTTTTCCGTTTCGATTAAAGATGAAGAATATGGTATTTTACATACTCTAGGTATCTACAGAAAGTACCGTATACGTATAAATTTTGGAAATGTGTTTGCCATGATTATTTGCTGTATTAATATATTATATATGGATAAAATACTTGTTTGGCGAAAGGGTTCGCCCTAATACATGTTTTTGCTAATATACACTATGTATGTTAAAATAGTGTATTCTAAGTGTTTGTGAAAATGACCGAATGAGTATAGAATTCTCATTCATGCTCGCCATGACTAATTGTCATGAATTTATGATTGTTGTATTGGCGATACCCCTTTGACGAAAGGATTTGCCCTAAATCAGGCCACGGCTAATATACATTACTTATATTAAAATGTGTGGCCTAAGTGTTCGTGGAAATGACTGAATGAATATGGAACTTGGATTCCTGCTTGCCATGACTATCTGTCGTGGGTGTATGCGTGTTATGATTGGGGTAACTCCCTAGTGAAAGGATTTGGCCTAATACCTATGTGATCAACATATGTCATGTATGTTGATGTATGTAGTCTAAAGTATTTGTTGAAATGTCTGAATGAGTAGTAGTTAGTAAATTGTAATGTATAAGGGTGTTGAGATATAATTCTCAACTCCTTTAACTATGTGTATGATTTCCTTGGATAGCTGTGTGATTAGGAATTTAATATGTACAAACTCATGCTTGTGTTGTGCTTCATAACATGCTCAAATGATTGTATGATTTTATCTATGTGATGCATATGTTTAAATTCATGTTTATGTTGTATGATCCGTCATGGGTGATGGGGGAGTGGAGCAACGAGTGCGTGCAACAGCCCTGGCAGCCCTAAACGGATAATATCATACTTTGATTGTATGATTTGAAATCTTGATCCATTACTGCTTTAACTGTTCTATAATTGATTGTGTTTGGGGCTATGATTATAGTCCAGGCAATCGGTAACGGGATTGAATTCATGGCTGAGATTCATTTGCCACGTGTGATGTCTTTGACGAACCCGAGTCATACTTCGGTTGACGATAGTGGTCGGCCACACGAAGTGCTTTTGCGCTTCATATCGTTCAACTTGTTGTGCGCTCGAGCTAGCCGAGCTCGTCAAGCAACCCGATCTGTCTTATATATGTTCACCATGTTTGGATGCTACTGCTTGAACCCAGGGTACCAAACTTACCAGTGAAATCCCCTTTAACCATGGTACCTCGATCCGCTAAGACTCATGAGCTGGGCATGGTGGTATGGGACACCGTGGTCAAGCTGTCGGCCTACGCTGGGGCCACGTGCCTCCCCGTAGTGACCAGTGAGCAACCAGACTTGTGAGCCGATTATGGTGGTATGAGACACTATATTCAAGCTGTCGACACCAACGGCGAGAGCGAAGTACGGTGAGACCTATATTCGTGCTGACGGTCGATGAGCCCTTCGTAGTGTCTTCGAGTATACTCTAAAGTCTGTGATTGGCGATGAGCCCTTCGCAACAACTAGAGCATGAGTTGAGCCAAGTACGGTGAGACCTATATTCGAGCTGACGGCCAGCAATTGATCCGCATACGGTGAGATCTGTATCCGTGCTGACAGGTTACGAGCCCTTTGTGATGCCTTCGCGATGCCTCTCAATGCCTCTCATACCATAATATCGTATGAGATTAACTAGGATTGATGACCCTAGAATGGATCATGTTTGAGAATGATATAAGGGAGGTACCTTAGTTTTCCAATCCTGCTGTTTGAAATAGACTAATAATAATTCGATAATCATGCTCATCATCGTATTGCATGTGCCTGGAAGATGTGGAGCACTGAGGGATGAAAGCATGCCGCGAACGTAAGATGGTGTCGCATGAGGGTGGTTTGGCAAGGGCATACATCATGACTGCATCCCATACTTGCATTAACAAGAGTATTTAAAATTGTTTGATTGTACTGCTTTATCATTACTGTTTGACCGAATTGATAACATGTTAACCTATGCTTTATTGTTCCACTGAGTTAGCTACTCACTCCCACGTTATGGGACGGTGTTCCGAACACCCACCAGACTTTGTCTGATTGCAAATGGCGACGCTACTCTTAAGGCGGAGCCGTACCTGTATGATTACAATGATGCTTGTTCGCATATGTTATGCTGACGGCTTCACGTGAGCCGTGTCTTGATCGACGGGATTATAGGGATGTTGATTAGATGACACTACACATTTGGTTTAATTTGAACTGTACTTGTAATTCATTAACCTGGTAACTTTATCACACTCTGGAGACTTACCACAGTTTTTATATTTTATATATTTATCACAGTCTTCCGCTTGCAATTTAACTGTCTCTGGAGTATGATATGCTGTTTTGGCTTAATCTCACTCATGTTCACTACTCTAATACAGACAACATTCAATCATCATTCATTTTGTTGCATATGTGATGCGTTGGAACTCGGGAGTTGAGTTTATACTCGACCCCCGATTTTCAGGGCGTTACAAGATGGTATCAGAGAATGATTTGGATTAAACCGGACCTGGGTTATGGTCACACGACGCATTCTGACGCACTCTGACTTAGGCAGGAGCGACGGACCGTAGAAACAGCCATATGTATCCCGATTTCGCCAATTGGCGAAGTTCACTGAAAACGAACGCCGAAATCGAGTCTGTATTCAACCATGGTCGCACGGGTCGACCTTAAAACATTCCTAGGCCGTCTATTAATGAGTCTAGATCACAATCCACCTCATCCCAACCGTTGAAAATCAGTAGAATACGGGATAAATGTGATAAGGATAACTACTCCGAATCCTCGGAGCTTCTCTGGACTCCTCACAGAGACTTCTCGAGTCTACAAGAAAAGAAAGCAGAAAGTAGAAATAAATTCTAATAAATTCTAATAAATTCAAAATTGATTAATGAATGATAAAAGAAAAATGAGTTCACAACCCTTTAAAAAGGGATACCAAGTAATGGGAAAGAAATCAGAAACAAACTACAACTAAAACTCCTAGAATTCGCGACTTACTATAAGGTCGTGATGTTTAATAGTGTGCAAGGTTTTCGGCCAAAAATAGTAAGTGTCCTATTTGGCTTCATCAAACCGTTCTCCTAATTATTCCAAGCTCTTTTCACGTTAGGTGCAACTCCTAAAGCCCAACGGATGAAGAGTAATCAAACTAAAACTACTATTTATAGTAAAGACGAAATTGAAACAGGGAAACAACCATCGATCCAAGGTTTTTTCGCAATTCTGGGCTGCGCAACCCGACATAGCAGGTTGGTTGACTTCATTAGCTCGTTCTACACCAAAATCATATATTTTACGTCAGACAACTCATTCCAGATTGCAAGATACGTCCGAAATTGCCCGAAACTATCCGAAATTGAGCGAATCGGGGTCGGGGGCCTACCCGCGCATGTCTAGGGGTACCCAGGGTGGGACCCAGGTTTTTTGGGGCCTAGGGGGCAGGAGGGTGTCGCCCATGGGGCGGGCCATCGAGATCTGGACCACTGGTCGGCGAGGCCTCGCCGGGTTTCGGGCCCGACCGGGCGGGTGTTCACTCCCCAAGTATAGGGTTGTGATGTAGTAATAATCTCGGTAAGACCGAGGTCGAATCCACAGGGACTGAAACCTGTACGTATTCTGAAACTAACTAGGGCTAGAACTAGAATGAGATGAAATCTAAATCGAGTGTGTTTTGAGGAATAATGGTGAAATATTTATCTAGAGAATTAAATTAAAGGGAAAGAAACTAGGGATTCAGAGGTAGGAAACTAGGGATTCAGAGGATCCACTTGTAGAGATCAGGGAGAACTACTCTTGATTCATGAAATCAACTAAACTGCCATTGATATAGTTTTCAAGAGATGAAGGGTATATGAATTAGAATGGATTCCATCACCACACCATGCCCAAGAGACGATGGCAAACAACATAATTAAACTAATTACCACCAATCAACATGCTATGAGGGTTAGGAAAGGGTACCGACATCCAACCATGCCCAGGAGACGATGGTGAACAACAGGGCTTCCTGACGTCATAAACATAAAGAGAAAAAGAACATGCTCAAAGCCATTGCAGACCCATTGTAATTTCAGTCACAACAGACCATTAAAGACTGAAAACATTCCCTTAATAAAATTAAATCAAAATCCATTCAGTTTAAACAAAAGGCACAAGCATAGACTCATCCCGTCACGCTACAAGCTTCACCTCTTAGCCCTAGCTAAGAGGTTTAGCCACACATGAGTGGACTAGATCTCTTAAACAAAAGAAAATAAAAAAAATAAAAATAATAAAAATAAAAGAAAAGAGAACAATCTACTCCAAGTGCTCTACGTCGAAGCCCAAGCCTCCACAGCTGTCAGTTCCCCCTCACGTTCTTTTTCTTTCTTTCTTATAGAGATGCCGTCAGCAGGACCGTGTAGGAGTTGGTTTGGAGAACCGACTCCTCTTTTACGCAAGAGACTGACGGTGGAGTGCGTACTCGCTGTTACGCACAACAACGTACTCGCAGCAGAAAAAAAACGACGCCACTGCTCTTCATTGGGTCCAGTTTTCATAGAAAGGAAAAGTCCCTACGGACGGTTTTCGACGGTCTACACACTGAACGGATCAGATCTTCTAACCGTTCATCCCTTCGATCACATAGTGGCCCACCACGACCGGGCGTTTGTTCGCGGGGCGTTGTAGCGGGGTCGTGCGCTGATCGCATTGCGACGCTGTGGGGCCCACGAACGACTTCTTTTGAGAAATCCAAACCGTCCATTAGTTTGCTTTCGAAAAACCGTTTAGATATGGACGGTTTTGGATTCAAAACGTGGCATGTCTCGGACGTTTGTTTGGTGTCATCCAACCTGCGTCGAAGCCTTCATCTTCATACAACATCCAAGAGAATCAGGAAACGGCTCAAGGTACGGTCGGTTTGACCCTTTAAAATCAATGAACGGTGTGGATCATCCAAATGCATGATGATGGTGGCCCACCTGCACCCGACCGTGAGTCCCTGTGCGAGAATTCGTTTTTTCGAATTTGGATCGGGTCAGCGGCTGCTGACCGTCTTTTACGGTTTGGTGCGTCGCGGGAGTGCACCGCCTGTGCACTCCCACATGTACATGTGGGCTCCAATGTGGTGCATGTGAGAAATCCGCTCCGTCCATCTATTTTAGAACCTCATTTCAGGGGTTGAGACTAAAACTGAATTATATCCAGATTTCAGGTGGGCCCCAAATCATGGTTTTAGTGGCTGAACTGTTTGTCTGGCCACTTCCACGAGGATCCATTGGCTCAAATTTTATGTGTACGGTTAAATTATGGTCCTTAGGCCATGTATGAAGTTTTGAGCCGAGCAGATACTGAGAACCATGTGATCTTGCATTCTGGCTGACTTTCGAGCCACTTGAGCTTCAGTTTCCCGATTTTCTCAGATCCCCGGCGTGCAAATCCATCGATTTTAGTCCCCTGGGGTCCGTTCCATACTTTTGTGAAATCTGATCTTTAAATCTTGGCTGTTAGCATCTTTTTTCAGTCCCTGCTTGCAAATGTACCTTGCATCACAAACACGATTAAAATAGGGCATCAAATGGTCTCATGTCCGTAAATCCAGGCAGTAATTGGGGTCTGACATGCAATATTTGACTCTCAACACAACCCTCAACCAGCATTTTGCTAGTCCCGAGCAAAGTATGCGAAAAATAAATTGAGAAATACAGGATAATCTCTATGAACTCAAGTGAATTTTGAAGAATGATTCAGATATGAGAAATATAAGATTCATGAATGTTGATTATCAATTTCTCTTGGCCTCTCATGCACGGTGAATTTCATAATCAAGTTCAAATATTAATCCATAAACTAGAATAATTCTAAACCTTGAGTTCCATGGGTGTATAGTGAAATCTCGGCCTATCATCATTAAGAGATCAAATTGTCGATTTCATGATATCATTGGTAACCAACAAGAGTACTCAGGATAACCACCTAAACTAAAACTTGCCTCACAGATCAACTTTTCATTCTAACATCTTTTGATTATTTTCATTGAAAGAAATGCCAAGAAGGTGAATCAAATCATCACCTATAGGGAGCAAACCCATGGTGAAAACCAGTCGCCTAACTTTTTCAATTATCAACCATGAGGAATCAAATTTCACTTATAGGGAGCAAACCTATGGTGAAGTTTGTTCACCCAACCCTTTCCGCAGGCAGCTATCTCGTAACTGGGTATTTTCTTTTTCTTTAATTGATCATGACGGGCAATTTTTCAGGCTAGTTCCTTCCATGTTTAGTGATTACCAAGTTAATCCTTCAATATTAAACTGAAACCTCAATGTGTAAGCGAGATGTGACATGTGAAATCATGACTCAATCAATGTTTACAACTTCTAATCATGGATTAATAATTCAAACTTAATTATGAAATCTAACGGACAACTGAATCCAAGAGTAGTAAATCACCAACATTCCATATCCTGTAATTCTAAATCAAAGATGGTCGTCAAATCACTTCGAATTCACCAGAAAGTCCAGAAAAAATTTAAAAATTTTCACAATTTTTACTCAAGACGAAGAAAACACTGATTAGGTTACCTAATCTCCCACCACCAACCTATAAGCTACATTGTCCTCAATGTAAAAGATGTAAACATGCGATGCACATGGGACAACGAAAGTACATGAGAAGTGATGGGAAGATAGTACCTGGGTAAAGAGTCGAGAGAGACTTTTCCATAGAGATCTCAACATGAGAGCGGGTCAGTACAAGAGTAAAACCAATCGAAAGTAAAAAAAAATAAAAATCCTACCTATACATTTTCGCAGGTGCTCTCGATTGCATTTAGCATATGCAACAAGCCTTTAAACCCCTAGGTTTTCCCTAGAGGACGAGTTGTAGTCTCGTGAGGGTTTGCAGCAATGTTACCCACAAACATTGAACTAACTAACTAGGAAAATTAAATGGAATGAAAAGCTCGGTTGCCTCCCAGGAGCGCTAAGTTTACCGTCTATCCTAAAATAACATAAAGCAAACCACTCTAGTCCTATGAAAGCAGGGAAAAGCTACTCGATCATGCCGCGAGGTTCCTCTTCCGGCCAATATCTTGATAAGTTTCTCAGTAAGTTCCTCAACAGGATCATCCAAAAGCCCTTTTTGCAATAGGCTTGGTCGCCCTGGAGCATGGCTTTCCAGAGAGACTTATGTACCTCATAAGAATTTTTCCATTGCATTGCTTGAGGTAACCAGAGTATGTACGATTCACCTGTGACAGAAGAAGTTTCAACGTTAGTATCCCATGGTGAATCAGAGACTACAAGTAGATAAAGTTTAGAAAACTTCGCAAAAAGTGATGTAGCCTCAACACATTTCGAAGTGTCAAACTTCGGTTCAATTTTCAGCTCCTCCTTTAATGGTAGACGTTTAGGATCAGGGGAAGAAGGGGCTTCAAAATAAGGGTTCTCTCGGTCAGTGATAACTACCGAGATGTTGTCTTGCAAGGCATCCACTTTGTCTTTTGACATGGGATCGTTTGACTTTGCAAAGTGTGCCCAGCAATTATCAAAAGAGTCAGAAATTTCAGCTGAGAGTGACTTATTTTCCTCATTGAAGTCTGTAATGCGATGCTCAAGGACTCCCTCGCCCTTAAAAGTATGTGAAGATATGCTCTCTTGCTCCAGCCCTGCACAGACATATTGAAGATCAATAGGGGAAGCATTGATAGGATCACTTTGTTCATTGAAACTACTCAATCGAGGCATTGAACTGTCCAACGTGTACAGCTCAGGTGGTGGTCTCAATTGAGTGGTTTCAAATTCCAGAGTCGTAGCGAGCAGCTCGTCCTTCTCCCGAATCACATTATCATTCAATTCAAGAGAGTGGTCCAAACATGTCTCACATAAGTTGGAAGGGTCGGTTCTAATGAGCTCATCTTCCACTTTTAAATCAGACATGTTAGGTGAGTGGAGTACCTCAGTATGACCGATCACTTTGTGTACTTCTTGAGCATTGACCTGGACCATACTTGAGATTGATTCCATGGGAATTTGGGTTGTGCTCTCATGAATCTCATCCCAATACTTCTCAGCTTCCAATTCAGTGCAGTACACACTTGAGATGGGATCGCTTTCCTTGCATTGTATTTCTGGATTGGATTGTAGTTGGGATGAGCGAGCTTCCTCTATCCTTTCAAGGCGCGAATTGAGTACTTCTAATGATTTCATCATTTTCGCAACATGCTGGTTGAATTGTTCTAGATTAAAACATGAATCCTCTTGGATCGTTTCTGATTGGTTCTCAATGGTAAGGTATCCAAGAGAATAATCATTACATGTTGTTGCTTCATCTTCCCAGTTTTGATGGTTCCACTGGTTATAGTCATGCGGTGTAATACTCCGTTATTTTGAAAAACGGTGGGTTCCACCGTTGCCTTTGGTGTGGCCCACCTGAGCTGTGGATGGCCCTCATTTTTGGGCTTAGGTCCTAACTCTGATGGGCAAAATGAATGAGCGGTGTGGATCTATCACATGATGCCTGTGGGGCCCATTTTCAAAAAAAAAAAAAAAAAAATCAAAACAAAGTGACAAGTAGTGACGTGCTGACGCACGTCACCCCATGATTCTCTCTCTTCTCCACGACTCTCTCTCTCTCTCCCACTTCTCCACAACTGTTGCGGATGGGAACCCATTCACCATGATTTCCATCATCATGGTGGGACCCATTCCTCAATCTAAACCGTCCATTAGACTCATAACCCATCAAATCACCTACCATTATTTTATACCCCATTTCTCATGCTACATATAGAAAAGCATAGAAAAAAAAATCACAAAAGAAAGATTTTGAGAAGAAAAGAGAGATCAGGAAAAGGAAGTACGTAAGGGTTCAACATCGAGTTCAAAGTGGATTAATCCAAGTTCGTGCACGTCGAAATCAGCATTTCTTCAGATTATTTCCTCCCATCACACTATTTTTCCATACCAGGTAGGTGATCATTCCTCCATTGAAAAATTCATATATATTGTTTTATATAATCTAGACCTCGAAATATTCATAAATAATTTCCTATTGAAAGAAATTTTTTATTTGACTACTGTACAAATGCAATTATTATTATTATTATTATTATTATTATTATTATTATTATTATGTATTGCTTTATTATTTGCATTTGATATTATTTGTTAGTGATGATGAATATTTATTCTGTATTGCTATTATTATTATTATTATGTATTGCTTTATTATTTGCATTTGATATTATTTGTTAGTGATGATGAATATTTATTATGTGAACTATTATTTTAATTTTTACGGGTGCTATGTCCTAAAAGGATCACCGTATTATCTGTTATAGGCACTCTGATATTAATTGTTACAATGTTTCCTTGTAAGTTAGATGCATCGTATGTGAATAATTATTTTTTTGTACGATGATTCTCACGGGTGCTCTGCCCAGGGTCATTCCCGAAATGATCAGTACGACACGGGTGCTCTGCCTAGGGTCATTCCCAAAAGGATCAGCACGGGTGCTCTGCCCTGGGTGATTCCCTAAAAGGATCAGTACGCACGGGTGCACTACCCTGGGCTTTTGTCCCTAAAAGGTTATACCGGTGCTCTGCCGAGGGTCATCCCCTGAAAGGATCAACACCGGTGCTCTACCGTGGGTCATCCCCTAAAAGGATCAGCACACATAAGTGTTTTGTCCACTCCAAATCTTAGTATTTTTTTTTAATTTTTGAAAAGCTATGTTAAATAATTCATTTATTTCATGTTCATGAATGTCAAATTATTAACTATGATTTTACATCCAATGTTCGCTTTATTTTGATTAAAATGTCGAGATTAAATTTGGTAATATTTGTGAGTTTTTCAACTCGGGATTGATGTGATCCTATTGAGTTGTCAACTCATTATGTTTTAACCGTTTCAGGTTACGAATATTTTGAAGATGCAGGATATTACTATTAGTAGTGGAGCATGGAATGTGGTTGGATGCACGTGGCATGTTATTCTACATTGAATAAATTTTATTTTAGTTTAGAACTATGAATGTAGTAATGTTGGACTTGATTTTCTTACTTCAAGTTAAATTAAATAATTATGCATTGTGTAATAACAGAATTTATAATTAAAGATCTTAGCATGTGTTTGGATTTTAAATATTGGGCTATGGTGGAAGAAAATGAAATGCATATGAAATTGTCATTCTTTATCTTTTATTTTTATTTTTTTATTTTATAGGTCACGGGTCTGGAATTCTGGTCCTGGACACCCTATTCGGGTACCCGAATTTTGGGGAGTGACAAAGTTGGTATCAGAGCCAGGTTTGATCTTAAACATTGGACCTAAAATAGAAATTTAGCTCCAAGTCTTCATAGATAGCCTTAACTAGGAGATGAGAAATTTAGAATACATATGTAGGATATTTTAATTTATTGTAATATAATACTTAGATCCTATATAAGCTGTATATTAATATACAAAATCAAATCTGGACATTAGGAAATTTCTGAGAATTTTTCTAACTATTTATTGAGTTGGACAGCAATAATCCATATAAAATGTCTGACTTTGAAAAATCATAACTATTTAAGTAAAACTCCGATTGAGTTGATTCAAAAACTCAATTGAAGCTTGATAAGTATAATTTTATAAAAATATATATAAAAATTAAAATATACTGATATTTCAGGTGTGTATTTGATGTTAAAAAAATCTGTCCAGAAATCGTCCAAATCTGGACAGCGTGTACTCTCTGAATTCTTAAAAATTTTACAGGCGTCGAAATATTATGAAACTTTACAGAGATATAGTATACTTATAGATGTATCTATATAAAAATTTTAAGTTAAAATAATGTCTAAAAATATCAAAAATATCAAATAGAATAGCACCCTTATGACTAGAAATTTCTGCACATAGTTCTAAACTACATCTTAGTTCAACTTCTCTTAGATATTCATGTATGTCTACATTGAACCGTCTAATTTCTTATAATCTTAAAATTATTCAGTAAAATTCATAATTCCCTTTATTTATCCTAGGCTATGATGGATCATAGTATGAACCTCGAGGCCGCATCGGAAACTCAAGTACCCGATGCAGCTAGGCAAGGAACAATTATTGACAAGATCCTCCAGGCGATGGAAGGATTTGCCTCATTTATGGGAACACAAGTGCTTATAAGTCAATCTCAGGAGCAGACTCAAGCGACGCATGTAGCCGCTGAAGGGACGGGGTCCTTATTGGAAAAGTTTAAGAGGCAGAGACCGCCTACGTTTAAAGGTGGGCCTAACCCAAGTGAAGCTGAGGGTTGGAAAAGGCAGATGGAGAAAATTTTCACAGCTATGAAATGTAACGAGCAACAAAAGGCTGAATTAGCAATATATATGTTAGAAGAAGGAGAAGCCGATCATTGGTGGGAATCTACGACTAAGGAGAATCCGAGCATAGAAAGGTGGACATGGGACCAATTCTGCACAAAATTTGAAAATAAATATTTTCCAGCCTATGTGCGTGCTCAAAAGGTTACAGAATTCATGAAATTAGAACAAGGAGATATGACGGTACGTCAATATGATGCAAAGTTTACAGAGTTGGCACGATTTGCGACATTTCTCATACCGGATGAGCTTCGTAAAGGGCAAAAGTTTGTTGAAGGACTGAAACCTTCTATCCGTACTCGACTGGCGCCATTTCTTATTAAAATGTATGCAGAAGCAGTGGAACGCGCCAGCGCAATAGAAAAGGACTTTGATGAGCATTGGAAGAATCGCGAGCCGAGGAAGGACATGAGGAGTGGAGCCAGGACCACGCCTCATTCATCTCTCACACAACATGAAGTGACTAAGCGTCAGAAGATGATGCCAACATTAATACCCAGTCATGCCACTATGCAATTTTCAACGTAATTCACTAGGACTTGCCATAACTGCGGAAAGGTGGGCCATCCTGCCCGCCATTGTCTTCTACCACATCGTCACCAATATCCAGGGAATCAAGGACCGCCACGATCGTTTTACAGGCCGCCTCTTCATTATGCACCGTCTACATCATATCAACGACCTCCGCCGCCGCCTCCTCAGATGATGCATCCAGTTGCGAGACCAGCACAACCTCATCCTCAGAGGCCTGCACAGCTACATCCACGATTCCAGCCACCTGGACCCCCTCAAGCTTATCCGAGACCACCTCAACAATTGCAACAACAGGTCAAGCCTCCTCAATATCAGCAACTGAGGCCAGAAAGTCAGGCGCCTCGACCTCAAGCTCAAGGACGTGTTTACGCTCTATCTTCATTCACAAATTTTATTTTAGTGGCACATGAATGCACGTGGCATGTTATTCTACATTGAATAAATTTTATTTTAGTTTAGAACTATGAATGTAGTAATGTTGGACTTGATTTTCTTACTTCAAGTTAAATTAAATAATTATGCATTGTGTAATAACAGAATTTGTAATTAATGATCTTAGCATGTGTTTGGATTTTAAATATTGGGCTATGGTGGAAGAAAATGAAATGCATATGAAATTGTCATTCTTTATCTTTTATTTTTATTTTTTTATTTATATAGGTCACTGGTCTGGAATTCGGGTCCTGGACACCCTATTCGGGTACCCGAATTTTGGGGTGTGACAATACGGGTCATCGGTCGGGAGTTGATACGCGTTATCATTCCAATAATCACGTACTATTTTCTTAACTCGTGGAATGCAATTATTTTCCCGTAGATAATCACCGAAGGACTTCTTAATCGGTGGAGCATCATGTTTCGATTGGTTGAAGTAATTTTCAGAAAATATTTGAGGCATAGGCTGTTTTCCATTATTATCATCATACATCAAAAAACTTTCCCAAGATTCCTTAGCTATCTCAACATATATACGTTCCAACTCTTGCATAGTAAAACCCTAATTCTGAATCTAATCCTAAGAATAAAATAATCCTACAACAATATGAGATCTAGAAAAAGAGAAAGAATTAGAAAGAAATTACCGAATTAAAAGTGTATGTCAGGATCCTACAAAACAGGAAAACAGGTTAGTTTCTAAAAATCAAACAGAAAGACAAAAATCTAAAACTAAAATTAGTGAAATCCTAATCTTAAACTAATTCTAAAACCAATTGATTTCAAAAATACGTAACCGTCAGTCCCCGGCAACGGCGCCAAAAACTTGTTCACTCCCCAAGTATAGGGTTGTGATGTAGTAATAATCTCGGTAAGACCGAGGTCGAATCCACAGGGACTGAAACCTGTACGTATTCTGAAACTAACTAGGGCTAGAACTAGAATGAGATGAAATCTAAATCGAGTGTGTTTTGAGGAATAATGGTGAAATATTTATCTAGAGAATTAAATTAAAGGGAAAGAAACTAGGGATTCAGAGGTAGGAAACTAGGGATTCAGAGGATCCACTTGTAGAGATCAGGGAGAACTACTCTTGATTCATGAAATCAACTGAACTGCCATTGATATAGTTTTCAAGAGATGAAGGGTATATGAATTAGAATGGATTCCATCACCACACCATGCCCAAGAGACGATGGCAAACAACATAATTAAACTAATTACCCACCAATCAACATGCTATGAGGGTTAGGAAAGGGTACCGACATCCAACCATGCCCAGGAGACGATGGTGAACAACAGGGCTTCCTGACGTCATAAACATAAAGAGAAAAAGAACATGCTCAAAGCCATTGCAGACCCATTGTAATTTCAGTCACAACAGACCATTAAAGACTGAAAACATTCCCTAATAAAATTAAATCAAAATCCATTCAGTTTAAACAAAAGGCACAAGCATAGACTCATCCCGTCACGATACAAGCTTCACCTCTTAGCCCTAGCTAAGAGGTTTAGCCACACATGAGTGGACTAGATCTCTTAAACAAAAGAAAATAAAAAAAATAAAAATAATAAAAATAAAAGAAAAGAGAACAATCTACTCCCTGGTGCTCTACGTCGAAGCCCAAGCCTCCACAGCTGTCAGTTCCCCCTCACGTTCTTTTTCTTTCTTTCTTATAGAGATGTCGTCAGCAGGACCGTGTAGGAGTTAGTTTGGAGAACCGACTCCTCTTTTACGCAAGAGACTGACGGTGGAGTGCGTACTCGCTGTTTATACACAACAACGTACTCGCAGCAGAAAAAAAACGACGCCACTGCTCTTCATTGGGTCCAGTTTTCATAGAAAGGAAACGTCCCTACGGACGGTTTTCGACGGTCTACACACTGAACAGATCAGATCTTCTAACCGTTCATCACATAGTGGCCCACCACGGCCAGGTTTCGCGGGCGTGTAGCAGGGGTCGTGCGCTGATCGCACTGCGACGCTGTGGGGCCCACGAACGACTTCTTTTGAGAAATCCAAACCGTCCATTAGTTTGCTTTCGAAAAACCGTTTAGATATGGACGGTTTTGGATTCAAAACGTGGCATCTCTCGGACGTTTTTTTGGTGTCATCCAACCTGCGTCGAAGCCTTCATCTTCATACACATCCAAGAGAATCAGGAAACGGCTCAAGGTACGGTCGGTTTGACCCTTTAAAATCAATAAACAGTGTGGATCATCCAAATGCATGATGATGGTGGCCCACCTGCACCCGACCGTGAGTCCCTGTGCGAGAATTCGTTTTTTCGAATTTGGATCGGGTCAGCGGCTGCTGACCATCTTTTACGGTTTGGTGCGTCGCGGGAGTGCACCGCCTGTGCACTCCCACATGTACATGTGGGCTCCAATGTGGTGTGTGTGAGAAATCCGCTCCGTCCATCTGTTTTAGAACCTCATTTCAGGGGTTGAGACTAAAACTGAATTATATCCAGATTTTAGGTGGGCCCCAAATCATGGTTTTAGTGGCTGAACTGTTTGTCTGGCCACTTCCACGAGGATCCATTGGCTCAAATTTTATGTGTACGGTTAAATTATGGTCCTTAGGCCATGTATGAAGTTTTGAGCTGAGCAGATACTGAGAACCATGTGATCTTGCATTCTGGCTGACTTTCGAGCCACTTGAGCTTCAGTTTCCCGATTTTCTCAGATCCCCAGCGTGCAAATCTATCGATTTTAGTCCCCTGGGGTCCGTTCCATACTTTTGTGAAATCTGATCTTTAAATCTTGGCTGTTAGCATCTTTTTTCAGTCCCTGCTTGCAAATGTACCTTGCATCACAAACACGATTAAAATAGGGCATCAAATGGCCTCATGTCCGTAAATCCAGGCAGTAATTGGGGTCTGATATGCAATATTTGACTCTCAACAGCGGGCCGGTCGGGCCGATCGTGTTTTTGGGTTGTGGGACTCCCCTGATGTGTGTCCCGTCCATTGAAACCCCCCCAAACCCCTATCTCCTTCACAAACCACCCTCCCAAGCTCTCATTTCTCCATAAAACTTCTGATTTTTCGAAGAAATCGCCCCTTCAACCTCTTCTTCCTTCATTTTCGTGCACCACCTTCACCACACATTTGAACTCTCTTTACCTATCCTCCTATCCTCTTCATTCTCTTTCATTTGGGCTCTTACATGCCCCATTTGAAGCTCTAAAACGTGTAAGCTCCCTAAGCCATCCTATCTCTCCATTTTCCTTCTCCATTCACTGTCTTTTGGTCCTGTACAACCTCCGTTGGGACCCAAGTCCGTGGGGAACCAAAACTCCAGCCCCTTTACTCCCTTTAGGGCCCGTTCGGCCAACTGCATTAGGTGAGTAAGGTGGATAGAATTGTAAAATTAACAATAACTGTATGTGTAAGGTATGGTCCTTGGATTGGGTGTATCCCATGTTTTCCGACACCATGTTTAGAATGTATGCAATTAAAAGTAAATCTCAGAATTTTCCTTTCAAATTACACTTAGAAATTCATTATCCTGGGATTTGAAAATCCCATCTCACCCTTTTCCAACACCAGGCTCATTTTCCAAAGCCTATAAAATTAATTTTAACCCCACCCACCCTCCTACCAACCATGCCACTCCCAATCCCGAGGAGGGATTAGCAATGCAAGCCTATTAAATACAACTTACGACCACTGGCCAAATAAGCCCTTAGAGTTTTGGACTTAGAGTGGTGCTCCTAGATTTCGACAGACATGACCGTGTAGGAAATCCAACAAATGTATAATGTGAACCTTGGGACCCTTTTAGATGGAATGAGCATAGGTGAAATGCTCGAGCATAATTAAATTTAAGTTCGGGTAGCTCAATTCCAATTAGGCAACTTTGACCCTAAGTGATAAAACCTTCCTGTAATAGAAATGATGTGAAATCATCTAACGTATGAGCATAGACTTTGGACTATACCTATGGATTTCCACTACTCCTAAATTAAGACTAGACTACCGGTTACATTAGAGAATGCCAGAGACCGATAGACTTAGTTAGGTCGGCGCAGCGAAAGCGTGGTGGACCCTACCTCACTGGCCCAGGATCGAAACTCTGCTTGTTGAATACGAACATTATAGAAGCCCTAGTAAGTTCTACTATGAGAAACAGTGTTAGGATGATCTAGTAAGATTTGATTCACCATTTCCTTGGACATAAATAATAACAAGGACTCTCTTAGACTAAGACTTAAAGGGCAACCTTCAACATAAACAATTTGAGTCTTTCAATGATGGACATTCCCTACGTTTCTAGAGAGATCGGACTACGGAGTTACTGAAATATACAACTGCGAAACATTCGCTGCTTGACCCAATTCTCAATCCTAGGCGACTACCAATGGACTCACTGCTTGACCGAGTAGAAGACCAGGATCTACCAGGACTAGGAAGGTATACGATGAGCCTTCTACCCTAGTCAGGTAGATGACCGATGTATCGGGATCAAACCCACCATAAACGTCTCTCCGTGT
Source organism: Magnolia officinalis (assembly GCA_021015155.1). NCBI lineage: Eukaryota > Viridiplantae > Streptophyta > Magnoliopsida > Magnoliales > Magnoliaceae > Magnolia > Magnolia officinalis. The sequence continues at coordinate 85,651,716 of JAJHSJ010000001.1, forward strand.
TGGTCAAACAATGAAAACAACTATCTTACTCTAAATAATTGGGGATTGTTGTCAAGACTCCAAATAGGTAAAGAAATAAATTGTAGCAAACCATCAGGATATGGGAAATGGATAAAGTTTTAAGGAGGTAGACTGAAAGGAACCAGGCTAGTATATACCCTACCACGTGTAGAAACTTGAAATCAATAAAACTTAGGCAAAGAAATAATTAAAATCTTTCTTTATTACCCTTAGGCAATTTCGGGGACAAAATTTTGTTTTAAGGGGGGTAGATTGTAACATCCCGGATTTTTGCTAACCTAGGATTAGACGTCCTTAGGCAATGGGTCGCTTCTAACGCATTATTAACTTGTCAGAACTCAATCCCAAAGTCTAAAACCGCTTTTGAACCCATTTCCTTCACAAATCCCACCCTTCACCACCTTGCTCTTTCAATCTTTCTAAGTACTTTCATCCTAGACACTAACTTAAACTAGCTAAGTAGTATAACTTGGATCACTTTATATAAAAACTACAAAGGCCCAGGTACCACCTTAGAAAGAAATTACTCAGGACTAAATCCTTTAGAAATTAGGCAAGAATTAGCCAGTGTTAAACTAGAGTACCTGTGAAATTAGCACCAATCACTTTAAATACGATCTGCAAGACCCAAAACTTGTAGAATCATTGACGCTAGGTTACCCTAAAATCTAGGATCAATCTTATTACCCGGCTGCTCTCGGGAGCCTCTCGAAACTCTGTATCAGATCTGGACCGCACCTCGGAAGTCCGATTAACACGAAGTTAAGGAATTAGGACTGCCTTGCTGGGCTCGACAACCATCTCGGAAATCAAATCCAAATAGTGTCCCAGTGTAATTCGCTTGAGTCCGGAGCGAGGAGTGTGAAAACACTTGATTTTCTTTACAAATAAATATTTCAAATAGTAATCTGGCACCTCTCGCTTGCGGATCAGTTTTAAGCAACCAGACCGTCAGAATCAGACCAAATTACACCCTCGGATCAGGAGAAATTTCATACACATATCCATGTACTCGGAATCTCCGATCGAGATCCGCTGACCGTTGAACTGATATTGGTCCGCCATTTACGATATGGAATCCTGACTGAAACGAAAACTTAACTAAACGTAGATCCAGTGTTAGTGAGCTTAAGTCCGACCTTTGGCTCAAGGAGGCTCGCTAGAAGTCCTCCGTTGAGCTGGAACAGGTCCGCTTTGGTTATAACCTAAGTATACTTTGACCTAGAGTCTATTTTAGAGAGTTTTTAGGCTATATAAGGACCTTAAACCCTCTCTCATTGCAGCCATACGAATTTAAGAAAAGCACTAGGAAAAGAGAGAGAAAAGAGAGAGAAAGAGTGAGAGAAGTGGGAGAATCTCCCAACTGCTATTCCCTGCCACTACACAAGCTGCACCACCCCATTTTCATCACTTTCTCAGTGATTTCGACTTCGTTCTAGGTAAGAAACCCTAACCCTAATCTGTTTTGGGGTTGTATAGGTTGTAAGTTATGAAATAGCTAACCTATTTCGTTCTATAGGTTACCAAACTGTCGTATACGAAAGCTTAGCAAACCTATTGGATTCGTTACGATTCTACAATAAAAGGTGCGGACTTTAGGTGTATAGGTTATGGTTTTCAACACTTTCAATGTCAGATAATGATAGATTCATGATCTGCATGCAATTGCACATGTACAAAGTGATGTCTGTTTTCCGTTTCGATTAAAGATGAAGAATATGGAATTTTACATACTCTAGGTATCTGTAGAAAGTACCGTATATGTATAAATTTTGGAAATGTGTTTTCCATGATTATTTGTAGTATTAATATATTATATATGGATAAAATACTTGTTTGGCGAAAGGGTTCGCCCTAATACATGTTTTTGCTAATATACACTATGTATGTTAAAATAATGTATTCTAAGTATTTGTGAAAATGACCGAATGAGTATAGAATTCTCATTCGTGATCGCCATGACTAATTATCATGGATTTATGATTGTTGTATTGGCAATACCCCTTTGACGAAAGGATTTGCCCTAAATCAAGCCACGACCAATATACACTACTTAGATTAAAATGTGTGGCCCAAGTGTTTGTGGAAATGACTGAATGAATATGGAACTTGGATTCCTGCTTGCCATGACTATCCGTCGTGGGTGTATGCGTGTTATGCTTGGGGTAACTCCCTAGTGAAAGGATTTGGCCTAATACTTATGTGATCAACATATGTCATGTATGTTGATGTATGTATTCTAAAGTGTTTGTTGAAATGTCTAAATGAGTAGTAGTTAGTAAATTGTAATGTATAAGGGTGTTGATATATGATTCTCAACTCCTTTAACTATGTGTATGATTTCCTTGGATAACTGTGTGATTAGGAATTTAATATGTACAAACTCATACTTGTGTTATGCTCATAACATGCTCAAATGATTGTATGATTTTATCTATGTGATGCATGTGTTTAAATTCATGTTTATGTTGTATGATCCGTCATGGGTGATGGGGTGGGAACGAGTGCGTGCAACAGCCTCGGCAGCCCTAAACGGATAATATCAGACTTTGATTGTATGATTTGAAATCTTGATCCATTACTGCTTTAACTGTTTTGTAATTGATTGTGTTTGGGGCTATGATTATAGTCCAGGCAATCGGTAACGGGATTGAATTTGTGGCTGAGATTCATTTGCCACGTGTGATGTCTTCGACGAACCCGAGTCGTACTTCGGTTGGCGATAGCGGTCGGCCACACGAAGTGCTTTTGCGCTTCATATCATTCAACTTGTTGTGCGCTCGAGCTAGCCGAGCTCGTCAAAGAATCCAATCTGTCTTATGTATGTTCACCATGTTTGGACCCTACTGCTTGACCTAGGGTACCAAACTTACCACTGAAATCCCCTTAACCATGTACGACCACGATCGCTAAGACTCATGGCAGCAATTGTATGAGACACACGAGCTGTCGGCCTACGCTCAGGGGACTGCACCCCTGCTATTGCCGTGACCATGGCGGATATGGTATGACACCGTGGTCGAGCTGTCGACGCTCGTGTAGACCAGTGAGCAACCAGACTCGTGGCCGATTATGGGGTATGGGACACTATATTCGAGCTGTCGACACCTACGGCGAGAGCCGAGTACGGTGAGACCTGTATTCGTGCTGACGGGCGACGAGCCCTTCGTAGTGTCTTCGAGTATACTCTAAAGTCTGTGATTGGCGATGAGCCCTTCGCAGCAACTAGAGCATGAGTTGAGCCGAGTACGGTGAGGCCTGTATTCGAGCTGACGACCAGCGATTGAGCCAAGTACGGTGAGACCTGTATTCGAGCTGACGGCCAGCAATCGAGTTGCATACGGTGAGATCTGTATCCGTGCTGACGGGTGACGATCCTTTTGTGATGCCTTCGCGATGCCTCTCAAACCATAATATCGTATGAGATTAACTAGGACTGACGACCCTAGAATGGATCATGTTTGGGAATGATAGAAGGGAGGTACCTTAGTTTCCCAATCCTGCTGTTTGAAATGGACTAATAATAACTCGATAATCATGCTCATCATCGCATTGCATGTGCCTGGAAGATGTGGAGCACTGAGGGAGAAAGCATGCCGCGAACGTAAGATGGTGTCGCATGAGGGTAGTTTGGCAAGGGCATACATCATGACTGCATCCCATACTTGCATTAACAAGAGTATTTTGAATTGTTTGATTGTACTGCTTTATCATTACTGCTTGACCGAATTGATAACATGTTAACCTATGCTTTATTGTTCCACTGAGTTAGTTACTCACTCCCACGTTACGGGATGGTGTTCCGAAGACCCACCAGACTTTGTCGGATTGCAGATGGCGACGCTACTCTTGAGGGGGAGCCGGACCTGTATGATGACAATGATGCTTGTTCGTTTATGCTATGCTGACGGCTTCACGTGAGCCGTGTCTTGATCCATGGGATTATAGAGATGTTGACTAGATGACAATACACATTTGGTATAATTTGAACTGTACTTGTAATTTATTAACCTGGTAACTTTATCACACTCTGGAGACTCACCACAGTTTTTATATTTTATATATCTATCACAGTCTTCTGCTTGCAATTTAACTGTCTCCGGAGTATGATATGCTGTTTTGGCTTAATCTCACTCATGTTCACTACTCTAATACAGACAACATTCAATCATCATTCATTTTGTTGCATACGTGATGCGTTGGAACTCGGGAGTTGAGTTTATGCTCGACCCCGTATTTTTAGGGCGTTACATCTGCTCACGAGTCTGGGTTGCTCACTGGTCACTATGGGGAGGCTCGTCGCCTCAGCATAGGCCTACAGCTCGACCACGGTGTCTCATACCACCATGTCCGGCTCATGAGTCTTAGCGGATCGATGTACCAAGGTTAATGGGATTCCACTGGTTAGTTTGGTACCTTAGGTTCAAGCAGGAGCATCCATACATGGTGAACATACATCGGCACATCGGATTACTTGATGGTCTCGACTAGCATGAGCGCACCCAAAGTTGATCGACATGAAGTGCATAAGCTCTCTATGTGGCCTAACCACTGCCGACAACTTTAGTACGACTCGGGTTCGTCAAACACGTCCTTCGTGGCGAATGAATCTCAGCCACAACTTCAAGCCTGTTACCGATTGCCTGTACTATAACATAGCCCCAAACACATTCAATCCTTACCCACCCGGAAAACATGTGGAGTAGTCAAAGCAGAATTGACAAAGTGATTCAAATATGTTAACATGCATATTATAAAGCACAATGTAAGCAGGAATTACAAACACATACATTTCATAAGTAAGCGATTAAAATAAATAACTTGCATGGAGGAAATCATACACATCTCTAAGGTGGTTGAGAATCCTATCTCAACACCTACCCTAAGCACTATCATCTTAGTGCTTACTCATACAAGAATTTTCATAAACACTTAGAATACACTTATTAACATACACAATGCATATTGGCAAAAACATGTATTAGGGCGAATTCTTTCGCCAAGTATTACACACATACCTAGCATATACACATAGTAATTAATCATGGCAAACACACTTTCATATTTTATACGTATACGGTATTTTCTACAAATATACAGAATACACTATACGCCATAATTGGCATACATAATTGAATCGCAAAACGAACATCGCAATTTGCATGTGAAATAACACCCGGATCATGAATCTATCATTATCCGACATTGAAAACATTGAAAACCATAACCTAAGCGTCTATAGTCTGCACCTTATGCCTTAGAAGCGAGTAACGGACTCAGTTCAAACACCAAGTCTTTATCAATGGTAGAACGACAACTTATGGCATGAAATAGGTTAGCTATTTCATCACTTACACTACTTGGATCTCTATAACTGATTAGGGTTAGGATTTCTTACCCGAAAACAGAATCAGAATCACCGGAAAAGCGATACGGTAGTAATGGATAGACACGTAGAATAATAGGATAGAGCAACAGGAATCTCCTCTCACTTCTCTCACACTTTCTCTCTCTTTACTCTCTTCTCTCTCCTAGGGTTTTCTCAAATTCGTATGGAGTGAATGAGAGAGGGTTTAAGGTCCTTATATAGGCCCAAAATTGCCAGAAATAGGCCCATGGCCAAGGTATACTTAGGTTATGTCCAAAGGGAGGCTGTTCCATCTCAACGGAGCACTTCCGGAGCCCCCCTTGAGCCAAAGGTCGAACTTAAGCTCCCTGACTATGGATCTAGGTCGAGTTAAGTTTTCATTCCAGTCGGGTTCCCAGATCACACGTGGCGGACCAGTTTCAGTTCAACGGTCACCGAAACTCGATCAGGGTTACAAGTACACTGCCATGTGTATGAAATCTCTCCTGATCCGAGGGTGTATTTGGGTCAGATTCTGACGGTCTGATTGCTTATATCAGGCCCACAAGCGACAAGTCTCAATTACTTAAATTAGATTCAATTTCTAAAGAAAACCACGTTTTCTCACACACTTCACTCCGGGCTCAAGCGAATAGATCCGGAACACTATCTGGGTTTGATTTCTGAGATGGTTGTCAAGCCCAGCAAGGCGGTACTAATTCTATAACTTCGTATTATTCGGACTTTCGATGTGCGGTTCAGATTCGATACGGAGTTTCAATGTGCTCCCGAGAGTAGCTGGGTAATGAGATTGATCCTAGATTTTAGGGTAACCTAGCGTCACTGATTCTACAAGTTTTGGGTCTTGCTGATCGTATTTAAAGTGGATCAAGCGGATTTCGTAGCTAATCCAGTTTAGCACTTAGTTACTTTTGTCTAATTCCTAAAGGTTTTAATCCTGAGCGATTTCTGCCTAAGGTGGCACTCAGGTCTTTGTACGAAATTTTCCGAGACGTTATAATTATTGTTAATCTTAAAGGATAAACATCACTATGAGTAGGGCGTTGACCCCCTCCAACCGTACAGATGTAGGTGATGTACAGATTGAAGACTTAGAGGACCATCTCCCTATAGAAGATTATGTTGAAAGAATAAGAAGATAGTTTTATGATTTAGTTTTATATTTCCGCTGCGAACTCGATAAATGTAATAAGCTCCCATTGTGAGGGCATATGATATTTTATTGAATTCTTTTAATAATAATCATAGTTTATTTTATTCTTGTGAATGAAACCTTTATGAATGTAACTGAATGTGATCTTTAAAAAAAAAATATGATGTGATTTTTAAAGCATCCAATTCATTAAATCATTAACACCTAGTTTTCTTAGGCACGAGTATAAACTCTGGCAGTGAAAATTTGGGATGTTACACCTACGCTCCAAAGACCTGACAGTAAAATACAAAATTCTCCATGCCATCTTCACAACAAATGTGTATTCAAGGGACAAAAATCGTAGTGATTTAACCCGTTCATGGTTGGTATCCTCTATTGTGGCGGTATGAGTCAGCGTCTATGTCTTCCATCTGTTATACTTTATCATATTGCAGTTGTTGTCTTTAGCACCTTGTCTACAAATATTCCCTTTCCCCATCTACTTTGTCTCTATCTCGGGAATGTGAGCTGCTACTTACTGGAGACCGTCCTCGATTGGCACCAAAATTCACGCAACTCAACATTCAACGGATGAATCTAACTGAGGATCCAAAAACCGCTACGAAAACATTTCAGCAGGAGGAGTTGGAAACCCAAGGAGAGACAAAGGGAGCCAACACAGACATACACCCAACAGATGACACTCGCGCTCGAACTGCCCATCCTCCCACTCTGGACTCTGTTCACACACAAAAATATCGGTGCCACCATGATTGCATTGGTACCATTCTTCGCGGTCAGGCAAGTATGGAGGAGAGGCTTGGTCGGTGTGAAACACGGCTCTCTGCCATGGAACGACTATTGGAATCTCTACAACACACGACATAACAAATGGTGGACTTGATGACTTGTCGTCATGATGATACCACTTTGAGAGAGGGTGATCCATCCAGTTAGAGTCCAGTTCAGTCTATGAACAGTTAGGGTTGCAGGCTTGTACATCGGTTATCTTTTTGGATGCCAAGCCGGTCTGATCAGTCTTCATTTACACATCTACGATCAGATTTGTGTATGTGTGAGCTCTTATGGTTTGAACAAGTTTTCGTTTGATATTTTATTCTCCCCCTTTGATGATTGTGCCCAACTTGGGGTTTTGGGTTATGTATGATACAATTTTTTTTGGATGATTATGCTCATAAGGGCTTCTGGATTATGAAACTACCCATGCCTGGGGTAGTTCTTTTTGGCTGAATGATGATATTTTCTTTGTCAATACATGCTTTCACCTCTTTTTGGTATATCTATATTTATGGCATGTTACTTCACATCATGTTCTAAATATGCACTCCATCTTTATATGAACTTATGTGAACCTTATTCCTATCTTCCAATATGCTTGCTAAATTCCACACTTCAATTATTTAGGCATATGTCTCATATTACTAACCCTTTGCCAATGACTGATAAAAAGGGGGAGAACCATCCTCCCACCAAATGTGTGTGGTTGCTATTATGTCTTTGCAAATCTTAAAATGCAAGAAGTTAGAGGGAGTACGTACAAGGGGGAGCTACAAGCAACTCAAGTCATATCAAGTTTGTAATCGAGTTGTAACTATGAAAATCTGTAATAACTTGAGTTGAAAGTAATATCTAGGGTTTGTTAGTTGTTTTGTCACATAATTGACAAAGGGGGAGATTGGAAGTGCCTTGTTTGTTAATATATGTGAATGATGAGTCTATCAGTCAAGTGAGCCCCAAATTGAATATTACAAGTTCAAGGCTTATCAAGATGAAGGCATATGATCGTGCTTAAAATGTAAATGAAGCCTCTGAAAGTGCACCTGCTAGTGCCCTGGTTTGTCAAGTTACGTGTGTGGTGAGTCAGACTGGCTGCAGAACTCGATAAAAAGATTATTTCAAGCGTCTGCCTGAACCGGATGTGTGAAAGCTCGTAAAAGGTGAATCATAGCCTCACATCCCGTGTCCCAAAACCCAGGTGATTAAAACCCTTAAAACAAGATAGACATCTTAGGATTTTATGGTTTGAAAACTTTTGGCAAAACAGAAAAATCTCTAAGTTTTTCTCTCCCTGCCGATTTATCGAAGCACCCTCGATATGATCGACCTGCACTGTCGATGTCCTCGATACCATAACGATACTATCGATAAGAGGACCAAAATGTCCAACAACCATATATTCATCAAGACGGATTTATCGATATATCATACACCTATCGATATCAACAATAAAAGCACTAAATATGTCCAGCAACTTTACAATATATCTGGACGAATTATCGATGTATCGATACACATATCGATATCATCGATATTCAAATCTCGAGACCATCAAGAGTGGCTCGATAAGATCGACAGGTTGATTTTCGGCGCCCCTGTTTTTAATGAAAATCTCAAAATTCTTCGATATACGATGATCGTCCGATATGATCTGAATTCAAACATCGATAAGATCGGAGGTCCATCGATGATATCGATAGTGGGGCGTGCATTTCTTACAGCAGTAATTTCAGGTTGTTTTTAACTATGATCGGGGGCCCTTCAATTTAATCGATATTCAAATATCGATGATATCGACACCAGATCGATTGCATAGAACAAAGTCATAAACTATCTAACAAGTTCAAAGATAAATTAGCTGGATTTATCAATGCCTCGACTCTGATATCGATGTCATCGACATTCAAATTCTGATGACCTCGACGGTTCCCCCGATCATTCATGAAAACCTGAAATATCTCAAAGTCAAGTCTCTCTCGTTTTTCAAGTGTCGATGGATCGAATCTGTCATCGATGGAATCGAAGTTCGAAATCCGATGACATCGACAATAGCTTCGATTTATCGACCAATTGGCAAAGAGTTTCAAAAGCGTATGACATCGAGTCCAAGTCATCGAGTAGACCATCGATGCTATCGAGAGCATACGCTCGATGATATCGAACCTGCTCGATGATATCGAACTCTGTCATAAATGTGACCATTTTATATCTGTTGGAACTTTTTGCCTATTTATAGAGGACTTGTCTTTTGTTGCTGTGAGAGAAAGTAGAGAGAGCTTTTGAGTGTTTCAACTTATATCCTATACTTAAAGCCCTTTTCTCTCAAGGGAGTTCATCCTCCAATTCACCTCATCGTTGATATTCAATAGAGTGGATTGGGGAATGAACTTCCATGTAACGCCCTAAAAATCGAGGTCGAGCAAAGCTCAGCTCCCAAGTTCCAACGCATCACTTATGCAACATAGATAATAATGATTATGACGAGAGCATTGAAACATGAATGGGATTGTACCAAAACAGCATATCATACTCCAGAGACAGTTAAATTTACAAGCGGAAGACTATGATAGATATATAAATATATAAACTGTGGCGAGTCTCCAGAGTGTGATATGTTCCAGGTTAAATAATTACAAGTACAACACTCCAAAATGTACCAAAATGTGTAAGGTCATCTAGTCGACATCCCTGTAACCCCGTCAATCAAGACACGGCTCACATGAAGCCACCAGAAAACAGTCAATACGAGCAAGCATCATAGTCAATGCAAAGGTCCGGCTCCGCCTCACAAGCATCGCCATCACCTGCAGCTAAGACAGTCTGGTTGGTGTTGCAAGCACCGTCCCGTAACGTGGGAGTGAGTGATCAACTCAGTGGAACAATAAAGCATAGGTTAACATGTTATTAATTCAGACAAGCAGTAATGCTAAAGCAGTACAATCAAACACTCCTAACTACTCTCTTATTAATGCAAGTATGAATGTAGTCATGATGTATGCCCTCGCCGACATACTCCCTCATGCGACACCATCTTACGTTCGCGACATGCTTGCATTCCTCAGTGCTCCACATCTTCCAGGCACATGTAGTGCAATGATGAGCATGATTACCGAGTTGTTATTAGTCCATTTCAAACAGTAGGAATGGGAAACTAAGGTACCTCCCTTGTATCATTCCCAAACATGATCCATTCTAGGGTCGTCAAACCTAGATAATCTCATACGATAGTGTAGTTCTAGGGGGCTACAAAGGCTGTCAGGGCTGGTACACGCAATCATTACACCACTCTCCCATCACCTTTTTAACGGTTCATCACTAAATTGATACAGGATTACTTCATACTCTATACACCGCGGCAAAACTCGTTGCCTTACCGCAATTCAGAGTATGCTCGAGGTCACTACAAAGGGCTCGTTACCAATCAATGTAGGCCGACAGCTTGAATACAGTGTCTCATACCACCGTATTCAGCTCACGAGTCTGGCTGCTTAATGGACACTACGGGGAGGCACGTGGCCCCAGCATAGGCCGACAGCTCGACCACGGTGTCACATACCGCTATGCCCGGCTCATGAGTCTTAGTGGATCGAGGTACCATGGTTAAAGGAATTTCACTGGTAAGTTTGGTACCCTAGGTTCAAGCAGAGGCGTCCAAACATGGTGAACATACATAAGACAGATCGGGTTGCTTGACGAGCTCGGCTAGCTTGAGAGCACAACAAGTTGAACGATATGAAGTGCATAAGCACTTCGTGTGGCCAACCACTATCGCAAACTGAAGTACGACTCGGGTTCGTCGAACACATCTCACGTGGCAAATGAATCTCAGCCATGAATTCAATCCCGTTACCGATTGCTTGGACTATAATCATAGCCCCAAACACAATCAATCCATGACCAGAAGCATGTAGAGTAAAGCAGAATAAACAAAGTAATTCAAGCATGTTATAAAGCATGTTATAGAGCACAATATAAACAGGAAATACAAACGCATATATTTCATAAGCAAGCGGTTAAATTAAACAAACAACATGGAGGAAGTCATATACATCGCTAGGTAGCTAAGAATCCTATCTCAACACCACTATTAAATTTAGTTCGTCACACAATTTTTCACACAGGCATTTTATCAAACACTTAAACTACACCACTCCAACAAACATGACGTATGTTGATTTCAACATAGAATAGGACAAATCCTCATATCAAGGAGTTGTCTCATACACATCAATAATGTTCTTACATTCAATACATTTGGTAGGCATAAATCATAAATCCATATTTATTTAGACATTTCAACAAACACTTAGACTACACACATTAGCCTACATAAACAATGTTGGCCAAAAATTGTATTAGGGTGAATCCTTTCGCCAAACAGGTCATACATCCACAACTAGCATATATATACGGCAAATACTCATGGCAATCATATCAGCGAAATTTATACGGATACGGTATTTTCTACAAATACCTAGAATACACAAAATTCCATATTCTTCGTATTTAACAGAAACGGAAAACAGACGGCACTTTGTACATGTGCAATTATATGCAAATAATGAATCTATCATTATCTAACATTGAAAGTGTTGAAAATCATAACCTATACGTCTAAAGTCCGCACCTTTTGTCGGTAAGCTTGAACCGAAACCAGTTTGAACACAACGCCTTTGTCTACGGCGATTTGGCAACCTACAACAGGTATTAGGTTAGTTATTCCACAAGGCACACTACCTAGAACTCTAAAACAGGTTAGGGATAGGTTTTCTTACCTAGGAACGGAGCCGGAATCGCTAGGAAAGCGATTAGAATGGAGTGGTTAAGCTTGCAGAGTGGCAGGATCAGGTGGCAGGGAGATGCTCCCAAAAGTCCCACACTTTCTCTCTCTTTTCTCTCTTTCTCTCCTAGGATTTTCTCAAATTCGTATGGGCTAGAAAAGAGAGTTTAAGGTCCTTATATAGGCCTAAAACTCACCAAAATAGACTCAGGAACAAAGTATACTTAGGTTATGTCCAAATACGGTCCGTTCCGTCTCAATGGAGCACTTCTGGTGGCCCCTTTTCTGTGTGCGGTCGGACTTAAGCTCACTAACACTGGATCTAGGTATGGCTAAGTTTTCGTTTTAGTCGGGATTCCTGATCGTAAATGGCAGACCAGTTTCAGTTCAACGGTCAGTGGATCTCGATCGAAGATTCCGAGTACATGAATATGTTTGGGGAAATATCCCCGATTCGAGGGTGTAATTTGGCCTGATTCTGACAGTCAGGTTGCTCAATACTGAACCTCAAACGTCACATGCCAGATTTCATAAATCCTAATTTATTTTGGAATTATTTTTGTGTTTCTCACACTCCTCGCTCTGGACTCAAGCGAATTGCACTGGGACACTATCTGGATTTGATTTCCGAGATGGTTGCCAAGCCCAGCAAGGCGGTCCTTAACTTCGTGTTAATCGGACTTCCGATATGCGGTCCAGATCTAATACGGAGTTTTGAGATGCTCTCGAGAGCAGCCGGGTAATGAAATTGATCCTAGATTTTAGGGTAATGTAGCGTCAACGGTTCTACAAGTTTTGAGTCTTGCAGATTGTATTTAAAGCGATTGGTGCTAATTTCACAGGTACTCTAGTTTAACACTAGCTAATTCTCGCCTAATTTCTAAAGGATTTAGTCCTGAGTGATTTCGGTCTGAGGTGGTACTGAGTCCTTTCTAGTAATGTTTAGTTTAAGTATTGTTTTCATCACCTAAACTTTAAGATAGTGTCTAATGTGAAAGTACTTAGAAAATTTTGAAGGATGAGTAGTGAAAGGTGAGATTTTGAAGAAAATGTAAGATTTGGAAGAAAATGGTTTGAAAAGGGATTTTAGGCTTTTGAATTGAGCGTTTGAGAAGTTAATCAGGTGTTAGGATCAACCCATTGCCTAAGAACTTCTAATTCCAGGTTTACTAAAATTCGGGATGTTACAATCTACCCCCCTTAAAACAAAATTTCGTCCCCGAAATTGCCTAAGGGTAATAAGGAAGATTTAATTATTTCTTTGCCTAAATTTACCTATTTGGAGTCTTGACGACGATTCCCAATAATTTAGAGTAAGATAGCTATTTTCAATGTTTGACCAACACGGAGAGACGGTTATAGTGGGCTTGATCCCGATACATCGATCATTTACCAGGCCAGGGTAGAAAGCTCATCGTATCCCTTCCGAATCCTGGTGGATCCTGGTCTTCTGCTCGGTCAAGTAGTGAGTCCATTGGTAGTCGCCCAGGATTGAGAATTGGGTCAAGCCCGCGATGTTTTGCAGTTGTATATTTCAGTAACTCCGTAGACCGATCACTCTAAAAACTTAGGGAATGCCCATCACAGAAAGGTTCAAATGTCCTAGTTCTCGGGTTGCCCTTTAGGTCTTGGTCTAATAAAATCCTCGTCTCATTCTATGTCCGAGATAGGGTAGCTCATCCTATTTAGTGACCTGTCTTTACGTATAGTCTGGATAAACTCCATTCGATCCTGGGCCAGTGGGGCAAGGGTCCACTACGCTTTCGCTGTGCCACCCAGATCAAAGAGGTGTATTGATTTGACCTAGCTACTTCTATCGGTCTCTGACATTCTCTAATGTAACTGGTAGTCTAGTCTTAATTTAAGAGTAGTGGAAATCCATAGGTGTAGTCCAAAGTCTATGCTTATACGCTAGATGATTTCACATCATTTCTAATACAGGAAGGGTTTTATCATTTAGAGTCAAAGTTGTCTAATTGGAACTGAGTTGTCTGTACTTGACGCTCGAACATTTCACATATGCTCATTCCAACTATGAGGGTCATAAGGTTCACATTATAAATTTGTTAAATTTCCTATACGGTCAGGTCTGTCGAAATCTAGGAGCATCGCTCTAGGTCCAAAACTCCAAGGGCCTATTTGGCCAGTGGTCTTAAATTGTATTTAATGGGCTTGCATAGTTGGTAGGAGGGTGGGTGGGGATTAATTTTATAGGCTTTGAAAAAATGGCGTTATGTTGGCAAGTATGAGATGGGATTTCCATATCCCATGATGAGGAATTTCTAAGCGTAAATTGGAAAAGAAAACCCGGGATATACTTTTCATTACATACATTCCAAACATGGCATTAGAAAACATGGGATACACCCAATCTAGGGACCATATCTTACACATACATTATTGTTACTTATACAATTTTATCCACTAACTCACCTAATGCAGTTGGCTGAACGGGCCCTAAACGTTCTCGAACATCTAAAACATTCTACCAACTACTACACCCATCAACATGAAAAATAAAAACATCCAAAGACGGTAACCCATGCAAACTACAAGGCAACAGTATGGATAGCTAGACATCTGAGAAAGTGGTCGTACTAAGCTCGGACAGAGCCATGGAAAAGTGAAGACAAAGTGATAGAGAGAGAAAAAAAGCTGGAGGTTTGGTTTCCCATGGATTAGAGCCTCAACAGATATTGTGGAGCCCAAAGGACAGATGGGTTGGGTTGAGAGATGTGTACGATCTTGAGCCACAAATGGGAGTGTAAGAGCTCAATGTGAGACAACAGAGAGGGTAGGGAGGTAGGGATTGCTATAACTGATGGAGGGGTATAGGTTGTGGCCGAAAATGGCAGATTGGGTGATTGGAAGAGAGGTTTGGGAGAGAAAAACTGAAATTTGAGAGAAAGGGAGAGCTTGGAGGGTGTTTGAGAGAGAGGGGGCAAAAATGGAGTGAAAACAGGGGTCCCCACAAAATTTGGTAGGCACCACACGTAACTAGGGGTCGGGCCGACCATGACCAGCACCGGCCGGACCAGCCCGACCGCGGTTCCGCTGCGGTCCACGGGACCAGCCGCGGTGCCTCCGCGGTAGGGCGGTGTTCACCACCCTCCCATAGTGCCAATGGTACCCCGGGTCTGTCCCGGGTCTTCCAGGATTTCATAGTGTGGCCTCCGACTCCATTTGAGGCATTTTCAGGGCCGATTTACAAATCGGAATGAGTTTATGTGCCATGTGGCATATGGTTTTGGGGTAGGAGGAGCTAATCTATCCAACTAACCCATTTATTTGGTTAGATTCCAAAGTTTGAATGGTCAAAAGTCTAATTTATACATATATTTACTATTTATAGTAACTTTTTATTTAAGTATTATTCTTCATCATTTATACGTTAGAATTTATATCTGGTATGAAAAGATTTTAAAAAAATTAAAGAATGAAGTGGTGCAAGGAGAGATTTTGAAGGAATTGGATAAAAAGGGGTTCTAGGCTTTGAGATGAAGTGTAAGGTGTTGTGGTTGACCCACAAATTAAGGGTATTCGTTTCTAGGGAACGACTCAAACCTGTCAACTGATGGCCGACTTAGGTCGTTTCACCCGACCAAAGATACGTTGTGGACTAAATTACCGTATAGTCTCACCTGTCGGCGAAACTTGGGATTCGAATATGGTTTCTAGGTTTTATCGCCCCCTTCCTAATTCAGAGTGCGTCAGAGTGCATCGAGTTACCATAACCCAGGCCCGGTTTAATCTAAATCATGCTCTGATACCATCTTGTAACGCCCTGAAAATCGGGGGTCGAGCAAAGCTTAGCTCCCGAGTTCCAACACATTACTTATGCAACACAGATAATGATGATTATGATGAGAGCATTGAAACATGAATGAGATTATACCAAAACAACATATCATACTCTAGAGACAGTTAAATTTGAAAGCGGAAGACTATGATAGATATATAAAATATATAAACTGTGGCGAGTCTCCAGAGTGTGATAATGTTACCAGGTTAAATAATTACAAGTACAACTCCAAAATATACCAAAATGTGTAAGGTCATCTAGTTGACATCCCTGTAACCCCGCCAATCAAGACACGACTCACAAGAAGCCGCCAGAAAACAGCCAATACGAGCAAGCATCATAGTTAATGCAAAGGTCCGGCTCCGCCTCACAAGCATCGCCATCACCTGCAGCTAAGACAGTCTGGTTGGTGTTGCAAGCACCGTCCCGTAACGTGGGAGTGAGTGATCAACTCAGTGGAACAATAAAGCATAGGTTAACATGTTATCAATTCAGTCAAGCAGTAATGATAAAGCAATACAATCAAACACTCCTAACTACTCTTATTAATGCACGTATGAATGCAGTCATGATGCATGCCCTCACCGACATACTCCCTCATGCGACACCATCTTACGTTCGCGGCATGCTTGCATTCCTCAGTGCTCCACATCTTGCAGGCACATGCAGTGCGATGATGAGCATGATTACCGAGTTGTTATTAGTCCATTTCAAACAGCAGGATTGGGAAACTAAGGTACCTCCCTTGTATCATTCCCAAACATGATCCATTCTAGGGTCGTCAAACCTAGATAATCTTATATGATAGCGTAGTTCTAGGTCGCTGCAAAGGCTGTCAGGGTTGTTACACGCAATCGTTACACCACTCCTCCATCACCTTTTTAACGGTTCATCACTAAATTGATACAGGCCTAGTTCATACTCTATACACCACGGCAAAACTCATCGCCTCAACGCAAATTCAGAGTATGCTCGAGGTCACTACAAAGGGCTCGTCACCAATCAGTGTAGGCCGACAGCTCGAATATAGTGTCTCATACCACCGTATTCAGCTCACGAGTCTGTTTGCTCAATGGACACTATAGGGAGGCACGTGGCCCCAGCGTAGGCCGACAGATCGACCACGGTGTCCCATATCACTATGCCCAGCTCATGAGTCTTAGCGGATCGAGGTACCATGGTTAAAGGGATTTCACTGGTAAGTTTGGTACCCTAGGTTCAAGCAGAGGCGTCTAAACATGATGAACATACATAAGACAGATCGGGTTGCTTGACAAGCTCGGCTAGCTCGAGCGCACAACAAGTT
The DNA here is from genome assembly GCA_021015155.1 of Magnolia officinalis. Taxonomy (NCBI): domain Eukaryota; kingdom Viridiplantae; phylum Streptophyta; class Magnoliopsida; order Magnoliales; family Magnoliaceae; genus Magnolia; species Magnolia officinalis. The sequence goes on from JAJHSJ010000001.1 coordinate 85,668,926, forward strand.
GAACGATATGAAGCGCATAAGCACTTCGTGTGGCAACCACTATCGCCAACCGAAGTAGGACTCGGGTTTGTCGAACACATCTCACGTGGCAAATAAATCTCAGCCATGAATTCAATCCCGTTATCGATTGCCTGAACTATAATCATAGCCCCAAACACAATCAATCCATGACCAGAAGCATGTAGAGTAAAGCAGAATAAACAAAGTAATTCAAGCATGTTGTAAAGTATGTTATAGAGCACAATATAAACAGGAAATACAAACGCATATATTTCATAAGTAAGCGGTTAAATTAAACAAACAACATGGAGGAAATCATATACATCGCTAGGTAGCTGAGAATCCTATCTCAACACCACTATTAAATTTAGTTCGTCACACAATTTTTTACACAGGCATTTTATCAAACACTTAAACTATACCACTCCAACATAGATGACGTATGTTGATTTCAACATAGAATAGGACAAATCCTCATATCAAGGAGTTGTCTCATACACATCAATCATGTTCTTACATTCAATACATATGGTAGGCATAAATCATAAATCCATATTTATTTAGACATTTCAACAAACACTTAGACTACACACATTAGCCTACATAAACAATGTTGGCCAAAAAGTGTATTAGGGTGAATCCTTTCACCAAACAGGTCATACATCCACAACTAGCATATATATATGGCAAATACTCATGGCAATCATATCAACGAAATTTATACGGATACGGTATTTTCTACAAATACCTAGAATACACAAAATTCCATATTCTTCGTATTTAACCGAAACGGAAAACAGACGGCACTTTGTACATGTGCAATTGCATGCAGATCATGAATATATCATTATCTGACATTGAAAGCGTTGAAAACCATAACCCATACGTCTAAAGTCCGCACCTTTTGTCTGTAAGCTTGAACCGAAACCAGTTTGAACCCAACGCCTTTGTCTATGGCGATTTGGTAACCTACAACAGGGAATAGGTAAGTTATTCCACAAGACACACTACCTAGAACTCTAAAACAGGTTAGGGTTAGGTTTTCTTACCTAGGAACGGAGCCGGAATCGCCAGGAAAGCGATTAGAATGGAGTGGTTAAGCTTGCAGAGTGGCAAGATCAGGTGGCAGGGAGATGCTCCCACAACTCCCACACTTTCTCTCTCTTTTCTCTCTTTCTCTCCTAGGATTTTCTCAAATTCGTATGACCTGGAAAAGAGAGAGTTTAAGGTCCTTATATAGGCCCAAAACTCACCAACTAGACTCAGGAATAAAGTATACTTAGGTTATGTCCAAATACCGTCCGTTCCGTCTCAACGGAGTACTTCTCTGGCGGCCCTTTTCTGTGTGCGGTCGGACTTAAGCTCACTAACACTGGATCTAGGTATGGCTATGTTTTCGTTTCAGTCGGGATTCCTGATCGCAAATGGCGGACCAGTTTCATTTCAACGGTAAGTGGATCTCGATCGGAGATTCCGAGTACATGAATATGTTTGGGGAAATATCCCTGATTCGAGGGTGTAATTTGGCCTGATTCTGACGGTCAGGTTGCTCAATAATACTGAACCGCAAATGTCACATGCCAGATTTCATAAATCCTAATTTATTTTGGAATTATTTTCGTGTTTCTCACACTTCTCGCTCCGGACTCAAGCGAATTGCATTGGGACACTATCTGGATTTGATTTCCGAGATGGTTGCCAAGCCCAGCAAGGCGGTCCTAATTCCTTAACTTTGTGTTAATCGGACTTCCGAAGTGCGGTCCAGATCTGATATGGAGTTTCGAGATACTCCCGAGAGCAGCTGGGTAATGAAATTGATCCTAGATTTTAGGGTAATGTAGCATCAACGGTTCTACAAGTTTTGAGTCTGACAGATTATTTAAAGCGATTGGTGCTAATTTCACAGGTACTCTAGTTTAACACTAGCTAATTCTCACCTAATTTCTAAAGGATTTAGTCCTGAGTGATTTCGGTCCGAGGTGGTACTTAGTCCTTTGTAGTAATGTTTAGTTTAAGTATTGTTCTTCATCACCTAAACTTTAAGATAGTGTCTAATGTGAAAGTACTTAGAAAATTTTGAAGGATGAGGTAGTGAAAGGTGAGATTTTGAAGAAAATGTGAGATTTGGAAGAAAATGGTTTGAAAAGGGATTTGAGGCTTTTGAATTGAGCGTTTGAGAAGTTAATCAGGTGTTAGGATCGTCGACCCATTGCCTAAGAACGTCTAATTCCAGGTTTTCAAAAATCTAGGATGTTACATTCCGCGTTCGTAGATCCTCCAGCTACTACCTTAATGGCAAATCATCATGCTGGGATGCCTTGAATACATAAGATTGGAACTACTCTATCTTCCTAACAGGGAAATCTTTAGAGAGTAAAATTCTATCTTCACCTTGACCCAACCTTAAACCTAGTCTTGGTATATCTTTTGTTTTGCAGATCACGGGAGCAGAAGACTCTTCATCAATAAGAAGGAGGAGATCTTCGGCGTTGTGCTTAACGGGACTCATCAACTTATCAGTAAGTATCTAGAGTCCAGGAGGACACTTGCGACCATTCCTTTCTAGGATTGGGTCTTAAGTGGTTCTCACCCTTTGAAGTCCTCAAGGATGCCTCCGGCGGGAGTGTACGTTGTGTGTGCATTATGTAAACCCTTGCTCTGTGAGAGCATAAACATCTGGTTAGGAGTGAACCAGTGAAACTCCAAGATTAGAGGTGAACCGAGTAGAAACCTCTGGGTGCGTTGTGTGGACCCTTGCTCTATGGAGAGCATAAACATCTGGTTAGGAGTGAACCAGTGAAACTCTAGGGTTAGAGGTGAACCGAGTAGAAACCTCCGTGTAAAGGTTGATGATGAACCTGATTTAAAACCTTAGGTTTGAGGTGAACCATGGGAAACCTCCCTAGTGAAATCCGGTACACTCAAGGGTTGAGTGCTGCAGCCGAGAGTGGAGTAGACTTATCGTTGAACCACTATAAAATGACTCTGTTTATGATTACTTTTCTCTACGTGTGATTCATGTCAATACATTCATATTCATATATCTGATCATATCTCACACACACACAGTCACATCCAACATAGACTAAGTTGCATATTGATATATCTTGAATAGTTTGTGATTGGATCCTCTACTTGGCTTGAAAGCTAGTAGAGTTACATTTGAGTAATCCTGAAAATTGTATACATGATAGGATTAGAGTGATAAGATTTTTAAGTAACTCGTAAATCTTTAAAAAGTCCTATTCACCCCCCTCTAGGACACATTGGCATAATCCAACTTCTACTCAAGCGGTCTTCACCGCTATTTCAATTGGTATCAGAGCGGGTCTCTCTTTAAGGGCTTCGCCGCCTAGAGAGTGATCTTGACTGAAGTTGGGAATATGGCTAAAGGAGAGGGCTCATCAGTCACTAGACCTCCAGTATTTGACGGATCAAACTATTCATACTGGAAGGCTAGGATGCATTACTTTTTGAGATGTTTGGATCATGACGTTTGGGATATAGTTGAAAGCGGATATGTGCCACCTATAGAATAAATTATACTTGATAGTGGCACAACAATCACAAAGCCCAAACCCAAAGAAAAGTGGACAACATTCGACAAAGAAAGACAAACATCTTAAGCTAAGGCTATGAATGTTATCTACTATGCCGTGTCCCAGGATATTTTCAATCAAATAAGCATGTGTGGGACATCAAAAGAAGCATGGAATTTATTGGAAAAACCCATGAAGGCACAAGCACTGTGAAGCGATCCAAACTTCAACTCCTGACTTCACAGTTCGAAAATCTCAAAATGGAAGAGCATGAGACATTTATGGAGTTCTTTACAGAGTTAAACATCATTTGCAACTCCATGGTGGATTGGGAGAAAAAGTTCCGGTACCAAAAATTTGTAGGAAAATTCTAAGATCCCTACCTGAACAGTTTAATCCCAAGGTTACAACAATTGAGGAGTGTAGAAATATCGATGAAATGAAAGTAGAAGAACTAGTAGGTTCCCTACAAACTTTTGAACTACACTTCACTCAATCCCAAAAATCCAAAAACACTGTCCTAAAAACTTCAAAGAAAACAAATCATAAGAACAGTGAAAGTGAAAGAGAGGATGATGATGAGGAAGTGGCCTTGCTGGCACAAAAATTTAGGAGATTCTTTCAAAAGAATCGCGGTCATCCCTCTAGAGGGAGAAAAGTAGATAACAAACTCTTTGCAGGCAAATTTGGCAAAAAGACTAAAGAACCACAATGTTACGCCTATCGAGAGTATGGACACCTATCTACCGAATGCCCAAACAGAAAAACCAAGGGCAAAGCAATGGCCGCCACGTGGGATGATACTGAAGAGTCGAACTCAGAATCCAGTGACTCTGAGAGTAACGGAGATCAAAAGTCATTGAAAATTCTTATGGTCTCCATTACTCCAATCATTCCCTGAATCTGAAACACAGAAAGATCAACAAGCCACTGAATCATCTCCGTCCGAAAATGAAGAAACAGAAGAAGACATAGAAAAGAACAAGTTGCAAGATGCTTACAATCAACTCTATACTCATAGCATCAACATTCTTAAGAGACTTGGAATCTCAAAAAACAAGAAGATACTACTATAAAAAGATCTGGATAAAACATTGGAGATCAATTCACACCTAATTAATGATCTACAACAATATTATGCAGATAATGATAAGTTGGAAAGAATCAACCTATCCCTAAAAACTGAATCATCTAAGCTTACCAAACAAATCGAATTGTTAGAAGATGAGAATAGGCATCTCAAGAATGAGAATCACACACTCCGCTATGACTTAGAGAAATCTTGAAAATTTGCTGAAATAAACTATCAATTTTCTCAGAGTGGTGAAAAGCTTGAAAGGATGTTACGAATGGGAAGGCCCGGAAAAGACAAGAGTAGCCTAGGGTATGAGAAAACTAAGAAGAAAACAAGAAATGCAGCACCAACAACTAAATCATCGGCTGCTTCAGGAAGCAATGTAAGAATATCTCCAGTATGTCATTTATGTGGTGATATGGGTCATTATGAGGTTGAATGCCTAATATCTAGACGGACTTCACATAACTCTGGACAAAATCACATTGGAAAATTCAAACCAATCAGAGAACACAGAATGTCAAGAGTCTATATAGGGGAAACACTCATCTATCACCACCTAAAATGCAAGACAGGAGGAAAAAGTTTATTTCAAAGTGGGTAGAAAAAGAAAAACAAAATTGTCATATGACTAATCTTCACATACCCTGAAATTCCAAGTATAGAAAGACAAGTCCAAGTCATGCATCTGACCTGGATATTTGCTGAAATGATGCAAATTTTGCTAAGCCTTAAATGATACATCTGAGGTTCTTGACCTCAAATTTTTGTATATAAACATACATACGTTTATAATTTTGGTGTGTACAGAAATTGTACATAATGTTTGAAAGGTATACTATTGATTTATAGAAATTCTAAAAGTATACTTGGTGGTTTGGTTGAGTGCTGGAAATTGAAAATCTTCATCGTCGATATGAGTATCGATATGACATTCTCGAGTAATCGGTTAGAGGGTCGATATTATCGATGACTCCTTAGAATACGGATTGATAAGTGGCAACAAAAAAAAATGATATCGTAGACAGACTCGATGGTATCGATAAAGTCTGCGGAGCGAAAAAGGGATTATTTTTTTTGTGTGTCTATCGGTCGTTTTCTGTGCTCGATACTACACTGGACCAAATTAATAAGAGCCACGATGGACTGACTGAAATCCCTCCACAAATCAGGTAATACCTTTCTATACTACAAAAGCTCTATTTCTCGTTTAGGTATTTTCGATTTTGTCAAGCGTTTGTCGTGTTTTCCAAACTCTTGTTTTGTCTATATGGGAAAAGACAAAGGGATAGTGTCCAGACAGGGGGAATCTTCAAGAACTACCCGACAAAAGGTCCTCGCATCTAGAGAAAGAGCAAGGGCCACGGAAAGTGGGATCCCCACGCGTCAAAGATCACAGACTTCGCGAGGTGGGTCCCAAACCGATTCTCCAGCACCTCCTCCTCTGGCTAGGTAGCCCTCACGTCGAGCGAAATACACCAGTCGGAAGCTGATCCATGAGAGAAAAGTGGACAAGGTCTGTTTAGCACTGTACAATTTAGAACCCTTGTTCGCTGCAGTTGGTTGGCTGCCCATCTTAGATTTCGGAGGGCCTTGTCAACTCGAGCAAACACGCAATTTCCTTGTTGCGTGTCACTCTCCGATATCTGATCCTCCTTCGTTCATGATCTCTCTGGATGGTGATGATGCGTTCATCATCCCTGCCATACTGGCTGACATTCTCAATGTACAGATGGCACCAGAAGGACTTCCCGACCTAGATCTCGATCTTCCTGAGGTCCGTTCCATTGTAACCAAGTACCTGTGCAACAATAAAGATATTCCCTAGTACCAGGGGAACGCCTTAAAAACTAGGTACATGGAACCCCGCTTTCAGGTTATGCATGTGATCTTCGCCACAAATCTGTATCCAAGGAGTAAAAATCAATCTGATCTCACGGGTCTTATGGTCATGATTGTATACTCTGTTGCAACTGGGACAAAGTTTGCCTTCCAACACTGATCGTCAACCAGTTGGTAAATGCAATACATACATCCAGAGATTTGCGTTTGCCATATCCATGGATCATAAACAAGACCTGTCAAAGAATTGGTTTTGCACCTACCACTGATCCTGTACTTCCTGTTCATGTCCTTAATGCAAAGAACATTCAAAAAATGGACCTGGAGTACCATGAGTACAAGGAAGAAGGCATTCAAGGATATGGAGCTGAAGGTGTTGGTGATCCTCATTGGGAGGAAACTGAGAGGACAAGAGATGAATCATCTCGAACCGATCCAACCCCACCTACGTCAATACCCGGACATGCGAAGAGGTTCAAAATGGACAGAATCGGGGCAATCCAAAGAGATGTTCACTCTGTACGTGAACAGTTGACAGTCTTGGAGCGTGTCGTCCAAAAAGTGCAGCAGTCTGTACAATAGCTGGTGGATCTGCTGACATGCCGACGGGACGACACGATGCCATCTCACTCTGCTCCGCAAGGTGGGTCTTGCATGCTATCATACACACTTTACATTTATCTCCACGTTTGAACATCAATATCTTTTTAGATGTTCTTCGCTATCACTGGTGTGTATGACAACCCTCTAAGATATGCATTTTTTTATTCTCTTTTGGCTGTATATGCCCACAGATGGGCTAATGTTGATGGATGTTGTTGGGTGCCCATATATGGGCTTGTTTGTTTTTGGTTAACTGCTGTGTGGAGCAGTATCTTTTGTGGTTGTCTAAAACAGTGTTGGTTTGGGAGTTACTGCCGTCTGGGGTAGTTTTGGTTTTTCGATGGCTGAATAGAATTCTTATCATTAATGCCATATTTTGTTCCCCTAGTTTGTCTGATGGAATGCATATGATGTGTTTAATGCCTAATTACTTTACTATTATCACTACTTTCCACCTGTTCTGACCACGGATAACTTCTTATAATATTTTGATCATTACTTATCTGTATCTTGTATGCATGTTCTCCCAAGAATTTTAAGCTTCACTCAATATCACTTGCTATACCTTTGCCAATAACTGACAAAAAGGGGGAGAAAAATTCAAAACACCCCAAGCAAAAAATTGTATATCTAATGTGTTGCAGGTGTTAGGGGGAGAAGTTGCACAAAGAAAAGGGGAGTTTTGAAGTAAGGGGGAGCAGATACTTCTAAAATGTGTACATGGGTTAGAAAAAATGTAAAATTGTGTAAATACATGTACACACAATTTAAGGTATGTCTAGAAGTATTCTAGGGTGTTTTAGGTATTTTGTCACGTAATTGACAAGGGGGAGATTGAAAGTGCACCCGCTAGTGCCCTTGTTTGTCAAGTTACGTGTGTGGTGAGTCAGACTGGCTGCAGAACTCGACAAGAAGATTATTTCAAGCATCTGCCTCAACCGGATGTTGGAAAGCTCCCAAAAGGTGAATCATAGCCTCACATCCCGTGTCCCAAAACCCCAGGTGATTAAAACCCTTAAAACAAGATAGACATCTTAGGGTTTTATGGAGAAAACTTTTGGCAAAACAGGAAAATCTCTAAGTTTTTCTCGCCCTGTCGATTCTATCGAAGCACCCTCGATATGATCGACCTGCACTGTCGATGTCCTCGATACCTTAATGATACTATCGATAAGAGGACCAAAATGTCCAACAACTATATATTCATCTGGACGGATTTATCGATATATCGATACACCTATCGATATCATCGATGAAAGCAGTAAATATGTCCAGCAACTTCACAATATATCTGGACGAATTATCGATGTATCGATACACATATCGATATCATCGATATTCAAATCTCGAGACTATCACGAGTGGCTCGATAAGATCGACAGGCTGATTTCCGGTGCCCTTGTTTTTTAATGAAAATCTCAAAATTCTTCGATATATCGATGACCGTCCGATATGATCTGAATTCAAACATCGATAAGATCGGAGGTCCATCGATGATATCGACAGTGGGCGCGCATTTCTTATAGCAATAATTTCAGGTTGTTTTTAACTATGATCGGGGGCCCTTCGATTTAATCGATATTCAAATATTGATGATATCGACACCAGATCGATTGCATCGAACAAAGCCATAAACTGTCCAACAAGTTCAAAGATAAATCAGCTGGATTTATCAATGCCTCGACTCTGAAATTGATGTCATCGACATTCAAATTTCGATGACCTCGACGGTTCCCCCGATCATTCATGAAAACCTGAAATATCTCAAAGTCAAGTCTCTCTCCTTTTTCAAGTGTCGATGGATCAAACCTGTCACGATGGAATCGGAGTTTCAAATCCGATGACATCGACAATAGCTTCGATTCATCAACTAATTGGCAAAGAGTTTCAAAAGTGTATGACATCGAGTCCAAGTCATCGAGCAGACCATCGATGCTATCGAGAGTATACGCTCGATGATATCGAACCTGACGAGAGACTGATATTGAACTCTGTCATAAATGTGACCGTTTTATATCCGTTGAAACTTTTTGCCTATTTATAGAGGACTTGTCTTTTTTGCTGTGAGAGAAAGTAGAGAGAGCTTTTGAGTGTTTCAACTTATATCCTATACCTAAAGCCCTTTCTCTCAAGGGAGTTCATCCTCCAATCCACCTCATCATTGATATTCAATAGAGTGGATTGGGGAATGAACTTCCGCGTTCAAGGATCCTCCAGCTACTACCTTAATGACAAATCATTATGCTGAGATGCCTTGAATGCATAAGATTGGAACTACTCTATCTTCCTAACAAGGAAATCTTTAGAGAGTAGGATTCCATCTTTACCTTGACCCAACCATAAACCTAGTCTTGCTATATCTTTTGTGTTGCGGATCAAGGGAGCAGAAGACTCTTCGTCAACAAGGAGGAGATCTTCGACGTTGTGCTTAGCGAGACTCATCAACTTATCAGTAAGTATCTAGAGTCCAAGAGGACACTTGCGATCATTGCTTTCTAGGATTGGGACTTAAGTGGTTCTCACCCTTTGAAGTCCTTAAGGAGGCCTCCGGCAGGAGTGTATGCTGTGAGTGCATGTGTGGACCCTTGCTCTGTGGAGAGCATAAACATCTGGTTAGGAGTGAACCAGTGAAACTCTAAGGTTAGAGGTGAACCGAGTAAAAACCTCTAGGTGCGTTGTGTGGACCTTTGCTCTATGGAGAGCATAAACATCTGGTTAGGAGTGAACCAGTGAAACTCTAGGGTTAGAGGTGAACCGAGTAGAAACCTCCGTGTAAAGGTTGAAGGTGAACCTGATTTAAAACCTTAGGTTTGAGGTGAACCCTGGGAAACCTCCTTCGTGAATTTCGGTACACTCAAGGGTTGAGTGCGACAGCCGGGAGTGGAGTAGACAAGTAGTCGAACCACTATAAAAATGACTATGTCTGTGATTGATTTTTGTGCTTGCTGATTTGTATGATTATGCTAACTGCATTCATATCTACTCACACTTCACACACAGTCACATCCATCATAGACTATAACTGCTTCAAGCTTATCATTTAAATGGTTCTGTGATTGGATCCTCTACTGAGCTTGGAAGCTAGTAGAGTTACATTAGGTAATCCTAAACATTGCATACCTGTTAGGATTAGAGTGATATGATTTTTTTATATAATTCGTAAATCTTTAAAAAATCCTATTCACCCCCCCCTAACCCCCCACCCCCTAGGACATATTGACATATTCCAACTTCTACTCAAGCGGTCTTCACCGCTATTTCAAATTTACAAGGAAAATCTCACTGGCATTAAGCTACCTCTCGATGACATCGAAGTATGCTCCATGACATTGAACAGAGTCTGTCTAGCACCTATTTGAAAAACTTGGTGCAGACTGTCGATGGCATCGAAGATCCTTTGATGATATTAACAAGAGCAAATTTCTGCCCATTTTTTACCGTTGGGATTCAACTTTGTATATACTCTTGGGTTGTTTCTTGGTAAAACTAGCCAAAATTGAAGAGAGCTTGAGAGAGTTATTGTAGTAGTTAATACCCTTATCCTCAAGCCCTCTTTCCCATCAAAGTTCATCATTCAATCCATAACACAAGTATTTATTGACATCTTCATTGCTTGGATTAAGTTATAAACTCGAGCATTCATTGAGTTTCCAGTAGCACTCTTTAATGGCAAATCTTTGTGCTAGAACTCTTGAATTCTTAACTCATGGGAATCTTCTCTAAACCCCAAAGACAAATCATTTACTAGAAAAGATCAGACCAAATCCTAAACTAACAACCTCGGAGCATTGAACATTAACAGACTATTGTAGTTCAAGGGAGTTGAAGACTCTTCATCAACATGTGCTAAAACGGGGGTCACTCACTTATTTGTAAGTATACAAAGTCCGTTGAGTCTGAAGCCCTTCCCTTGTGTAGGATTCGGATTTAGAGTTTGAGTTGACAAAATTGCTAAGACCTTTCATAGACCTCTGATGGAAGAATTAGTTGTGTGTCCTTATGTAGGACTGGTTTCCTTACGTAGGCATCTAAAGTTGCCTTATGTAGGCTCTTTAATTAATCTTGTGTAGGTTGTGAAGGTTTATCGTTAACCTAATTTAAAACCATTGATAGTGAAATCCAACACATTCTAGGGTGGAGTGCATTAGCTAGGAGTAGAGTAGGCTAGTAGTCGAATCACTATATATGATTGTGTTTGAGATTGCTATTTGTGCATTGATCTAGTTATGCCTATGTCTCTTAAATGATTATTTATGATGCATAATTAAATGAATGTCTAAGCATTGATAAGAATCACATCCCACACGCTCTCATACACTATCTCTATAGGCTAGTTGCTTTACATACAAATCATGTGTAGCCTATGTGAATGGCCTCTTTATTGGCGTGGAAGCCTTAGAGTTACTTTGCCTTACCTAGCTTGATTAATAAACTAATTTAAGGGATTGTATGTTTTAACAAGTTAATATTTTTGAAAAGTCCTATTCACCCCCCTCTAGGATAATTGGACATATTTCCATACTTCAACAGTAGTGCTCCGACCGTAATTCAAATACAATCTCGAGCTAGAATAGATAGATGTGAAGATTGTTTTCCTGCTTGAGAAATTAGAAGAGAAGATTTACATGAAGCAACTAAATGGTTTCAAAATAGGAGGAGCAAAGAACAAGGTGTGCAAGTTAAAGAGGTCGTTGTACGACCTAAAATAGTGCCTAGGAAGTGATATAAAAAATTTGATTCTTTCATGTTGAGTAAAAAATTTATCAGGAGCGAATATGATCATAGTGTCTATTAAAAGACACCGAGTGATGGGAAATTTATTTTCCTAGTTTTGTATATCGATGACATGCTTATCGCCAGTCATAACATGTTTGAGATAGGTATACTGAAGACTCAACTATTAGGGACATTCGTGATGAAAGATCTGGGGGTTGCAAAGAGAGTTATCAGCATTGACATACACAAATATAGGAAGAGGAACATGCTATGGTTATCATAGGTAAAATACCTTGAGAAGGTATTGATGAAGTATGGGATGGACAATGAAAATTCGATCAGCGTTCCTCACACGACTCATTTTAAGCCATCTTCTGAACATTGTCCTAAAATAGATGAAGAAAAGTAGTATATGTCTCGTGTGCCTTATTCGAGTGTAGTTGGCAGCTTGATGTATGCCATGGTCTGTATAAGACCGGATATTTCATATACAGAGGGCATTGTTATTAGATACTCGTCTAACCCCTGCAACCAACACTGAGAGGCAGTGAAAATGGCTATTTCGATATGTTTGAGGTATGTAGGACTACGTCTTAACATTTGAAAAATTAGGGACCAAGCTAATAGGTTAAGTGGATCATATTATGTGGGCCATACGGATAATAAAAGGTTGACTTCTAGTTGTATGTTTATGCTAGTGGGTAAAGCGATCAGTTGGATATCGAAGCTTCAGTATGTGGTGGCTCTTTCCACAACTAAAGTTGATTATATGACGATGACAGAAACATTTAAGGAAGGTATTTGGTTGAGGGGGATGATAAATTAGTTGTGGCTTCAGCAGGAGGCCATGCCAGTCAATTATGACAATAAAAGTGCGATCAATTTAGCTAAAAACTCCATCTATGACTCATGTACTAAACATATTGATGTGCGTCATCATTATATCCGATGGGTGCTTGAGGAAGGAGGTGTCTTTAGAAAAGATCCACATAAGCATGAATTCAGATAACATGCATACTAAGATGGTTCACATAGACAAGTTCAAGTTCTGTACAACTTCTTTAGGCTTTGTGAAGGCGTAAATGGAAGATAGAGTGTGAATGAGAAGTGATGATGGAGATATGATGAAAGGCAGAATTAGAGATGAGACATTGACAAGGAGCTACGATGAATGAAAATTGAAGACATGGCAGAGATTGTTGTTGACGTTTTAAATCTGATAGCAACAAGGTCTATCGATGCCATCGACATACCACTCAATGCTATCGAACAAATGTTGATGCCACTGACAGATGCACGATCCTATCGAGAAACTCCAGAAAGTCCATGTTGGTTGCTGGAACATTTTAGTGTTGCTACTCGATGGCATCGAAGGGGTTCGATGCCATTGACAGATCCTCGATGGAGTGTCGATGCCATCGAAGGTCCCATCGATGATGTGTGTAGAATTGCATAAGTGCATAAGTTGTTTCTTATTATGACTTTAACACTATATATAACAAGTGTAATCGGGATTTGGGTAAAAGAGAGAGGTGTATTAAGGCTTTCTAAATAGTTCTTAAGGGTTCAAGGGCATAGTTAGGGCTTGTAGAAAGAGATTCAAGGCTTGTTCGAATCGGCAAGCTACTATCTCTTATAATTTTTGCTTTCATAGTACATTACTCGTCGCTTTATGCCGTGGTTTTTTCCTGTAAGGTTTTTTCCTCATAAAATTTGGATTGTTCTTGTTTGGACTTAGTTGTGCAATTGCGTGTACTTTACTTGATTCATCTCTAGGTGTTTCTGCAGTTTCCAACGGATCCGACCATTACCAGACATGAAAATCATTAGTCTCTAATGCAAAAATCAGGGATTCGGTTAGGATCTTCATTAGAATCATATAAGAAGCCATGAAAGTTATCTGTTGGAGTAGAAATGATTAGTTTTAGGCCTACGTAGTGGGTCGATCGATCCCTATATTGATTTTTCTCTACAAATCTCTAGTCAATCTATGATTGTATGATTGTATGATTGTTAGCGATTGGCATTGCTGGTAACACTGTCACTTCTCTTGTCGAACTTGGATTGTGGAGGGAGAGTGATGTCGATGGGGATGAGGAGGCGAGGATGTGGTCATCATGAAAATCAAAACTGTCTGAGCATTGAATTCGTCAACTATCTTAAATCAATGAACGAGATCGATGTGATGAACATTATCAAGACCTCCTCGTTATTCTCCCAGTATTCTTTTTTGTGCAACATTTAGGCCATTCATTGAGTGCCCACTCATGCATGGTTATGATGAACACCCTCAAAAGTCTAAACAGGTTGGGCTCAAGCAAGACGCAAGCTGAGCTTATGGGCTTTCAAATGAATCTAGAGCCCAAACCAATTATTAAACATCCTTAAATTTAAAGTATGGGCCAGGACCTCGGGTGCAATGTTCCAGCACATGGCTTTCCATGAAGTGAAATATGTCATTGACAACCCATTTTGAGTTGATGGAGTATAGTGTGTGGATGAACATTGAAAACAACAAAGGTCCATATTCGATGTACACACGTCCTACCCTAAGCCTGACTTCTAAGGATGTGATGTCTTTATGAGATACAATTATCTTATAGACCTGCAACAATATACAAGGCTTGCGTGCCCATGATTGGTAAACTCATAAGTTTATCATATGGTGAAATAGGTGATACAATTGCATAGAGGGTAAAATTGGACCAGGTTTAATCGTTGGATCGACATTAATCTAGAGATGGATATAGGTTTATTAGGTCATTAATGTAAGGCTCGTATTCTAGACCGTACTATTCCGTAGGCTTCCGCAGTCCTCCCGGTTGAATTTTAACAACCCACGACCTATAATCAGCGTTTGTACGTGACCCTAAGTCGCATCCTGAAGATCTGAGTCAGCTCAACTCGAAACTTGTACCCTATCAATCGCGCTGTCGCCGCAGTTCCAACGCCGCATCTCATGCGCCAATGCGATACCCAAGCCAAGAGTTGTGGGCCCACGTTCATTTCGAAGAAACGCCGTGCGTTGTGAATTTCGAGAGAATCTCTACAACCCATCACATCAATCAATCACCTCCCTTTACAACACCCATACCCTACCCATCTCTCTCCACATTCCCAAAGTCAACTCTCTCTCTCTCTCTCTCTCTCTCTCTCCACCCATCTCTTTCTTACAACACCATCCCTCTCTCCCATACATCACTCCATCCCATCCCATTCTCCACCAAATCCCAAGCCTCCATGAGAAGAAAATTCTAAGGAGAGAAAGCTAGGTGTGGCCCACTTCCCTACCCCAAAAACTCTCATCTCCACCATCCAAAATTCATCATCCACCATCAAAGGTTGAGCTAAAGAAGCCAAGAGACCAAGAAGAAGGCCAATTAATGGGTGATCTTGGGATTTCCTCCATTGATTTCTATTTGTGGGCCCACTATGATGGGACCCACTGATGTACCCTTTGTATTGAGTTTTGGAGGGCCCATAGTGGCGGGGTCCCTCCCCTCCACCGTCTCTCTCTCTCTCTCTCTCTCTCTCTCTCTCTCTCTCTCTCTCTTTTCCTTTTTAGTGTGATGATGATGAGGTCGTGTGGCCCACCCAAATGGATCCCACCATGATGAATGTATTTTATCCATGACATCCACCAAGTGGGTCCACCTGGTTGTCCGTCTGGACAGGCCCAAATGAAGGTGAAAATACAAATATCAGTTGATCTTATAAGCTGGTGGGTCCCACATGTGTGGACCCACCTTAATGTATGTGGTATTCCCACACCGTCCATCCAGATGGTGGGACCCAGCAACACTCAGCTACTGTAATGACGCAGCAAGTTCTGCGGTTCCAACATGAGGTATGGGTTTTATCCCAACTGTCCACCTGTCATGGACGTGGCCCACCCCACACGTGTGAGACATGTGGGTGGGACCCACCTTAATGTATCTATTCTACATCCACTTCGTCTGTATGCCCAAGACAGTGGACCCCATTGTAGTGTATGTATTCATACACACCGTTCATCCCTTTCAGCATGTGTGTGACCCACCCTACACGTGTTGCACATGTGGAGGTGGGGCCCACCAGATGATGTATGTGTTTATTTCATCTGCCAATCTGGATAGTGGTGGGTGAAGCCCACCTTGATGGATGTAACATAATCCTCACCGTCCGTCCGTCCAGCGTCCAGGTCTGGACGCTGGACCCCTTTTTTTTTAAAATAATAAATAATACAAATAAATATGATATTATTATATTAGATATATACACACACACACATGTATGTGGTGGGCCCCACGTGGGACCCACCTTGCTGATGTGTTTTATCCCAACTGTCCATCTGGACGGTGGGAATCCACCGGCTTCATAGCTGCTGTATTGACGTGACAAGTTCTGTGGGTCCCTCCATGATGTATACATTGATCCACACTGTCCATGTGTGGGGCCCACCGTATGATGTATGTATTACATTCGAACCGTCCATCCGAATGGTGAATTCATCTTAAGGCTTGAGATAAAAAAAATGAGGCAGATCTATGGTTATGCTTGTTACAGAATAAATTTATGCTGAAAAATCCTCCTTGTATGATCCCCGGGATTGGAACCTGGTATATGGATGCCGAGAGCCGAGAACGGGGCACTACGGAGGCTGTCGGCGTTGGATTCGGTGATTGGGAATTTTTTGAGCCCAGTTTCTGAGTCTGGGGCATGACAGAAGTTGGTATCAGAGCATAACTTGGGAATAACTGACGACAACATCACATGTCTGCTATGAGTTTAGAATGATTAGGTCCCAAGTTCGAATAACTTAGTGATTTTTTGTATAGACCCTTAACATACGTGCCTTCGAGAGTTTCCGTGGTTGATAGACGCCTTTGTTCTTCCCTATATGACATGCCGCCCAGGAGAGTGACCCGAGTGACTTCTGCTCCACCACCTTCGACTCCCACTCCACCACTAGAGACCCCTGCTCCCCAATCTGAGGATGCTACTCCTCAACCCGAGACTGGTGCAGATCCGACCGTACCCGTGAGTGCCTCCTAGTTACATCAGATGTTGCAGGTTGTGAAGGAAGGTTATGTCCTAAAGGGGGTGATTAGGACCAAATAAAATTATGCCTTTTAAAACCAATTTCTTACTTAAACTAATTTCTAATTAAAGCTAAGTACAACAATTTAACACTAAGGCTTACAAGCCGTTACTGGGTCCAGTCACATAAACTACAAAAGATATTTGTATAAAGTAATGAGTCTGTATAAGATAGTCTACATGTGTGTGTGAGATGTGCTAACTATCAAGACCTAGCATTAATCTTATCATGCATTCATATAATTCATCAATTAATCACATAAGTGTAAATAAACAAGTAATCAAAGACAATATCAAACACAAACATGTATAGTGGTTCGTTTTCCCTACTCCACTCTTAGCGGACACACTCAATAGATGAGTGCACTGGATTTCACAATCAGAGGTTTTAAATCAGGTTCACATCTAACCTTTACAACCCTACATAAGGACTGGGGTCCTATACAAGGACCTATCTAACGTACACTCCTGTCGAAGGCTCCTGCAAGAGACTTGCGTTGGTTTTTTATTGACTAACCAACAACCTCAGTCTTACACAAAAACCTACATGTATGCACCCATGTTGGTGGCCTACACAACGACTTGATTTAGGTTGTACATAAGAACCAAGGTCCAACACAAGCACCTAATTTAGTTTGGCAATCAAACTCTTACACTCAATCCTACATATCAAACAACTAATATGCTTGATAGTGGAAGTGTCCCCTTCTATGTAGAAAATGATAAACTCAGGGAACTCAAACCCTCTAAGCAACTCATAATATTGATCTACCCAGTTTAGGTAAGGTTTTTTGTAAATCGATTGGGCGATCCGACGACCGTTTTGTTAGACCCCATACTCCTAGATGAGTCTAATAACTTCATCTTCACTGAGCGGACATTGCGATCCTACCACTTTATCTCATCTCGACTATTATTGTGGCTGCGTAGGGTACGAACTTTGCACTGCATGATTGATGGTCGTCGAGGGAGAAACGATTTGAGGTTGCTCCCCGTCCATCTCTACTCATGAGTACCTCCTAGTTACAGTAGATGTTGCATGAATTTAGGAGCTTGGATTGAAAAGGGTGTTAAAAGCATGTATTTAACACTCAAGAATCACCAAGGCAAGGAACAGATCTTAGGGGGCCGAAATTGAAGAAACCACATGCCAAAGATCCGAGAAAACTAAGTGATTAACGATAAAGAGGCCTGAAAATCGTCCTAAATGCAAGATCACAGGGTTCCCACCATCCATTTGGCTCGAAACTTTATATCTAGCCTGAGGACCCCAAAGTAACCGTATACATAAAATTTCAGCCATTGGATCTTTGTGGAAGTGGCCTAATGGATAGATCAGCCACTAAATCATTGATTTGGGCCCACCTGATATCTGGACATGCCTCAAGTTTGGTCTCAGCCCCTTAAATTAGATAGGAGGTTAGATGGACGGATCGGATTGCTCCAAAACATCAAGGTGGGACCCACGTTATGTGGTTGGTGTACACAGCAAGGGTGATCTGTTGTGCACCACATCAAGTCAGACGGTCAAAGATCACTGACCCATGCAAAATTCGAAAATTTGAATTTCCACTGCGAATGCAAAAACAGGGGCTACGGATGGATTGCAGTGAGCCATCAAGATCAATCCATACTAGAAATCCAGACCGTCCATTGTGTTCAGGGGGTGGGGACGACCGTACCCATGAAGTCCTTTTGCTCCCATGCACGTGTATAGACGCAGATCACTGTCAAACACAGGATGAATGGCAGCGTGATTTGATACAATGGGCCGCACCAAAACTCGACCAAAACCACCCATTTTCGACCAAAATCGTGCCAAGAATCCAATGGACGGGGTGGATTTCTTCGAAAACATCACTGTAGGGCCCACCGAGCATCCCAACGCATGTACATGCGAAAGAAGAGCAGTGTCTGGACGTCCGACCCTCCGTGGGCCACTGTGTGATCTTGGCCGTGATCAGATCATCGATCTGAACCGTCTAAAAGTTTAGGAAGGGGGCCACGACCCTAGTCAAGAAGATAGATTCCAAGGACAGGCCGTTCACCATCCCAAAAATCAGGTCGAGCGCAAGAATTTTTGCTGTACACAAATAGAGTACGAGTGTCTGGAATTCTTGCTGCATAAAGCTTCAACCACCTCTTGCTGCAAAAGTGGAGTCAGTTCTCCACTCTACCGTCCTCCCTTGGCTATAAAAGGAGAGAGAGAGAGAGAGAGAGAGAGAGAGAGAGAGAGAGCGTGGAGTGAAGTTGTTTTCAAAAGAGTTTTTCTCTTTCTTTGCTCTTGTCTATTTATGTTTTTTCAAAGATTTTAGTCTAATCATGTTCATGATAGGCTAAACCTCTTAGTTAGGGCTAAGAGGTGAAGCTTGTAGCGTGATGGGATACTTTGCTTTGTTCAAAAGAGTTTTTCTCTTTCTTTGCTCTTGTCTCTGTATGTTTTTTCAAAGATTTTAGTCTAATCATATTCATGATAGGCTAAACCTCTTAGTTAGGGCTAAGAGGTGAAGCTTGTAGCATGATGGGATACTTTGCTTTGTTTTGATTCATGTTATTTAAACTCTCTTTTGATTCTAGTTTGATTATAAGGAATGCCTTTAGTTTTTAATGGTTTGTTGTGACTTAAATTACAATGGATTTGCGATAGTTTTGAGCATGTTCTTTGCATTATTGTGATTATGAAATTAGGAACCCTGTTGTTCACCATCGCCTCTTGGACATGGTTGGATGATGGAATCCTTCTAATCTTCATAATTATCTCATGGGCATGGTCTTGTGATGGAATCAATTCTAGTTCTCATACCTCTCATCTCTTGAAAACTGGATCAAAGGAAGTTCAGATTTGGATTTTAATGAATTATCTTCAATTGGATGAAGGTGGGACTCTGATTCCAGTTGTGTTCTTGAATCAAGCATAGATCTCCCTGATCTCTACAAGTTGATCCTTGGAAACCTTAGTTGCCCACCTTTGAATTTTACAAGTTTTAGATTAATAATTCACCATTATTCTCTTATATTCACCTAATTTAGATTACATCTTCTTCTAGTACTAGGTCTGGTTACTTTCAGATTACATACAAGGTTCAGTCCCTGTGAATTCGACCTCGGTCTTACCAAGATTATTACTACATCGCGACCTTACGCTTGGGGTTGTGAACAAGTTTTTGGCGCTGTTGTCGGGGACTGAGGGTTACATTTTTCTGAGATTAGCTAGTTTTAGAATTAGGTTTAAGATTAGGTTTTCTTATTTTTCTAATTTTAGGTTTAATTTTTAATTTTTATTTGATTGTTTTTAAAAACTAACCCAACTTTCCTGTTTTGCAGGATCTTGACTTAAACTTTCTAAATTGGTAATCTCTTTCTAATTTCTCTATTTTTCTATTTTTAGGATTAGGGTTTTCTTTTCTATTTTTAAAAACTTTCTAATTCTAAGATTTCTTTTAATTTTTAGAAACTAACTTACTTTCTAATTTTAGGTGTAGAACTTTCCTAATCAGTTTTAGAACCTTTCTATTTTTAGTTTTTAGAAAAATTTCCTTCTTAGAAGCTAGTTTACTTTCTATTTTAGGAATTTTCTAATTTTAGAATTTCTATTCTTAGAAACTAACTTGTTTTGTTTTGTTTTGCAGGATCTAACGTAGGAACTTCCAATTTGGTAACTTCTTTCGAATTCTCTCTTTCTTTCTAGATTTCTATTTCCTTTCTTTCTTTTAGGTTTAGGTTAGAATCTGATATTGAGGGCTGCGAGTGTTCCATGCCCAAGTGGGTCCGTGACAACACTCAACGCCTCTTGACTGAAGGAGTATTGGTTGAGGGGTTAACTATCCATCGCAGGATTAGACACTGCTCGAGATCCCTAGAATTAATTGAGGTTATGGCCGCAAATCAACTGGCCAATCAACCAGAAGACCAACCCCAACCTAGGGTTGGGGAAGTCCAGGATGAGAATGATGTGCATTAAGCACCCCCGCCTCGTACTTTATGAGATTATTTACAACCGGCGGGGGTGAGCACGCCCTCATGCATGGTTTTTCCAGAGAGTATGGGACACATGGATATCAAGTCAAGGGTGATCCAACTCCTTCCAAAATTTCATGGGCTTGAGTAAGAAAATCCATATTTACAACTGAATGAGTTTGATGAAATCATAGCTACTCTATATTTTCCTAACGTGTCTGAGGACACAGTCAGACTGAAACTCTTTCCCTTTTCTCTGAAAGATTTAGCTAAGACGTGGTTACACTCACTACGTCCCAGATCTATTGGCACATGGAATGACATGATAAGGGAGTTCATGAAGAAAATTTTTCCACATCATAAAACGAACACCCTTAGAAAGTCAATCATGAACTTTACCCAAAAGGAGGATGAAACATTCTTCCAATATTGGGAGCGGTTCAAAGATCTTGTCATTCATGCTGTAAGTGCTATGTTGTCAGTGCACCCTGTTTTGTCAAATTTTGTTGTGCCAAAACACTTTGGATTCAATGACCTATTTTGATAGATGGAAAGTTCACCTTCATTCGAAATTGTGTATCAAGTTGTCTACATCAACATCTAGAGTAAAGTCAACTTCAAGACTGTATGTAAGTTCATTCTTCTAGTACATTTTAAAGAACATGTACTCAAGGTCAAGCTCAAGTCTCAAGAACATGAACTCAAGTCTCAAGAACATAAACTCAAGCTCAAGCTGAAGTCTCAAGAACACAAGCTCAAACTCAAGTTCGAGTATACGAGGTCAAACTTCTTGTACGTAAAAGTAATCTATCTACCGAAGCGACCGATGTTACAAAGTTCTATACTCACATTTAAGGTATGGATGACCCTAGATTGACTATAGGTTAGGTCATACTGATTGCATATTGAATTTGGGTCATTGTATAATTTTATAGGCTTTTCTTCGACTAGTCTTAGTTATTGTTCGACTAGTCCAGGCACTGGCTCAACCAGTCCTGGGATTTTCTCGACCAATCTAGGAATTGTTGAGGATTTTCAGGAATTTCTAGTGAAGGTTCGACCAATCGAGCACCCTGCTCGATCGGTCGTGGAGACTGGCTCGACCAATCAAGCAAGGCTCAACTCGAACTCCAACAAGGAGATTTTAGCCCACTCGACCAGTCGAGCAGGCCACTGGACCAGTTGAACAAGCCACTCGACTAGTCGAGAAACCGTTTTTTCTGATCGAACCAGAAAATTTGAAAATTGGTTTTGCCAGGACCAATCGAGTTGAATCTTAGACCAGTCGAGAAACTCAATTTTTATCCTATAAATTAAGGATATTTCTCAGAGATTTTCATTGATTCCCAGCCAAATTAAGCCATCACTCTAAGAGATAAGTCCCCACTATTGTGAAGCTATTATTTAGTAATTTTAGATTCTTTTATAGCTTTTTATTTGATTTTATTGATTTCTTTATTCAATTTTATTTTGTTAAAAGGAAACTGTGCTTTACCCTTTTGAGATCTAAAATCAAATCAAGGTAGCCCAAGGTTGATTTAATTTAAAATTCATCTAGACCTAGAACCCTTTCATTTGTTAGATTGAACATTAAACATCTACATCTATAAGGAATCGGTTCTACCAGGCTACATTGAAGAAGAATCTTCAGATAAGTATCATTTATATTTTTCTGTATTTTGGTTTGTGAGATTCAACTAGAAAAATCACTTCTTTTGGTTTTGTCTGAGATCAGCTAGGAAAATCTCAGAGTGGGGTTTTTGTGATTGTGTAAGCCCATTTGAAAAACACAATTGTGAAGGTTTTAAGGTGAACCTTGAAAAACCTTATTTCATAGTGAAAGCCAATATCCCATGGGTGTGGATATTGGGAGTGGAGTATTTGTATGGCTGTTTGCAAACAGTTGGTGTACACACACGAACCACTATAATTCTTGGAGTTTGGATGATGGTGATGCATGTGATGTGATGAATGTTGTAATTTATTTTATGCACTTGTGGTGAACGTTGTAATAACTTAATTTATTTCTTTTTGCCTCTTTGTTGGTTTGAGTTTTTTACACTTAATAAAGTTCTAGGTATCAGGTTGTTCTACCATAAACCTTGGTTTTTAGTGTA
Organism: Magnolia officinalis; assembly: GCA_021015155.1. Lineage (NCBI taxonomy): Eukaryota > Viridiplantae > Streptophyta > Magnoliopsida > Magnoliales > Magnoliaceae > Magnolia > Magnolia officinalis. The sequence goes on from JAJHSJ010000001.1 coordinate 85,691,854, forward strand.
AGGTTGTCCTTAGAAGTAACTTTGTATCAACCTCTCAAGACTAGTGCATTTGAGGTTGCTATTTATTTGTGCTATCTGCCTTTATATTCCGCATTTTTTTTTATTTGGCATAGTCCTATTCACCCCCCTTTAGGACTTAGAGCTTGCCCTTTTCAAGTGGTATCAGAGCCTAATAGCTCATTCCATTGGATTCATTTCCGAGCTAAGCGATCTCGAGATCTTAATATGTCAAATTTTGATAGCCTCTCTATTTCTAGGTCATTACCTTTTGATGGCTCCAACTATGCTTATTGGAAAGCCTGGATGAGGATTTTTATGAAATCCATGGATGAAAGTGTGTGGCAAGCAACAATGTCTTGGTGCAACCCACCTACGGTTGAAGTTCTAGGCACTGATGGAAATAAGTCCTTAAAAGAATCACCATATTTTACATGGATTACTCTTCAGAAAAAATGAGAGCATTGCAAATGCCAAAGCTTTAAGTGCAATCACTTGTGCACTATCACCAGATGAGTTCAAAAGAATTATATCTTGTGATACTGCAAAACAAGCCTGGGATTTCTTAGAAATGACACATGAAGGTACGACTATTGTCAAAAAGTTAAAATTGCAAATCCTCACAACTAAGTTTGAGGAAATACGTATGAAAGAAAATGAAACATTCATGGACTTCTATACTAAATTGAATGACATAGTCAACTCTATGTGGGGTCTTGGAGATAACATCCCAGAAAACAAAGTTTGTACAAAAATACTACGATAACTTCCTGAGAGATTCAATTCTAAGGTAACTGTCATTCAGGAACTTCGAGACACAAATAATATGAGGGTGGAAGAGCTTGTTGGTTCACTTCAAACCTATGAGTTGAATTTCAATGATCCAAAAGGTAAGTCTATAGCCCTTAAATCATCTAAATGTATTTCTCAAGATAATAATTCTGATCGTGAAAATTCAGAGGTTGATATGGCCCTATTAGCCAAGAAGTTTGATAAGATTTTCAAAACTAAAAAGAAAGTTGATTTTCAAAAACCCTCTGAAAAATTTAAGAAAAAGAGTAAATCTAAAACTTGAAAATCTTTAAAAGATAGACAATGTTTCAACTGCCATGAATATGGGCATTTGGCAAATAGGCATCCAAAAAGGGACAAGCCAAAGAGGAAAGGCATGTTGGCCACATGGGATGAATCATCTAGCTCTGAAGCTTCTTCTGAGTCAGATGATTTAGAACCCGAATCTACAAATGAAGTTAAGGCCTTAATGACTCTAGCCAGAGTCACTTCCACAGATAGTTGTAATTCAACTTATGATGAAAATCTGAGGAGTGACCCTAAAAATGATGAAGATTTACAAGATGCCTATAATGCCCTATACAGGGAGAGTTGTAAAATTGTTGTCAAGCTTAAATTATAAAAAGAGAAATTTCTAAAATTAAAAGAGGATTTTGAAATTTTAGTTTTAGAAAAGTCACATGTTTCTGATTGTTTTGAAAAATCTAAATGTGACTTGAATATCAAATAATCTAAACTGAAAAACTAAGATCAGAAAATGAGAAACTAAAACTTGAAGTTTCTTCTCTCTTGAGTTTAAAGGACACTTGAAGATATGCTTAAGGAGACCCTAAACTTGAAAATTTGCTAACTGGAACTAGAAAATGTCGTGATAAATCGGGTCTGGTCTATGATAAATTCATACCTCTTAAAAATAAGAATGTAACTCTAACATTTGTTAAAGGAGAGTCCTCCAACTCAAAAGCGAAAGTCTTGAATCAAAACAGTTTTAAGAATTCTAAAACTTTTCAAACTTCCAAAGTTAATACCAACCATATATCAGCTATAGAAATCAAAATTATAACCCCTTAGCTTAGAAAATCGTGGACTTACTCAAGGAGCTTCTTAAATCTAACTCAAATGTGAAAGTTAATAATAATTATAAACAAAGGAAAACCAACAGTGCTCCAAAATCCAAAACGATAATGAAATGGGTTCCTAAGGTTACTTGTTTGGTAGCCCACACCGCCTTCAAGGCTTCGAGTCAATCAAAGTGGTACCTAGATAGTGGATGCTCAAGACATTTGATAGGTGACAGAGATTTTTTCACTAACTTCAAAGAAATGACTAACGGATCAGTCACATTTGGTGATGGAAGCAACTGCAAAATAATTGGCCAAGGTACGATTCAACTTTTCAATCTTCCTCCTTTTGAAAATGTTCTATTCGTAAAAGGTTTAAAGCATAATCTTTTAAGTATTTCTCAAATCTGCGATAATAAGCATAGTGTTACATTCACTAATCAAGGATGCAAGATATCTAATGAGAAAGGTTATGTGATACTGAATGGTCAAAGATCATATGAGAATTGTTATATTGTAAGTGATTCTAGCTCGTCTAAATTTACTTGTTACATGGTCCAAACCAATGAAACCGAGTTTTGACATAAACGCCTTGGACATGTAAACTACAGAAATTTTTATAGACTGAGCAAGGCCGATCTGGTAAGAGGTCTACCCAAATTGAAGAAAATGGACAAAATTTATGGCGAATGTCAAATCGGAAAACAAACAAGGAGTAGATAAAAGAAAGTGAACTCCTGTGCCACATCTAAACCCCTTGAACTCATCCACATGGATCTTGTTGGACCAACTAGAACGGAAAGTTGAGGTGGAAAGAAATACATTCTGGTAATTGTGGATGACTTTACCAGATTCACATGGGTAGCTTTCACGAGAGAAAAGTCTGAAACTCTCGATGAAGTGAAAAGGATACTTAAGTGTATCTAAACTGAAAAATAATTAAATATCTTTAAGATCTGAAGTGACAATGGATTGGAGTTTGAAAGTAGCAGTTTTGAGAAGTTCTGTACCGATCACGGAATATCACATGAGTTTTCTGCACCTAAGACACCTCAACGAAATGGGCTTGTTGAAAGGAAGAACCGTGTACTTCAAGAAATGGCTAATGTAATGTTGAATAGCATGAAGTTACCTAAAAATCTATGGGCTGAAGCTGTTAATACTACATGTTATATAATAAACCGTGTTTATACTAGAAAATCAAATGATAAAACTGCATATGAACTGTGGTTTAATAAGAAACCCACAGTCAAATACTTTCAAGTTTTTGGAAGTAAGTGTTATATTTTGTGCGACCGTGAAAATTTAGGAAAGTTTGACACTAAGAGTGACGAGGGATCTTCCTAGGATATGCTCTAAATAGTCGAGCATATCGAGTTCTCCACAAAAGAACCAGTGTTATTCAGGAGTCCATTAATGTGGTTATAGATGATCATCTGAATACTTCTATCTCTAGTTCAGAAGATGATTAAGTCACTATATTTGATAAACCTGACTCTTCATCTAGTCAAAACAACACTGAACTACGATTAGTTAAAGACCATCCAACTAATCAAATTCTGGGTAACCCTCTCACTGGTGTGCGTACATGTAAACAATTAGAAAACATATGTAATTATGTGTGTTTTACTTCCTAAATTGAGCCGGTCAATGTGAAAGAGGCACTTACTGATGAAAACTGGATAGTAGCCATGCAAGATGAACTAAATCTATTTGTAAGAAATGATGTATGGTATTTAGTTCCTAGACCTGATGATAAACATATAATTGGAATTAAGTGAATTTTTAAAAATAAATCTGATGAGTTAGGGAACATTATAAGAAATAGGGCAAGACTGGTTGTACAAGGGTACACTCAGATAGAAGGCATCGATTATGATGAAACCTTTGCCCTAATAGCTCGTCTTAAATCTATCAGATTATTCATATTCATTGTTTGTTTCAAAAAGTTTAAAATTTATCAAATGGATGTCAAGAGTGCTTTCTTGAATGGTGATTTACATGAAGAGGTGTATGTTGAACAACTTAAAGGGTTTGAAGACCCCAAACACCCTGATCACATGTATCACCTGAAAAAGGCACTCTATGGTTTAAAATAAGATCCCAGGGCATGATACAAGAAACTGACTAAGTTTTTATTAAGTCATAACTTCGTTATGGGGAGTGTTGATAAGACTCTGTTTGTAAAGAAGCATAATGATTACAAACTTATAGCTCAGATATATGTTAATGATATTATCTATAGTTCTACATGTTTTAACCTGTCTACTGAGTTTACAGAGTTGATGAAATCCAAGTTCAAAATGAGCATGGTAGGAGAGCTGAATTACTTCCTTGGTCTACAAGTGAAACAACTTAAAGGGATACTCTTGCTCGGGTGGTAGACTCTTAGGAGTTTCAACACCTGGTCAAGAGTTCGAGTATCCATAGGTGATGAAATCCCACTACGGTGTGAGTGTGTGGGGTTGTGTGTGCGTGTGTTAAAAAAAAGTGAAACAACTTAAAGATGACATTTTCATTTCTCAAACCAAGTATGCCCTAAACTTGGTTAAGAAGTTTGGATTTGAAAATGATAAAAACTTCAATACTCCAATGAGTACAACTCTTAAGCTTTCTAAAGATGCTTCAGGTAAGAGTGTAGATCCTAGGTTGTATGGGAGACCTGACCCGAGTTCGCATGTGTGCATGTATGTGTAAGTATGCATTTCGTCCATCTTGGTCCCGCAGTCCTGTTGGTTAAATTTTGATGACCTGTGACTTTCGGTTAGTGTTTACGATCGTCCTTGAGTTCGGTCACATAAATCCGACTCGGATTGACCCAAGACCTATGCTATTGTGACCGCATCGTCGCCGCGGTTCCAACGTCGTGTCTCATGCGCAAATCTGACTTGTCCATCAAAAGTTATGGGTCACGCATTATTTGGATTGTTGATTACGTTTTTGGTGGGACCCACCTAATTGCACATTTCCCCATGTGCACTATTCCCCATGTAAGCCACTTTTAGCCTAGCAATGATGGCTTCTTTTCTGAAGGAAACATGATGAGATTAGCTTCTCTAGGCAATGATGAGCCACCTTATCCCATGAGCAATGATTGTTTTCTCTTTTCAAAAACTCATCTTTTTCTAAGAAACTAATCATTTCAACTCTACAAAATCTCTCATCTCTCTCTCTTCCTTCATTTTCTCTTCTCCATTTCTATTCCTTGTAACTTCCAACTGTCCATGAAAGCTCCCAAATCCAGCAACATGTTATAATTATGCTTGGCCTTGGGCTAAAATTTTGAGGAGTGGGGCCCACCACATTGTTAAGATCTTAGAGAAAATAATTTATACCTTTAGTTCCATAAATGTTGGGCTTAATAAATGCACTTTTGAGGCCCACCACAGTTGAATTTAATTAGGTCCATGAATGTAGCTAGTTGTTGAACTCTTTAGGTCTAATTGGGCTGGAACTTTCTAGATAAGCCCATTAAACTCTTGGGCCATTTTTACCATACTATTGTGTTGGGTTAGTAGGCCGGATTACACAAGTAGATGGGCCCTTGGTTGTCCACCAAATCAACTTTATACTTAGGCCGGGTTGTAGGCCCAACTTACTTGACTAAGAGCATGACATTTTCCCATGTGGTTTGAGCAATGGGCTGCCCACTAGGCCATCACAATATATGGGATTAGTGGCCTTTATGTTAGGCCCTAACCTTTCCCCCATGGCCCATGGTGGCATATATGGGTTGGGCTATGTGTATTTCCCTTGGACCCATGTTTTGGATAGGCCTTAGGCCACCTTTCTGAAGCCCAACATGAGTGCATGTGGAATGATTATGGGCTGCCCATTAGGCCCACCACAATGAGTAAACCCATGTCCTTTATGGTTGGGCCCTAACCTTGGTTAAGGGCCCACCAGGTTGTCATATATTGGGCTCAGTGTATGGCCCACTAGGCCATAGATTGCTTAGGCCTTGGGCCTTATTTCATGCTCGAGTAGTGGCGGGCTACCTCTTTAGAACCAGTTGAGGTTGGATGTCCTCCTGGGTGGTCCTAAGGTAGGCCTATGGGTTCTTCTATGGATGGTTAAAGGCCCACAATTGACCCTAGGCCATTTGTTTAAGGCTCAATGTGTATATATGTGGAACCTACCTTAACACATGTTTGGTCCAAACTGTCCAAGCCTTGGATAGCCCGATCATGGAGGCACTCTTTGCCTTGGGTTGCTGCTGGATTCACAATCCAGTAGCAGGCCCACTTGATCTTTTCTTGATGTATACACACCCTCCATCTGGTGGGGCCCCCTGTGAATATTGTTGGCATTCATGAGATCATTCCCACTTATTTGACTAATTTCTGGGCTTTAGCAAGCCCAGGAAGCTGAGTGGGCCGAACGTTTATCAAGGGGTCTCAAATGTACATTGCTATGGTTGAAACTTTATTGGACATGGAACCCACCATATTGAGAACTTGTGTACGTGTTGCATGCTTTTGTTTTCTTATAATCTTTGGGCTTAATTAGTGCATTCTTTTGGGTCACCTTTAGTGATCACACGAGGACCCCATCTTAGATCAGATTTTTGGGACATCCCATGAGCCCAGAGTGGATTGGGACGTCCTAGCTTGGCCCAACCATACATTGGGCTGACTTCCACCATTTTGATGGACTTGTGGGCTGAGATAAGGATAGTATTGGGCCCTTAGTTGCTCACTTAAATTGCTAGTTATTGGGCTGATGTAGCGGGGCCCATTTCATCTAAACTTAAGCTTGTTATTTTTTTGGGCCGTATATTATGTACACGGGCTGCCCACCAAGTCCAACTTAATGCATGGATTCTATGGCCATTGGGAATTGAGCCTTGGGCCTTAATTTTCCTCTTAGGGTCCATGTTGTTAAAGATGATATTATATCCTTTTCTTATGGCCTATTATGAGGGATATATGTATGTGGTTACCTGTGTTCTTATCTTGAATGTAGGCCTTGGGCCTTGTATCCATATAGTTCGTGGTTGAGATGCCTGTTGGGGAATGATGGTTAAATGTCCCCATTATGGACCCCTCTAGGCCCGATTGTATCTAAATGTGATTAGATGCTCATCTTAAACTCTTGCTAGACTCACTTCTATATTACTTAGACACGTACTTGTATGCTTAGTCTCGTGGGCTACCCCAGGTAAATGGGCCCCCACTAGAGGTGGGATTCCTTATGGATATTGTCTAAATACCTAGTCTTGGTTCCTTCTTGGATATAAGGAATGTAATATACATTGTATATCGCCATATAGTGTGATTAAATTCATCCTCATGACCCATGTACATCATTGTATGCTTGGTTGACACTGAACCACTGTGTGTGTATGGTCATATTGTGTCATTGGGTATTGCATGTTACCTTCTCCAAGGGACGTAGTATTCCCTCTTGAGCACGTTGAATGCTTAGAATTGATGCATGGTTGATTGTGTGATTCATGCATCTGGCATTACATAACGTATGAGCATTATTGCCCTTGCTTCATCAGGGCTGTAGCCTCCACAGATACATCGTGAATGGCCATGTTTGGACATCGAAAATGTTACTTGAGCATACCAGGTGCATAGGATGCCTATGGGTGAAATTTTAAAAACTTTTATGGTACCAAGGATCTGCTCCAACGTTGTGACCGAGTGGAATATATGAGCGCACGAGGGCCTTATACCATTAGGTCATGACTCCACTGTCGTGTAGTCTATTGGATAGGGGTGTGGCCTTACTCGCCTGATGTAAGGAGGCATTGCTAGGCTGAGTCTGAGCAGCTCGTGAATGGGTCCGCTACCGTCAGGCCTTGCTGGTGATTGGTTGTCCACAGGCGGGTAGTGAGGTCTCTTACGCTCGTCTGACTGTGCGAGATCTGTAGAGCGGCAGTCATCCAGTAGTGTAATGGACCCCGATGATTTCCTTATGGTGGAAATGTACTTGATATGTGGTTTGGATTTGAGCATTGACATTACTTCGCATTGCATTTGCATTGGTTGTGTAAGCCTCATATTGCATCGCCTTGGTATGGTGCCCAGTACTCATTGCATTACAGTACTCATTGCATTATATAGCCTTGGTATGGATTCTTGCATTACAGTACTCATTGCATTATATAGCCTTGGTATGGATTCTTGCATTTTCGTACTGCCTTGGTATAGCTTCTTGCGTACATGATAGCCTTGGTAAGGCTAGTGGTATTGGTATTGATCATGACTTCCTTCTGCATTCTTTATCTTCTTCTGTGCACTATTGTCACACACTATCACTACCCTCTAAGCTTTTATAAGCTTATGCACGATTGATGGGTGTAGGAGATCCTAATTTGGTGTCGTTGCGATGGAGCTTGGATAGTTGTGCGAGCTGAGGACCCAGTGTTGCAGATCCTCTTCCTTCTTCTATTATCTTATGTATGTCCTTTTGGACCTGATATAAGCTTGTAAAAGTTCAAATTCATAGTGGATTTTGTGATGTGTGCCTTTGTTATTCTCAGATTTACTTGTTGTGATCTTGGGTATGCTCGTATTGGAAATGATTATATTGTTATGGAAATCCTCCTTGTTGGATCCCAGGATCGGAACCTACCTTAGGAGTTGAGAATAGGGTACTACGGAGGCTGTTGCGGCCAGAATCGGCCATCGGGTTCCATGTGAGTCCGGTTACCGAGTCTACGGCATGACATTGTATCGCAGTATGATTGAAAGTTTATTATATTTAACTGCAAGCCGACCTGATATACCATTCACCATAGGTATCTGTGCTAGATATCAATCAGATCCTAATGAATCTCACATGATTGTTGTTAATAGAATTATTAGATATGTCGCAAGTTTGATTAATTTAGGTCTATGGTATCTGCATGATACTAATGTTCAATTAGCCGGTTACTAAGATGCTGACTGGGCTGGGAATATAGATGATCAAAAGTCCACTAGCGGTGGATGTTTTTATGTTGGGAACTGTTTGGTTTCCTGGCATAGCAAGAAACAAAGTTCTATATCCTTATCCACAGCTAAGGTTGAATATATTGCAGCCGGAAATGCTTGCACTCAGCTCGTATGGATGAAAAGAATGCTACTTGACTACGGTATTGCGCAAGTGAAAAGGCCTAGCTATAAGTCCTAGAGGGGGGGTGAATAGGACAATGCCAAATTAAACTTATAACAGCGGAATTTAAAAGAAAAATATAGCCAAAGTAAATCACAATGCCGAAAAGTAAAACAACCTCAAAAATCTGATCTTGAGGGATTGATACAAATGTTGTTCTAAGGACAACCTTACACCAAAAACCAGAGTTTATGGTAGGACAACCTTATTTCTAGAAAGATCTTTGTATCAAATCTCAAACCAAAGAGGAATAAAGAAATAAATACAAACTGAATTGAAATAAATTGTAATCACAAATGTATTGTTCTAGGGACAGCCATACACCATAAAAATGGCAGGGCAACCTTGCTGGAACAACTTTTAAAAGAAATTGAATATCAAGTTGATAAAGGAATAGCAGAAAATAAATTCTAAACTATTACAAAATTCTCACAATGCTTGAATTAAATGATTACAGCATTCACCACCATACATACATCTCACAAATGAATATTAAAGATAAGAAATATAAATCATTCAACCACAACACAAGGGATTATAGTGGTTCGCCTGTGTGTTCACCAACTGTTAAACAACAGCCACACAAAATGCTACTCCACTCCTAATATCCTCACACAGGGGATATTAGCGTTCACTAACAAAATAGGTTTTCCCAGGTTCACCAAAAACCTTTACAATTGTGTCTTTGTCTGTGGGCTTACACAATTAAAAAAACCCCACTTCTGAGTTTTCCTGGCTCTCCTCAGATAACCAATACAACAAGATTTTTCTAGCAAATCTTAAAAGAAACCAAAACAGAAAGGAATTTATAATTAAATGTAAAATACCTGATTATCTCCTTCGTTGTAGCAGCCCGGTAGAACCAAATCAGAGTAGATGATTGAATATCCAAGTTCAATGTCCAGTACTCAATTACTATGGTTCTAATTCTAATAGATTTTAAATTAAACCAAGTAGGGCTTGCCTTAATTGATTTTGATTCCAAAGAAAGGGAATAACAATTCCTCTTATCAAATTAGATTGGAATAGTAGAAACAAAATCAATTAAATAAAGCTAAGGAAAGAGAATATTAAATAAGCACACTTAGCTTGGATGGAGCACAGAATTATCTCTCAGAAGTTCGACGAAGATTGACTTGAATGGATTAATTAATTCGATGATTTCTTCTGAGATTCGTGCTCTATTTATAGGTGAGCAGATCGCATCTTCGACTGGTCTAAGGAGCTCTTCGACTAGTCGAAGAAATAACAAATTTGAAAAAAATCGGGCGCGATAAGCGTTGACCGTTCTACGACTGGTCGAAGGCCTCCTTCGACTGGTCGTATGTCACCTTTGACTGGTCGAAGGTCTCCTTCGACTGGTTGAAGACCTTGTGAATTATCGCTGGACTTTGAATCGAAGATTTACGACTGGTCGAAGAAGCAGTCGACACTGTTCCTACGACTGGTAGAACAGAGTCCTGGACTAGTCGAAGCCTAACAGAAATTATCCGATTTTTGTAACAAACTCACGACTGATCGAGGAATTTCTTAGACTGGTCGAAGCAACTCTAGGACTAGTCGAAGAAGGCCTAGGACTAGTCGAAGAACTGACAAAACTTATGTAAAATAAACATTCGATTTATGTATCCAAAGTGACCTACTTCTAAGGTCAACCTAAGGTCAGTCAAACCTCAACCATGAAGTAAGGACATTGAAATATTAGGAACTAGTGACCTTGAAGTATGAGCCTTGAAGTCTTGATGTAGTTCAATCTTGAAATCTTGATGTAGCTCAATCTTGAAAGTGTCTTGAGTTCTTTATGAACTACCTTGAAGTCTTCTTGAAGTCTTGCAGCTTGAGTCATGTCTTGTGAGTAGTTCTTGCATGCAAGTTTGATCTTTGTACTTGTGAGCTTAGCTTGTTCATGAATGTTGATCTTTGAGAGAGCTTCACTTATGCAAGATATATAACAGTGATTTTGGCACCACAAATTTGACAACAAATAGTGATATTAAATATAGCACTTACAATCTCCCCCTTTGTCAAATTAGTGACAAAACACATAACCAAGATAAACATACAATAAAACAACTGGTTAAAGAGATATGAACCAGTTCATATCAACCTGCAAATCAATATTCAATATTCAACATTCAACCAGTTGCATTCAATTAGTTCACACATACTCCCCCTAAGTAACATAACCAATGTTACTCCTCTCGCAATCACATCGTTAAGAACAAACCATTCTCCCCCTTTTTGTCACAATATGACAAAGGAAATAAAGGAGAACTAAATAAAGGGATATATAAGAGTAAATAAGAAGAGTTATGAGAAAAAAGCAAAACAGAGATAGAGAGACACAGCATAGCTTCACAAAGATTAAATATCCAGCATAAAACATAGATAGTATCCAACTCAAAAACAGTCAACCAAGTGCTAAGTTATAAGGTTATTACAGACCAGAAAATCCCATATAGACTGGTCAGAATTAGAACTAGAAGACGGAGCAGGAATAGAGGGATCAAGTTGGTGCATACCTTTGTTTAATCGCCGAAGATATTTCTGCATGTACTTGAATTGAGAATCATGAGCAACAGACATGTTTTCTATCTTTTCATTCAAATTTTCGACTTTCCCCTCCAATGCACTTAGACGTGCATCAAAATCAGATGGTACAAAATTTGGATCATTTGTTGAATCAGAATCCAGTTCCTCAAAGATATCATCCATATTAATGTCATCCCCCGCTTCTTCATGACCAGCACCACCACCATTACCACCTTGTTCAGGAAGTAATTCTAGCTTCATCTTATTGAGATTAGAGTTGTTGAAAATCATATGATGAATAGGTGCCTCATTAACTGGCATATCGACCAACATATGTGTAGCTAAAACAGTCATTAAATAACTAAAAGGGATGTCACTATGACCAGGATGAAGTCTAAACTGAAGAAGGAAATGATAAATTAAGGATGAGAGACAAATCTGAGTACCACTGGAAATAGCATGAATAATACGTACCATAAAAGAGGTCAAGTCAGTTTTATTACCTGACCGAGGATACAAATTAGACACAAAGATTCTATGGAGCACTCTGTATTTGGGTAACAAAAATCTTGCGGGAAGCGCATTCTCTTTTTGTGTCCATTGAACATCCATGTTACACAAATCTCTAGTGAGCAAGCGTTTTTCAGAAATTGAGGGTTTATCAGTTAGGTTATGGATAGGAATACCCTCATCATTCACAGGAATGTCCATAAGGGCTGAAATTAAATGACGATCAATTTCAAATGGCCCTTCACTAGTAGATATTTTAAAAGTTAAACTATCCAGTGAGAAGTCACTAATGCATGTAAACATGGATTGAGCAATGGACCGGTATGCAGGCCCACCCCAATGCAATAAGTTAACCCAACCTACAGCTTCAAGCAAAGGTAGGATATCAAAAGGAGCAATATGGTTACTATCAACAGGATGTTCAACAATAACATTACGAGCTTTAAGATCTATAACATAAGAAGAATCATTTGTAGGCTCAAGAAAATGACGTTTGGTCAATCTGGAGGAAGAAGGACCACGGGAAGTAGTTTTTTTACCTCTAGAAGCAATTTGCAACAAGGATATCAATGAATTAAGAAGTTACAAAGGATTAAGAAGTGGGTTTCTTCAAAACAGATTTTTCAAAAACCAAACCCCAAATCACAATGAAATCCAAAATAGAAAGCTTCAAGTTAGACAGGAGAGCAATCTAGACACTGATTTGAAAGAAAAACGTAAATGGAACACTAACCTTGAAGAACAAGAATGGTGGGTTCGACAAGTTGAAGCTCGGCTCCTTAGAGAGAAAAAAGAAATGAGGAGAAAGCAAAAATCCCCAAATTTAAGTGATTTCCGAGATCTACGACTGGTCGTAGGTATCTACGACCAGTCGTAGGTTGACTAGTCGAGTATACTCACGACAGGTCGAAGGAAGTCAAGAAAAACATATTTCTTGCAATTTTTAAAGAAAATGAATTTAAACCTAGCAAATATATACACTATGATAGATGTAGGCGTAAATAATCATTTTGAAATACACATGCCAAGATCAAATTTCATTTTGTTAAACCTAATTTTATCAAGAGGTTTTGTGAAAATATCAGCTCTCTGATCTTCAGTAGGAATATTCCAGAGATATAACTTTTTCTTCTACCAATTCCCTAATATAATGAAATCTAATGTCAATGTGCTTAGTACGAGAATGCTGAATAGGATTTTTTGAAATATTTATTGCACTGGAATTATCACAATGCAAAATCATAGAATCCTGTTTAATTCCATAATCACTCAGCATTCGTTGCATCCAAACAAGCTGTGTACATGCATTACAGCTGCGATATACTCAGCTTCAGCTGTTGAAAGTGATATAGAAATTTGTTTTTACTCTAAACTAGGAAACTAGACAATTTCCAATGTAAAAACAACCACCACTGGTTGATTTTTATCATCTAGATTACCAGCCCAGTCAGCATCCGAGTACCCAGCTAATTGGACACTAGTCTCATGAGGATACCAGAGACCTAGATTTACAGTACTTGCGACATATCTAATAATTCGCTTGACAGCAATCAAGTGTGATTCTTTTGGATCAGATTGATATCTTGCGCAAATACCAACACTTAGAGAAATATCAGGTCTACTAGCAGTTAAATATAACAAACTACCAATCATACTCCGATAAAGTTTTGAGTCAACATTTTTACCATTAGAGTCTTTTGAGAGTTTCAGGATAGTACTCATAGGAGTATCGAAATTCTTACCATTCTTAAATCCAAATCTCTTAATTAGATTCAAAGCATACTTAGATTAAAAAATGAATATTCCTTCAGGTTGTTGTTTTACTTGTAATCCAAAGAAATAAGTCAATTCCCCAACCATGCTCATTTCGAACTGAGATTTCATTAAATCTGCAAACTCAGTAGTCAAGTCAGTACAAGTTGATCCATAAATGATATCATCAACATAAATCTGTACTATTAAGATATGATCATTATGTTTTTTAACAAATAGAGTTTTCTCAACAGATCCCATTTGAAAATTGTGACTTAAAAGAAATTTTGTTAGTTTCTCATACCATGCCCTAGGTGCTTGTTTTAATCCATAAAGTGCATTTTTAAGCTGATACACATGATCAGTATTTTTGGGGTCTTCAAAACCCATTGGCTGTTCAACATAGACTTCTTCATGTAAATCGCCATTTAGAAAAGCACTTTTCACATCCATCTGAAAAGTCTTTATCTTTCTAAAACATGCAATGGATATAAATAGTCTGATAGATTCAAGACGTGCTACTGGTGCAAAAGTTTCATCGAAATCAATCCCTTCAATTTGAGTATAGCCTTGTACCACTAGTCTAGCCTTGTTTCTAATTATATTTCCACATTCGTCAGACTTATTTTCGAAAATCCATTTTGTTCCAATGATGTGTTTATCTTTAGGTCTTGGTACGAGATACCAAACATCATTTCTTACAAATTGATTAAGTTCTTCTTACATTGCAACAATCCAGTTCTCATCAGCAAGAGCTTCTTTTACATTGGATGGTTCTATTTGGGATGTAAAACATACATAATTACATAAATCCTCAAGTTGTCTACGGGTGCGAACACCAGTGAGAGGGTTTCCAAGAATTTGAGTGGTTGGATGATCTTTAACAGTCTTCAATTCAGATTCAGTCTGATTTGATGAAGTATCGGATTTATCAATGATTAGAACTTCATCATTATCTGAATTAGAGATTGGCGTGTTTAAGTGATCATCAATGACAACATTAATGGACTCTTGAATCACACCAGTTCTTTTGTTCAGAACCCTATAAGCTCGACTGTTTAAGGAATATCCTAGAAAAATCCCTTCATCACTTTTCGTATCGAATTTTCCCAAATTTTCACGATCACGTAAAATATAGCACTTGCTGCCAAAAACTCGAAAGTATTTAACAGTAGGCTTTTTGTTGAACCACAATTCGTAAGCTGTTTTATTATTATCTTTGCTAGTATAAACTCGGTTACTAATATAGCAAGCTATATTTACAGCTTCAGCCCAAAGATTTTTAGAGAGCTTCATGCTATTCAACATGACATTAGCCATTTCTTGAAGCACCCTATTCTTTCTTTCACAATTCCATTTCGTTGTGGAGTTTTGGGAGCTGAGAATTCATGTAATATTCCTTGGTCGGTACAGAACTTCTCAAAATTGCTATTCTCAAATTCAGATCCATGATCACTACGAATCTTACTGATTTGAGAAGATTTTTCAGTTTGAATCCTTTTGAGAACTTTTCTTACTTCTTCAAGGGTTTCAGATTTATCCCTTAAGAAGACTACCCAAGTGTATCTGGTAAAGTCATCAACTATTACCAGGATATACTTTTTCCCACCACGACTTTCCGTTCTGGTAGGTCCTATCAGATCCATATGGAGGAGTTCGAGTGGTCTTGATGTTCCTTGTTGTGGTCTTAATTTATCCATATGGATCTGTAGGACCTACCAGAACGGAAAGTCGTGGTGGGAAAAAGGTGAATTCACCTTTTTGTGAAAATCGAGTGGTCTTGATGTTCCTTGTTGTGGTGGATAAATCAAGACCACAACAAGGAACATCAGGACCACTCGAACTCCTCCATATGGATCCATATGGATAAATCAAGTCAAAAGGTGAATTCACCTTTTTGTGTGAGTTCCTTGTTTGTTTGCCTATCTGGCACTCACACATATTTTATCTAACTTCTGAAGTTTGGGTAAACCTCTTATAAGTTCTCGTTTGCTCAATCTATATAAATTTCGATAATGTACATGTCCAAGACGTTTGTGCCATAAATCAGTCTCGTCTGTATGGACCATGTAACATGTTTGATTAGATGAGCTGGATTTGCTAATAATATAGCAATTTTCAGACGTCCTACATCCAGTTAATATTACAGAACCCTTATTGTTTAGTATCTCACAGCTTTGATTAGAAAACCAAACACTATGGTTATTATCACATATTTGAGATATACTAAGTTATGTTTTAAGCCTTCAATATATAAGACATTTTTAAACACAGGAAGATTAAAAAGTTGAACCGTACCTTGGCCTATAATCTTGCAGTTGCTACCATCACCAAAAGTGACTGAACCATCAGTCATATCTTTCAGATCCGTGAATAAAGCTTTGTCACCTGTCATATGCCTGGAGCATCCACTGTCTAGGTACCACTTTGAATGACTTGTTGCTTTGAAAGCAGTGTGAGCAACCAAGCAGGCAACTTTAGGAACCCATTTCAAAACAGTTTTGGGTTTAGGAACATAGTTGGTCTTCTTTTGTTTATAGTTGTAAGAATGACCAATAGAGTTAGATTTTAAGAGCTCCTTGAGTAAATCAACTATCTTTTCAGCTAGTGGATTTCGTTTCTGATTAAAGTTGACATGGCTGCTTCTAGGTTTTTGAAAAGTTTTTGAATTTCTAGAAAAATCTTGATAAGTTTTTTTTTCCTTTTGAGTTTGAGGACTCTCCTTTAACAAACATAGGAGGAGTATACTTTTGTTTAGGAGGTATATTTTTATCATAGCCCAACCCGGATAGATCACCACATTTTCTTGATCCGGATAAAAGTTTTTCTAACTTTGGATCACCTTGGGCATATTTCCATGTGTCCTTTTGACTCAGAAGAGAAGATACTTCCTTTTTAAGATTTTCAATCTCAGATTTCAAATCAACAATTAAAGAATTTTTGAATTCCAAATCGCATTTTGTTTTTCAAAACAATCTGAAATTTGTGATTTTTCTAAGACAAGTGATTCAAAACATTCTTTAAGTTTAGAAAACTTTTCTTTTTGAAGTTTGAGTTTGACAGCAATTTTACAACTTTCTTTGTATAGGGCATTGTAAGCATCTTGAAGATCATCTTCATTTTCATATTCACTACTCAGATTTTCTTCACTTGTTGAGTCATTATCTGAAAATGTGAATTTGGCTAGAGTCATAAGTACTTTAACTTCATTGCCCGACTCAGTTTCAGAATCTTCTGATTCAGAAGAACCTTCAGAATTAGATGATTCATCCCATGTAGCCAACATACCCTTCTTCTTGGGTTTGTCCTTTTTAGGACATCTATTTGCTAAGTGCCCATATTCTTGACAGTTGTAACATTGACTATCTTTCAAAGATTTTCGAGATTTGGGTCTAAACTTCTTTTTATCATTAGATTTTTGAAAATCAACCCTTTTCTTGCTTTTGAAAATCTTGTAAAATTTCTTAGCTAAAAGAGTCATATCATCTTCTGAATCAGAATTTTCTTCTGAATTATATTTAGAAGATTTTAGTGTGATAGATTTACCTTTAGGAGCTTTAAAGTTTAACTCATAGGTTTGTAGAGAACCAACTAGTTCTTCTACCCTCATATTATCTATATCACGAAGTTCCTGGATTGCGGTTACTTTAGAATTGAACCGTTCAAGAAGTGAGCGTAATATCTTTGCACACACTTTACTTTCTGGGATTTTATCGCCAAGACCCCACATTGAGTTTACAATGTCATTCAATCTAGTGTAAAAGTCCATAAACATTTCATTTTCCTCCATATGAATTTCTTCAAATCTGGTTGTGAGGAGTTGGACTTTAGATTTTTTGACAATTGTAGTACCCCGTGTGTCATTTCTAATATATCCCAAGCTTGCTTTGCAGTATCACAGGAAATGATTCTTTTGAACTCATCCGGTGATAGTGCGCAAGTGATTGCATTTAGTGCTTTAGCATTTGCACTACTCTCACTTTTCTTAAGTGTGGTCCATTGGTAATATGGTGTGACTTTCATAGATTTTGAACCATCAACCCCAGTCAGTAACTTCCATGACAGGAGGTTTCCATTCAGTCACTGTGGCTTGCCACACATTTTCATCCATTGACTTGAGGAAGATCCTCATTCTGGCTTTCCAATAGGCATAGTTGGAGTCATCAAATGGTGGAGGCCTCGTGACTGAAAGGCTATCAAAATTTGACATCTTTTTAAATAGCTTAGATCGTTAGCTCAGGAAATAAATCCAAATAAATAGCAATAAGAACGAGCTATTAGGCTTTGATACCACTTGAAAAGGCCTAGCTATAAGTCCTAGAGGGGGGGTGAATAGGACAATGCCAAATAAAACTTATAATAGCGGAATTAAAAAGAAAATGATAGCCAAAGTAAATCACAATGCCGGAAAGTAAAACAACCTCAAAAATCTGATCTTGAGGGATTGATACAAATGTTGTTCTAAGGACAACCTTACACCAAAAACCAGAGTTTATGGTAGGACAACCTTATTTCTAGAAAGATCTTTGTATCAAATCTCAAACCAAAGAGGAATAAAGAAATAAATACAAACTGAATTGAAATAAATTGTAATCACAAATGTATTGTTCTAGGGACAGCCATACACCATAAAAATGGCAGGGCAACCTTGCTGGAACAACTTTTAAAAGAAATTGAATATCAAGCTGATAAAGGAATAGCAGAAAATAAATTCTAAACTATTATAAAATTCTCACAATGCTTGAATTAAATGATTACAACATTCACCACCATACATACATCCCACAAATGAATATTAAAGATTAGAAATATAAATCATTCAACCACAACACAAGGGATTATAGTGGTTCGCCTGTGTGTTCACCAACTGTTAAACAACAGCCACACAAAATGTTACTCCACTCCTAATATCCTCACACAGGGGATATTAGCGTTCACTAACAAAATAGGTTTTCCCAGGTTCACCAAAAACCTTTACAATTGTGTCTTTGTCTATGGGCTTACACAATTAAAAAAAAACCCCACTTCTGAGTTTTTCTGGCTCTCCTCAGATAACCAATAGAACAAGATTTTTCTGGTAAATCTTGAAAGAAACCAAAACAGAAAGGAATTTACAATTAAATGTAAAATACCTAATTATCTCCTTCGTTGTAGCAGCCCGGTAGAACCAAATCAGAGTAGATGATTGAATATCCAAGTTCAATGTCTAGTACTTAATTACTATGGTTCTAATTCTAATAGATTATAAATTAAACCAAGTAGGGCTTGCCTTAATTGATTTTGATTCCAAAAAAAGGGAATAACAATTCCTCTTATCAAATTAGATTGGAATAGTAGAAACAAAATCAATTAAATAAAGCTAAGGAAAGAGAATATTAAATAAGCACACTTAGCTTGGATGGAGCACAGAATTATCTCTCAGAAGTTCGACGAAGATTGACTTGAATGAATTAATTAATTCGATGATTTCTTCTGAGATTCATGCTCTATTTATAGGTGAGCAGATCGCATCTTCGACTGGTCTAAGTAGCTCTTCGACTAGTCGAAGAAATAACAAATTTGAAAAAAAAATCGGGTGCGATAAGCGTTTGACCGTTCTACGACTGGTCGAAGGCCTCCTTCGACTGGTCGTATGTCACCTTCGACTGGTCGAAGGTCTCCTTCGACTGGTCGAAGACCTTGTGAATTATCGCTGGACTTTGAATCGAAGATTTACGACTGGTCGAAGAAGCAGTTGACACTGTTCCTATGACTGGTAGAACAGAGTCCTGGACTAGTCGAAGCCTAACAGAAATTATCCGATTTTTGTAACAAACTCACGACTGATCGAGGAATTTCTTAGACTGGTCGAAGCAACTCTAGGACTAGTCGAAGAAGGCCTAGGACTAGTCGAAGAACTGACAAAACTTATGTAAAAAAAAAATATTGATTTATATCCAAAGTGACCTACTTCTAAGGTCAACCTAAGGTCAGTCAAACCTCAACCATGAAGTAAGGACATTGAAATATTAGGAACTAGTGACCTTGAAGTATGAGCCTTGAAGTCTTGATGTAGTTCAATCTTGAAATCTTGATGTAGCTCAATCTTGAAAGTGTCTTGAGTTCTTTATGAACTACCTTGAAGTCTTCTTGAAGTCTTGCAGCTTGAGTCACGTCTTGTGAGTAGTTCTTGCATTCAAGTTTGATCTTTGTACTTGTGAGCTTAGCTTGTTCATGAATGTTGATCTTTGAGAGAGCTTCACTTATACAATATATATAACAGTGATTTTGGCACCACAATTTGACAACAAACAGTGATATTAAATATAGCACTTACAGCAAGATACAATGATTTTGTATTGTGATAACTCCAGCGCAATAACTATATCTAAGAATCACATCTAGCATTCTCATACCAAACATATTGATATTCGGTATCATTATATTCGGGAAATAGTTGAAGAAAAAATTATTTTATTGGATTATGTGCAATCTAAAAATCAACTTGCAGACATATTTACTAAACTCTAGACATAAATAGGTTTTCGAAATTAAAAATTGATATTGGTATGTGTAATTCTAACTAAGATGATCATGTTTAAATTGATTTATTTTTGTATATTTTTATATAATTTATTTCTGCATTAAAATTGAAAAATATGCAATTTTTTGTGCTTGTACGACTGGTCGAGCACCATACTCGACTAGTCGTGGTGCGCGGGCGGAAACCCCTTTTTAGTGGAAAAAGTCACCTTTTCTTCATTTTTCTCATCTTCCTCAAGTGCTCCTTCCATGACCCGTCGAACCCATCTTTAATTCTTGCAAGTGTTCCATTTTTTTATTTCCTTTTAGATTTAGGTTCCTTGAATCTCATCTTGCTTGAATCTTCCTTTTATCGATTCTTGTGGTTTGTTGGGTCTATTAGAGTAAAGTTTGTTGGGTTTCAAATCCTAGCTTTCTTTGCTAGATTTTCTTGTGTATTGCTATAATGGAAGGCCATACTAAGAAGACTAGAGCTTCATCTTCTCGTACAACTCATGTTAGAATGAGAACTCTAAGGTCTCCCAGTGATGATTTGGAATATGTGCGGGATTTTCGTTCACGTAATATCATTGTTGAGCGGCCTGTCAATACACATCATTTGGCTCAATTTAAGATTATTACTCTCTTGTTGCTATAGGATGGGAAAATATTCTGAATTGGGGCGGACCTGCATACCGTTCCATTGCACTGGCTATTTATGCTTGCATAACTGATGTCTCTCTATAAGATTTATCTTTCACAATTGCATTTAGAGAAGAATCATACAAAATTGATCATTTTATTATTGCTGACTGACTAGATGTGAATGTGAATGATGATGGAATTCATATATCTACTTTAGCAGAGAGAATGACTGAGTCTGAAAAATGACTTTTGACTCGCAAGTTATGCAACATGGACTCAGAATGGAGTTCTAAGAATGCACTCCGGGCCAACTAGATATTGGCCAGATATAGAGTGTTACATCGTATCTTCATTTCCAATGTATATCCCAGATCCGGAAACAAGGCTGAATTAAGTTCTTTTATGGTCTGTATCCTTCATTCGGTAATGTCTAGTACTCATGTATGCCTTCCTTTTTTGATATGTTATATCATCATCCAATTTAGACTTCATCCGGGTCACAGTTACATTCCTTTTACTTATCTGATGACCGCACTTGCCTTACATTGCAATGTAGCCATGCCACTCGGTGAAGCACCTATCTCTCTTCTCCCATTCAACAATTCAAACATCAATAAGATGAATTTAAAGCTAGCTCCTAGATAGAAGGATGGGGAAGCTAAGGAAGTTGGAGAAGAAGATACCTTGCCCACAGACACTAATATGGATGATCTTTTCGATGAACTAGAAGAAGATGATCCTGACTTTCAGCCTTCTGATTATGATAAGCTCCTTCGTGCATTGGAAGAAAAGGTGGATGGTTTGCATGCATCCAGGAAACACAATTTAAATATTTGTGCAAATGCCTTTGTCGCATTAATAGGGGATTACATCAAATTGACCCATCTATTCCTCCTCCTTCATCTGGTTTTGATTAGTTTTTTTTTTTTTGGACATGTACTAAATCTTAAACTCTACTTTTGCTTGAGTGATACTTGGATATGTTTTATTTGCTACTCTATGGACATGGTTATGCTTGATGATAATACTTTGATCTATGCTTGAACATGTTGTTAATTTGCTAAATATTAACTCTCTTTCTCATACTCTTCTCTTACATTTTTGTTACCTCAATCATCTATGAATATCATTTTTTTCTTCGTCATTTCGTGACAAAAAGGGGGAGAAATGTGGTATTATTTGAGTTATCATTTGAGTGGTATATGATGAAATGATTATAATTTGAGTGGTATATCTTTGTTGGATGTGGTTGTAGAGAGATATGGAAGTGCATTTTTTTTTTTTTTTTGGATATGTATTTGATTAATATAGGTTCTCTACAAATCACCTTGCTTAGATTGAGGGGGAGTAGTAGTAACATTGACTTACGATGTTTATAAATGGTGCATGATTCTTTAGTCATTTTTGTCACAAATTTGACAAAGGGGGAGATTGTGAGTGTTATGTTGTAAGTGCACCCTGTTTTGTCAAATTTTGTTGTGCCAAACCACTTTGGAATCAGTGACCTATTTTGATAGATGGAAAGTTCACCTTCATTTGAAATTGTATATCAAGCTGTCTACATCAACATCTAGAGTAAAGTCAACTTAGAGATTGTGTGCAAGTTCATTCTTCTAGTACATTTTAAAGAACATATACTCAAGCTTAATCTTAAGTCTCAAGAACATAAACTCGAGCTCAAGCTCAAGTCTTAAGAACACAAGCTCAAGCTCAAGTTCAAGTATACGAGGTCAAACTTCTTGTACGTAAAAGTAATCTATCTACCGAAGTGACCGATGTTACAAAGTTCTATACTCACATTTAAGGTATGGATGACCCTAGATTGACCATAGGTTAGGTCATACTGATTGCATATTGAATTTGGGTCATTGCATAATTTTATAGGCTTTTCTTCGACTAGTCCTAGCTATTGTTCGACTAGTCCATGCATTGGCTCTACCAGTCCAGTGATTTTCTCGACCAGTCTAGGAATTATTCAGAATTTTCAAGAATTTCCGGTGAAGGTTCGACCAGTCGAGCACCCTGCTCGACCGGTTGTGGAGACTGGCTCGACTAGTCGAGCAGGGCTCAACTCGAACTCCAGCAATGAGATTTTAGCCCGCTCGACTAGTCGAGCAGGCCACTCGACCAGTCGAGAAACTGTTTTTTCTGATTGCACCAGAAAATTTGAAAATTGGCTTTGTCAGGACAAGTTAACCCGAATCTTAGACCAGTCGAGAAACCCGATTTCCAGCCTATAAATTGTGGACATTTCTTAGAAATTTTCATTGATTCCAAGCCAAATTAAGCCATCACTCTGAGAGATAAGTCCCCACTATTGGAAGCTATTGCTTAGTAATTCTAGATTCTTTTATAGCTTTTTATTTGATTTTATTGATCTCTTTATTCAATTATATTTTATTAAAAGGGAACTCTTCTTTACCCTTTTGAGATCTAAAATCAAATCAAGCCAACCTAAGGTAGATTTAATTTAAAATTCATCTAAACCTAGAACCCTTTCATTTGTGAGATTGAACGTTGAACATCTACATCTACAAGGAATCTGTTCCACTGGGCTACATCGAAGAAGAACCTTCAGATAAGTATCATTTATATTTTTCTGTATTTTGGTTTGTGAGATTTAACTAGAAAAATCTCTTCTTTTGGTTTTCTCTGAGATCAACCAGGAAAACCTTAGATTGGGGTTTACGTGATTGTGTAAGCCCATTTGAAAAACACAATTGTAAAGGTTTTAAGGTGAACCTTGGAAAACCTTATTTCATAGTGAAAGCCAATATCTCGTGGGTGTGGATATTGGGAGTGGAGTAGTTGTGTGGCTGTTTGCGAACAATTGGTGTACACACACGAACCACTATAATTCTTGGAGTTTGGATGATGGTGATGCATGTGATGTGATGAATGTTGTAATTTATTTTATGCACTTGTGGTGAATGTTGTAATAACTTAATTTATTTCTTTTTGCCTCTTTGTTGGTTTGAGTTTTTTATACTTACCAAAGTTCTAGGTATCAGGTTGTCCTACCATAAACCTTGGTTTTTGGTGTAAGTTTGTCCTTAGAAGTTTGTATCAACCTCTCAAGACTAGTGCATTTGAGGTTGCTATTTATTTGTGTTATCTGCCTTTATATTCCGCATTTATATTTTTTATTTGGCATAGTCCTGTTCACCCTCCCCCCCAACTACGTGAAAAATGGAAAAAAAAAATGACGGATTTAGAGACAATTCTAGACCGTCTCTAAAATTGCTTGGTTTAAAGACGCTTTAGAGACGGCCGTAAACCGTCTCTAAACTTTTAGACGGCCCTTGACCGTCCTTAATATTGTCTTAAAAATTTGAACGTCCACAAACACTACGTCAAAACAGTGAAAAAAGGACGGTTGAAAACCGTCTCAAAAGGCCAAAAAGGACGGTCCTGGACCGTCGCAACGGCCGTCGAATTTTGACGTGTCTTATTTTTTAAAGGACGGCCATAAACCGTCTCTAAAAGAAGGACGGTCATGGACCATCTCTAAAAAAAGGACGGTCATTCCATCTATAATGGTAGCTAAGTAGTGGACCCTTATAAATGTGGAAAGGACAGTCTCTGACCGTCCGTAAAAAGGACGGCCCATGACTGTCAATAACAAGGACGGTTATAAACCGTCTCTTATGACCCCGAAAAGGACGGTCATGGACCGTCTCTTATGAACCTGGAAAGGACGGTCGTGAACCGTCCTTTAAAAGGACGGTCTTCAGCCGTCTCGTATTTACATTTACACCTGTTCATATCATATTCTTCCTGATATACACCTGTTACAACATCGTATTCTTCCTGATATACACCTGTTATATAATATATTTCATCATATTCACATTCACATCCATCTAAACCCAAACTACGTAAATCTATCCAAACAAAAACTACATTCATCCAAACATAAACTACATCCATCCAAACAAAAACAATATACACATGTTACAATATCATGTTCTTCCTAATATACACCTGTTACAACATCGTATTCTTCCCGATATACACCTGTTATATAATATATTTCATCATATTCACATTCATATCCATCTAAACCCAAACTACATAAATCCATTCAAACATAAACTACATTCATCCAAACATAAACAATATTCTTATCCACATTACATTCATCCATGCATAAATACGCTCACACCAACCTTGTAAAACTCCAAATCATTAGCCAAAATACAAAAAATTTCTCATCCAACAAAAACCAAGACTAAATCATAATATTCATACTCTATAGGACTCCCAAGGTGAAGAATTACCTATAGAATATGATGCGATGAGGCTTCTGTCCCGTTGCTGCCTTGAATGCAATCAGTTGTTTTCTTTCTGCCAAATACCATAGATTCTTTAAACATTGAATTCAAACACTTGCACCAAAGATCATACAAAAACAGAGGAGAAAAGACTTACCGTAATAAGTGCAGGTTATAGGTTTAGGTTAGGTTTAAGTTAGGTTATAGATTAAGGTTTAGGGAATTGAGATAGGTTAAGGTTTAGGTTTAGAAAATCGGGTTCGGGTTCGGGATCGGGTTTAGGTTTAGGTTTTGAGGTTTAGGTTTTAGGTTTAGGTTCGGCGTTTGAGATTATGATTAGGGTAGGTTTAGGTTTAGGGATTTGAGAATACATTTAGATTTATGTTTAGGTTATAAGCTATAGGTTTAGGGAATTGAGAATAGGTTAGGTTTAGGTTTAGGAAATCGGTTCAGTTTCGGGATCGGGTTTAGGTTTGGGTTTTCAAGTTTAGGTTAAGATTTAGGTTAGGAGTTGAGATTAGGTTTAGGTGTAGGTTAGGTTTAGGGATTTGAGAATACATTTAGTTTTAGGTTTAGGTTTAGGTTTTAGGTTATAGGTTAAGGTTAGGTTATTGTTATAAGTTTAGGTTATAGGTTATAGGATAGGTTTAGGCCATAGGTTTTTGGTTTAGGTTAGGTTATAGGTTTAGGTTTTAGGTTAGGATTTGGTTTAGGTTTAGGTTAGGTTTAGGGTTAGGTTATAAGTTTTATAGGTTTTAGGAATTGAGAATAGGTAAAGGTTTAGGTTTAGGAAATCGGGTTGGGTTCGGGATCGGGTTTAGGTTTAGGTTTTTAAGTTTAGGTTTAGGTTTAGGTTAGGGAGTTGAGATTAGGATTAGGTGTAGGTTTAGGTTTAGGGATTTGAGAATATAATTAGGTTTTAGGTTTAAGTTTAGGTTAAGGTTTAGGTTATAAGTTATAGGTTTAGGGAATTGAGAATAGGTTAAGGTTTAGGTTTAGGAAATCGGGTTCGGGTTCGGAATCGGGTTTCGGTTTGCATTTTCAAGTTTAGGTTTATGTTTAGGTTAGGGAGTTGAGATTAGGATTAGATGTAGGTTTAGGTTTGGGGATTTGAGAATACATTTAGGTTTTAGGTTTAGGTTTAGGTTATAGGTTATAGGTTTAGGTTTAGGTTTAGGTTTAGGGAATTGAGAATAGGTTAAGGTTTAGGTTTAGGAAATCGGGTTCGGGTTCGGGATCGGGTTTATGTTTGGGTTTTTAAGTTTAGGTTTAGGTTTAGGTTAGGGAGTTGAGATTAGGATTAGGTGTAGGTTTAGGTTTAGGGATTTGATAATACATTTAGGTTTTAGGTTTAGGTTTAGGTTTAAGTTATAGGTTTAGGTTTAGGTTTAGGTTTAGGTTTAGGAAATCGGGTTCGGGTTCAGGATCGGGTTTAGGTTTGGGTTTTCAAGTTTAGGTTTAGGTTTAGGTTAGCGAGTTGAGATTAGGATTAGGTGTAGGTTTAGGTTTAGGGATTTCAGAATACATTTAGATTATTGGTTTAGGTTTAGGTTTAGGTTAAGGTTTAGGTTTCAGTATAGGTTTAGGTTATAAGCTATAGGTTTAGGGATTTGAGAATAGGTTAAGGTTTAGGTTTAGGAAATCGGGTTCGGGTTCGGGATCGGGTTTAGATTTAGGTTAGGAAGTTGAGATTAGGATTAGGTGTAGGTTTAGGTTTAGGGATTTGAGAATACATTTAGTTTTAGGTTTCAGGTTATAGGTTAAGCTTAGGTTATAGGTTATAAGTTTAGGTTATAGGTTATAAGTTAAGGTTTTAGGTCATAGGTTTTTGTTTTCGGTTAAGGTTTAGGTGTAGGTTTAGGTTTAGGTTAAGGTTTAGGTTTAGGGAATTGAGAATAGGTAAAGGTTTAGGTTTAGGAAATCGGGGTTCGGGTTCGAGATCGGTTTAGGTTTGGGTTTTCAAGTTTAGGTTTAGGTTTAGGTTAGGGAGTTGATATTAGGATTAGGTGTAGGTTTAGTTTAGGGATTTGAGAATCCATTTAGTTTTAGGTTTCGGTTTAGGTTTCGGTTATAGGTTAAGGTTAGGTTATATGTTATAAGTTTAGGTTATAGGTTATAGGTTAAGGTTTTAGGCCATAGGTTTTGGTTTAGGTTAAGTTATAGGTTTAGTTTAGGTTAAGGATTTGGTTTAGTTTAGGTTAAGGTTTAGGGTTAGGTTATAAGTTATAGGTTTAGGGAATTGAAAATAAGTAAAGGTTTAGGTTTAGGAAATCTAGTTCGGGTTCGGCATCGGGTGTCGGTTTGCATTTTCAAGTTTAGGTTTATGTTTACACCGTACATCCATTCTGAGATATCATTCTAAGTCATTAGCCAAAGAATTAGACCGATAAAAATCTGTAGTGGACACCATCATAAAAACAATGGAGAGGGTGATTCCCACCGTTGAAACTATCCTAAGGACCATCGGAATGTTTATTTGAAATCCAACTGGTTCAAAAGTTTTTTTTTTTTTTTTTTTTTTTTTTTAAAAAAAAAAAACATGAAATAAGGAATACACAAATATCAACTTGTTCAAAAACTTTTGTGGCCTTTAGAAGTTTTTAATGGTGGGCATTACTGTCCCATTGTTTTCTGTGCTGCGGTCCACTGGAGCTTTGGATTTAACTCGTTCTTTGGACATTGCCCTAAAATGATCTCTCCAAATGGATGGAAGGTGTGGATACAAAACATACATCATAGTGGGGCCCAAATTTGAGAGGTATATGAAGATCATTTTATGACTTGATCCAAAAAATGAGAAGTATATGAAACGATATCTCAAGTGCACCACACCACATGAAAACAATAGTGATTGGATATCCATCGTTAAAATCTTCCTAAGGCCCACTGTACTGTTTATTTGACATCCATATGTTGATTAGGTCATACATGGCTAGATGAAGGGGAAAAACAAAAAATCAGCTTGATCCAAAACTTTTATGGCCCCAAAATGTTTTTTTAATGGTTGACGCTCATTCAACACTATTTCCTAAAATGTGGTCCACTTAAGATTTGGATATATCTCTTTTTGGTCTCATACCGTAATGATGATTTTAAAAATAGATAGACGACATGGATTAAACACATACATCATGGTAGGGCTCACAGAGCACCAGCCACCAGCCATGGTGTTAGGGGGAGTAGTCAATCCGTTCCCCTTATTTGTAGTGTGGTCCATTGAATCTTTGAATATTATTCGGTTTTGATTTAAACATCTGAAGTTATTTACTCTTCAATCTGGACTGATCAGATTGTCCAAAAACGGTTAAAGTTTGTTCATAATATCAAAAATATATGAATAATAGAAAACACAAACATCGACTTGATCCAAAATTTGTATGGCCTCCAAGAAATTTTAAATGGTAGAGGTTCAATCACACTATTTCCTGTGGTGTGGTCCACTTGAGCGTTGGATTTGCTTCCTTTTTTTTTTCTTTAGACTTCAAATTATCTCTTAACATGGATGGATGGAGTGGATAAAATAAATAAATAGCAGTGGACCCCACAGAGTTTCCTCTAGTAAGGGTAACGAGTAACTCACCTAAACGTAGCGGAGAAGGGTTTCCTTAAAACATTCATAATCGTGT
This sequence comes from Magnolia officinalis, assembly GCA_021015155.1. Lineage (NCBI taxonomy): Eukaryota > Viridiplantae > Streptophyta > Magnoliopsida > Magnoliales > Magnoliaceae > Magnolia > Magnolia officinalis. The sequence continues at coordinate 85,720,651 of JAJHSJ010000001.1, forward strand.
ATTGGGTCTGCCTAAATGTGATTCACATATCCAACCCACTCATTATGTGTGTCCCACTTGGATGAGGGGTCAGACCAAGTTTCAACTGCATCCAAAACTCATGTGGGCCCCACCAAGTGCTTTTATATTTTTTAGGATGTCTTTACATAATTTTAAATGGTATGGCCCACTTGAGTTTCGTTTACCGATGATTTTTGAGATATTTCATAACCTAAAGGGGACACATCAAATCCACGGTGTTGATGTTCGACACACATCATGATGGGGCCCACAAAACTTACTAACATCAATTCTTAGGTTCTCATGAGGTCAATAAGTTGGGTCACAATTTTAACCAGAATATTTGACCCATTTTACATGTCTAGTCTATTCACTCTATTTTATCAATATTCTCATTTTTACTAGTTACTCACCGCAATCAGGCTACATATGAGAAAGATATTGGGCATACAAGATTGATCAACAATTTCAGTGAAATTTGATTTAAACATCTGAAGTTATTTACTCTTCAATTTAAACTAATTAGATTGTCCAAAAATGATTAAAGGTTCAATCAGTGGATGTGCCTAATAATTTAGTAATTTTATTTTTCACAAATAAATTTAACATTTTTTTTTTTCAAAATGTATATATTTTTTTACTCTTTTAACTAAATATCATTTTTATTATAAATAAATTTAACTTTTTTTTTTTTTACAAAATTTAGTTTCCCTTTTTAAAATATATATATTTTTACAATTTGTTAATTTTTTCACAATTTTGTTTAATTTTATAAATTTTCTTTTTCAAAACATCATTGTTTTATCGATTTTTTTTTTGTCCAAAATTATCAACATTATTCAAAGTTCTTCATTTTTTTTTTCAAAATTTAGATTTTTATAAAATTATAGTTTTTTTTTTCAAAATTTAAAATTTTCTTAAACATTGTTAATCATTTTTCTAAGCTTCTCAACTATTTTTTTTCGAAATTCATAATTTTTTTAAGCTTTTTAATTTTTGACCTGAGCATTAGAGACGGTTTAGGACCGTCTCTAATAGAGACGGTCTTTGATAGTCTCTAATAGAGACGGTTTAGGACCGTCTCTAATAGAGACGGTCTTTGACCGTCTCTAATAAAGACGGTCCTTGACAGTCTTTACCAGAGACGGTTTTTGCCAGGCATATGAGACGGTTTAGGACCATCTCTATTAGAGACGATCTTTGACATTCTCAGATTATAAGTAAAAGACGGTCAAGGACCGTCTCTAATGCGGACGGCCAATGACCGTCTCAAATAACCGGATATAAGACGGTCAGTGACCGTCCTAAATGATTTGTGGACATTCAGATCTTTTTAGGACAATATTACGGACGGTCAGGGGCCGTCTAAAATGTTAGAGACAGTTTATGGCCGTCTAAAGGATCTTTAACCAAGCGATTTTAGAGACGGTCCAGAACCGTCTCGAAATCTGTCATTTTTTTCCATTTTGCACGTAGTGAAATCATTTAAGACGGTCAAAAACCGTCGTTAACTGCAGATAAAAGACAGCCATTGACCGTCTGGAATAAGAGACGGTCTCTGACCCTCTTATATGCAGCCATTTGAGACGACCAAAGACTGTCCGTATTAGAGATGGTCATTGGCCGTCTCTTACTGGTAATCTTGAGACTGTCAAGGACTGTCTCAATTAGAGACGGTCATTGACCGTCTTTTCCTGTAATCTGAGTATCAAAAATAGCCTATATTAGGGACGGTCCTTAGCTGTCTCCAATTGAGACTATTAAAGACCGTCTCTATTAGAGACGGTTCTTAGCCGTCTTCTAGTGGTCATTTGAGACTGTCAAAGACCGTTTGCACTAGAGACCGTCCTAAACCATCTCTAATGCTAAAAAAAAATGTAATTTTATAAAAATCTAGATTTTGAAAAAAAAAATTAAGAACTTTGAATAATGTTGATAATTTTGAAAAAAAAAAAAAGATTTCGATAAAAAAATGATATTTTGAAAAAGAAAATTTATAAAATTAAACAAAATTGTGAAAAAATTGACAAATTGTAAAAAATTTATATTTTTTTTTTAAAAAGAAAACTAGATTTTGTATTTTGACAAGAAAAATTAAGTTGTATAACAAGATTTCGATAAAAAAATGATATTTTGAAAAAGAAAATTTAAAAAATTAAACAAAATTGTGAAAAAATTGATAAATTGTAAAAAAATATATATTTTTTAAAACAGAAAACTAGATTTTGTATTTTGACAAGAAAATTTGAAAAGTTATATAACAAAAGTGAGATTTAAAAAATGATATTTTGAAAAAGAAAATTTTAAAAATTAAACAAAATTGTGAAAAAATTGACAAATTGTAAAAAAATATATTTTTTTAAAAAAAAAGAAAGCTAGATTTTGTATTTTCACAAGAAAAATTGAAAAGTTAGATAACAAAAGTGAGATTTTGATGATGTGTTGTATATTTTTGCCGCCTCTATGTTTCTCCAACCCATTTTTGGGCTAGGTATAAAAAATTGTGTAGATTTAAATCTTAAGTGGACCACACCACTGGAAAGAATGATAATATAGTACCTCGTCATTAAAAATTATAAAGAGCCCATCGTAAAGTTTTAGTAATGTTTATTTGCAATCCAACTTGTTGATAATGTAAAGAAGATCTAGATGAAGGTAAATTACAAAGATCAAATTGATCCAAAACTTTTGTAGCCTTCAAAAGGTTTTTAATAGTTATTCATCATTGTTTTGATTGATATGGCCCACCTGAGATTATTGAGTTCCTATGATTTGAAATCACATCCTAAAATATGATGGAAAAATATATGGACGGTGTCGATATACATAAAATATATCAAGGTGGGCCCTACACAGTTAGAATAACACCCATAAAGGAGTTACCTAAAATAGTGAAATGGTACTATAAGGTCACCTCATGGGAACTTCCCATGAGGTTAATCTGTGTGCGCCCCACCATGATGTGTATAGAACATCAACACCATGCATTTGATGTGTCCCCTTTAAGTCCAAAAATCAGTCGTATACGAAACTCAGGTGGGCCATAACATCTAAAACTATGTGAAGACATCCCTAAAACATATAAAAGCATTTGGTGGGGCCCACATGAGTTTTGGATGTGAATGAAACTTGGTCTGACTCCTCATCCAAGTGGGACACACATAATGAATGGGATGGATCTATGAACCACATCTAGGTGGGCCCAATAAATGATTATGAATGTTTTAATGGGAGGGTAACCCTCTCAACTATAGTATGTGGTGTGGCCCACCCAAGTCATGGATTGACTTTATTTTTAAGCTCGTGGCCTACCATGGAATGGTGCATCTGACTGACGGGGTAAATCCAAAGTTCAAGTGGACCCACACTACAGAAAAGAGTGGGATAGTGACACCCACTATTGAAACCTTCTTAGGGCCGACCCTGATGTTTATTTGGGATCCAACATGTTTATAAGTTAATACGGACATGGATGCGGTTGAAACTTGGTCTGACCCCTCATCCAAGTGGGACACAGGATATGTGAATCACATTTAGGTAGGCCCAATATATGATTATAAATGTTTTAAGGTAACCCTTCTCTACTACATTTAGGTGAGTTACTCGTTACTCTTACCAGAGTAATTAAACTCTGTGGGGTCCACTGTTATTTATTTATTTTATCCACTCCATTCATCCATGTTAATAGATAATTTGACGTCTAAAGAACAAAAAGGAAGCATATCCAAAGCTCAGGTGGACCACACCATAGAAAATAGTGTGATTGAACCTCTACCGTTTAAAATTTCTTGGAGGCCATAGAAGTTTTGGATCAAGCTGATGTTTATGTTTTCTATTCATTCATATATTTTTGATATTATGAACAATCTTTAACCATTTTTGGACAATTTGATCAGTCCACATTGAAGAGTAAATAACTTCAGATGTTTAAATCAAAATTCACTCAAATTGTTGATCAATCTTGTTTGCTTAATATCTTTCTCATATGTAGCATGATCGGGGTGAGTAACTATAATGATTAGTAAAATAGAGTGAATGGACCAGACATGTAAAATGGGTCAAATATTCTAGTCAAAATTGTGACCCAACTTATTGACACCCTGAGACTCTAAGAATTAATATTAGTAGGTTTTGTAGGGCTCATCATGATGTGTGTCGAACATCAATACCGTGCATTTGATAGAAGTTTTGGATCAAGCTGATGTTTGTGTTTTCCCTTCATTCATATCTTTTTGATATTATGAACATGTTGGATGACAAACATTATTGTGGGCCCAAGGAAGGTATCAACGGTGGAAATCATTATTCTACACTGTTTTGTGTGGCATGGTCCACTTGAGTTTTGGATTTATCGAAAATTTGGGATCAACACACACCATTCATCCATTTTTCAAGATCATTTTATAGAATTATCTAAAAAATGAATCATATTCAAAGATTAAATGGATCACACCACAAATAAGGGGAACAGATTGACTACTCCCCCTACACCATCCAATAGCTAGTGGTTGGTGCTGTGTGGGCCCCACCATGATTTATGGCCCCATGACCATTTTAAAAAAAAAAAAAACTTTTGAACCAGTTGGATTTCAAATAAACATTACGATGGGCCTTAGGATAGTTTCAACGGTGGGAATCACCCTCCCGTTGTTTTCTGTGGTGGGGTCCACTACAGATTTTTATTTGTCTCATTCTTTGGCTTGTAACTTAAAATGATATCTCAAAATGGATGGACGGTGTGGATATAACAAATACATCATAAGTTTTTATATTTTTAAAATATTATATATATATATAAGGTTCTATACGTCGAGCTCGTGGGAACTCCCTATGAGGTCGAGCTATGTGGGCCCCACCATGATGTGTGTCGTAAATCAACACCGTACATTTGATGGGTCCCCTTTAAATTATGGGATATCCCAAAAATCAGCCGTATACAGAACTTTGGTGGACCATACCATCTAAAATCATGTGAAGACATGCCTAAAACATATAAAAGCACTTGGTGGGCCCCACCTGAAATATAGATGCGTCTAAAACTTGGTATGACCCCTCATCCAAGTGGCACACACATAATGGATGGGCTAGATTTGTGAACTACATCTCTATGAGCCCAAAAAATAATTATGAATGTTTTAATGGAGGGTAACCCCTCTCAACTTTTGTGTTCGGTGGTCTGTGGGCCCCACCATGATGTATGTGTTTCATTCATTCCATCCATCTATTTTTATAGTTCATTTTATGATATTACAAAAAAAAAATGAGTTATATCCCAATCTCGAATGGACCACATTACAAGAAAAAGTGTTGAATGAATGTCGACCATTATAACTTTTTGGGAGCCATAAAAGTATTGGATCAAGCTAATCTTTGTTTTTTCCCTTCATCTGGGCCTTTATGACCAAATCAACAGATTGGATGTTAGATAAACAGTACAGTGGGCCTTAGGAGGATTTAAATGATGGATATCCAATCACTATTATTTTCCTGTGGTGCGGTCCACCTAAGATTTATATCCCTCTTATTTTTAGGACGAAGGCCTAAAATGATCTTTAAAAATGGATGAACGGATTGGATGAAACACATACATCATGGTGGGGCCCACAGACCACTGAACACCAGCCACGGGGCTGGTTTCAGGGGGGAGTAGCCAATCTGTTCCACCCCAAAAACCATCCCGCGCGCGCCCACACCCCCAAATCCCTAAATCTCTCTCTCCATCTCTCTCTCTCTCTCTCTCTCTCTCTCTCTCTCTCTCTCTCTCTCTCTCTCTGTAATCCGCTCTCTCTCTCTCTCTCAACCTGTCAGTAGCTAATCCCGTCCCCTCCCCCCTCTCTCAACCTGTCATAGCTTATCCGCGTCCCCCTCTCTCTCTCTCTCTCTCTCTCTCTCTCTCTCTCTCTCTCTCCTCTCTCTCTCTCTCTCTCTCTCTCTCTCTCTCTCTCTCTCTCTCTCTCTCTCTCTCTCGCCCTCCTCTTTCTACTCCAAACCCTAACCCATCATCCATCGACGATGTCCATAGTCTTCCCCATCGGCGGTAGTAGCGGATCAAGTCCCAATGCATGGCCGCCCAACCTCCATCAACAACAACTACCTTCAAATCGAAGGTACTCTCTCTCGATCTCTCTTCCTTCATCTCTGTCTATCTCACTTCCCCTTTCGATTTGGGGATTTTAGGGCTTACAGATTTGAGGATTTTAGGGCTTACAGATTTTAGGGATTTTATGGCTTACAGATTTGGGGATTTTAGGGCTTATAGATTTGGGGATTTTAGGGCTTATAGATTTGGGGATTTTAGGGCTTACAGATTTTAGGGATTTTAGGGCTTACAGATTTGGGGATTTAAGAATCTAAGTCATTGGCCTAATGGAAAGCTTGGATCTAATCAGAGTCGTTGGCTTGATGGACAGCTTGGATCTTGCACAAGTGTGCCAAATCTGCGTATGGGGTGTTGGAGTGGTGGAAATGGGTGGCCTTATCTAGCTATCTACACACCAGGTTCGAAATTTCAATGAAAGAGAGAAAGAAGAACACTTTTGTTTTGGAAAAGGACTTCTACTTTCTTTCTTTCTTTTTCTTTGTTGATTTTAATTTGGGTTTTAGAGATCTAATATATATAAAATGTGAGTGATCATAGATATATGAATTTGAATGATTTTCGGCTGTTCTTGGATTTTGATTTTATTTTTATAGCATGATGATATTCTGTTGAGGTTGAATCATTAAGAGTCTGATGCATTAGATGTGAATATGTCCTGATTTAGCCATACTCCACAAGTGTTGTCCATGGTTCATTGACCCGGACTGTTGTGCTAGAGGCATCTCCTGCTCACTTGGAAATCACATCATCAACCTCTGGAGAGGTGAAAATTTCTCTGACTTGCAACTCTGTCATTGATCGGTCAGATTTCCGTATGCCAAATCTAGATGCAGTTTAAAAACTGGTCAAGGATAAATGTCTCAGACCGTACAAATCTATTAAGCCCACTTTTTCAGTCATGAAAGTGATGAAAGAATTGTGCCAATGCTTTTTGGAACTGGGTACTGATTTTACTAATGATAAACATGAAAAACATGCAAATATCACTGCAACCATTGATTTGTTGAAAACATCTAATGTGCAAAATGTTTTGGGTGCTAAATGCGATCCCCTACAAGGAAATTTTAGCATTCCATCGGGTTCCTCAAATGGTTCTGCCAAATCTCATGGCTCTGCTAAGTTGTTACACTAAGTTCCAAGGCTTCTTCTACCTTTGAACGGTCTGGATGGTTTTTGCCGCTGCAAGCAACCTAACTGGAATGCTTCTAGGAGTTCTGATAACGAAAGGTGAAGGAGAAAAAGGATTCGAAAGGTATAAAACCTCCAAAGCCAAACTCAAACAGCTTGCTGGCTATTCAGCAATGCCAAGTCCCCTTGGATGATGCAAGGCCACTGCATGATGTCTACCCAAATGCTTATGTTAATTTCTCACAACATCATATTTTCAAATGCTGAAAGAACAAATAGTAGAATTTTGAGTTCTAACAGTTTCCCTTTAAATTTTGAAAATACATTTATAAATTATCTTCTTCTGTTCCTAAAGCCCAGTTTTCTCCTTTTGGTTTATTGGTTCTTAGCATATGATATGTATTGCGTATGACGTGTTTTTGACATCATCCCCAACAACTTCCTCATCTCAAAGCTAGTTTCTATGTATTGTAAATTCGGTCATATTCATCACACCTGCAAGGTGTTTGACAAAACTCCCCACAGAAATATCTTCTCCTTCGACGCATGACCATTGCCTATTCTCCACATGCTAATATCAAGAGATGTAGTGGGGTTAATTTAGAAACCTATATTCTCTTGATATTGCCTATTATCCATTGATTTCTGTTTGGACTATGTCATCAAAACATTATTCCTTTTTATCATGCAAGCTTCTATATATTATTTATCTGTCAAATTTGTCTTGATGAATACTTCCCCATATTCGAACTATGTTGTTTTAGTTTTTACTTGTTGATACTCCAACATCAGTAATTACTATAATGCTTATTTTGCCATTCAGGTTGTTGCTGTGTTCCATAAATCCCTGAGGCTTACACATGAGGGTCGCAGAAAGTTTGCATCTGGGAAAATAACCAACTTGATGTCATAAAAAGCATCTTCCCTAGTGACTATAATCTTCTATTCGGTATGCATTTTCTTCCTTTTCTTCTTTAATCTGTTGTATAATGAATTCAATGCCATCATCTTCTATTCTTCTCTGTTTCTTTTTTCTTTTTTACTTTTTAGTTGGAGATACTATATACACACTGCTCTGAGTGCATGGTTGGAGGGTTCAACTGATTGGGATTACAATTTGTACAAGTGGGGTCATGGTTCAATGATCCAAAAGCCAAAACCACTGAAACCATAGACATGATGAACCTTACTCTGAATGGTCGATGCACTAAAATTCGTCAGATTGGAAAATCGTAGCAATAAGTTTTTCAACCTTTTTTTCCAGTTGAATATGAACCATTACTGTATTTTTTTCTTAACCATTATTTTTTCCTAAACTACAGCTCTTGTTCTCCATTCAACAGTTTGGGTTTTTAGTTCATACAAGTGTAATTGACATGATGGGTTCTCACCCTAGATGGCCCATGCACTGAAAATCTTTCATATTGAGTTGATCGAGAATTGTGAAAAGGTCAAGCTATATGTCCTAGGGGGGGGGGGGGTGGGGGGGTGGGGTGAATAGGACTATGCCAAATTAAAATAAATTCAGCGGAAATAAAATAAACCAACAACCTTACAACTTGAATCAATTCACAAAGCTAAATTTAAATCACCTTATATAAATAGATATCGAGAGATTGATTCAAATTCAGTTCTAAGGACAACCTTACACCATAATCAACAAGGGCTTATGGTAGGACAACCTTATTTCTAGAACCTCTTTTGGATCAAGAACTCAATATTAATATAAGTAAATGAAATAGCAAGGAATTGAATTTAAATGAAGAAGTAAGATCTAAATTATTACAACAATCCCCACACTTGCTTGAAATGTAAATAATTACAACATTCACATCCCCTTGTACATTCCACAAGATCAAATGATAAAAGATATGAAAATTAAGCAAGCATTCAAACCACAAGTCAAAAGTTATAGTGGTTCGCTTGTGTGTACACCAACTGTTTTCCAACAGCCACACAAAGCTACTCCACTCCTAATATCCTCACACAGGGGATATTAGCGTTCACTAACAATAGGTTTTCACAGGTTCACCAAAAACCTTTACAATTGTGTCTTTTTCACTTGGGCTTACACAATCCAAAAACCCCTCTTTTCTGAGTTTCTGGTTTTCCTCCACAACCAATACAATGAGATTTTTCTGGACTCAACCTCAAACAAAACCAAAAGCAAATGAATTTTACAGAATTGTAAAATACCTGGATTTCTCCTTTTCGTCGTAGCAGCCCGGTAGAACCAATCGGAGTAGATGATTTGAATGTCAAAGTTCAATTTCCAATACTCACATTCATAAGGTTCTAAGTTCTAATTGATTTTAGATTTAACTCGTTGGGCGTAGCTAAATTTGATTTTGATTCCAAGAAGAAGGAATAAGATAATTCCTCTTTTCAAATATGATTGGAATATAGAAACAAAATCAAATTAAATAAGCTAGCAAAAAGGAATATTAAATAAGCACAATCTAGCTTAAAATAAACACAAACTTATCTCAGAGTGATCACTTGAAAATTCTTGAATTGAATGAGAGTGGAAGTCATGAAAACTCTGAATTTCGTGTTCAATTTATAGAAGCAGAAATCGCTCCTACGACTGGTCTTAGAAACCTACGACTGGTCGTAGCTCTAACAGATTTTTGAAAAAATAAGCGCGATCTTTGAAAGCCGTTCTACGACTGGTCGTGAGTACCCTACGACTGGTCGTGGGTCACCTACGACTGGTCGTAGATATCCTACGACTGGTCGTAGGACCAGTGATTTCGTTGCTGGACTTTAAGTCGTAGCTCCATGACTGGTCGTGGATGAGTCGAAGCCACACCTACGACCGGTCGAAGGACCTCCAGGACTGGTCGTGGGCGTACCAAAAATTCCGAAAAATCTTCAACTTCTTAGGACTGGTCGTGGAATTTCTTGGACTAGTCGAACCAATGTTAGGACTGGTCGAACAAGAGCTAGGACTGGTCGTAGAATAGACCAACCTTGTGTATTTTAAATATTTGAATAATGTATCCAAAGTGACCTACTTAAAGGGTCAACCTAAGGTCATTCAAACCTGAACCATGTCGTATGGACATTGAACTTCAACCTTTCAACGAATGTAGATAAATTGAATTATATCAGGCTTGTCAGGCTTGAGATCTTGATCAACATAGAACTACTTCATACGTTGTTTCTTCAGATTTGAACTTCAACATTGTAGCTTCTTGAGGGCTTCATCATGTAGTATTTTGAGGCTTCAACATGTAGCTTTTTTGAGGCTTCAACATGTAGCTTTTTTGAGGCTTCAACATGTAGCTTTTTTGAGGCTTCAACATGTAGCTTTTTGAGGTGTCTTGAATTCCAATAAATGATCATACAAGTACAGAACACCGATAGATGTTTTTTGGCACACAAAATTTGACAACCAAAGGAGCATGAGACCATAACACTTACAATCTCCCCCTTTGGCAAATTTGTGACAAAACATCCAAATAATAATAATACTTCAAATTAAAATGAAGTACTCACAACATATTACTCACAACATATTCACAATAAGTTGAACAATAGAGAAGCATACACCACAAGTTCATATAGAGAAGCAAGTCAAATATTTCATTCTCACATAACTACCCCAGAGTAATAGGTACCCCTGAGAAGTTGTTTAACTCCCCCTACCCCAGAGTAATAGGTACCCCTGAGAAGTTGTTTAACTCCCCCTGAGTAATAGATAATAGGAACTCTAATAGATAATAGGAACTCCCAAAACTTCTCCCCCTTTTTGTCACAAAATGACAAAGGAACAAGGGCAGCAATCAAAATGAATATAGCAGTTAAAGTATAGATTCAAGAAAACTTTAGTGCATAATTCAAAAAAGTCAGTGAGTATGTAAAGTGAAAAACAAATATTACAGACTTAGTAAAACATTCAGTCAGAACCAGAGGATGGAGCAGGATTAGAAGGATCAATTTTGTAAACCCTTAGCAATACGCCTCATATATTTGCGTAGATAAGAGAATTGCGTATCTTGGGTAACACGAATTTGAGCCACTTGCTCTTGAAGGGAATTCAATCTCTCATCAAAATCAGAGGGCTGAAAATCAGGATCATCAGCCGAGTCTGACTCAAGTTCTTCAAACAAATCATCCATATTCACGTCTTCAGTAGGATCACTAGCTTGACCAGCATCTCTTGCTTCAGCATCAACGCCACCAGCATCCACTTGACCATCAGTAAATTCTAAGTCATCTTGTTAAGATTGGAATTATTGAAGGGGAGATGAGGATGGGTTTTTCTCTAGTAGGCATAGCAATGAGCATATGATTTGCTAGCATAGTCAATAAATAACCAAAGGGTATATCACTATGTCCAGGATGTTGACGAGACAGAATAATGGAATGACAATTAAGGAAGGTAAACATATTTTTGCACCAGATGACAGAATGCAAAACACGAACCATAAAAGCAGTGAGTTCGGTTTTATTACCAGCACGTGGATAAGATTTAGAGATGAAAATCCTATGTAGTACTCTGTGTCTGGGTAACAAAAATCTTGAGGGAAGTGCATGACCTTTATGAGTCCAATGAACATCCAAGTTACATAGATCTCTAGTAAGCATTCTACGTTCAGATTCAGAGAGACTGTCATGTAAATATACCAATTGGAATGCTCTCATCATTGACAGGTATTTCCATAATATCAGCAATCAAATGCCGATCCACTACAAACAAACCTTCTTGAGTATCAACTTTAAAAATTAAATTATCAATAAAAAATCACAGATACATGCAAACATGGATTGGGCAATGGACTGGTATGCAGGTCCACCCCAATGCAAGATGTTATCCCATCCCACAGATTCCAACAGAGTAGGAATACCATATGAAGCAATGTGATTTACATTCACCGGACGCTCAACAATAATATTTCGCATACGTAAATCCCGAACATTCGGAGGATCATTTTCGGGAGACCGAAGATGACGTTGTACAATAGAAGTTGATCTAGAAGAAGATGGACCTCTAGTAGTTTTCTTTTTACTTCTAGCATCCATTTTTAATGGAGGATTTCAATGAAACCACAAGATGCAAAATAGAAAAAATGAGGTTTTAATAGATCAGATTTTTCAAGATAAAACCCCAATCTTGCAATGAACGACCCAATAGATTCAACAAGAGAGTGATTTGAGACACTAATATCAAGAATCTATAGTAAAAATGCAAAGGAACCACTAACCTTGAAGAACTAGGAAGGTGGTTCGACCGGTCGTAGCTAGAGCCGTTGGTGGGAAAAGAGAAATGAGGAAGATGAGTCAAAATCCCCAAATTAAAGTGAAAACCCGAGTTTCACGACCGGTCGTGTACTTGTTCGACCGGTCGTAGTACGACCGGTCGTGTACACTCACGACAGGTCGAGTACGACTCAAAATTTGCAAATTTTTTTTTAAAATAAATTTCAAATTTAATCAAATAAATCATCAAATTTATGTACATTATGATACACTAAATCATGCAAATTCAATTTAAATTGCACATACCGAGATCAAACTTTAATTTATTAAACCTGCTTTTGTCGAGCGGTTTAGTGAAAATGTCAGCAAGTTGAGTCTCGGTTGGAATATAATCTAAACATATTACCTTTTCTTCCACTAATTCACGAATGTAATGAAATCTAATATCAATATGCTTGGTACGTGAATGCTGAACTGGATTTTTAGAGATATTTATTGCACTGGAATTATCGCAAAATAAAATCATAGAATCCTGAGTAATTCCATAATCGCTCAACATTCGTTTCATCCAAACAAGTTGAGTACATGCATTTCCAGCAGCAATGTATTCAGCCTCAGCTGTTGATAGCGATATAGAACTTTGCTTCTTACTAAACCAAGAAACAAGACAATTTCCAATGTAGAAACAACCACCACTGGTTGATTTCCTATCATCAATGTTTCCAGCCCAGTCAGCATCTGCATACCCAGCTAATTGAACATTAGTCTCATGTGGATACCAGAGACCTAGTTTAGTAGAACTTGCGACATATCGCATAATCCGCTTAACCGCAGTTAAGTGAGATGATTTTAGGATCTGATTGATAACGAGCACAAATACCAACACTCAAGGCTATATCTGGTCTACTAGCAGTTAGATAAAGTAAACTACCAATCAAACTACGATACAATTTAGGATCCACATCATTACCTGCAGAGTCTTTTGAGAGTCTCAAAGTTGTACTCATAGGAGTATCAAAGTTTTTACCTTTCTCAAATCCAAATTTCTTGATTAAGCCCTGAGCATATTTGGTTTGAGAGATAAAAATTCCATTAGGTTGTTGTTTTACTTGCAACCCTAGAAAATAGTTTAATTCACCAACCATGCTCATTTCGAATTTAGACTTCATCAAATCTGCAAACTCAACAGTCATATTAGTACAGGTTGATCCATAAATAATATCGTCAACATATATTTGAACCATTAAAATATCATCGTTATACTTCTTAACAAAGAGTGTCTTATCAACACATCCCATTTGAAAATTATGACTTAGTAAAAACTTAGTCAGTTTTTCGTACCATGCTCTGGGAGCTTGTTTCAGACCATAGAGAGCCTTCTTAAGACGATACACATGATCGGTAAATTTAGGATCTTCAAACCCTGTTGGTTGTTCAACATATACCTCTTCATGTAAATCACCATTCAGAAAGACACTCTTTACATCCATTTGATAAATTTTAATCTTTCTAAAACATGCAATGGAGATAAAAAGTCTGATTGATTCAAGACGAGCTACAGGGGCAAATGTCTCATTATAGTCAATACCTTCAATTTGTGTATATCCCTGTACAACTAGTCTTGCTTTATTTCGAATAATATTTCCAAGTTCATCAGATTTGTTTTTGAAAATCCATTTTGTTCTAATAATATGTTTATCTTTAGGTCTAGGAACTAGATACCAAACATCATTTCTGACAAACTGATTAAGCTCTTCTTGCATCGCAAGAATCCAGTTTTCATCCGAAAGTGCTTCTTTTACGTTAACCGGTTCAATCTGGGATGTAAAGCATACGTAATTACATATGTCCTCTAATTGTCTACGAGTGCGCACACCAGTGAGAGGGTTTCCAAGTATTTGAGAAGTTGGATGATCTTTAACAGTCCTAAATTCAGAATTAGGTTCACTTGGTGAAGTTTCTTGTTTTTCAAGTATAAGCACTTCATCATTATCTGAACTAGGAACAGGTGTATTCAAAAGATCGTCAATCACAACATTTATTGACTCTTGAATCACACCGGTCCTGTTGTTCAGAACACGATATGCACGACTATTTAAAGAATACCCTAAAAAGATCCCTTCATCACTTTTAGTGTCGAATTTTCCCAAATTTTCACGATCACGCAAAATATAACACTTACTGCCAAAAACTCGAAAATATTTGACAGAAGGCTTTTTCTCAAACCACATTTCATAAGCCGTTTTATTATTAGATTTACAAATATAAACACGGTTAATAATGTAGCAGGCTGTATTTACTGCTTCAGCCCATAAATTCCTAGGGAGCTTCATGCTATTTAACATAACATTTCCCATTTCTTGAAGCACTCTATTCTTTCTCTCGACAATTCCATTTTGTTGAGGAGTTTTAGGTGCAGAGAATTCATGCGATATTCCCTGATCGCTACAGAATTTCTCAAAACTGCTATTTTCGAATTCGGATCCATGATCACTACGGATCTTGTTGACTTGAGAACTTTTTTCAGTTTGAATCCGTTTTATAATCTTTTTCACTTCATCAAGGGTTTCTGATTTGTCTCTCAAGAATGAAACCCAAGTGAATCTTGTATAATCATCTACAATAACTAAGATGTATTTTTTGCCACCTCGACTTTCCGTTCTTGTTGGACCTATAAGATCCATGTGGAGAAGCTCGAGTGGTCTTGTGGTGGTATTGGAGTTCACCTTTTTGTGAGAGCTCCTAGTTTGTTTACCATACTGGCATTCACCACAAATCTTGTCTACTTTTTGCATCTTAGGTAGACCTCTAATTAGTTCACCTTTGCTCAATCTGTATAAATTTCGATAGTGTACATGTCCGAGGCGTTTATGCCATAATTCTGTCTCATCGGTATGGACCATGTAACACGTTTGTTTAGATGAGCTACTATCGCTTACTATATAGCAGTTCTCAGAAGTTCTGTGACCAGTTAATATTACAGAACCCTTTTCATTTATTATTTCACAACCTTGATTAGAAAATTTAACATTATGGTTGTTATCGCATATTTGAGATATGCTCAACAGGTTGTGTTTTAAACCCTCAACATATAAAACATTTTTAAATAAGGGAAGGTTATAGAGTTGGACCGTACCTTTGCCAATTATCTTGCAGTTACTACCATCACCAAATGTGACTGACCCATCAGTCATATCTTTAAGATCGGTGAATAGTGCTTTGTCGCCTGTCATATGTCTGGAGCATCCACTGTCTAGGTACCATTTCGAATGGCTTGTAGCTTTGAAAGCAGTGTGAGCAACCAAACAGACAGCTTTAGGAACCCATTTCAGTACAGTTTTAGGTTTAGGAGAATAATTGGTCTTCTTATGTTTATAGTTGTAGGAGTGACCTACAGAATTAGATTTTAATAGCTCCTTCAGTAAATCAATAATTTTTTCAGCTAGAGGGTTTCGAATCTGATTTTTGAAATTTACATAGCTGCTTTTGGGTTTATGAAAAGTTTTTGTATTTTTAGAAAAAACTTGACTAGTATCTTTTCCTTTTGAGTTAGAAGTCTCTCCTTTCACAAAATTGGAAGAAGTATTCTTCTGTTTTGGAGATTTGTTCTTATCATAACCCAACCCGGATCGATCGCCACATTTTCTTGATCCGGATAACAATTTTCTAATTTTGGATCGCCTTGGGCATATCTCCATGTGTCCTTCAAACTCAACAGAGAAGATACTTCATTTTTAAGTTTCTCATTTTCAGATTTCAAATTTTCAATTAGGGAGGTTTTGAATTCTAGGTCACACTTAGACTTTTCAAAACTATCTGAAATTTGAGATTTTTCTAAAATAAGAGTTTCAAAACATTCTTTAAGTTTATAAACTTTTCTTTTGAAGTTTAAGTTTGACAACAATTTTACAACTTTCCTTATATAAGGCATTGTAAGCATCTTGAAGATCTTCATCATATTCATGATCACTATCCAAATTTTCTTCACTTGTTGAATCATCGTGATCGGAAAAAATAAACTTGGCTAGAGTCATAAGGGCCTTAAGTTCATTGCCCGACTCGGTTTCTGAATTTTCTGACTCAGAAGAGGCTTCAGAATCAGACGATTCATCCCAAGTAGCCAACATACCCTTCTTTTTGAATCTGTCCTTTTTAGGACATTTGTTTGCTAAATGCCCATATTCTTGACAGTTGTAGCATTGACTATCTTTCAATGATTTCCAAGTTTTAGACTTAGGTTTGGAACGTTTCTTTTCATTTCCCTTTTGAAAATCGACTCTTTTCTTACTTTTGAAAATCTTATAAAACTTTTTCGCCAAAAGGGCCATATCATCTTCAGACTTTTCTGAATATGAATTTTCTTGAATAATACTTTTAGATGACTTCAAAGCAATAGACTTACCTTTAGGAGCTTTAAAACTTAATTCATAGGTTTGTAAAGAACCAACTAATTCCTCTACCTTCATATTATCCGTATCACGAAGTTCCTGGATTGCGGTTACCTTTGAATTGAACCGTTCAGGAAGAGAGCGTAGTATTTTTGCACATACTTTACTTTCAGGGATCTTATCGCCCAGACCCCACATTGAGTTCACAATGTCATTCAATCTAGTGTAAAAGTCCATAAACATTTCATTTTCCTCCATATGAATTCTTCAAATTTAGTTGTGAGGAGTTGGACTTTAGATTTCTTGACAATTGATGTACCTTCGTGTGTCATTTCTAAAATATCCCAAGCTTGCTTTGCAGTATCACAGGATATGATTCTTTTGAACTCATCCGGTGATAGTGCGCAAGTGATTGCATTTAGTGCTTTAGCATTAGCACTACTCTCACTTTCTGAAGTGTGGTCCATTGGTAATATGGTGTAATTTTCATAGATTTTGAACCATCAACACCAGTTACTTCCGTGATAAGAGGTTTCCATTCAATTACTGTGGCTTGCCACACACTTTCATCCATTGATTTGAGGAAGATCCTCATTCTGGCTTTCCAATAGGCATAGTGGAGCCATCAAAGGGAGGAGGTCTAGTAACTGAAAGGCTATCAAAATTTGACATCTTTTTATATAGCTTAGATCGTTAGCTCAGGAAATAAATCCAAAAAAAAAGCAATAAAATGAGCTATTAGGCTCTGATACCACTTGAAAAGGCCAAGCTATATGTCCTAGAGGGGGGGGTGAATAGGACTATGCCAAATTAAAATAAAATTCAGCGGAAATAAAATAAACCAACAACCTTACAACTTGAATCAATTCACAAAGCTAAATTTAAATCACCTTGATAAATAGATATCGAGAGATTGATTCAAATTCAGTTCTAAGGACAACCTTACACACCATGATCAACAAGGGCTTATGGTAGGACAACCTTATTTCTAGAACCTCTTTTGGATCAAGAACTCAATATTAATATAAGTAAATGAAATAGCAAGGAATTGAATTTAAATGAAGAAGTAAGATCTAAATTATTACAACAATCCCCACACTTGCTTGAAATGTAAATAATTACAACATTCACATCCCCTTGTACATTCCACAAGATCAAATGATAAAAGATATGAAAATTAAGCAAGCATTCAAACCACAAGTCAAAAAGTTATAGTGGTTCGCTTGTGTGTACACCAACTGTTTTCCAACAGCCACACAAAAAGCTACTCCACTCCTAATATCCTCACACAGGGGATATTAGCGTTCACTAACAAATAGGTTTTCACAGGTTCACCAAAAACCTTTACAATTGTGTCTTTTTCACTTGGGCTTACACAATCCAAAAACCCCTCTTTTCTGAGTTTTCTGGTTTTCCTCAGACACCAATACAATGAGATTTTTCTGGCTCAACCTCAAACAAAACCAAAAGCAAATGAATTTTACAGAATTGTAAAATACCTGGATTTCTCCTTTTTCGTAGCAGCCCGGTAGAACCAATCGGAGTAGATGATTTGAATGTCAAAGTTCAATTTCCAATACTCACATTCATAAGGTTCTAAGTTCTAATTGATTTTAGATTTAACTCGTGGGCGTAGCTAAATTTGATTTTGATTCCAAGAAGAAGGAATAAGATAATTCCTCTTTTCAAATATGATTGGAATATAGAAACAAAATCAAATTAAATAAGCTAGCAAAAAGGAATATTAAATAAGCACAATCTAGCTTAAAATAAACACAAACTTATCTCAGAGTGATCACTTGAAAATTCTTGAATTGAATGAGAGTGGAAGTCATGAAAACTCTGAATTCGTGTTCAATTTATAGAAGCAGAAATCGCTCCTACGACTGGTCTTAGAAACCTACGACTGGTCGTAGCTCTAACAGATTTTTGGAAAAAATAAGCGCGATCTTTGAAAGCCGTTCTACGACTGGTCGTGAGTACCCTACGACTGGTCGTGGGTCACCTACGACTGGTCGTAGATCCCTACGACTGGTCGTAGGACCAATGATTTCGTTGCTGGACTTTAAGTCGTAGCTCCACGACTGGTCGTGGACGAGTCGAAGCCACACCTACGACCGGTCGAAGGACCTCCAGGACTGGTCGTGGGCGTACCAAAAATTCTAAAAAATCTTCAACTTCTTAGGACTGGTCGTGGAATTTCTTGGACTAGTCGAACCAATGTTAGGACTGGTCGAACAAGAGCTAGGACTGGTCGTAGAATAGACCAACCTGTGTATTTTAAATATTTGAATAATGTATCCAAAGTGACCTACTTAAAGGGTCAACCTAAGGTCATTCAAACCTGAACCATGTCGTATGGACATTGAACTTCAACCTTTCAACGAATGTAGATAAATTGAATTATATCAGGCTTGTCAGGCTTGAGATCTTGATCAACATAGAACTACTTCATACGTTGTTTCTTCAGATTTGAACTTCAACATTGTAGCTTCTTGAGGCTTCATCATGTAGTATTTTGAGGCTTCAACATGTAGCTTTTTTGAGGCTTCAACATGTAGCTTTTTTGAGGCTTCAACATGTAGCTTTTTTGAGGCTTCAACATGTAGCTTTTTGAGGTGTCTTGAATTCCAATAAATGATCATACAAGTACAGAACACCGATAGATGTTTTTGGCACACAAAATTTGACAACCAAAGGAGCATGAGACCATAACACTTACAATTTGTTGTATTTTTTAATGTCTTTTTTTTTTTTCTTTCCTGAGCCACATTGTTATGATCTATAGCAGTGATGTCAGTTTTTAGTTTAGATTTAGTAAGTGTCCATTTTAGTTGATTGCAGGGTATAGGTAGGATTTTAAAGGGTCTTATTTTTTCAAGGTATCCCTTTAAATATGTTCTAACCTTAATAGACGGTCTAGATCTATCTCTTAAATTGTCTAAGTTACCCAATGCAACTAAAACCATGTAATTCACAGTGCTCCAAAAGAGCATTGAATCATTTCTCAAACTTAGAAACTCCACCTGTTTAGTAGCCTTTTAAATCTATCATCCAAGAAAAACTAACCACCCCATCTATTTTTAAGTACTTTAAATGAAAAAACAACCATTCATTTCTAAATTAGTGGACCTCTTATCTTTAAAAATAGCTATTTCTTCCTTTATTTCATCGTTCAGCTGTCCAAACATACATACAAGAAAGAGAGAGATAGGATGTTTATAATAATATTAAAAAAAATTAGTTTATATAAAAAAAATTTCCCTTTGATTTTTTTTTGTATGGATGCATCATGCATGGTTTTATGATAAAACACATGTATGTATAAAACAAATTATTTGTTCCAAACAGGACATTTATGATAAAACAAATTATTTGTTCCGAACAGGACATTTATCAAAGGAGCACTATCAGGTGATATTTAAGATTTTCATTATAAATAGATTAAGAGCCAATGATAATTATAAGTAGACTTGCAGCCAAAAATAAAGAATTTAATTTTTTTCAAAACATGGAAAGACTAATCAGTCCTACTTCTTGTAACTTCAGCCACTACTTCAAATGGAGGGACTGCACAAAGATTTGGTTAGGGAGACTACTGATGTTGAACTAGCAGCTGCAACAAATATGAGAGTTAAAAAGGTGAAAAGAAACATAAGGCGGTCGGTAAGATAAGATGCATGATTTTCTTTTTCAACTGTTAGTCATAGATTGACAGTACTTGTTTCAATTTTCTTGGATGGATGATGAATGTATTTAGGAATGTAAATGAAAATAAAAAACTTATAATATATATATATATGTGTGTGTGTGTGTGTGTGTGTGTGTTATCAATGGGGGACACCTTGTTTAGGGGGACATGAAATTATTGTAGCTTATGGTATGGTGCCCCAATATTGGTTGTATGTTACTAGTATGTAGTAGATAATACTAGGTTCAATTGTAGATAATACTAGAGAATCCCTAAACCTAAACCTACACCTAATCCTAATCTACTCCTTAACTTAAACCTAAACTTGAAAACACAAACCTAAATCCGTACACAAACCCGAACCCAAACCCGATTTCCTAAACCTAAACCCTATTCTCATTTCCCTAAACCGTAACCTATAACCTAACCTAAACCTAAACCTATAACCTACACTTATAACCTAAACCTAAACCTATAACCTAAACCTGTAACCTTAACCTAAATGTAAAACCTAAACCTAAACCCAAACCCGATCCCGAACCCAAATCTGAATCCCTAAACCCTTAGCCTAAACCTAAAACCCAAACGTAAACCCGATCTCGAACCCGAACCTGATTTCCTACACCTAAACCTTAACGTATTCTCAAATCCCTAAACTTAAACCTACACCTAATCCTAATCTCAACTCCCTAACCTAAACCTAGACCTAAACTTGAAACCCCAAACCTAAAACCGATCCTGAACCCGAATCTGAATCCCTAAACGCTTAGCTTAAACCTAAAACCCAAATGTAAACCCGATCTCGAACCCGAACCCAATTTCCTATACATAAACCTTAACGTATTCTCAAATCCCTAAAACTCAAAACCTAAACCTAAACCTAAAACCTAATCTCTAAACTCTACCCAAACCTAAACCTAACCTAAAAACTTAAAAACTAAAAACTAAACCTGAACCCGAACCCGATCTCGATTTCCTAAACCAAAACTAGGACCTAACCTAAACCTATTCTCAAATCCCAAAACCTGTAACCTAAACCTAAACCTATAACCTATAACCTAAACCTAAACCTATAACCTATAACCTAAACCAAAACCTATAACCTAAATCAAAACCAAAACATATAACCTAAACCTGAACCCATTCTCAAATCCCATAACCTATAACCTAAACCTAAACATAAACCTTAACCTTAACTTAAACCAAAACCTATAACCTAAACCAAAACCAAAACCTATAACCTAAACCCAAACCCAACCCGAACTCGAATTCCTAAACCTTAACCTAAACATATAACCTATAACCTATAACATAAGCCTATACCTAAACCTAAAACCTTACTTATAACCTAAAACTATTCTCAAATCCTTAAACCTTAACCTATAACCTAACCTAAACCTATACTTATAATCTAAAACTATTCTCAAATCCAAAAACCTAAAACCTAAACACGAATCCAAACCCGAACCCGAACCTGAAATCCTAAACCTTAACCTAAACATATAACCTATAACCTATAACTTAAGCCTATACCTAAACCTAAACCCTTACTTATAAACTATAACTTAAGCCAAAACCTAAACCTAACCTAAAAACCCAAATCTAAACCCGATCCCGAACCCAAGCCCATTTTCCTAAACCTAAACCTTAACCAATTCTCAATTCCCTAAAGCTTAACCTGTAACCTAACCTAAACCTAAACCTATAACCTACACTTATAACCTAAACCTAAACCTATAACCTAAACCTAAGCCAAAAACCTAAACCTATGACCTAAAACCTGAATGTACTCTCAAATCCCTAAACCTAAACCTACACCTAATCCTAATCTCAACTCCCTAACCTAAACCTAAACCTGAACTTGAAAACCCAAACCTAAACCTGATCCCGAACCCAAACCCGATTACCTAAACTTAAACCTTAACCTAAACCTAAACCTTATCCTAAAACTATAACCTTAACCTAAACCAAAACCTATGACTTAAAACCTAAATGTATTCTCAAATCTCTAAACCTAAACCTACACCTAATCATAATCTCAACTCCCTAACCTAAACCTAAACCTAAACTTGAAAACCCAAACCTAAACCCGATCCAGAACCCGAACCCGATTTCCTAAACCTAAACATTAACCAATTCTCAAATCCCTAAACCTAAACCTACACCTATTCCTAATCTCAACTCCCTAACCTAAACCTAAACCTAACTTGAAA
Source organism: Magnolia officinalis (assembly GCA_021015155.1). Lineage (NCBI taxonomy): Eukaryota > Viridiplantae > Streptophyta > Magnoliopsida > Magnoliales > Magnoliaceae > Magnolia > Magnolia officinalis. The sequence continues at coordinate 85,743,376 of JAJHSJ010000001.1, forward strand.
ATCCAAACCTAAACCCGATCCCGAACCCGAACCCGTTTTCCTAAACCTAAACCTTAACCTATTCTCAATTGCCTAAACCTGAACCTATAACCTAACCTAAACCTAAACCTATAACCTACACTTATAACCTAAACCTAAACCTATAACATAAACCTAAGCCTAAAACCTCAACCTATGACCTAAAACCTAAATCTATTCTCAAATCCCTAAACCTAAACTTACACCTAATCCTAATCTCAACTCCCTAACCTAAACCTAAACCTAAACTTGAAAACCCAAACTTAAACCCGATCCCGAACCCGAGCCCGATTTCCAAAACCTAAACCTTAACCTAAACCTAAACCTTAACCTAAAACTATAACCTTAACCTAAACCAAAACCTATGACCTAAAACCTAAATGTATTCTCAAATCTCTAAACCTAAACCTACACCTAATCCTAATCTCAACTCCCTAACCTAAACCTAAACCTAAACTTGAAAACCAAAACCTAAACCCGATCCCGAACCCGAACCCAATTTCCTAAACCTAAACCTTAACCTATTCTCAAATCCCTAAACCTAAACCTATACCTAATCCTAATCTCTACTCCCTAACCTAAACCAAAAACCTAACTTGAAAACCCAAACCTAAACCCGATCCTAAACTCGAACCCGATTTCCTAAACCTAAACGTTAACCTATTCTCAATTCCCTAAACCTTAAACTAAACCAAAGCCTAACACCTAAACCAATGACGTAAAACCTAAATGTATTCTCAAATCTCTAAACCTAAACCTACACCTAATCCTAATCTCAACTCACTAACCTAAACCTAAACCTAAACTTGAAAACCCAAACCTAAACTCGATCCCAACCTCGAACCCGATTTCCTAAACCTAAACCTTAACCTATTCTCAAATCCCTGAACCTAAACCTACACCTAATCCTAATCTCAACTCCCTAACCTAAACCTAAACCTAACTTGAAAACCCAAACCTAAACCCGAACCCGATTTCCTAAACCTAAACCTTAACCTACACTCAATTCCATAAACCTTAACCTATAACCTAACCTTAACCTAACCTATAACCTACACTCATAACCTAAACCTAAACCTATAACCTACACTCATAACCTAAACCTAAACCTAACCTAACCTAAAACCTAACCCTAAAACCTAAACCTATGACCTAAAACCTAAATGTATTCTCAAATCCCTAAACCTAAACCTACACCTAATCCTAATCTCAACTCCCTAACCTAAACCTAAACCTAAACTTGGAAACCCAAACCAAAACCCGATCCCGAACCCGAACCCGATTTCCTAAACCTAAACCTTAACCTATTCTCAATACCCTAAACCTATAGCTTATAACCTAAACCAAAACCTTAACCTAAACCTAAACCTAAACCTTAACCTAAACTATAACCTTAACCTAAACCATATCCTATGACATAAAACCTAAATGTATTCTGAAATCTCTAAACCTAAACCTACACCTAATTCTAATCTCAACTCCCTAACCTAAACCTAAACCTAAACTTGAACACCCAAACCAAAACCCGATCCCTAACCCAAACCCAATTTCCTAAACCTTAACCTTAACCTATTCTCAAATCCCTAAACCTAAACCTACACCTAATCCTAATGTCAACTCCCTAACCTAAACCTAAACCTAACTTGAAAACCCAAACCTAAACCCGATCCGGAACCCGAACCCGATTTCCTAAACCTAAACCTTAACCTAAACCTAAACCTAGAACCTTAACCTAAACCAAAACCTATGACATAAAACCTAAATGTATTCTCAAATCTCTAAACCTAAACCTACACTTAATCCTAATCTCAACTCTCTAACCTAAACCTAAACATAAACTTGAAAACCCAAACCACAACTCGATCCCGAACCTGAACCCAATTTCCTAAACCTAAACCTAAACCTATTCTCAATTCCCTAAACCATAACCTATAACCTAACTTAAACCTAAACCTATAACCTACACTTATAACCGAAACCTAAACCTATAACCTAAACCTAAGCCTAACACCTAAACCAATGACCTAAAACCTAAATGTATTCTCAAATCTCTAAACTTAAACCTATACCTAATCCTAATCTCAACTCCCTAACCTAAACCTAAACCTAAACTTGAAAACCCAAACCTAAACTCGATCCCGAACCCGAACCCGATTTCCTAAACCTAAACCTTACCTATTCTCAAATCCATAAACCTAAACCTACTCCTAATCCTAATCTCAACTCCTTAACCTAAACCTAAAACTAACTTGAAAACCCAAACCTAAACCCGAACCCGAAACCGAACACGATTTCCTAAACCTAAACCTTAACCGATACTCAATTCCATAAACCATAACTTATAACCTAACCTAAACCTAAACCTATAACCTACACTCATAACCTAAACCTAAACCTATAACCTAAACCTAACCCTAAAACCTAAACCTATGACCTAAAACCTAAATGTATTCTCAATCCCCTAAACCAAAACCTACACCTAATCCTATCTCAACTCCCTAACCTAAACCTAAACCTAAACTTGGAAACCCAAACTAAACCCAATCCCAAACCCGAACCCGATTTCCTAAACCAAAACCTTAACCTATTCTCATTCCCTAAACTTATAGCTTATAACTAACCAAAACCCTAACCTAACATAAACATAAACCTTACCTAACCTATAACCTTAACCTAAACCAAATCCTATGACATAAAACTTAAATGTATTCTCAAATCTCTAAACCTAAACCTACACCTAATCTTAATCTCAACTCCCTAACCTAAACCTAAACCTAAACTTGAACACCCAAATGTAAACCCGATCCCTAACCTGAACCCAATTTCCTAAACCTAAACCTTAACCTATTCTCAAATCCCTAAACCTAAACCTACACCTAATCCTAATGTTAACACCCTAACCTAAATCTAAACCTAAACCTAACTTGAAAACCCAAACCTAAACCCGATCCCGAACCCGAACCCGATTTCCTAAACCTAAACCTTAACCTACTCTCAATTCCCTAAACCTATAGCTTATAACCTAAACCAAAACCATAACCTAAACCTTAACCTAAACATATAACCTTAACCTAAACCAAATCCTATGACATAAAACCAAAATGTATTCTCAAATCTCTAAACCTAAACCTACAACTAATCCTAATTTCAACTCCCTAACTTAAACTTAAACCTAAACTTGAACACCCAAACCTAAACCCTATCCCGAACACGAACCAGATTTCCTAAACCTAAACCTTAACCTATTCTCAAATCCCTAAACCTAAACCTACACCTAATCATAATCTCTACTGTCTAACCTAAACCTAAACCTAACTTGAAAACCCAAACCTAAACCTGATCCCGATTTCCTAAACCTAAACCAAAACCTAAACCTAAACCTATAACCTTAACCTAAACCTAAACCTATGACCTAAAACCTAAATGTATTCTCAAATCTCTAAACCTAAACCTACACTTAATCCTAATCTCAACTCCCAACCTAAACCTAAACCTAAACTTGAAAACCCAAACCACCCGAACCCGATTTCCTAAACCTACACCTTAACCTATTCTCAAATCCCAAAACCTAAACCTACACCTAATCCTAATCTCAACTCCCTAACCTAAACCTAAACCTTACTTGAAAACCCAAACCTAAACCAGATCCCGAACCCGAACCCGAGCCCGTTTTCCTAAACCTAAACCTTAACCTATTCTCAATCCCCTAAACCGTAACCTATAACCTAACTTAAACCTAAACCTAAAACCTACACTTATAACCTATGCCTAAAACCTAAACCTATGACCTAAAACCTAAATGTATTCTCAAATCTCTAACCTAAAATACCTATACCTAATCCTAATCTCACTCCCTAACCTAAACCTAACCTAAACTTGAAAACCCAAACCTAAACCCGATCCCGAACCCAAACCCAATTTCCTAAACCTAAACCTTAACCTATTCTCAAATCCCTAAACCTAAACCTATACCTATTCCTAATCTCAACTCCCTAACCTAAACCTAAACCTAAGTTGAAAACCCAAACCTAAACCCGATCCGGAACCTGAACCCGTTTTCCTAAACCTAAACCTACAACCTATTCTCAATTGCCTAAAGCTTAACCTATAACCTAACCTAAACCTAAACCTATAACCTACACTTATAGCCTAAACCTAAACCTATAACATAAACCTAAGCCTAAAACCTTAACCTATGACCTAAAACCTAAATGTATTCTCAAATCCCTAAACCTAAACCTACACCTAATCTTAATCTCAACTCCCTAACCGAAACCTAAACCTAAACTTGGAAACCCAAGCCTAAACCCGATCCTGAACCCGAACCCGATTTCCTAAACCTAAACCTTAACCAATTCTCAATTCTCTAAACCTATATCTTATAACGTAAACCAAAACCTTAACCTAAACCTTAACCTAACCTTAACCTAAACCTATAACCTTAACCTAAACCAAATCCTATGACATAAAACCTAAATGTATTCTCAAATCTCTAAACCTAAACCTACACCTAATCCTAATCTCCAACTCCCTACCTAAACCTAAACCTAAACTTGAACACCCAAACCTAAACCTAAACCCGATCCCAAACCCGAACCCAATTTCCTAAACCTAAACCTTAACCTATTCTCAAATCCCTAAACCTAAACTAACTCACCTAATCCTAATCTCAACTCCCTAACTTAGACTAAAGAATAAACTTGAAAACCCAAACCTAAACCCGATCCCGAACCTGAACCCGATTTCTTAAATCTAAACCTTAGCCTATTCTCAAATACCTAAACATATAGCTTACAACCTAAACCTAAACCTTAACCTAAACCTAAACCTAAACCTATAACTTTAACCTAAACCAAATCCTATGACCTAAAACCAAAATGTATTCTCAAATCACTAAACCTAAACCTACACCTAATCCTAATCTCAACTCCCATACCTAGACCTAAACATAAACTTGAACACCAAACCTAAACCCGATCCCGAACCCGAACCCGAACCCGATTTCCTAAACCTAATCCTTAACCTATTCTCAATTCCCTAAACCTAAACCTACACCTAATCCTAATCTCAACTCCCTAACCTAAACCTAAACCTAAACTTGAAAACCCAAACCTAAACCCGAACCTGAACCCGAACCCGATTTCTGAAAACTAAACCTTAACCTAAACCTATACCTATAACCTTAACCTAAACCAAAACCTATGACCTAAAACCCAAATGTATTCTCAAATCTTTAAACCTAAACATACACTTAATCCTAATCTCAACTCCTTAACATAAACTTAAACCTAAACTTGAAAACCCAAACCTAAACCCGATCCCGAACCCGAACCCGATTTCCTAAACCTAAACCTTAACCTATTCTCAAATCCCAAAACCTAAACCTACACCTAATCCTAATCTCGACTCCCTAACCTAAACCTAAACCTAACTTGACAACCCAAACCTAAACCCAATCCCGAACCTGAACCCGATTTCCTAAACCTAAACCTTAACCTATTCTCAATTCCCTAAACCTTAACCTATAACCTAACTTAAACATAAACCTATAACCTACACTTATAACCTAAACCTAAACCTATAACCTAAAACTAAGCCTAAAACCTAAACCTATGACCTAAAACCTAAATGTATTCTCAAATCCCAAAACCTAAACCTACACCTAATCCTAATCTCAAATCCCTAACCTAAACCTAAACCTAAACTTGGAAACCCAAACCTAAACCCGATCCCAAACCCGAACCCGATTTCCTAAACCAAAACCTTAACCTATTCTCAATTCCCTAAACTTATAGCTTATAACCTAAACCAAAACCCTAACCTAAACATAAACATAAACCTTAACCTAAACCTATAACCTTTACCTAAACCAAATCCTATGACATAAAACTTAAATGTATTCTCAATCTCTAACTAAACCTAAACTAAACCTACTACACTAACCTTAATCTCAACTCCCTAACCTAAACCTAAACCTAAACTTGAACAACCCAAATGTAAACCCGATCCCTAACCTGAACCCAATTTCCTAAACCTAAACCGTAAACCTATTCTCAATCCCTAAACCTAAACCTACACCTAATCCTAATGTTAACACCAACCTAAATCTAAACCTAAACCTAACTTGAAAACCCCAACCTAAACCCGATCCCGAACCCGAACCCGATTTCCTAAACCTAAACCTTAACCTACTCTCAATTCCCTAAACCTATAGCTTATAACCTAACCAAAACCATAACCTAAACCTTACCTAACATATAACCTTAACCTAAACCAAATCCTATGACATAAAACAAAATGTATTCTCAAATCTCTAAACCTAAACCTACAACAAATCCTAATTTCAACTCCCTAACTTAAACTTAAACCTAAACTTGAACACCCAAACCTAAACTTGGAAACCCAAGCCTAAACCCGATCCTGAACCCGAACGCGATTTCCTAAACCTAAACCTTAACCAATTCTCAATTCTCTAAACCTATATCTTATAACGTAAACCAAAACCTTAACCTAAACCTTAACCTTAACCTTAACCTAAACCTATAACCTTAACCTAAACCAAATCCTATGACATAAAACCTAAATGTATTCTCAAATCTCTAAACCTAAACCTACACCTAATCCTAATCTCAACTCCCTAACCTAAACCTAAACCTAAACTTGAACACCCAAACCTAAACCCGATCCCTAACCCGAACCCAATTTCCTAAACCTAAACCTTAACCTATTCTCAAATCCCTAAACCTAAAACTACACCTAATCCTAATCTCAACTCCCTAACTTAGACTAAAGAATAAACTTGAAAACCCAAACCTAAACTCGATCCCGAACTTGAACCCGATTTCTTAAATCTAAACCTTAGCCTATTCTCAAATACCTAAACATATAGCTTACAACCTAAACCTAAACCTTAACCTAAACCTAAACCTAAACCTATAACTTTAACCTAAACTAAATCCTATGACCTAAAACCAAAATGTATTCTCAAATCACTAAACCTAAACCTACACCTAATCCTAATCTCAACTCCCATACCTAGACCTAAACGTAAACTTGAACACCAAACCTAAACCCGATCCCGAACCCGACCCGAACCCGATTTCCTAAACCTAATCCTTAACCTATTCTCAATTCCCTAAACCTAAACCTACACCTAATCCTAATCTCAACTCCCTAACCTAAACTAACCTAACTTGAAAACCAAAACCAAACCTAAACCCGAACCTGAACCCGAACCCGATTTCTGAAAACTAAACCTTAACCTAAACCTATACCTATAACCTTAACCTAAACTAAAACCTATGACCTAAAACCCAAATGTATTCTCAAATCTTTAAACCTAAACATACACTTAATCCTAATCTCAACTCCTTAACCTAAACTTAAACCTAAACTTGAAAACCCAAACCTAAATCCGATCCCGAACCCGAACCCGATTTCCTAAACCTACCTAACCTTAACCTATTCTCAAATCCCAACCAAACCTAAACCTACACCTAATCCTAATCTCGACTCCTAACCTAACCTAAACCTACTTGAAAACCAAACCTAAACCCAATCCTCGAACCTGAACCCGAACCCGAACCGATTTCCTAAACCTAAACCTAACCTATTCTCAATTCCCTAAACTTAACCTATAACCTAACTTAAACATAAACCTATAACCTACACTTATAACCTAAACCTAAACCTATAACCTAAAACTAAGCCTAAAACCTAAACCTATGACCTAAAACCTAAATGTATTCTCAAATCCCTAAACCTAAACCTACACCTAATCCTAATCTCAACTCGCTAACCTAAACCTAAAAATAAACTTGAAAACCCTAACCTAAACACGAACCCGAACCCAAACCCGATTTCCTAAACTTAAACCTTAACCTATTCTCAATTCCCTAAACCTTTAGCTTATAACCTAAACCTAAACCTAAACCTTAACCTTAACCTAAACCTAAACCTTAACCTAAAACTATAACCTTAACCTAAACCAAAACCTAAACCTTAACCTAAACCTAAACCTTAACCTAAAACTATAACCTTAACCTAAATCAAAACCTATGACCTAAAACCTAAATGTATTCTCAAATCTCTAAACCTAAACCTACACCTAATCCTAATCTCAACTCTCTAACCTAAACCTAAACCTAAACTTGAACACCCAAACCTAAACCCGATCCCGAACCCGAACCCAATTTCCGAAACCTAAACCTTAACCTATTCTCAATTCCCTAAACCTAAACCTGCACCTAATCCTAATCTCAACTCCCTAACCTAAACCTAATCCTAACTTGAAAACTCAAACCTAAACCCGATCCCAAACCCGAACTCGATTTCCTAAACCTAAACCTTAACCTATTCTCAATTCCCTAAACCTTAACCTATAACCTAACCTAAACCTAAACCAATAACCTACACTTATAACCTAAACCTAAACCAAAACCAAAACCTATAACCTAAACCTTAACCTATAACCTATATCCTATTACCTAACCTTAACATAAACCTAAAACCTAAACCTAAACCTAAACCTAAAACCTAAAACCTAAACCTAAACCTAAAACCTAAATGTATTCTCAAATCCCTAAACTTAGACCTACAGCTAATCCTAATCTCAACTGCCTAACCTATACCTAAACTTGAAAACCCAAACCTAAACCCGATCCTGAACCCGAACCTGATTGATGTAATAATGTATCCCAATCACATGGCAACAAATAAGAATGTATCCCTTTTAACACATGCCCCTTTTAGAAAGCTTTAATTTTTGTTGTTGTTTCTATTAATTGAAACACTTTTTTGCATTATTTGCTCGTATTAGTTTTATTTTAATGATCAGTTTTATTTTCAAAAGTACCCACTTTTTTGGAAGAAGTTTCTACAATTCGTCATGATTCTGAATTATAATGTTTTGTTGGTTGAATATTTTTTTATTAGATGAAAGACACAAAAAGAAAATTGTTGCTGATTTTTTTTTCCAATTTTTTTTTTAAACTTATGATGTTAACTTATATATATTATGGGTGGATGAATGTAATGTGGATAAGATTGTTTGTGTTTGGATGGATTTACGTAGTTTGGGTTTAGATGGATGTGAATGTGAATATGATGAAATATATTGTATAACAGGTGTATATCAGAAAGAATACGAAGAAATATATTGTAACAAGTCAAATTTGAAAATGTCCTTTAAGGGTCATAAGAGACGGTTCATAGCAGTCATTTTAAAGGACGGTCCATGACCATCCTTTTAAAGGACGGTCCATAACCGTCCTTTGAAGGCTCATAAGAAACGGTTCATAGCAGTCCTTCTTAAGGACGGTTCATGACCGTCCTTTAAAAGGACGGTCCATGGCCGTCCTTTGAAGGCTCATAAGAGATGGTCCATGACAGTCCTTTTTAAGGATGGTCCGTGACCGTCCTTTTAAAGGACGGTCGATGGTCGTCCTTTAAAGGCTCATCATGGCTGTCCTTTTTAAGGATGGTCCATGACAGTCCTTTTTCGTTAATAAGAATGACGATTTTCAACCGTCCTTTAAGTAATAGGACACGTCAAAATTTGACAGCCCATGTGACGGTCCATGACCGTCCTTTTTGGTCATTTAAGACGGTTTTGGACCATCCTTTTTTTGCTATTTTGGCGTAGTGCCCCCTCTCTAGGACTTAGAGCTCGCCCTTTTCACATGCCCACAACACGGTTTTGAAATGTGGCGCATTACAACACTTTTTCTATGATGGGCTAAAATCTTCCATTCGCCAATTGGTCGAGACGATGTGCAATGGGGAATTCATAAATAAAAATGTCGATGATGTGTAGGATTACTTGGATAGACTTACTGAAAACACAACCATGGGACACATACCCAAAATCAAGTACCACTTTTAGGCCCACTCAATCAAAGGAAAGGAGCGGAGTATACCTTCTGAAAAAGGATGATGATATCAATGCTAAAGTGGCTAATCTCATAAGGAAATTCGAGGCCATGGAATCAAAGAAGGATAAGGGTAAAGAAGTTGTTTACGGTATTTGTGGTTGCAACACTCACACAACTGAAAATTGCCCAACAATATCTGCTTTTCAAGAGGTGTTGAGTGAGCAATCTAATGCCATAAGTAATTACCACAAACTTTTTAGCAGACCCACCTCTAATACGTACAATCCTAGTTGGAGAAATCATCCAAACTTCAGTTGGAGGAATGGACAAACTGCCGCCCCTTAATGTTTCTTCAATCAAATTCCAAATCAAGGGAAACCTCAAGAGGATCCGGTTTTAAAACACATTTAAGACCAAGAGCTACTTAATCAGAATACAGCACAAGCAATCCAGGAAATCAGATCAGCGATTGGAGCGCTTGCGTCATCCGTCCAAAGGATGGAGTCACAATTAGCAATTGGGGGAAAGGAGATGCTTCCTGCTCAACCTCTCCCCAATCCTAAACCACAATATAAGATAACTGATTTAAACTCTTCAAATTAGATAGGGCAAGCTAAATCTATCACCACTCTTAGGAGTGAGAAGACCATTGACAAAACCATTCCGGTTAGGGCTGAAAAGCCCAAGGACCCGAAAGAGGACAACGATGATAGACCTAGCACTGCTCTACAAGAATTGGAACCAGAACTTCTGGGCAAGCCGATTGCCCCATTGCCTCAATAGTCGATTGTACCAAAATCTCTCTTTAACTCTCAAGACATTTTAGAGGTGTTGAGACAAGTGAAGGTCAATATTCCTCTACTGGATGCGGTTAAATAAATACCTTCATATGCCAAATTTCTGAAAGATTTGTATACAACCAAAAGATGGCAAAATATCCAAAAGAAAATATTTTTAACTGAAAAAGTGAGTGCCATCATAAAGCAAGATGTGCCACAGAAATTCAAAGATCCCGGTAGCCCAACCATCGCTTGCGTAATTGGGAATAACCGCATTGAGAACACACCTCTTACTTAGGAGCGAGCGTAAATTTGATTCCCTACTCAGTCTACAAACAGTTAGGGTTGGGTGAATTAAAACCTACCCTAACCACATTATAACTTGGTGATCGCTCAGTTCATATACCGAGAGGGATAATCGAAGATGTGTTGGTCCAGGTTGACAGATTCCACTACCCTATAGATTTTATCATCCTGGATACGCAACCCATTAGTAACATGAGCACTGAAATCTCTGTCATTCTTGGTCACCCATTCCTCGCCACTTCAATGGAGTCATGAGTATGTATTTCGGGAATATGACATTGGAGTTAAACATGGTTTTCAATATGGGCAGACAGTTAGAGGATGATGACGATTTCTACGACATTAACTTGATTGATTCTTTCGTGGAAGATAGAGCACTCCTGACCTTATCCTCTGATCCTCTAGAGACGTGTCTGGCCCACTCCATGATTTGGATGATGACATGATTAGGGAGATGGGGGTCATGCTCGATACTGTGCCGGTACTTGAAGTTAATCGGTGGAGGCCACAATTTGAAGAATTGCCCCAAACTGATGTAGTGCCTCTACGTCTAACCTCAAGGCATCGAAGCTTGACCTAAAACCTCTGCCCTCTGATTTGAAATGTGTCTACTTAGGTCAAGATGAGACATACCTGGTGATGAATTTTTCCCACCTTGAGAAAAAACAAGAGAGTATGCTCATTTCTACTCTCGAATAAGATAAAGGAATTATTGGGCATATCATTACAGATCTCGATGTGGTGAATGAACTCCTTTCAACTGAATGTTTCAACTCTTCAGAAGATTGACCAGTGGATGCCTAGTAAGGCAATACCTAGTGGATGCTTGGTAAGGCAATACCTAGTGGATGCCTGGTAAGGCAATACCTCGATAGTTATTACTGACCGAGAGAACCCTTATTCTGAAGAACCTCCTCCCCCAGATCTTGAATGTTTACCATTAAAGAAGGAGGAGCTGAAAATTGAACCGAAGACTGAAACTTTAAAGTGTGTTGAGACTACACTACCTACTAAATTTTTTTTGGAATTTCATCTATGTGTAGTCTCTGATTCACCATGTTATACTAATATTGAAACTTTTTCTGTCACAGGTGAATCATATATACTTTGATACCTCAAGCGATTCAACGACAATTTTTCGTTGAGGTCTATAAACTTCTCTGGAAATTCATGCTCCAGGGCATCTAAGCCTATTGCAAAAAAGGGCTTTCGAATGATCTTGTTGAGAAACCTACTTAGAAATTTATCAAGATATTGGCCAGAAGAGGAACCTTGCGGCATGACTGAGTAACTTTTCCTCTGCTTTCATAGGATTAGGATTAGTTTGCTTTATGTTGTTCTATGCTAGTTTGCTTTTTGTTGGTTTCACTCTTGTGCTGACCCACTTTCATGTCGAGATCTCATTGGAAAAGGCCTCTTGATTCATTCTTCAGGTACTATCTTTCCATCACTTCTCCTTCAATTTCGTTGCCTCATGTGCATTACATGCTTATATCTTTTACATTGAGGATAATGTATATGTTAGGTTGAAGATGGCAGATTAGGTTACCTAATCAGTATTTTCTTGGTCTTGAACAAAAATTGTGAATTTTTTTTAATTTTTAATTTTTTTTTTTTGGAAATTCTTGTGAATTCGAAGTGATTTTGTAGGATATCCATGATTTAGAAGTACAAGATATTTAATATTGGTAATTTATAACTCATGGATTCAATTACTTGTTAGATTTCACAGTTAAGTTCGATTTACTAATTCATGATTAGAAGTTTTAAATGTTGATTGAGTCATGATTTCACATGTCACATCTAGCTTACACATTAAGGTTTTAGTTTGATATTGAATTGATAACTTGATGATTATTAAGTATGGAAGGAACCAACCTGGGGAATTTGTCCATCATGTTCAATAAGAAGAATTGAAAAAAATAATAATAATAAAAGAATACCCAGCTAAAAAATAGTTGACGTCCATTGATGGAAAAATCAAAAGCTGGAAGAATGAAAAGATGAACTATAAGGCAAGTTTTGGTTTAGGTTATGGTTCTCCTAAATGCTCTTTTAATTATCAATGTTATCATGAAGTAGAGAATTGAACCTTTGATTGTGATGCGTTTAGGTTTCACTATGCACCCATGGAACTCAATGTTTAGAATTATTCTGATTGATGGATTAATACCTTGAACTTGACTATGAAGCTTACCGTGCGCTTGAGTTTAGGAGAAGGAAATGCCCAACATTGATGTATCTTATAATTCTATTGACTGGATTGTTTTCCAAAAATCACTCGGGTTTATAGAAATTGTCCCATAATTCTTAAAATATTTTTTGCATACTTTACTCGGGACTAGCAAAATGCTGGTTGGGGATTGTGTTGAGGGTCAAATATTGCATATTAGACCCCAGTTATTACCTGATTTTACGAACATGATAATGCTTAACGTTATATTTTAATCATATTTTTTTTGCAAGGTGAATTTAGGAGCTTGGACTAAAAAGGGTATTAAAAATATGAATTTAACGCTCAAGAATCACCAAGGCAAGGGACGGATCTTAGGGGACCAAAATCGAAGAAACCACACGCCGAAGATTCGAGAAAACCAAGTGATTAACGATAAAGAGGCCTGAAAATCATCCTGAATGCAAGATCACAGGGTTTTTACCATCCGTTTGGCTCGAAACTTTATATTTAACCTGAAGACCCTAAAGTGACCATACAGGTAAATTTCAACCAGTGAATCTTTGTGAAAGTGGCCCAACGGACAGATCAACCACTAAATCACTTATTTAGGCCCACCTGATCTCTGGATATGCCTCAATTTTGGTCCCAGCCCCTTAAATTAGATAGGAAGTCAGACGGACAGAGCGGATTGCTACAAAACATCAAGGTGAGACCCACTTTACATGGATGGTGTACACAGTAGGGGTGACCCGCTGTGCACCGCATCAAGTCACACGGTCAAAGATTGCTGACCCGCGTGGAATTTGGAAATTTGAATTTTCACTGCTAACGCAAAAATAGGGGTTATAAACGGATTGCAGTGGGCCATCAAGATCAATCCGGACGAGCAATTCAGACCGTCCATTGTGTTCAGGGGGTGGGGACAACCGTACCCATGAAGTCCTTTTGCTCCCATGCATGTGTACACACGAAGATCATCGTCAAATGCAGGATGAATGGCAGCGTGATTTGATACAGTGGGCCACACCAAAACTCGACCAAAGCCACCCATTTCCGACTGAAATCACGCTAGGAATCCAATATAATGGACGAGGTGGATTTCTCCGAAAACATCACTTTAGGGCCCACCGAGCATCCCAGTGCATGTACGTGCGCAAGAAAAGTAGCGTCCGGACGTCCGGTCCTTCGTGGGCCACTGTGTGATCTTGGTCGTGATCGGATCAATGATCTGAACCGTCTAAAAGTTTGGGAAGGGGGCCAGGACCCTAGCCAAGAAGATAGATTCCAAGGACAGGCCGTTCACCGTCCCGAAAATCAGGTCGAACGCAAGAATTTTTGCTGCACAAAAATAGAGTTCGGGCATCCAGGATTCTTGCTACGTAAAGCTTCAACTGTCTCTTGCTGCGAAAGTGGGTCGGTTCTCCACTCGATCGACCTCCCTTGGCTATAAAAGGAGAGAGAGAGAGAGAGAGAGAGAGAGATAGAGAGAGAGAGAGAGAGAGAGAGGAGAGAGAGAGAGAGAGCGTGGAGTGAAGCTATTTTCAAAAGAGTTTTTCTCTTTCTTTGATCTTGTCTAATTATGATTTTTTTTAGAGATTTTAGTCTAATCATGTTCATGGTAGGCTAAACCTCTTAGCTAGGGCTAGGAGGTGAAGCTTGTAGTGTGATGGGATACTTTGCTTTGTTTTGATTCATGTTATTTGAACTCTCTTTTGATTCTAGTTTGATTATAAGTAATGCCTTTAGTTTTTAATGGTCTGTTGTGACTTAAATTACAATGGATCTGCGATAACTTTGAGCATGTTCTTTGCATTATTGTGATTATAAAATTAGGAACTCTGTTGTTCACCATTGCCCCTTGGACATGGTTGGATGGTGGAATCCTTCTAATCTTCATAATTATCTCAGAGTGTTTGTGAATTGTAAATTATGTTGTTTACTTTGTCTCATGGGCATGGTCATGCGATGGAATCAATTCTAGTTCTCATACCTCTCATCTCTTGAAAACTGGATTAAAGGAAGTTCGGATTTAGATTTTAATGAATTATCTTCCAATTGGATGAAGACGGGACTCTGATTCCAGTTGTGTTCTTGAATCAAGCATAGATCTCCCTGATCTCTACAAGTGGATCCTTGGAAACCATAGTTTCCCACCTTTGTATTTTACAAGTTTTAGTTTAATAATTCACCATTAATCTCTTATATTCACCTGATTTAGATTACATCTTCTTCTAGTTCTAGTTCTGGTTACTTTCAGATTACATACAAGGTTCAGTCCCTGTGGATTCGATCTTGGTCTTACCGAGATTATTACTACATCGCGACCCTACACTTGGGATTGTGAACATATACAGGACAATGGGAGTCAATTTCTAGCATTGTGTATTAATAATAGTTTAAACTTGCATACAACCTAACTAAACCCGTACAATAGGAATGTTTGGGAGAAGTGGTGAATCCAAATATGGATCCACGAAAGGCTGACAAAGAATTTAATATAGATTTTTGCTCAAGCAAGGACATACAAGCCAATTGAAACTGATTGAATGTACAATTTAAATTATGTTGGATGCTTCATCAACATGAAGTCCACTTTAGGTTTTGTGTTCATAGACATTGAATTCATTGCATAAAAGAGTACTGCAATACATGATCTTATGACTTCATCCATTCTGAAAAGAGAATTTTGCGCCTACCAAAAAGCAAGGTATGGACATTATGATACACAGTCTCTCTCAATAATGATAAGGACTTGATATAATTCAAGTGCAATTTGTTTAAAGTTTATTATCATGAAAGGAGAAGATTAAGAAGTGTCAAGGGTCTATGAATCTGTATAGACTTACAAATCAAGGCATTGTCTCTTGTACGATGTTTCAATTAGTGGAAATCTACACACGTATACACGCACTCCCGCTTATTAAAGTTTGTTGATTATTTTAGTTTCATCGTGATATACTTTTGTTCATTAATTACAATCACTGTGCATGTATAAGATAAATGAATAGTGTAATTTGATTTTCATTAAATAAGGAATCTCATAGAGGATATGGTAGGACTTTTTGAAAATCTGTTTGCGTGGGACACTTGGCATGAGATTTCTATACCATGCAACAAGTTATATGGATCCATATCATTGTGAATGCTCATGTCTATAATCATGCCTAGTCACACTTTGATAATTGTAGTAATAACTATCATAGCCCTATATAAGTAGTCTTAATGGATTAAAATTTATACATTCTCATGATCCCATATAAATATTTGGTAAAGTTTGAGCTCATAAATTAAACACTAAATAAGCCAACACACATCACAACACTACATGTTCAAGTGGGAGAATGTTAGAATATCTAGCCTTAAAATGACTCACATCTGGTATAGTGTCCAGTGGGGAGTTAATTTAGACAGCATGGATTATCTTGATGAGCTTCAGAGTGGGCCCCACATTGATATGATCATATAGACTCTATATGGGAGGCTAAAGTACCAAAACAACTCATGCATTTTAGTCATAAATGATAAGGGTTTCCTCTCTCCGTAAAGAGAGGCGTGGGGATAGAAGAGATGACCAAGAGTTCATGGACAAGTAGGACTCCACTGTCGATCAAAGCTATAAATCAAAGTCTCAGTCCCCTTTCAACTAACCCAACTTAAGTTGTGAAAGGTTTCATTGATTAGATTATGAGAAGGAGAAAAAGATCTAAGCACTATTCATCTTCCCCGAGCAATCGTTAATGGTGGAATTAGGTACTTTCTACCTTATCTTCATGATCGAAGCATATAAATTAATTTGGTGAATGGTAAAAGCTTATATTGGATGCTCAAATAACCTTGCAATGACCTTGAGTTAGTAATTTGTAATTAGCATTTGCTTTGTTTATGTTCATGTGACTTTAACCTTTAGTGGTTTGATGCTAGTATCACATGCACTCAATGGGCATGGGATACATATATTGCATTCGAAGCTATGTCAACCTGAATTATCAATTGACCCATCCATCTATCAGGCCATAATACTGATTAAAAATCAGTTATTGATCGTTTTTCTTTTGACTATTAAATATTTTCCAATCATATGGATAGAAACGTCTAGTAGGTGCATTTTGTTTATAAATATGCTGTTTATGCTACGGCCCAGTGTAATACTATATGCGGAATGGAAAGGACCGTGCTATGCATCGGATATGGAGATTTGAAGGGCTGGATGGCTTACCTTGTTGGGACGCCATTGCTGAAGATAGTATGCTAAGGTCTTCCTCTCCTTACACCCTTTAGAGAACTATGCTGGGGTTGTAACTTTAGTCGATGGTGTTGGATTGGGGACCCAGCCCTGTTTTATAATGCAGAGGGCAAAGGAGTTTGAAACCCATCAAAACTCCTCTCCCTATGGCTCTACACAAATTTGACAATCCTAGTTTCTCTAAAACACTGTGTGTGCATCATAATTGTAGCACTCCACTCCTTGCACAATTTTCTAAATGTATCATAACTTAGTGGGGCCTACTAGTATACCTGATCACATTATCCAACCCTTAGGACAATCTAGACCATTGATTAATAAGACCCACCTTATAGAATTCTTACACCCAGTATATAAATGGACCTGATTTGGTACATAAACATGTCATGCGTATGAAGAATGGTTCTAGGATATGCCTGATTTCTGAGATGCATATTAGCTCTCCAAAGCAGTTTTTATGGTAGAGGTTTTGTATCCCAATTAGGGCTGTACACGAACCGAGCTATCTCGGTTAAGCTCGCTCGACTTGACTCGAAAAAGCTCGATTTGACTCAGTTTGATGCTGATTTCGAGCCGAGTCGAACTGATTTTTTGAGGTCGAAATTGAGTTTGATCCGAGTACGAGCAGGCCCCAGCTCGACTCGACTCGAATCGAATCCATCTCGAATCAAACTCGGATCGAACCAGTTCGGTGACTCGGTTACTTTGCCATTGATGTTGCTCACCAAGTGTTTGATAAAATGACTCAACGAAGTGTGGCTAGTGTCAAGGAAGGTATGTACATGAAACAAATACCCTTTTTTTTCTTGATTTTTCTTGGTTTTTATCATGCTTAGAAGGTGTTTGATAAAATACCTGTAAAACCATTGCTTCTGTTTCACATACAGAGAGATTTTGAAGGTGTAGTCCAGGTGTTTGTGGAAATGCCTCAATGGCGAACTCGGCTTGATCTTGGCTCGAACTCAGCCCAAGTTGGCCCAAGCTGCTAGGGGTGCACATCAAACCGGTAGAATCGTGGAACCGGATCAGAACCGACCAAACGGTCCAGTTTAGTCCGGTTCTAAAGTACATCGGTTCCGGTTCTAGTTCCAAAAATTAAAGAACTGTTTACTTCAGTTCAATTCTGGTTTGGGGGTATGTAGAACCAAACCGAACCGTGGATCCGAACCGTGAATTCGAACCGTGGATCCCATCCATGGAACAGAACCGTGGAACCGAACCTAGAACCGTGAGTTTATAATATATTTTAGTTATATATTTGACTCATGATTTATGGTTTACAATGCACCTTTTGATTGTTTTTATAAATGCATTTTTTCACACCGTATACAATATCTAAACCATTCATCAAATGGATCACAACGCAAATGGACATGGGCTAAATTATAAAATAGAACATGCAATTGGGCTAGATTATAAAAAGCCCAGAACCGTGGAACCGAACTGGTTTTCACGGTCCGGTTCTAGTTCGGTTCTAGGGTGCTAGCGGTCCGATTCCAGTTCCGAAAATCCTAGAACCGTGAGGAATGGTTCGGTTCTGGTTTCACCCCAGAACCGGACCGAACCGAACCGTGTGCACCCCTATGAGCTATTGACCGAACCGAGCCCAGCTGGCCAGTGAGGCTCGAGGATCGAGTCGAGTCGAGTTCGATCTGAGGTCAACGAGTGGCCGAGCCGAATTGAGCTGAGGCCAGCTCGACTCGGTTCGACTCGATGTACACCCCTAATCCCAATGGATTGCCAGTAATTTGCCGTGATCACTTTAGCCTTTGGATTTCCAATAATCCAAACCATTTATATGATGGGCCTACCCTTGCATTTTGGATGAATAAAAAAAGATTCAAAATTAAAATATTTTAACCCTTTGATCATTTTATCTTATTCTTTGAACATAAAGATCAAAGAGTTAAATAGTATCCCCGTCCTGATTGCGGCCCATCATATAAACTGTTTTAGTCATTTAAAGGATACCAATGCAATAACTACTACTAAAGTTCTCATATGCGGAATATAGTGCGTCAAACCTTGTCATGGCCGTTTCAAACATTTTTAAAAAAAAAAATTTAATCTTTTCTATATTTTTATTAAAAGTCAATCAAAATTTTCAAAAAGTTAGATAAACGGCTAGTTCAAAGATGAGGGAGTCCTGCTATATAGACAGGCTTTTGCAGGAACAAAAATTTCTTTTGCTATATTTATATTAGGAAAAGGTCTTAAGGACGGTTGGTTGGATGTTTTCATAGTTCCTGGCTATGGTCTTAGTCCTAGGTATTCTCAGTCAGGGAAGCCTTTGTTCTGATGCCTCAGAAAGGACCAGGCAAGTTGCTTAAAGCTCTTAGAACTGAAAAGCTTCTGGGCACTGAAGGAATTCTCTGATATTTGATCTGCTTACATGAATGGAAACTAAAGTTATAGCCCACCCAGTGGATAGCTGCCAACCGATCAAGTGAATATTACATCTACCCCTTCTAATAGGTTGGACTCACTACGAGGATTAACGTAATGAAATTCAGCTGAGTCTACGTTCAGTTGGGATGCAACGTTGAAAACAATCTCTAGCCATTGATAAATAGAAAATACAAGTGTGGTCCATAATTGAATGGATGTGGCGAATTTTTGTACAAGGAAACCTTCGTGATAGGACCAACCTGTTAGAGGGATTGGATGCCGTACATACATGAAAGGTTGGAAGTTATCTTCTGGATGGACAGTAACTTATTGTCCAACGGGTTGGACTTAAGACTTCCTCTTATATTAAAATATCAAGATGCTCCGGTACTCTCGGAGCACTAAAAAGTTATAGCGTTCTTAGTAAGATTAGGACACTTAGTCCAATCCGTTAATCTATACTGTTTCACCACAAATTTCATTGGCTACCATGTACAACATGATGCCGATCCAACAAATATGAACCATTTGATCAATGGTTTTTAATATGGATGATTAAGATGATTTACAAAAAAAAAAATAGGTACAATCAACAATTTGATCCATCTGTTTGTTAGGGCCTATCATGGATTTCTTGAATTGCTGATGTTAGACAATTGCTATCATCCCATCTATGGATTTTAAAATGGGTAGCCGTAGAAAATAAAACCAAATCAAGGATAGATCAGATTCTCTGATCAACCTAAATTTTGCATGGTAGCCCATGAAATGTGTTCTAAACATGAGTGCCACTGCGTGGGACCCAAAATCATCGGTTCCTGTTGGATGCAATCTAAGAAGTGCCCTTTTTCCAAGTAGTGGGACGACAAAAATCATTGGTACACAACATGATGATAGCTTGGTGGACAGGTGGGCCAGATCGTGTTCTTTTGATCCTATGGATACTTTTTACTTTTTTGTATTTTGTGGGTCAAGTGATGAGTGGGTGGCCCTAATCTTTTTACCATGGGATTGTTAAGCTGACCTAATTTTTGAAACAGTACAAATAGTGTAGGCAATGGGCTAGGTTTTTGCTGGGACATGCTAGTCTTGGCCCACCGTAACACCAAGGGACCTAAGGTCTGATCCCACATTTGCCTAGTACAGAGCCCAAGCTTGAAAAGATTGGTTGGATCCGCATGACCCAGTTTATCCTGAAAATTTATCAAACCCCTCTTTTCTCTGTCCCGTGATGAATGTTCCTAATTCATCTCTGCAATTCTAGAAGAACGGCCTGAAGGGTCTTAGGCCCCGTTTGTTAAATCTGAAAGCTGAAGCCTGAATCTGAAATCTAAAGCCTGAATCTGAAATCTGAAGTTAAAAAACATGTTTGGTAACTATAGTTGATGCCTGAAAATTAAGTACTGAATTTTTAACAATCTGTTTGTTAACAAACATCTGAAATGTCTGAAATATGTTAATTTGACACATTTGCCCCTATTGATCTCCTGTTTGGAAATGCTTTACATGTTGTCCGTATATTTTTTCAGATCATTTTATAGTATGAGACCAAAAATGAGGTATATCCCAATCTCAACTGGACCACATAACAGGAAACAGTGTTGAATGAGCTTTATCCATTGAAAACCTTTTGGGGCCATTAAAGTTTTGGATCAAGCTGATTTTTGATTTTTCACTTCATCCATGACCTAATCAATATATTGGATGTCAAATAAACAGTACAGTGGGCCCTAGGAGGATTCTAATGGTGGATATCCAATCACTATTGTTTTCCTATGGTGTGGTCAACCCGAGATTTATATCCCTTTTCTTTTTGGGATATAGATATAAAATGATATGTAAAAATGGACGAACGGAATGGATGAAACACATATATCATGGGGGCCACAGAGCACCGACCACCACCGACCAGGCTGATGGTAGGGGGACATAGATTTCCTGCGAAAGCCTTTCGGAAGGACGCGGATTTCCTGCGAGAAGTTCCTGCGCTGGAATGCAGGTGGGGTCCACTGTGATGATTGTGAGAAATCCTCCCCATCCATCCGTTTTGTAAGTTCATTTTAGGACATGAGGCCAAAAATGAACCGTAACCAATTCTTAAATGGGCCGAAAACGTGAGAATTGAATGTCGATAGTTAAAATATTCGTGGGGCCACAGAAGTTTTGAATCATGCTAATATTTGTGTTTTCAGTTCATCCCAGTAGGAATGACGTTATTAATGGTATGGATGGCATGTAAACATCACTGTCGCACCCAGGGAGGTTTCAACGGTAGGAAATTTCCTAACCACCTTTTCCTTTAGTACGGCCCACTTGAGTCATGGATCCTATTCAATTTTGGTCTCATAGCCTAAAATGAGCTCACAAAACGGATGGACAGGATGGATTCCATACAAACATCATGGTGGGCCCCACCTGGGTTCCTAGCGCAGGAACTTCCTGCGAAAGGGACGCAGATTTCTTGCGAAAGCCTTCGACAGGAAGTTCCTGCGCTGAGAATGCTGGTGAAAGCTTTCCGCAGGAAGTTCCTGCGCTGGGAATGCTGGTGGGGCCCACTAGGATGTTAGTGAGAAATCCTCACCGTCCATCCGTTTTTTGAGTTCATTTTAGGACATGATGTCAAAGATGAACCGTATCCAATGCTCAAGTGAGCCGAAAACATGATGATTAAACGTCCACAGTTAAAATATTCGTGGGGCCATAAAAGTTTTGAATCATGCTAATATCCATGTTTTCAGTTCATCCCAGTAGGAATGACGTTATTAACGGTATGGATGGCATGTAAACATCACTGTCGAATCAGGGAGGTTTAATTCAACGGTAGGAAAGTATGACCCACTTGAGTCTTAGATCCTGTTGAATTTTGGTATAATCTCCTCAAATTAGCTCACAAAACGAATGGACGGAGTGGATTCCTGACAAACATTACAGTGGGTCCCACCTAAGTTCCCAGCTACAGGAACTTACGGCGAAAGGCTTTCGCAGGAAATCCGCGTCCACTCCTCTTTGCACTACACGTATCTATGTTGGATACTCCCCCTACCATGGACCACATGAGATTTATATCCAATCGCTATTGTTTTCATGTGGTGTGGACCACGTGAGATTTATATACCTCTAATTTTTTAAATCATGCCCTAAAATGATCTTTAAAATTGGATGAACAGAATGGATGAAACACATACATCAGGGTAGGGCCCACAGAGCACCGACCACCAGCCCGACAGGGGGAGTAGTCAATCCATTTCTGAGACGAGCGCTGATGCTCCTCGAGGTCTGAGTTGTACAAACAGTTCAAAGAGATCAAAGTTACATGGGCCCTACGATAATTTATTTATTATATCCACACCATTCATCAAATTTTTTAGATCATTTTAGAGCATCATCCAAAAAATGAATAATATCCAAAACCCAAATGGACCACACCAAAAATAGCAGCGGGATAATGATTTTCACCGTTAAAAAATTCGCAGGCCCACTATAATGTTTATTTTCCATCTAATTTATTCATAAGGTCAAAAATATCTGGATGAAGAGGAAAAACAAATTTCATATTGATCCGAAACTTCTGTGACCCTAAAAGGGTTTCAATGGTAGACGTTCAATCACCCACTGCTTTTTGCAGTGTGGTCCAATTTATATTTAGATTTATCTTATTTTTTGGCTCAAGCCTTACCACGAACTCTCAAAATGAATGGACGGTTTGGATATAACAAATACATAATGATGGGACCCACAGAACTTGCTGACGTTAACACACCATCCAATCCGCTTCCCAATCAGTCCTAGCAGTGGATTGCGTCCTACCCCCGGCCGGACGTATTACCGTCCGGGGAGGGCTCTGTGGGGCCCACCGTGATGTAAGTGTTTTATCTAAGCCGTTCATCATTTTTTTTCTCATATTATTTTAATATAAGATTCAAAAGATGAAGCAGGTCCACAACAACAGCGAACCACACCAAAGGATGCTGCAGTGATAATGACATCTACCATTGAAACCTTTCTAAGGGCTACTGTGATATTTTTTACCATCCAACCTATTCATTAGGTCATGTAGACGTGGATGAAATGAAAACACAAATATTAGATTGATCTGAAACTTCTCTAGTTCCTAAGAAATTCTTAATAGTGGATGTTCAACCCCACCTTGTGGTCCAATTAATCATTTAACCTGCTTCTTTTATTAGCTTACACCTTAAATGATCTGAAAAAGTTGATGGACGATATGGATCAAACACATAAATCATGGTGGGGCATAACGAAGTTTCACAGGTTAAAGGTTGATTTTGTATTTTGCAAACAATTTAAAAGACAAAATTGCCGTAATAACTTGAAAAAGGGTACTTTTGGAAGTAAAAATTATTGTTTAATGAAAAATCACCGAGCGCACTCCGCATTCACCATTAAGCCAGACTCCTATCATGGAAAGAATTCAGTGAAAAACTACTTAGCACTTTCCGTCTTCCGCGTTAACAACGCATTAACAAACACTACTAAACACGGAAAATTTTCCAATTTCGCGTTAAGTGCAAAAATTAAGTGTTAACAAACATGGCCTTAGTATCAGTTTCTTTCGATACCGCACATAAATAAACATCGAGGGTCATTTGTATACCACCAAGTAGCAATAACATTGAAGGTGAGTCCCACATGATAAATGGCTGACAGTAGGCCCCACATAATGGACGGTCCACATTAAAGGTCGGCCCCTAATGATAAATGGCCTACATCTAACGAGGCCCCTTGTGATGGATGCCCGCATCAAAGGTGGGGCCCACATGATGAACGATCAACATCAAAGGTGGGCCTTACATGATAACATTGGATATTGAAGGTGGGCCACACATGATGGATGACCCACATCAAGGTAGGCCCCATATAATGGATGGTCCAAATCAAAGGTGTCAATGATGAATGGTCCACATCGAAGGTGGGACCTGCATGATGGATGACTCAAATGAAAGGTGGGGCCCACACGATGGACGGTCCACATTAAAGGTGGCCTCTGTTTGATGGATTGTGGACATTAAAGGTGGGCCCTATATGATGGACAATAACATTGATGGTGGACAACACATATGGTAGATGACCATATCAAGGAGGCTCCATATGATGGGTTGTCCACATCAAAAGTGGGTCTCTCACGGTTACACGTTCCACATCAAAAGTGGGTCTCTCACGGTTACACGTTCCACATCAAAAGTGGGTCCCTCACGGTCCAAGTGGGGCCCATATGATGGACTATCCATATTAATGGTGGGCCCCACTTTATAGATGACCCACGTTAAGATAAGCCCACATAATGGATTGTCCACATCAAGGTAGGCCCCTAGTGGTAAATGATCCATGTCCAAAGTGGGCCGTGCATGGATGACTCACATTGAAGGTGGGGCCCACACAATGAATCGTCCACATCAAAGGTGGCCCCAAATGATGGAGAGTGGACATTGAAGGTGGGCCCCACATGATGAATGGGCCACATCAAGGTGGGCCCTACATGACGAATTGCCCACATTCAACGTGACCCCACATGATGGAGAACCCACATCGAAAGTGAGGCCACACGATGGACGGTCCATATCAAAGGTGGGATCCACGTGAGGGGCATTGGATAATGATGGCGGCCCCACATGATGACACCAATGGTTTGTACCATAAATAAATGGTACCAGATGTGTGCATGGGTTTATCAACCTCTGGGAATGTGAAATATCGAGGCCGTCCAACACGTTTGGTGCAGGCCTCCCTTGACAATTAGACTTTCATCCAGTGGGCCCGACATGGATGGGTAACTAAACATTTACAGAAAATGAAAATTCCTGATTATACAACTAGTGCATGCAAGTGGATGGTTAAAACGTTTTTTTTGTGTATGTTCATCAGTCGTGTGACCCTGAAAGTTAGATCAATCCCCAGCACTTAGCATATAGAGCGGACCCAGTCTCGTGCCGGGACATTTTTTGATAATTTTCTGAGCCCCAACCACAGGTCTAAAATTAAACAATATCGACGGAATGGTGAGCTTGGTCCGAGGGCTTGACGGCATGCCTAGCACATTGACAGCCTTACTTGAGATCATCCTAGGGTACTCTATGTTATACTCTATGTTAGACCAAGCCCTGATTTTTCATCCCAATAATTTTTCAATATGAACCTAATTGATGCAGCTTAAAGGCCTGGTCGGCTGAGTCTGTAGCTGGCAGGGCTATGGCCCAGTTCCTTAGCTTGCAATCTAGGTCCCTGAAGTTGGATTTCAATCCATAGGTCGTCGTGTGGGCTTGGGCAGCAGATCTGCCCTTGAGGTGTATACTAGACCCAAATCCAAAAAATCAACTTGATCCAAAACTTCTGTGACCCACAAAAAGTTTTTAGTGGTCAATGATCACTTTTACCTGTGGTGTGGTCTGACTGAGATTTGGATCTATTTCATTTTTGAGCCCATGCCCTAAAATGAGTTGGCAAAGCAGATTATGGCCACATGGTAACCCAAATGGCCCAAACAGTTTAAAACCAGTGTGGAAGCCAACCCCAAGCCCAGTCGTTGATAGTCCTAGAAAATAGCAACCTGACGACTATCTACGGCGATTTCAAGTAAAGCAAAGTTAATAAATTACTTATGTAGGGCCCATTTGGATACCGCCAAATAAGTTACTTTTTGACTTATAATAGTAAATAAATAACTTATTTGAGATAAGTATGTTTGGTTTATAATAAATTTTAAATAGCATAAAAAATAAATAAATAAAAATTTAAAGTTAATCACTTCAGTTTAATAAGTAGAAATCAAGATAAGCTATTTAAGGCATAAGTTGCTTATCTTAAATAATTTATAATCCAACACACCCTTAATATTAACCAAAACATTTTTTATTTTATTTTAATTTATTTTTTTTTACTTTTTAGCTGATAAGCATGTTGTTTACCAAATAAAATTACTTGGTGGGTCACATGATGAATGTTTAACAGCCAGACCTTTGGGGTTTCCCATTTTTTCATGTTAGATGATATTAATGCATCATGGTATGTCCACATTTCTACAGCTAGTAATCTTCAAGAGAGTGGTAAATTGTCAAGTTTTCAAAGTTAATAATTTAATCTTATAGGAGAATTAATCACCTATAGACTGACAACATAGCAAGTGTAATTCAGTACATTTTCAACCTAAACAAATCGCTTGGGGTTAGGGAATTAGAACATTATTTAGGTTAGGACTTCATGTTGCTGAAAATGCACACTGTATGGCACTTGCCATACACCTGTAGGTGATCAGCTCTAGTTTTCCCTGGTGGAGAATTTGCAATAGGGCAGGTACTTGCAATAATCGTAATGAAGGGAAAGTAAGTGCAATTGTCCAAAATAGAGAGGCTTTTAAAGATCCCAAAAGTCTATTATGTTTGTCTATCCCAGTATAATTTTTTGAGATTCTTACTGCCAAAAGAATAAGACAAATGTGGGCTCTGTTGATGTCAAAATCTGGATCACCCTCCACTCCTTGATGGACCTTGGTCCTGCACAAGAAGTGAGCAAAGGAGACCCTGGCTAAGCCGGGGGACCCTCCGATGCCTAAGTCAGGTCAAGGGAATCGGGGTCTAAGTTGGTAGGTAGAGGGAGAGTGCAAGATGTTGTGTACCTATAGCAATGGGGTCTTGGTGTATTTATACCCGACTGTCGGACGATCTGGGTCTATTAATCTCGACACGATTCACTCAATCAGGAGGATTTTCGGATCATGGAGATATTGTACGTAATCCGAGGATCGTGTAATATATCGTGCCCATCATGTGTATCTACGGGCGAAGTAACCGGTCACGTCCACTTATGATAGTTACTAAACATGGTTCATGGAGCGCCCCTCGGAATCTGAACTCGGTTCGGTCTTTCTAACAAAAGGTCTTGATCAGAGTGATTATGGACCTTCGTCGGACCATATCTCCTTTTATAATCCGAGCCGAACTGGTAGTCACCCGTCCGATCGGATCAGCATGACACCCACCCTCGGAATTACAAGGGGCTCAGATATTCCCATAACAAAAGCCCCCTACTCTTCAAAGTCAGTCACGGCCTCGGAGAGTAAGCACATGGAAGATCAATCGCCTCGGCATGCTGAGCCTTCGTGCTAATATTATCCTGCTTTTGCGATTTTGAAGCGTCGCGCTATCGAGGTTTCCCATCCACGTGCCAGCATTTAGCGGCCACGTGGTGACGGTTAAAATCTCAAATCGTCATCTTCCTATAGCTTGTTGCCACGTATGCCCTTGATTGGTGTTTCAGACGGAGCCTTTATTACCCGGGCGTCATCTCGTTCATCTGGAGTGCGCTGCTCGATGTTAGAGACACGACACCCAACAGAGATTGAGCCAACAGCGTGCGGCCACGTAAGCTCTGAAATTGGCTCATGATGATTCGGCGGTGGCCATCACTCATTGCCATTAATGCAAGGATTCGTCCAGGTCTATATAAACTCTCTTTTGCAAATCTATATTTACTTCTTACTTTGTGTTTGAGTCGTTACCGGTGGAGGCGATTTTCGACGAAAGCGATTTTGGCCAATCAGGGTTTTTTCGGCAGAAGCGATTCCCGGTGACCGTTCGGTGAGTTCCCTTGTGCCTCTCTGCATTCATTCTTCTTAAGATGTCGTCCGACCTAGAGACTATTCAGAGTTATGGTGATGACTCCGAGTCGGGGAGTTCGGGTGACGGGAGATGGGCCTCTGAAGGACCCTATGAAGCAGTACCCCTCTTCCTCTACCCCAAAAAATGAGGGAGACGGGCGAACGGACTCACCGAGGTGGAAAAAAGAAAGCGCTCGGCCCCCCCGGACCACAACTACCGAGGCTGCTGAGATGCCAGCGAGTGGGCGGGCCTCGGAGGTAGTCCCAGGAGGCTCCGTACTCTCGGACTCTCAAATGGGATGGATCCATTCGGAGTTTCAGATCCCCGTTTCCGTTCGGATAAGGGCCCCTGAGTCCCTCGATACCGCTGGCGCGCCTGCTGAGGGAGAAGTTGCTATTTTTCTCTGCGCACTGCAATGTGGGGTTCGACTTCCTCTGCACCCATTCGTCAAAGCCATGACAGCCTACCTCGAACTAGGTCCTGAGCAATTCTCCCCCAACGCTTGGAGGGTGCTGATTCCTGCCTTCATCATCTGGCGTCAAGTCGGGAATTTAGAGTTGACCTCATGGGAGTTGATGAGTTTATACCTGGTCAAGCATGACAGCCAAGAACCATGGTACTACTTCGTGACCTGAGGCAGTAAGGGGTCGGGGCTAGTTATGAATCTCTGTCCTCCAACAAGGATTGGAAGAATAAATGGTTCTGGGCTGCGGATGAATGGGAGGCGCCAGCAGTTGAACTCGAGACTTTGACGACTCGGGTTCCGACCCGATTTTCAAAACCAAGTCGGACTAGTTAATCCCATTTATCTTTCTACTCTCCTCTGTTATGTCAGTCAGATTGAAACCTTTATTCTTTACCTTAGTAGATTTTCCAAGGGGCATGGCCCTCCTCGATTCAGCACAAAAGAACCGCATTGCAAAGGCTAAGGCACGATCGGGGGAGCTTCGCTCCTGGTCGAACCTGATTACTGCCACCAACCTTCAT
The DNA here is from genome assembly GCA_021015155.1 of Magnolia officinalis. Taxonomy (NCBI): domain Eukaryota; kingdom Viridiplantae; phylum Streptophyta; class Magnoliopsida; order Magnoliales; family Magnoliaceae; genus Magnolia; species Magnolia officinalis. The sequence goes on from JAJHSJ010000001.1 coordinate 85,772,757, forward strand.
TGGTCTGGGCTGTGCAAGTTCTAGCCTCTCCTGACGTCTTTCAGTAAGTTTACCTTTTGTTCCTTTTGGAGGGATCAGACTTGTCCGCTTAGTCACTAATTTGTCGCTTTACGTAGGCATGGCCGAGGCATCTGGTTCTCGGAAGAGAAAGGCCACACCGATGGCGAAGGAATTGCTAAGGGGCGAGTCTAGGATAAAGACCACCGTTTGGAGAAGGGAGGGCCCCTCTGGTCTAGTTTCAGTCTTTGCGGTTCCAGCTGTAGCCCTGAACCCCACTGCTGCAGCCCTGACTGTGGGACCTACTGAGACCCGAGTCTCAGCAATCATTGTTCCAACTCCAGCAACCATAACTCCTTCTCTAACAACCATAACTCCTTCCCTTCCGCCCACCGCCGTTCCCCCACCGAGGAGGCTCGTCTTGCAGTCGCGGCCCCCTACATAGTCATTCCTTCATCATCTGAGCAAGAGGAGGCTGTTAGGATGGCTGACGCCATAATTAATCCTTTAGAGGCTGCGGACGATCTTGGAGTCGAGGCCCATGCCTCAGCCGGTAGTAGAACTGGGTTTGCGGAAGCAGCGGACTCGGCTCACGTAGGGATGAGTGGGGGGGAGTTCGCGTCGGGCTACCATCTATCTTGCCTGATGCCTTGGGCTGCCAAACATGCCCCCAACGAGAGCATAGCCCACCTTCTCAGTAAGTCGGACAACTCCTTTTTGAATGACATAGCTTCCGTCTTTTACACGGTATCTCTTGACTTTCCTCATTTTTTGTACTTACTGCTTTCAAGTGCTCATTCTTTTATTTTTGTGCAGTTCGTCCAGAAGCTTTTAGCAGCTCGGGAGAGAGCGCGGGAGTCAAAAAAGAGAGTGGCTGAGGTGGAAGCCCTCAAGACCCAAGTGACAGTCTTGTGGGATGAAGGCATCTTTCTCCGACTCGAACAGGGCGAACTACGTCTGCAGTTCGAAGAAGGGAAGGCCAGGGAGCTTAGGCTATAGGGGGTTGTGGCTGACCTCAAAGCTAGGGAGCTGTGACTGCAAAGAGTCGCAGATGACTTCAAAGCCCGGTGCAATGCCGCGACCACCGAGCTGACCCGGGCCAGGGCTCATGCGGATTTGCTAGCTCAGGAGAATGCTCGATTGGGAGAAGCCCTTGAGAGAACTAAGGTCGAGGCGACTGAAGAGAGAAACCGAGCTGTCTCTAAGGCGAGGGAAGTCCAGCGGGCTGAGGATTAAGCTTCTCGGGCCGAGGTGGTGGCCAAAGCGGTAAAAGCCTTCAAAACTTCCAAGCAGAGGGACGCCGAGGCTGCCAAGTTTTATAACCGCGGCTACAATGATTGCATAGAGGCAGTCTTGGGTATGTATCCAGACCTTAACCTCGATGCTTTGTTGTCTGAAGAAGTTGGGGAGATGCCGGTAGAACGTCCGATCACTCCTGACGCCCAAGCTCTTCCTCCGTCTGCATAGTTCAGATTACTTTTTCTTTTTCCCTTATTTTTTTTAACTAGTCAAGCTTTTCTTTCTGATTTCTTTTTGACCTTCTAATGAATGTCCATGGATGATGATTTTTGACCCTCTGGAGAGGGCGTATGAATGATGATTTCCTTATGTTAACCCATAGTTGGTTTTTGAATGTTTACTGTAGATTAGTGATCGTCGACCTAATTCACTGATAGATCGATTTTTTTAAGGCATGGCTGAGCGACCCTCTGACGGGTCAGTTTCAATACCATCTCGTAGAGTTTTTGGAGCCTTTATGGCCCGTTCGTTGAGACCGGACCCATAGAGGGTCGGCTCGTCCCATAATTGGCGAGGACCTTCTGCTTCATCCGTTAATCCGTGACCTGACTCCTACATTAGAGGAGTCGGGTTAGCTTTTGGGCTTTTCCCCTGATTTAGAGGGAATGCCGTGTAGAATTTTTGTGGGGTAATGTACTAGCCCCTTCTTTAATGGATTAATCCATTGAGTCCGCCCCTGCATATGAGAGGCAACTTTTCCTTAGTAGATGGTGGTTCGTGTAGATGAGAAGAGACGAATTTTATTAAGAGCCTTACAGGCTTGTCGCTCGGAGGCGTACATTTGATGAGGGCCTTAAAGGCCTATCGCCAGGAGGCGTACATTTATTGAGAGCCTTAAAGGCTATTTCATCAAGGGTAGTAAACTTTCAGGTGCTCAGCATTCCACGGATGGGGAAGCTGATGGCCCTTGAGGTCTTCTAAGAGGTAGGAGCCCGTTTGGTCGTTCGGACGACCCGGTAAGGCCCTTCCCAGTTAGGCCTGAGTGTCCCAACCCCCGGCTCAGTAGTGTTCTGGAATACCGGCGAAGGACTAGGCCCCCCGGTCGGAACCGCCTGGTCTTGACCTTCGAATTGTAGAATCGCGCAACTTGCTAATGCCAAGCCGCGACTCAGAGCTTTGAGATATTCCTGACTTCTTCGAGCAAATCCAAGTTAGGCTGCGATCTGCTCGGGATTCTGGTTTTCTGGTAGTTCTTCACCCGAGTCGTAGGGAGACCGATTTCAACTGGTATCATTGCCTCCGAGCCATAGGAGACTGAGAACGGAGTTTCTCCAATTAAGGACTGAGCCGTGGTCCTATAGGCCCAGAGGATGAACGAAAGTTCCTCTTCCCAGCTGCCTTTAGCTTTCTCCAATTTCGTCTTGAGATGGTGCTTGATAACTTTATTGACCGCCTCCACTTGTCCAATGGACTGGGGATGTCGGGGAGAAGAGTATGCATTTTTGATGCCGAGTCCTTGACACATGCTTTGAAATTTATCGTTGTCGAATTGTCGGTCATTGTCTGACACGATGGTGCATGAAATCCCGAACCGACAAATGATGTTTTTTCAGATGAAGTCGATCACCCTCTATTCTGTGATTTTGGCAACCGGCTCGGCCTCGGCCCACTTGGTGAAGTAGTCAACAGCAACGATGGCGAACTTGACTTGCCCTTTTCCATTAGGCAGAGGGCCGATGATGTCGATTCTCCACTAAGTGAATGGCCAAGGGCCGCTCATAGGTGTCATTTCTTCGGCGGGTTGTTTTGGCACGACTACAAAGCATTGGCATTTTTCGCATCTCCGAACATAATCTTTAGAGTCCTCTTTGATGGTCGGCCAAAAATATCTTTGCTTGAGTATTTTCAGGGCCAAGGCTCGGTTGCCAGAATGGTTCTCACAGATTCCTTTGTGAATATCTTGAATAACATATTCCTTCTCATCGAGTCGGAGACACCTAAGGTACGGTTGGGAATGGCCTTTTTGTATAGGATACCCTCCAGGATGATATATCGAGCTGCTCGGACTCTCAGTCGCCTGGCTTCCAACCTGTCTGAGGGGATCTCGCCGGACATGAGGTACTCAAAGATTGGGTCCATCCAGATCGGACTAGCGCGAACCAGATTGACTTCCTTCTTCTCCACTTTGTCGATGCTTGGATGCTCTATGAATTCAACGGGGATGACTTGCGGGATCTTCCCTTCCCCAGCCGAGGCGAGCCGTGCTAGGGCGTCGGCCCATGAATTTTCCGCTCTCGAGATGTGACTGATAGTGCAATTCCAGAATTTTTCGATTAATTTTCTCGCCTCGTCAAGATAAGCGATCATCCTTGTTTCCTTGGCTTCGTACTTGGTGGAGATATGATTTACCACCAGCTGAGAGTCGCATCGGACCAAAAGAGATCGAACACCCAGACTCGCTACCAATCTGAGTCCGGTTATTAAAGCTTTATATTCTGCCTCATTGTTTGAGGCTTTGAACCCGAGTCTAATTGCGTATTGAACGGTCGTAGAATCTGGCGTGATCAGGACGATTTCGGCTCCGACCCCTTTGACATTGGATGATCCGTCCACGTAGAGAACCCATCCTGGGTTCGATACAGCTTTCTGGTCACTAGGCGGAATCATTTCGATATCCGTGCTGATCTCTTCTACGCTTGGAGTGGTGAATTCAACAATGAAGTCGGCCACAACTTGGCCCTTGATTGTCGTCTTCGGATGGAAGTGTATGTCGAATTCACCAAGTTTGATGGCCCATTTAGTCATCCGACCCGACACCTCGGGCCTCTGAAGATCTTGTCTGAGAGGAGAGTCTGTCAACACAATCACAGAATGAGCCTAGAAGTATGGATGTAACCTCCGAGCTGAAACAATGAGGCTGAACGCTATCTTCTCCAGGGGCAAATATCTTGTTTCTGTCGGTACCATAGCCTTGCTAACGTAATAAATAGGGTGTTGTTTACCTCTGACCTCCCTGATCAGGGCCGAGCTGACGGCCGAGGCTGAGACCACGAGGTAGAGGAACAGGGACTCACCTTCTTCAGGTTTGGATAGCAGAGGGGGTGAGCCCAGATACTGTTTCAGTTGTTGGAAGGCTTGTTCACACCCCAACGTCCACTCTGCCTTCTTATGACCCTTCAACTGTGGAAGAAGGGGAGGCATTTATCCGTTGCTCTGGATATGAAACGTCCGAGTGTCTTGACTCGCCTTGTGAGGCATTGTATTTCCTTGATAGTTTAAGGTGAACTCATGTCGAGGAGTATTTTGATTTTATTCGGGTTCGCCTTGATACCCCTCTGACTAACTTGGAACATGAGAAATTTTCTTGAGCCGACTCCGAAAGCACACTTCGTTGGATTCATATTCATCCGGTATTCTCAGAGGACAGCAAACGTTTCTCCGAGATCCGTCAGGTGATCAGACGCCTTAACACTTTTTACCAACATGTCGTCGACATACACTTTCATGGTGCGTCCGATCTGTTTAGAGAACATCTGATTTACTAGCCTTTGATATGTGGCCCCAGCATTTTTCTGGCCAAATGACATAACCCGGTAACAGTAGAGCCCCTTGTTTGTGACAAAAGTAGTCTTCTACCTATCTGAAGGATGCATTGCGATTTGATTATATCTAGAGTACGCATCTAAGAAGGAGAGTAATTCGTGTCCTACCATGCTGTCCACCAGCTGATCGATCCGAGGTAACAGGAAACTATCTTTCGAACAAGCTTTATTCAGATCTGAGTAGTCTACGCAGACCCGCCACTTTCCGTTGGCTTTCTTCACGAGGACCACCTTCGCGATCCAGTCGGGATAATGTACCTCTTCTATAAATCTGACGTCGAGCAGAATGGAGACCTCATCGGTTATTGCTTCGTATCATTCGGCATCGAACAACCTTCTCTTCTGTTGACAGGTTTGTGATCCGATCCACATTCAGCTTGTGGACCATGACGTCCGAAGAAATTTTGGGCATATCTTGGTGGGACCATGCGAATACATCACTATGTTGTCGCAGGAATGTTAATCTTTCGAGTCGTTGCTCAGGATTCAATGTGTCCCGAGCTGAACGGTTCTATTCGGATCAGCTTCATCAGTGGTACCTTCTCCGGACGAGCCTTTCGCAGGTCCCCTAGGATCCAGTACATTGATGGTCAGTGCTTGCTTAACAGACCCTTTCTTTACTGCCACCGCGTAACATCTCCGAGCCTCTCACTGATCGCCTCGGAGATAGCCTATCCCACCCTCGACGGGGAATTTCATCATCAGGTGATAGGCGAAGACGCTTATTCTCATTGCGTTGAGAGAAGGTCTGCCCAGGATGACGTTGTGTACTAATGGTACATTGACAACTAGGAAATCCACCATGAGTGTGACTTGGTGTTGTCCTTCTCCTGCAGTCACAAGGAGGGAGATGGCTCCCTCGGAGATCACTCTTTCTCCATCAAAGCCGTGCAGGGGGGTCTTCGCAGGTCTGAGATGAGACCTCGGAATCCTCATTCTTTCAAAGGCCTCAGAATAGACCACATCGGTCGAGCTCCCGGTGTCGACCAAGATGTGGTATACTTTTCGATTAGCTATGTTCATGGTCACTATTAGAGCGTCATCGTGCGGGTGCTGGATTCCGCGTCCATCTTCTTCTGTGAAGGTCAGAGTGCATGGGCTGACCCGAAGTTTCTTGCTGGGCCGCTCGGTTAAATGGACGTAATGTTCTAGTTCAGACTTCCGGGAGTGAGCCTTTCGCGCCCTATTTGAATTTTCACCACCAGACGAGTCCCCGAAGATGGTACGGATTTCGGCGGGCTCCTCCATGGTGTTATTTAGCTGCTCTCGCTCTCTTTCTCTTTTCCGAGGGGCTTTTCCTTCCTTGGTGTATCGACGCAGGTGTCCCTTCCGAATAAGGGCCTCGATCTCATCTTTGAGGTCCACACAGTCAGCCGTATTGTGTCCGTGGTCTCGGTGGAAGCGGAAATACTTACGCTTGTCTCGATGATCTGGATCGGCTCTCACGCAAACAGGCCAATTCAGCAATTTTTCTCCTCGAATGTCCAATAGAATCTGCTCGGCGGACGTGTTAAGGGGGGTGTAGGAGCGGAACTTTCCCTCCAGCCTTCTGCTCGGGCGACGATCGTGAGGAGCGCGGTCATCAGTCCCTTTGTTGGACGGCTGGGATTTCTTGTTCATATGCCTTTTTCCTTTACCGTTCAACTTTACCACTTGAACACTTTTACGGGCATTGAAGAATTCCTCCGCGTTGGTGTACTTCTGAGCTCTGTCCACAATTCGGCCAACGTCTTTGGCAGGTTCTTTCCAATTGAGAAAGTAAATTTCCTTTCTTTTAGGCCGCTGAACACAGCAGCGAGTGTCATTTTGTCGTCGTAGTCTTCTACCAATAACGCTTCCTCGTTGAAGCGAGCGATGTAGTCTTTCAACGACTCCTTCGGCTCTTGCTTGATAGCGAGCAGGTGAGTTTTGGGCTTGCGACTTCTCTTACCGCTTATGAACTAGGTAATGAATAGTCGGCTCAACTCTGCAAGGAACTGGTGGAATTTGGTTTGAGCTGTCGGTACCAACTCGGAGCAGGACCTACAAGTGTGATCGAGAACCCCAGGCACATCATAGCATCCGTCGCTGTCTAGATCTGCATCCATGAGCGATAGACTTCTACGTGTTCGAATGGGTCTCCAGACCGAGAGTATTGGATGACGGGAGGTATCCGGAACCTCTGAGGCATCACCTCGTTCATGATTTTCGAGGTAAAGGGAGGTCCGGTCTCTTCCATCATTACCTGAATGGCGGCGGGAACTGACGTAAGCAGTTGTTTCTTTTTTAGAGCCGTGAATTTGTCGTTGAACTCTGCGAACCGTTTCTCCCACGGGTCTTTGTTTTCTGCCACAATTTCTTGGGTGTTTTCTATCTCTGGAGTTTTCCTTCCCCTTTTCTGTTCCAGCCGATGACAAAGATCTGTCGGTGCCAGGGCTGAAGTGACTGAAGCATCGGTTAGAGCTCGTGTAGCAGCATTCCAAGCTGAAGCTTGGATTTGGGTCGGAAGGGAATGTTGACCCCACATTGGCACCTGAGGGTGTTGCGGCGCCTCGGGCCTCGTACTCCTCGGCGTGGAATGAGTCTCCACGACCAGACCAACTAGTTCAGGTGTAGGATTCTCCTGAACTGAGTATGGTTGTGGCTCCTATTGTTGCTTCATCCTATTCACCTCGTCAAGTAGGGCTTGTATTTCGCTCTGCATGGGGCGATATTTACTCGCCCGATTGCGAGAGCATTGGGAAGGCCCTGGGTCCGATTCGGCGTGGAGTAGTGAGGAGGAGCGAGTTTGCTCATTTGGCTCTGATTCCACAGCTACTGCTTTCTTCTTTCCTCTAGCCATTATACTCGAGAATATGAACCTAACTTTTTGTATCAGTTTCCTACAGATGCCGCCAAAAATGTTGATGTCAAAATCTGGATCACCCTCCACTCCTTGTGGAACCCTGGTCCTGCACAAGAAGTGAGCAAAGGAGACCTTGGCTAAGCCGGGGGACCCTCCGATGCCTAAGTCAGGTCAAGGGAATCGGGGTCTAAGTTAGTAGGTAGAGGGAGAGTGTAAGATGTTGTGTACCTATAGCAATGGGGTCCTTGTGTATTTATACCCGTCTATCGGATGATCTAGGTCCGTTATCTCGGCACGATTCACTCAATCAGGAGGATTTTCGGATCATGGAGATACTGTACACAATCCAATGATCGTGTAATATATCGTGCCCATCATGTGTATCTACGGGCGAAGTAATCGGCCACGTGCACTTATGGTAGTTTCTAAGCATGGTTCATGGAGCACCCGCCTTGGAATCTAAACTCGGTTCGGTCTTTCTAACAAAAGGTCTTGATCAGAGTGATTATGGACCTTCGTCGGACCATATCTCCTTCTATAATCTGAGCCGAGCTGGTAGTCACCCGTCCGATCGGATCAACATGACACCTGCCCTCGGAATTACAAGGGGCTCGGATCTTCCCATAACAAGCTCCACTCATAAATTTGGCAGATTGTGAGAAGACATTATAAGACTTTAATGCGGTATTGAAAAGGATCGAAGTTTGTATCGAAGATATGGATCAAGGAAATTAAACTTAAATTTGTATCTGTTTGAGATGCCATCTTTACCTGATTGTGAGTTCTTCCGCACCTTAAACCTTAAAGAAGCACTGACATGGGAATAGAAGGATTCAACATGTATAGACATGGGACCCAATTATGTTAAATAATTATTGAGGGTGAGGAGTTTGAATCCCATTGAAACTCCTTTCCCTTAGGCTACACATGAATTTAGCATTTCCAGTCCAATTAAAACATTTTGCGGGTAACACAATTGTAGCATACCACCCCTTACACGAATACTAGCTTAATCACTACTTTAGTGGGGTCTATCGATATGCCTGATCATCATATCCAACCCTTATGGCCTGTTTGATTTTCCGATTGCCTAGGTATTTGGTTGTAAAGAAATTATTATTACTTTTTACTTGTATATGCAATGGTTGTCGGAGGATACTGACACTGCTGTCATACGTTTGTTTTGTACAATATATTTTCGGTAGAATAGGCATCAAATGAATAGCCAGGTATTTGGGTAGATGGTGTATTAGTCATATCAGTTCGTATAGGCTCTTATGGTGTCCACCACCTCCTCTCTCATACAAATACCATGCATACTCCCTTACATTATATTTAATAGGTATTTCATGACCATTGCATGGATCATGAGGTGCACAAGTGCTGCTTACACGGACGCATGTTGACTACCAACCCCACCACTACCTACTCCCTACTGGAGGCAATGCTCATTAGTCCCAATTACTGATGTCACTGTTGCATCCATGTTGTCCCTCCATTTTTCCATAGCATTTTTTGGTATTAGCAAAGCAACGAAGCAGATCAATATCTGAGCAAATGGACTAATACTTTCCTTCTCAAGTTAATTGTAGGACCTTATATATATATATATATATATATATATATATATATATATATAAACATCTTCAAGGTGGGCCTGAGTTTATTAATGATGTACATTCAATCACTACTGGCTTAAAATAGTCTAGTCCACCTGAGATTTAGATTCACATCATCATGTTTATAAAGCCAATGATCTGAATAATTGAATGATCGCATGGACATAATATGGAATTAGAGTGGTGTTTAGATCAACAAAGATTTTCTAAGCCTTGCTTAGCGGCAGTGTTAGTGGTCAATGTATGGTTCCCATTTGCACAACCACATTTAGTAATCTATGTATGTAGGATCACTAACCTACTCTATACATGAATTGATGGTAAGCCTGATGTCATGAAAAGATATGATATACATGAAATTCGATAAGAAAATTTTCCAAAATGATTCAGTCCCACATTTGATCACTGTACCTTTTATAGAGGTACAAGAAAAAAAAAACACAAAAAAGTTGTCCATTTCCTATCCACATTCCAAACTCAAAAAACAAAGTCAAGCATATCATGGTCCAAATCAGTCCTTAACCAACTAGAAAGTGACTCCCTCAACATGCAATTCACCTGGCTGGCTACATGTTCATTACTTCACGCAATGACATGAGCTGAATAGTGAGGACCAAAATTAAGCAACCGAAGATTAACCTTATCAGACCCGCAAGACAATGTCGCATTTCTTTGACACCTTCATAGTGTGAGTCAGTGCCACTACTGGATGGACAACAATAACTCAGTGTTGAGGATCGGCCTAGAGGATGATTTATACAATTGGCACTGCAATGCCCTCCATGCTTCAACCTTTTATTATCATGATCGTCTGGGATTTGGCCTACTGGGACATTTGTAAGGTCGAAATTCTCACAAAAAGTTGTCCATTCAATAAATGCCTTTGACGCCGAACTGTATCCATGAAAATGGGCCCTGGAATATCCCTCCACCTGTGCACGACACTCCTCCCAATCATAATATATTCTGGGTCGGTAGCCATTGAATACTATGTATACCTTCTTACCCATCTACACATAATGAAATAAAATGTGCAAGGTAGAACTAATTATATTAATAAAATTAGACGACATAAAAAGATTTTATGTTATGTATAATGAATGAAACAAATTAATAGTGTATCGGAATTTGTTCCAACTACAGGAGCACCATAGTTTTATACCAATCCAATGAACATACCTGAACCTGTCCTTAATAGTTAGACCTACAGATTTATCCTATACATTATGCAGGTATAAGCAGTGAAGTAGTCAACTTAACAACTTATGTAGCTGAATAAAAACATGTAATGTAGATTATAAGACAACGAAGGATCAAGCATCAACACACATCATAATTCAAAAACTTAACAATCATCATCCAAAATAAAAAAGAAAATTAAAGACGTCACACACAATCATTTAGTGATCCGCATCCATGCCTTGTTTTAATAAGGCACATCCATCCAGCTAGCCAACACAACTAACCATAAAGCAAAAAAGTTATCGTCCAAAAAACCATGTTCCAGACCAACCAAAGCAAAAAAATATTAAAGACCAGGTTGACGACACTGTGCTCAGTCAGACGACTGATCTGGCGAAAGCAGCATTAACATAAAGTCCAACCTCTTATACTGAGGGAGTGAAAGAAATGATGCAGAATGTTGTTCATCCTTTGATAGTATCCTTATTGTACAAAGAATCTCATGTCTTGTGAGGCCTTCAATCTGCTCCAAAGCTGGTACAATCTGCAACATACGTACCATGTCTTTCACTTGGTAAATGGTTATAGCTAGTGACTTTACGGCTTCCGCAACGTCGCTCATTCCTTTTCCAATTATGCCACATGGGCGACTCATTCTTGCTCTCTTCCTTAAATTGGTCGTGCTGCTTGTGTTCACCGAGTTGTTCACGTTTACATTCAGACTTTGGTATGACCTATTAGTGCCATTAGGACTTTGATAAGACCATTGGATGTCAGGTGCATTGTCTCCTACATCGTCACACAATAACACAAGTGTCGTCATTCAGATAAATTAACGTTCTCAATAATAATTCATGATCCATAGACCTTCTCAAATGCAGAGTATTAGATACGTTGCCTGCGGAACAACGCCTTCCACAAGCTCGGTCATTTTTGAACACGTACATCAGGTCCTCGTCGTACATGTTGTGAGTAAGGATGTGACTATTGACAAGAACGATGAAAAAATAATATAAGTAAATATCATGTTCGTCTTTACTATGTACACGCAAAAAGAAAAAGAAGTTGTAAGAAAGTTAAATCAATGTAAATCTCACCCATATGTAATCCTTCCAAACATCATCTGGAGTGATCACTACCTTCAATTCATCATCCCATTCAAACCCACTAGCATTCAGTTGTCCCGTACCTCAAAATATAGCCTTTTCAACGTGCAGAGGCGATTCCCAACATGTTTCTCTTCAAGTGATATCCCTAATGCACTCTTCATAGTATCCACAACTATCTTATAATTATCTTTCTTAAATCCATTAATACTCTTATATCCATTTGCAATAACATCCATTAGTGTATCAATAAGGCAGTCATCCATGTCATCGGTCCAACACATTACACCACTAGATGATCCATTTTCATCAAGTGATTTTAATTTGTATTTCCTCGGTGTCCTCCATGGTGTAACATTTAGGTCTTTTTGGTTTCTTTCGTAGGGGTTGAATGATTGTTTCACTTGTTTGGTGACATTTCCCCGTCACTAACTTCAAATATTTACAAAGAGTCAAATGAACATCTTTAATGAGCATTGCAACATTGCATACAAGTCATATAATGTAATATTTTGCAAAGTTGAAATTCACACACATTCCAAACATGATATAAGTTAAAAGGGAAGATAATCATATTTTTAAACATCCAATCTGAGTATTCTATACACATGCATGTAAGTAACCGAGTACAATCCGATTGATTTTTCCTACTACAAAATAATAAATAAGCATGTGATTTCTATATGCTACAACTCACAAGATGAGAATCATTCCACATCCTAAAAGCAAGATTGTCTCGAAATGTCGCTCATTCGTCCTTCTCATGTTGTATGACGTTAATAACCATCCGTCCATCGTCAAGAGAACTAATCTCAATTGGTGATGGATTTATACACTTCGTTACATCTGTTGATGTGACCTCATCATTGATAATATCATCTCCCCCAAATAAATGGATAAAGTTATGTAACGCATAACATGCAATCATTATCTTCAGTTGTGTTAAAATGTTATATGGTGGAGCTGATTTGAGGATTGGAAATTGAGCTTTCAATACTCCAAAAATCTGCTCTATAACGTTTCGTAGTTGAACATGTCTGTAGTTTAATAGTTCTTTCTTGTTGGAAGGATTGCGGCCCGTGTGGTATTCATTGAGGTGGTACCATACACGACGATAAGGAGCCATAAATCCAAGTGAATGAGCGTAACTAGCATCAACTGTGTAGTACTTACCTATAATTAATTACGAGTAATTATCAATATAATTTCACATTATCATATTATGAAGAAGTTCCATAGTATAGGTAAACACAAAGTACCTTCGGGATAGTAAAGTGATCATGGGAATGTGTCAATGCATTGTGTAAGATGCATGCGTTAGAGGCAATTTGTAACATCCCGTATTTTCATGGTCAAAGTTTATACTTGTGCCCGAGAATTTCGGGTGTTAATAATGTATAAATTGGATGCTTTAAATATCGTACTTTTTTTTTTCATTCAGATCACATCCAGTTACATTCATTAAGGTAGCCATTCATGAGAATAAATTGACTGTATTTATTATTTTATTAGACTAAAATAATTCAGCAAATTATTAAATGCCCTCTCAATGAGAGCTTATTACATTAACGAGTCTACAGCGGAAATATAAATAAAACTAAATCATAAAAATATCTTCTTATTCATTCAATATAATCTTCCATAGGGAGATGGTATTCTGGGTCTTCAGTCTGTACATCACCTGCATCATTTGTACCATTGGAGAGGGTCAACGCCCTACACATAGTGATGGTTATCCTTTAAGATTAGCAATAATTCAAGAGATTCATAAAAGTAATGTAAGGGTTCTGATACGTCTCGTACTCCACCACTACGAGAGGTATTAGTATGTGCAACTAATATATATGAACTCATGCTTAGCAAAGTGTGTGCAGCTCATCATACGTAATGATCATCACATTGTGGAATATAATTCATAGAAGACCCAGCTAGCCTCGCATTCTCACACTACGGAGATTCGCCGGCATGTCCAACGCTATCGTCGATTTATGTAAACACCTCGAGGCTGCACAACACATGAGTTAGAAGAATTACGTGATACGATTTGTTCATGGAGCGACTATTTGTGACATCCAATCACGGAAGTGATGTAACACGCATTGCGATTACTTACATCGATTTGTGCACCACTATCTAAACCCATGGAATTACATATTAACCAAGAGGGTCTCTACCTAGAACACATTACGTCCATGATAAAATATTTGAATCACTAGTTGTGAAACCTCTAACACATCACTTGTACCAAAGGGAAAGTAAACTGAATCATGGGAGTTTTGAAATTCCAAGACACATGCCCAAGCCATAAAGGGAGGTAGCACAAAGCTAACAGAATAAAGGAGAAGAGTAACAATAAACTTAATAAAAGAGAAGAGTAGTGATAGGCTAACTCAACAAAATGGAAGAGTAGCAATGACTAACTCAACAAAAGAGAAGAGTAGTAATGCCTAACTCAACAAAATTGGTAAAGGGCAAGGGCAAGACTTGTATCCATAGCCTCACATAAATTCATAAAGATCACGCATAATTAATTACATTAACCATAATTCCCAAAGGATAAATAATTGATGGTGGTAAATCAAATAATTGTAGGGAGGATTTATAGCAATATGGAAGCATGTAAAAGAACAAGATAAATCATACCAACTCAAATTAATGTAAGCTTAAAAGAATCTCTCACCTTAGCTTTAGATCTAAACCCTAGGTAGATATCCATGTAGGAAAGCTTCTACATGAAAAGCTTTCACATGAATCATGACATCGCTTGAGCAAGAGGGAGACACCATACATATAGAGAAGGAAGAGGGCGTTTAGGCTTCTCCTTCTCTTTCTCTTTCTCTTTTTCTTTTTCTTTTCTTTTTCTTTCTCTTTCTCTCTCTCTTTGGGCGTTGGGATTGAGCATGTGAGTGAAGAGGGGAAAGCACCCCCTTTTAAAAGGAGTGGGCATGTGAGAGGGGTGTTTCACATCCCGCTTGGATTGGGTTTCTCCAATTTTTTCTTTTCTGGCTATCTTTCTTTAAATTTAATTCATCCATTGTGTCAGGGTCGTTGAATAGAGCTGAGTATATAATTTTCTTAGTGATCCGAAATTTAGATTGACTTATCTTGAAAATTATCTTAACGGGTGCCAAAACAACCTTGATCTCAATTAATGGTTCACACATGATCAAGGCCAATTTTGGGAAAAATATGTAGTCAAGATAGGCAAACGGTTAGACAAATTTTAGTGGTTGATCAATGGTGGAAAAAGCCTAAATCTAAAATTTCACCTTTTGTACCAAAAGAAAGGAACCGACTTCATCCTTCAATGGTACAGGATCATAGATCAAAACCTAAATTTTGTATAACCTCGTAGTCGTATAAGACCAAAGTGTGGTCCAAATTTGAGTTGCAATAGATGGAAAGAGGTAGTTAAACTGGAAGATCCAGATTTATAAGGAGTTAGTAGGCCTTGACTGGATAACTTCGCGCCTAAGGAAAAGCCTATCAAAATGGGGTCTTCATATTTCACACTTGGTCTATGTGATAGGAAATTCAAGTCGTTCATATGAAGGGAAATATCCTACTGCAACTACCCACGAGGTTTCTTCACTCGATGGACACTAAAATCAACGGTTAAGGGGTTGATTTATCAATGGGTCACTTTTACAATGATTTAAGGGTTGAAATTTAACACGTATGGTTAATTTATGATACATAAGCATGGTATAAAATTTCACATCAAACGGATAGTAAGAACCATGTGATCTAGAATTCAATAGTATAGGTTAATGACATTTTTATAATTATTGTTGATATGAGAATTTTGGAAAATCTAATAGTTCTACATGATTATAGGCATGTTTCTAAGTAGTTCTTACAAAAGAACTTATATCTAAATCATTTTGAATAAAGAATTATTCACCAAATTAATTAAGCAAATGTACATATATCAACCAACATAATGGACGGTCAGATGATATGTTAAGAATAGAAAAACTTGATGGTTAGTACTCTGATCATGTATGTAAATGGGTGTACGGTCAATTTTGTAACTAGATGATCACAAGTGGGTTTTTTGAGTGATTAAGAGGAAGAACATGTATATTGTTATATTTAAGTGACTCGTTCACATGTGCAAGTTTCTCAGATTGTAGTTTTGATGGTGGGTTAAGCATATTCATAGGTGGTGAACAGGATGAATGAATCATAATCTCAATATGATATATGTACCAGTGGATGCAGATATCAAATAGTTAGTTTACTATGATTGGGTGGTCCAAACTCAAAGTGGATGGTCAGATATCTATACCTATCGGTGGATAGTTGGCTGAACGGTTGGTTATGATGGACAAGTAGGAATACTTGGACATATGATGATCTTGTCTTAAAATCAACGGTCAAATGGCTTGATCTATGGATGGAGATCATTCCCTGCGGTCAGATTTGTATTGGAGAATAGATGTAAGGTAATTAGGATAACTAGATTGGTATTGTACACATGTAAATAACAAGTTAAATTTCATAGTAACAATTGAGAATTTTCAATACTCGAGTATTAAAAAGTTTGGGGTGTTACACAAATCCATCCCATCCGGTGAGTACATATACGAACTTCATATCAACTATACATGCGGCCATTACGTTTTGAAAGAGGACTCATTTTTTGTTATGGTAGGTTGCACTTTCCAATGTAGGCACATATGTGGGTACGTGGGTCCCATCAATTACATCAATACAGTCCTAATTTGAAGATGTATTATCAGAAAAAAGGAAAGAATCTTATGACAAGGATGTTGTTAAATACTACTGAATACAATTGAGTATACCTGAAAGTACATGCTCCAATTGGGATTGGCTAGAATGTCGTTAGAAGTTTCCGTGCTTGGGAGTTTCACAAACTCTAGATATAATTCGATAATAGCTTTCAAAGCTTTACTAAATTATCGGCTTATGGTTTTTCTTGACCTTATAAAGCGATGTCCGATGACACGATTTCGCACATTATGCCCTATTGTATGAAAGAAAATGACAAGAAATTCCCCCATATTTACATATCTCCCATCCGGAAGAAGATTCATATCCCTTAGAAAGGAGCATAGGTGGAAGAATGTAGCCTTGTTCATTCTGAGTTGTATTACGCACTCATTGTCTCTGGCTCTAATTATCCCATTTATTATCTTGCTCTTTTCATAATCCCCAAATCTCGAGGTTATCCTAAATAAGTGACTACTGCAGTATTCCCCCACCATAATAAATGTCGTTGCTACAGCAAGTGTAGCTGCAAAAGCAGCCATCTCCTCTTCCGTCCATCCATGTCCTTCCATGTTTTGATTTTTCCTTATACAACACACCGAATGAAACTAAGTCAACATCCACTAGTCCAATATCAAGCACCAGTTCCATATCTCTATGTGTATCAATAGAAATGTTCTTCCAAATATACATTTCTCCAAATTATATATGCAAATTAGAATTCCCATATGTAACACTATTTCTCTAATAAAGAATTAATATTTAAACAGCATGTCCCACAAGGTTCATCTATACAAGAGTTGGTTTGATTAAACATATATTGGTATATAAAGAAGTCTGCAAAGATAGCAAGTTGGATGTAAAAAAAAATAAATGAAAATAACAATTCTAATTTTGGTGAAATAGCTAACACTTTGACAGTGACTCATCAAGGGATTAGGATTTTATTAATTTTGATGCCTCACAACCTGAATCATGTTTTGATGCACATCCAGAAAGCTTAGGCCCATGCTTTCTTCATTAAGACAGTTGTCTCATGGGATTTTTTAAAAGTTGGAGGATGACTCAAATGCATTCCAGATTGAAAGATCCCAGCCATCAAAATTTCCCTGTAATTTTCTCTCATCATCTTATTCATAGGCCACTAATCGAAGGGTTACGAAATGAAGAAGCTTTTTGGGAATCACCTTCTGTAGTAGAGCCCGTCGTATTATCGACCAGGATCACCAGAACAAGTTGTCCATTTGTTCAGAATAGTGGGGTCCATCACATTTTAATACATCATGACCCTATTCGTCCTCACAATTTACTGATATTCTTTGATTATATATATAGGAGTGTGAGGATTAGGGTCCTAATTGTCTGATCCACACTGTTTGGGCCTATGTTTTAACCAATCTGTTTGATGAGGCACAACATGGATCAATGATGCCCAAAAATTTATGTTTTAGATGATGCTATTCGTCCGATCATTTTCAATATCTTCAGACCGTCATTGTATTTTTTTTTTAATAAGTATCAATTGGTAGGCCACTTTCACAATGGTTAGGATAATCCAATTTGGAAGATTTTTAAGCTATTTTCGATCTAGAGTGGGACCGATCAGGTCAACAGTGTAAATCTTGTTACAGTCTAGGTGAATCATTGCACTATTATATGACAATGAGACAGGGCCCTAGCTTGCAGACCAGGACAAAATTCATTCCTAATTTGTCTCAGTAGAAATTTACATTGTGAAAATGCCAAGATTGCATTATCCAATGGCCAGCCAAATGCTTCCCTTTCTCGAAATTTCCACTCATTGGAAGCCAACACTCTGTCTAGATTCCATGCATGACTTGTGATGTTCAGATTACAAAGACCAAGGTTTTCAAATCCATACAAGAAACCCATGGGAAATCCTACCAGGAAATCATGCTGAGCAAACCGGTTCCTGTTGTGGGGAATGTGACTGTAAGAAATCTTGAGTGCAAAGCACACCTAGATGATGAGATTGCAAGGGAAGCCAACACAACCCACAATATTTTTTTTTCTTTTAAGATATTTTCATCCTCCTCCTCTTTCCTACTATATAAAATATTAAGCTCAGTTTAATCCTATTCGAATGATTAAAATACAATCAACACATTTCGTCCTCTCTATTTGTGATCCAAAGAAGCACACCAAGTATATTCATGGTAAGAGGATTGATCATTGATCAAGATCTGGGATGATACCAATGCCATCAGGTGGGCCACGTATGTTCGACAAAATATCAATGTCATCGAAACCATTATCCTTCCCATTTAAAATTTCCAAACGTATACAAATCCATGTCCAGTTTCAAAATACAAAGCATTAAGGCGATATGATTACATTTCGTTTTCATCTTTTATCTCTATGGAAATGTACTCTATATTGCCTGAAGATATTTGTAGAAAGGAAGATCAGAGTCTATCTATCCAGGATAATGGGTCGCTGATGTGGGAAATGTGACAAAAGAGTATTAAGCAGCGAGCTGTTGCAATAAAGAGGAAGGTACCTTAGGAGAAGGAATTGCAATCCATTGCAATACAGGAAAAATAAGCAGAGAAGAAGATGGTTCCATTGAACGTAAAAGCTATACCTTCCCAGAAAGCTTCTTTTCTCTAATTAGAGATGCTCTGGAAATGCGAAGACCACCTTGTATAGCAGCTCCGATACCATGTGTGATTGTCGACCATGGCAACAAGGGAGATTAGAAGGTGTGAGGAACGGATATGCAACTCCCTGCCTCCATGAGAAGAACAACGAAAGGATAAAAACTCTTGTTATTGTTGCGCAGCACGCCAACAACGCAGTAAGCCTAGATCCAATCTAAGGCCTCACCCACAAATGATAGAAGGAAGAAATATAAACTAGAAATAGATCAAAGCAATCCAAAACAAACCACAAGACAAGATATACGTGGAAAAACCCCAAACTAGGGTAAAAAACCATAGATGCAAAATTCCACTATGAAGAGAAACGAAGATTACAAGGCAATATACTAACCTCTCTCTTGGAAGTACAGAGAAAATCCCTTGCCCACACCTTAGAATAATTTCCTAGAATTCACCTTAACCTAGAATAGCACTAGGGACCCCAATTTATAGTTTTGGCAACTTCCCTTTCCGCATCCCAGTTGCGAAAGGACTTGCGACACGAAATCCGCAAAACTCCTTTCGCATCCCAGTTGCGAAAGGACTTGCGACACGAAATCTGCGAAACTCCTTTCACATCCCAGTTGTGAAAGGACTTGCGACATGAAATCCGCGCAACCTCGACTGGTTGTGGGCGGCCCAAGATGTGGCTCCACTTCTCAACAATCTCCCACTTGGAGACACATCTCCATAAACCTTTGTCTTCTTCATCCGGAGTGCACCAGCTCCCCGTCTTCAAGCCTGAAGA
The DNA here is from genome assembly GCA_021015155.1 of Magnolia officinalis. Taxonomy (NCBI): domain Eukaryota; kingdom Viridiplantae; phylum Streptophyta; class Magnoliopsida; order Magnoliales; family Magnoliaceae; genus Magnolia; species Magnolia officinalis. Next base: position 85,792,468 of record JAJHSJ010000001.1, read on the forward strand.
CCAATCAAAGCTGAACAAAGCTTCAGCTTCTCCCTTGTGACTGCCTTGGTCAGCATATCCACAGGATTCTCACTTGTATGAATCTTCTCCAGAGCAATCGATCCATCTTCCAGTAACGAACGTATGAAGTGATATCTGATGGCAATATGCTTGGTCCTTGAATGAAAGGCTGAATTCTTAGCCAAGTGTATTGCACTCTGACTGTCACTGTATAGCTTACAATCTGCTTGCTTCTTACCCAACTCTTCCATAAAACCTTGCATCCACACCATCTCCTTGCATGCTTTTGTAGCCACAACATATTCTGCTTCTGTCATACTAACAGATACTATCTTTTGTAACTGAGAGACCCAACTGACTGCATCACTACCCAGAGTAAAAACATAACCTGTAGTGCTTCTTCTGCTGTCGATATCTCCTGCCAAATCTGAATCCACGTAGCCTTGTAACTTGATTTCTGATCCACCATAACACAGCCCTACGTCCTTAGTACCTACCAAGTACCTAAGGATCCACTTCACAGCTTCCCAATGTTCCTTCCTGGGGTTGTTCATGAACCTGGTAACAACTCCCACTGTTTGAGCAATGTCTGGCCTCGTGCTCACCATAACATACATGAGACTCCCAATAGCTGATGCGTATGGGACTTTAGCCATGTAGTCCTGTTCCTCCCGCGTCTTTACACCTTGCTCCTTAGATAGCTTGAAGTGGTTGGCTAATGGAGTGCTAACCGGCTTAGCACCTCCCATATTGAATCGATCAAGTACCTTGGCTATGTACTCTGCCTGTGACAAAACTAATTTCTTGTTTTCCCTGTCACGCTTTATTCTCATGCCTAGGATTTGTTTTGCAGCTCCTAAATCCTTCATGACAAATTCTCTAGACAATTGTCTTTTGAGATCTGAGATGTCCTTCATGCTTGAGCCAGCCACAAGCATATCATCAACGTACAGAAGAAGGATGATGTATGACGTATCAAACTTCTTCAAGTAACAACAGTGGTCTACATGACATCTCCTAAAACCATTTCCCGACATGAAACTATCGAACTTCTTGTACCACTGCGTCGGGGCCTGCTTTAGGCCATATAGACTCTTCTTCAGTCTGCACACCTTGTTCTCATTACTGGTGCCACGTATCCTGTCGGCTGATGCATATATATCTCTTCTTCAAGGTCCCCATGAAGAAAGGTTGTCTTAACATCTAGCTGTTCTAGATGTAAGTCCTCTGAAGCCACTATACTCAAGACCATGCGAATCGTAGACATTTTCACTACCGGTGAAAATATTTCAGTGAAATCGATACCTGCCTTTTGTTGAAACCCTTCACAACCAATCTGGCCTTGTACCGTTTCGAACCATCGTGCTCCTCCTTCAGTCTGTAAACCCACTTGTTATGAAGAGTTTCTTACCCTTGGGTAGAGTGACTAGCTCCCATATACGATTAGACTCAAGAGAGTCCATCTCATCATCTATGGCCTGCTCCCACTTAACCCGTATATCTGACTGTAACGCCTCTTCAAAATACTCTGGCTCACCATTATCCGTCAGTAGTAGATAATGTAAGGAGGGTGAGTATCGGACCGTGGGTCTCCTCTCCCGAGTAGACCTCCTCACAACCGGTGTATGCGGCTCTGCCTCATCCTGTGGCGCTTTGTAACACCCATGTCCGGTAACTCTTCCAACTCTACGAATTCCTTTTTCTCGGCCTTATTTTCTTGCACACTGTCCTTATGCATCACTTTTTCATTAAAGACTACGTCTTGCTTTCTGATGATTTTCCTGTTTTCTGTATCCCAGAACCTGTAGCCAAAATCATGCTGCCCATAGCCTATAAACGTGCACCTCCTGGACTTCGCATCCAGTTTGTTTCTGTGTGCTCTGCATCAATGTGAACATATGAAGTGCAACCGAACACTCTGAGATGTGCAAGGTTCACTTCTTTCCCAGTCCACGTTTCTTCTGGTAGCCACCATCCAATGGTGCTGAGGGACTTCTATTGATGAGATATGCGGCAGTATTCACAGCATCTGCCAAAAGGTCTGGGCAACCCTGCATGTAACTCATGCTCCTGGCGCGCTCAAGGATGGTCCTGTTAATGCGCTCAGCCACACCATTCTGCTGTGGTGTCCTGGAATCATTTTCTGATGTTTGATTCCATTTGCCTGCATAATACTCCTCAAACCTCTTATCACAATACTCTCCCCCATTGTCAGATTTAAGACCACTTTACTGTTTTACCTGTCTCATTTTCTACCATAACTTTTCACTTCTTAAATACATCAAATACATCAGATTTATGTTTTAAGAAGTAGACCCACAGTTTTCTACTAGCATCATCAATAAAGGTAACAAAAAACGTGAGCAACCAAGTGATAATACCTGTGCCGGTCCCCACACATCAGTGTGTACAAGCTCCAACAGATGTGTCTTTGGAGCGCGTCCCGTTCTTCGAAGCTTACCCTCTTCTGCTTGCCATATACGCAGTCCTCGCAGAATTCCAAGTCAATAGACTTCAGCCCTGGTAGCTTCCCTTTTGACAATAGCACTTTCATCCCTTTCTCACTCATATGTCCCAGCCTCTGATGCCATAACTGCCCATTCACTCCAGTTAATGCGACTGCGAGTGAACTATACGATCCTGAAGTCATGTACAAAGTACCTCCTTTTTGCCTCGAGATATTACCAAGGCCCTTTTGTGATCTTCCAGTAGTTACTGGTGAATGTCGTCACATAACCGGTATCGGCCAATTGTCCCACTGAGATCAGATTACGTTTCAAACTCGGTACATGTCTGACATCCTTCAATTTCAAGACCGTTCCGTCTTTCTTTGATTTACATGAACATCCCCCTTTCCAACAATATTGCACGGTCATCATCACCCAGGTAGACTCTCCCAAAGTCACCTGACACATAATCACGCAGAACTTCCTTACACGAAGTAGCATGAAACGAAGCACCCGAGTCTATAACCAAAGACTCATCTCGCATCAAGAGACAAGATCAACGCCTCTGTGTCGCTCTCCTCAGACAGATTCACTGAATCCTTCCCGCCTTGAGAGCTTCCTTCTTGTTTCTTGAGCGCCCTGCAATCACGTTTCATGTGCCCCTTCTTGCCGCAATGCCAACACCCATCTTTGTCTTTCGGTCCATTAGACTTCTTTCTCGACTTAGAACGCCCATGTTTATTGCCTCCTTTGTTCAGCGATCTTCTTCTTCCTTCAACGTTTAGAGCATTCCCTGAATCCCCTGAAACTCCTGATGCCTTCCTTCTAGATTCTTCGCTGAGAATTAGACCGGCCACATCATCAAATTTCAGCTTTGTCGATCCTGAAGAATTGCTCACAACAATCACCAAACCATCCCAACTGTCTGGCAATCTGGATAAGATCAATAATGCCCTGACCTCATCCTCAAAAGCAATGCCAACGGATTCAACTGACTCGTGACTGTATTGAACTCGTTTAGATGTTCAGCCACGCTCCCACCATCTGACATCTTCATGTTGAATAGCTGTTTCATAAGATGAACCTTTTGGATGCTGAGGGCTTTTCATACATGGTGGCTAGGGCTTCCATTAATTCTTTTATCATTTTTACCTTGGATATATTGAAGGCGACGCTCTTAGACAAAGAGAGTCGGATCGTTCCTAAAGCCTTCCTATCCAGTAAAAACCATTCATCATCTGTCATCTTTTCTGGTTTCTTCTCTTTTCTCCTAGAGGAATATAGAAGTCCTTCTGATACAGATAATCCTCCATCTGCATCTTCCAGAAGGCAAAGTTTGAACCATCAAACTTCTCAATTCTAGTTTTCCATCTTCTGGCATCGCTCCCAATAGAACTAAACTAGGCTCTGATACCAGTTGTTGCGCAGCACGCCAACATGCAGTGAGCCTAGATCAATCTAAGGCTCACCCACAAACGATAGACAGGAAGAAAATATAACTAGAAATAGATCAAAGCAATCCAAAACAAACCACAAGACAAGATATACGTGGAAAACCCCAAACTAGGGTAAAAAAACACGGATGCAAAATTCCACAATGAAGAGAAACGAAGATTACAAGGCAATATACTAACCTCTCTCTTGGAAGTACAGAGAAAATCCCTTGCCCACACCTTAGAATAATTTTCTAGAATTCACCTTAACCTAGATAGCCCTAGGACCCCAATTTATAGTTTTGGCAACTTCCCTTTCCGCATCCCAGTTACGAAAGGACTTGCGACACGAAATCGCGAAACTTCTTTCGCATCCCAGTTGCGAAAGGACTTGCGACACGAAATCCGCGAAACTCCTTTCGCATCCCAGTTGCGAAAGGACTTGCGATACGAAATCCGTGCAACCTCGACTGGTCGTGGGCAGCCCCAGATGTGGCTCCACTTCTCAACAGTTATATCATAGAATGAAAAACATTTCTGATATCTTACCTTGTTGGATTGATATCTGGCGACTCAAGCATCGAAAGGGTTGAAGAAGCAAGATTTAGGAAGATTTCCTTTTGTAGTTGAATATTGAGGCAAATAACGCATTGATACTCTTATGGACCACCATTGCAAATGGTTGTCAAATCTGTAGAAGCCATCTTTCCGATCGATTACTTGCAGCGAAAGAAGGATTCGAGCGCCGTCTTTACATCGATTTGCCTCCAACTTCATCTTATATTGTTATTTAATGCATTTTTCAAACGCAGGTGAAATATCAGTATGGCACATTTATGTCCAAATGTCGATATCATTGAAAACCAAACAGGCCCTTAGGGAGATCTAGACCATTGATCAATTAGGCCTGCCTTATAGAATTATTATATTCTCTCACTTAGGCTACATCAATCAATGTTTAATGTTTAGATTTGAAAACATATTTTAATTTTGAAGAAAACATCCAAATGGTTAACCAATGCAATTGTTGGATAATATGGGCAATGCTTTTAAAATTTGGTCCATTAAGACTACGAGCATTGAATTGTGGTAGCGATCACAAAATTTAATCTTTACAAAGTGAGAATAAGCACAATCACAAATACCACTAGCCTTAACAACATAGATCAGGGATGGAGTGTGGCACAAGGATTACACATTTAGTGTGATCATTTGTTCCTATTCTCAAAACGTCCTGGAGCTTTCAAATGTCTCTAATGAGATAAGACTTTAGTTCTTCTTACTCAAAACAAAATTATGCATACTTAAAAAGAAGTGGAAATTAAATTTATATTAGAATCATCAAAACTTTATAAGTGAGATATCTTTACATGTCTATGAAAATGGACCATACTCAACTCCCACTAACTGAACACATATATGACTCTCATGAATGTCTCATGCTCCTGAAATAGCATGACGTGGAGCCTTTTAGTGAGTGGATTCGCAATCATCTACTTAGTGCCAATGAATTCCACAGACACTGGATGATTATGTACTCTTTCCTTCATAACATGTTTTGTGATGTGTATATGTTTCAACTTGGATGAGTGCTTGTTGTTACTTAAAAATAAAATGACATACGAGTTATCACAAAAGATTCTCAATGATTTTAGGATATACTCCAATACCCATAAACCTGAGAAGTAACGTTATAACCATAGTGCCCAATCTGAAGCTTCATGACTAGCAACAAAGTTGGCTTCCATGGTGGATGAGGTTGTCATCAATTGTTTCACACTCTTCTAAGACACAGTCCCACCAACCATCATGAAGATGTAGCATAAGGTAGACTTCTTGTATCAACACAACCAAGATAATTTGCGTCCGAGTATCCAACCAACACAAAATGTTTAGACCTTTTATATGTGAGTCTAAAGGTTTTAGTCCTTTATAGGTAGCGCAACACCTTCTTTGTAGCTATTTAATGCTGCATTCCTAGATTGGATAGATACATGTATAAGATTCCAACTACACAAGCAATATTTGGTCGTGTACAGACCTGAGTATACCTTAAGCTCCCTACTACTAATACGGAAATCATTTGCATAATTCTTTTTCAAATCATTTTTAGGACACTGGAACTAGCCAAATTTATCACCATTTACAATGGGTGATCGTCCAGGAGCACGGTTTCGCATGTCATACCTTTTGAGTACCTTATCAATATAAGTTCTCTTTGACAAGCTAAGTAGTATGTGTGATCTGTCTGTCATGACGTATCTCAATGTCGATGACAAAAGAGGTGTCACCAATTCTTTCATCTCAAATATTTGAGACATGAATTTCTTAGTATCACACATCATCCTAATATTATTGCTAGACAACATAATGTCATCCACATACAAAATTAAAATGACGAACTTGCTTCTACTGATATTAACGTAGACACACTCATTTGTAGTGTTTTCAACAAAACCATATGACGAAATCACTTCATGTAACTTTAAGTACCACTATCGTTATGCCTATTTTAACCCATTCATGAATTTCTTGAGTTTGCACACCTTATGTTAGGAGTTATTAGCTGTGAAATCTTTCTATTGCAACATGTAGGTGTTCTCATTTAGATCTCTATTGAGAAATGCAATCTTTACATTTATTTGGTATAGCTCCATATCCATATGAGCCGTGAAAGCCATTATAATCCTAAATTAGTCGTTATTAGATATTAGTGAGAAAGTCTCCCAAAAAACCAATGCCTTTACATTGGTTGAAACCCTTTGCACCAAGTCTAGTTATATATCTTTCAATATTACTCTTGGAGTCCCATTTGGTTTTAAACACACATTGATAACCAATCAAATTTCCTTGGGGTAATTCAACAAGACCCCAAACTCTATTTTCCTTCATAGATTTCAACTTATCCTTTATGACATCAATCCATTGAGAGGAGTTAGCACTTTGTCCTGTGTAAAGGATTCAAAATTCCTTTCCACCCCAATTCAAACCCGTGCTCCCATATACGATGTAATTATCTGAAATCGGGGGTCTCTTCTCTCTGTGTGATCTTCTTAATGGCTCATCATCTTGAGTTTGATTTGATTTTCTTTTTCAGTGGATTGTATAGGAGGTTCATTGTGGTGATCTACAGTGATTATAGGCTCACCTGCAGGATTTATACCCACATGGTCAAGAATGACTATGATGGGAGTCATAGTCCGCTCTTACTTGAATAAAAAATTCCTAATATTTGTACTCTAACTATTTTTAATATCCTTTTTGAATATGACATTCATAGTCTCAATAATATTGAGGGAGTAAAAAGATAATAGAATCAATAACCTTTTGACCTTTCTAGGTATCTTATAAACAAAGAACTTATGGTTCTATGATTCATCTTTCTTTTATGTGGGTTATATACTTTACCCTTAGCAGGACATCCCCGTACATGGAGATATCGGAAATTTGGTTTTCTCCAATTCCATAGGTCAACAGTGGTTTTCCTTATAGCCTTGCTGGGGACCTTGTTAAGGATATGAACTGTAATTTTAATCGCATCACCCCAAATAGATTCTACCAATGTTGAATTGTCCATCATGCTACGAACCATGTCCATTAGGGTTCAATTGTGTCTTTCAGCTAAACAATTCGGCTATGGAGTTCCAAGTATGGTATATTGAGCTTTAAAGTATCCATTTAAGCATATATTCTTCTTTAGTTTCAAAATCACCTCGCATACAGAAAACACTCATTAGTATCACAGTTTAGCGTTCAAATAAATGGAAACTAGTGCAATCAAAAGGATAAATATGCAATATTTAGGCTTGATTAGAAGTCTAGACACATTAGTCTGAGACATGATTATGAGAGAAAATTGATTTAAAATGAAATTATTGTTATCATTTATGTGAAGTCAAGTAATAACTTGATTGACCCTTTTAGAAAATCTCTTACAAAAGAAGTGATAAAGACAATATCTAGAGGGATGGTTAGAAACTTTTTGATTAAAATATCTACTGTCGATAAAAACCCAACGTAAATTAGGAAATGACTAGTTCTTAGGTTCAATGGGTATAAACAAGTCACTGATACATTGTAAGTTAGCGGAGTTTTGTCAATCCTCGTTACTCTTTGATGCAAATTATTTCGTTAAAGAGGCTTCAATAACAATTGAATCAGAGGCAGCACTCAGGGAACTACTCCAAAAACTGAAGATTTGTATATTATGGGATGTTGTTATCTCGAGCTAACCTTCGATTCTGAACTGCTTACTAAATACCTCCGTCAATAAGCATCATCTAAGGAAAACTTTGTAGAGGTGAGTAAGATCATAAATTGGCTTAGCACGACCAATTGCGCTGGGTTTAGACACACCAATTCAATCACACCATGCTTCAAGCTGTACAAGCTTATCGTACTAGACTGATGGAGCAACTCAAGGAGCAGGAGCGTTCCTTTTTTACCAAAGATGTAATCGTCATAAAAGACCTTTCATTTCTGGATGAACAGATCGACATCTACCAGATGCGGTTGAAAATAAGTCTCAGCGCAAAGTTAGAGGCTGAGAATAGGGTTTCTTCAAATAATATTCGTGCTAACCGGCTGCTTCACCTTCTACCAATTATCATCAAGAGGGGGGCCGATTAGGCACCAAAACAAAAGAAGAATGAAGCTAAGATGCAAGCTCTCCTCCTAAAATTCGAGAGGATGAAGATTTGAATCACTCGGTCGTTTTAAGTTTCCCTTGTTATTTTTCTTTCTGCACGTGTAATGTGGTCGATGACCGACAATGCCATTAAATAAATCTCCCTTTTTATCAATAAAATTGATATTCTAGCAAGGTAAGGGATGTTTTCTTTTCGGGAACTAAATCTTCTAGCATTGATCATGGCTAGGGATGTTCAGAAAAGATAACGGGTTCGAACAATGTTTCCATAGCTAATCAAGTCTCTCTATCAGAAATCGGTTACTCCACACATAGCAATTTTTTATTCATATGCTGACTTAGCAGGAGTAAATACGTAATGTTCCTCAAGGAACCCTATTTATTTCATTGTGTCCCCCCATATTTTTGGAAATGAATCGTTAACTTAGCAGTCTGCTTTGGGTTCCCAACCATCGAACCTTATCTAACGCGTGCATTTATTACTCATTTTGATGTCAATAAAAAGTACTCCCCACTCAAATTTGAAGCACACCATGAACTGGAAACCTCAGCAGCCAGCCTTGACGACATGACTTCTTCCACTTTCTTCTCCCAATCCATAAGGGCCTGTTTGATTTTTCAAATTCACTTTAAATGCCCTGTAAATAACCAATTATTGCAATTTCACCTATTTAAAAATAAGCAGGTATTTCTATAAGACCCTGTCCATTCTGTACATTTTCTATGTCAATGTGCACGATGATCGACGCCCTTGGTGAGACTTAAACTAGCCATGCATAGTGCACACCGATTGACCGGAACCCCAAGGCCTCGAAACCTATTTCATATCGACCACCCCATCGCCGCGATCGCGGAGGTACCACCCATGCATCTGTACGACGCTCCGTTAATGAGATACACCACGAAGAATCGTTGGTGTATCATGTGCGCATGTCGCCATATACTTCATTCCACACATATGCACAACACATGCCATGCACACATGCACCATGTCACACATGGGTAAGAGAATCTCTACTCATATGTGTGATGTCACACACCAATACCCCTCCTCTCTCATGTGTGTCCAAAGTCAACTCTTCTCCATACCATATTTTATGCATGACCTCATCACACCATAACTCCCCATGTCCCCTAATACACCCTTAAGTCCTAATCATGCACAAATTTTCATAATCCTAGCCTAAGCTAACCATAATCACATTAACCTAACCTAACCACATTTTTATCCATTTCTCTACAAATACTCCTCCATCCCTTAACATTTTCACCATTTTTCAACAATAAGAGAGAGAGAGAGAAAGAGAGAGAGAGAGAGAGTGATCTTGGTGCGCCATCAATCCCATCCCTTCCATCCATCCCAACCATCCATCCCTTCCATCCATCTCAACCACCCATCTAGTCCATCAAGGTGAGTACACCCTCCCCACTCATTCTTATTTTGTTTTCATTGTGTTTATGGATGGTGAAGATGATGATCTAATGTTAGAGGTAGTGTGGATGATGAAGATAATATGATTAAGGTGACGATAATTATAATTCTGATAATGATATGATTAATGGTGTGGATGTATAGGAGAAAACATACAAAACTGAATGGTTAAAGACTTCATGTGGGACCCATTGATGGTGGGCCCCACCAAAATATATGTATGTCATCCAAAGAGTCCAAGTGTGGCCCATTGGGCTGGCCACACACACACCCATGCACACACATGCACTTGATATTAAAAGAGAGAGAGAGAGAGAGAGAGAGAGAGAGAGAGAGAGAAGGGAGAGATGTTGCTGCCAGCGTCCAGAGGACGGGCTGGATCGTCCTCATGTGGGCCCCACCTATGAAAAACCAGAAAATATAATAATAATAATAATAATAATAATAATAATAATAATAATAATAATAAATAAATAAATAAATAAATAATAGCATGCTGGACGCTATTGCTGTTAGCATCCAAAGGACACTGCAGAAAGCAGCGTCCTGCTGCTTGTGTTAGGCAAGGACGGTGGGTCCTACCACAGGCCCCATTATGATGTATGTCGAGCATCAACACCGTGCATTTGATGGGTCCCCTTTAGAAATTGGGATACCTCAAAAATTAGTCGTACACAGAACTCAGGTGGCCCACACCATCTAAAATCATGTGAAGACATGGTTATAACATATAAAAGCACTTACTGGGGCCCGCCTGAAATTTGGATGCATCTGAAACTTGGTCTAACCCCCTTAACCAAGTGGGACACACATAATGGATGGGTTGGATTTGTGAACCACGCCTCGGTGGCCCCCTTAACCAAGGGTAACCCTCTCAACTTGTGCGTGTGGTAAGGCCCGCATGTGCCACAGAATGATTTGATTTAGAGCCCCAGGCCCACCATGGATTAGTACACCTAACTGATGGTGTTAAGGCCGACACACATCACGATGGGTCACACACAACTCAACCTCATGGGAAATCCCCATGGACTCCACTGCATAGGACCCATTGTGAAATCCATTGATGTGTGGGCCCAAGAATGTTAAGGCCCATTTTGAGTGAATGCCATGTGGGCCCATCAGTGCTAGTCTTGTTTAGACCAATCATTGGGCCTCTTCGGCAAGAGTTTGTAATCTCCATGTGTTGAATGTATGACGACCTGATATTGTAATTTTTGAAGTAATGATGATGAATCTCTTAAATGGGCTGTTTGTGGAAACCTAATGGACCACCCAACAAGTCATACAAGTAGGTTATGGCAACCCATTAACTGATCTATTCTAGTAGGTAGCCGTTTGTGGTAACAAACAAACATTATTCATGTGTTGGTTGTGATTATCTATGCTTGTGATGGTGGGACATGTGTAATGAGGGTGTATATGATGATGATATATGGAGGAGGTTGGATACTATGATAATACATGTGTACACCTATGCCTATGTGAGCCTAAGGACTAAGTGGGGCCACCTCATGAACCGCCTGGAATTACTAAAAGTGTGCTAAGGGTTGATTCGTGGCATGATACCTGTATATAAACCCATTATGAACCCATTGAGGTGGACCACTTAATCCTTACATGCCAATGAATGTGTCGGTGGCGCGACCATTTTAATAAACCATATACGATTCTTGTTGTGTGTTATGATGTCTTGATAACTAGCAAAAAAAATGGAGAGGATCTGTACACGCTTATGATGCGGAAGGTATAAATACTTGCATAACCTTCTTGACCCTGTGTAGGGAGTGTACACCAGACTATTGTTATAATTATTTGACATTGTGGTAGTTTTCGGCTAGCCTACTGTGTTGCACATGTTGGATTTATGTACACACATGCATATACATGCATCATGGACTTGATTTGCATATTGTATGCAGTGTGATCATGCATGGATGCATGTGCATATTGAGATCACAGGATGATGATGGTACATTTTGTGCGTATGTTGCACATATATCCGGTCCAAGATGACCATGGATCGAGGTTGGATGTGGATGGGAGAGGAGCCCGATTGACCTTAGAGCTACCTTGGGTGCATACATGACGTAAATGCATAGTATTATTCGTGTGTAAAAATATTTCCTGGTGTGCTTGTGTATATCATAGCATATATCATAACATCCTTGTGTGACGGATGGAACACCACAGCAACATCGTGGTTGTACTGATGAGACCACCACAGGGGCAACGTGGTTGATATATGAGGACACCGGAAATTTGGGTTTCCTTATACTGGGTCCCAGACCCCTGAATGAAACTCTCTAAACCTGGCGGATGTCATAGGTCACCTGGTGCCGAAGACCATAGTAGGCCTGACTCCCGTCGATGCGGTCAGGTGAGAAGAGGTTCGGCCATGCCTAGCTGAAGAGTTGGAGCAAATTTAGTTCGGTTTCACCAACCCCTGAAATGGGTCCACTACCGACGTGCTGAGTGGTTATTGGCATGGCTATAGGCCCCCCACTGACAAGGCGGGTATGCGAGGCCTCTATTCAATAAGTTTCGGACTTGCTCTGGATACTAGGCCTCGATGATTCCCAATAATAATAACTGTATTGTGATGTGGATTTTTAGAGGAGGACCTGCATGCCTACATATACACAGCATACCATTACATATCATCACTTGCATTGCATCCTATCCACTTGGCTTTATGTAGAATTACATATCACCATGTTTCAATTTGTGTACTCTGATATTTTGATTGTTATTGCATGCTTGTACACTACGCACACATGAGTGTACTCAGTAGGCTTTTTGCCTAAGCTTCCTTTCTCCCATTTTTTTCTAGGGCAGGAGTAGCTTGGTGGACTTAGCTTTTTGGATACATCTTGTCTAGGCTATATTTTGGCGATGCCTTCATTTTTGTACATTTTGGAAAAACATTGTACTTGTATTATGACTAAATCTATAATGAAGGTTGTTGCTTGGTATTATGATCACGGATCTTTATGCTCAGATATATAACAAAAAAAAAAATCATTAAAAAAGTCTTCCTTGTGGTGCACTGAACTCAGGACTTGGTGTATGGAAGTCAAGTGTCGGATTCAGGGCATTACGGAAGCTATCCGTTCCTGGATTTGGGGTGTGACAGAAGGTGGTATTAGAGCATAAGATTTGGGATCACTTATGAGTAAAGTCAACAGTTGGAAAACATAGAAGAACTTAAACTAAGTATCCCACCGTCATTGGTCAAGAACCTAGAAGCTATTAGTAACCTTGATTTGTATGAATATTGAGATATGAATCAAGGATTCCCAGTTTAAGAACTTACATTGATGCAGGATTTTGGTTTTAACGAACCTAGAGATGTGAATTTAGGATTCCCGCCTTGAGAATTAACCCTAGGATAAGAATTACTACTAGGAAACCTAGAAAACTATTCTTGGCACCCTAACGTGTGCGTAGAGTGCGAAAGCTCTTCCTAAAATGAGAACCTTCATCTCCTTTGTAGATCATGCCGCCGTGTAGGGCCCAAACTCGAGCTGCAATGACCCAACAAGCTCCGACCGCCCCTAATGACACTCAGTCGATCCGAGGATTTTTCGCAAGTATGATGTCATGGATGGAGTGCCAAGAGCGGCGTTCGACTGAGGGTTCCGTACCTCCTGCCTAGGAAAATATAGGCACGTTGTTGAAAGAGTTTTGGCGTATGAATCCCCCAAGTTTCATAGGAGAGTCGGACCCGATGGCTGCAGATAGGTGGAGAGCTCAGTTGGAGATGATTTTTACTGTGATAGGGTGTACAGAGGAGTAGAAGGTCACCCTAGCCGTTTTCCTACTAGAGGGGGAGGCAGAGCAATGGTGGGAATTGGTTTCCCGATCGGCAAAACCTGGTACCGTGTGGAATTGGAGTGCATTTTGTGACCGGTTCAAGCAGAAGTACTTTCCAAGCAATGTCCGACAGAAGAAGGCAAAAGAATTCGAGACACTTCAGCAGGACGAAATGACCGTAACCCAATATGAGGCCCATTTTGTAGAGTTGTCCAGGTTCGCTTCACACTTGATTGCGAATGAGAAATTAAAGGGCCGAAGATTTGAACAGGGGTTGCGGGGTGTGCTTCAATCCCATGTAGTAGCGCAAAAGCTTCCGACATATGATGAGGTAGTGGATCGAGCATTAGTAATTGAGGCCGACCTTGAGGACCAATTGAGCGACAGAGACCAGAGAAGAGACGAAAAAGGGAAGAGGAATGTGCAACAGAGTGGGTTGTGGCGTGCCCAGAAGAGGCAGGCAGTCAGACCCGCCACCAGAGCATCAGCCGCACCAACCCATAAATCATTTGGAGGATCATGTTTTTAGTACTGAGGAGTTGGGCATATGAGTCGTCAATGCCCCAGTCAGCAGCAGTCCCAACAGCAGAGGCCTCCTCAACAGCAACAGAGAGCTCCATTTCAGGCCTCCACCTCAGTCCCACCAGCAGCAGCTGCAGCCGTAGCAACCACAGTATCCAAGGCCCCAACATCCACTACCAAGACCACAACAGCAGCAGAGATAACACCCAAGACACCAGCAACATCGCTAACAGAGGGGACATGCACCTCCCCAAACAGCTCTGGCTCATGTTTATGCATTGCAGGAGAGGGATCCTCAGTCCTCTAGAGACATAGTGGAAGGTATTCTTATCGTATGTTTGACTCCTGCTAGGACTTTAATTGATTCTGGTGCTTCTCATTCCTATATATCTGAGGATTTTATGCATTCCTTAGATTTGCCTATAGTAGAAGTTGGGGAAGGGTTGTTAGTTGCAACGCGCTTAGGAAAGTCTGCAGTTTTGGACCTAGTGTGCCCATCTTGTCCTGTGTATGTGGGGTAGTTTGAGATGCCAACCAATTTGTTCGTGCTAAGGATGACTGAGTTCGATGTAATTTTGGGAATGGATTGGTTGGCTAAGTATCATACTGTGGTAGATTGCTTTGAGAAGGCAGTTATATTCGATATTCTCGGCTAGCCACAGTTTCAGTATGTTGCGGCGCCTAGAGAAGGGCCATTAGAGGCACTTATGGCTTGCGTGTAGGAGGAGCAGTCAGTAGTGCGCATCAATTAATTGTCAATCGTTTGTGGCTTTCCAGATGTCTTTCAGGAGATTCCAGGTTTACCACCTAGGAGGGTTGTGGAGTTTTGTATTGATATGTAGCTTGGTACCACACTGATCTCAAAGGCCCCGTATCGTATGGCACCGATGGAGTTGAAGGAGCTACAAAACCATTTAGATGAGTTGCGCGAATTGGGATTTTATTCGTCCAAGCAATTCTCTATGGGGTGCACCAGTGCTTTTCGTAAAGAAGAAGGATGGATCATTGAGGCTCTGCATGGACTACCGCGAGCTCAATAAGGTCACTTATCAAGAATAAATATCCTCTCCCGAGGATAGATGACCTGTTTGATTAGTTGCGAGAGGTGTAGTACTTCTCAAAGATAGATTTGAGATCCAGGTATCATCATGTGCGAGTTCAAGAAGAGGATATCCCAAAGACAGCTTTTCGGACCCGCTATGGTCACTTTGAGTTTCTGGTCATGTCGTTTAGACTGACTAACGCACTAGTAGTTTTCATGTAATTGATGAATGAAGTCTTCCGCCCGTTCCTGGATCAGTTCGCTGTCGTATTCATTGATGATATTTTGGTTAACTCGAGGACCTGGGAGGAGCATGAGCAACATTTGGAGATAGTCCTATAGACTCTGGGTGAGCAAGAGTTGTATGCCAAGTCGGAGAAAAGTGAATTTTGGTAGGAGGAGGTGAATTTCCTCAGGCATGTGATCGCTCGAGAAGGAGTGAATGTCGATCCTGCGAAGGTCGAGGCAGTGTTGCAGTGGAGGCAACCCAGTAACGCCACTAAGATCCAGAGTTTCTTGGGTTTAGCAGGCCATTACCGGCATTTTATTGAGGATTTTTCGCGCATTTCACCCCACTGACCAAGTTGACCCGTAAGGGATCACCGTTTGTATAGAGTGATGCCTGTGAGTGAGCATTCGTAGAGTTGAAGACTCGCCTAACGAAACCACCGGTCCTCACCCTCCCCTCTGGAGGTGAGGGATTTGTGGTGTATACTGATGCTTCACATATTGGGCTTGGTTGCATATTAATGCAACATGGAAAGGTTGTAGCTTACGCATCTCGTCAGCTCAAGGTTCACGAGTAGAACTACCCCGCGCACGATCTCGAGTTGGTAGCAATTGTCTTTGCATTGAAGATTTGGAGACACTATCTGTATGGGGTGAAGTTTGAGCTCTTTTCATACCATAAAAGCCTCATCTCTTTTCCCAGAGTGAGTTGAATATGAGGCAAAGGCGATGGATGGAACTATTGAAGGATTATGATTTTACTTTGCAGTATCACCTAGGTAAGGCGAACGTAGTGGCTGACGCTTTGAGTCACCAGCCGCGAGGCATGATTGCACAGCTTATGGTTCGAGAGTGGAGGATGCTTAAGGACGTAGCAGATTTTGATTTTTAGTTAAGACTGCAAACTTCTATAACGGAGCTTTCGAACTTATCGATTCAGCCTTCTTTGGTATTTAGAGTAATCGAGGCTCAACAGGTAGATCAATCATTGCAGGCTCGTAGAGTAAAGGCTGAGGGAGGTAAGCAACCAGATTGGAAGATTGGGTCTGATGGTGGATTGCGCTACCGAGGCAGATTGTGTGTTCCAGCCATAATAGAACTGAGGCAGGAGATCTTAAATGAAGCGCATCGATCTAAGCTCACTATCCACCCAGGCTCCACCAAGATGTATCACGATATGAAGAGGCAATATTGGTGGAGTGGAATGAAGCGCGAGATTGCCAAGTATGTGTCCCAATGTGACATCTGTCAGCGTGTGAAGGCTGAGCATCAATATCCCGTTGGTCCTTGCAGCAGTCAGAGGTTCCAAGGTGGAAGTGGGAGCATGTTACCACAGATTTCATTATGGAGTTGTCGAGAACTCAGCATGGTCATGATGCCATCTGGGTTATCGTTGATCGCCTGACGAAGTCAGCGCACTTTTTGGCGATACGTTCTTCCTGGTCGAAAGATCGATTGCGAGGCTATTCATTGATGAGGTCGTGAGGCTGCATGGTATTCCAGTTTCGATCGTATCCGACCGTGATACGATGTTCACATTGCAGTTTTGGAGGAGTTTTCAGAGGACATTGGGGACTACCTGGAGATACAACACCGCATATCACCCACAAACTGATGGGCAGACTGAGAGGGTCAATCAGATCCTTGAGGACATGCTTCGAGCGTGTACCTTGATTTCTCCGGTAATTGGGACGACCACTTGCCTTTAGCCGAGTTCGCATATAATAATAGTTATTAGGCGACCATTAGCATGGCTCCCTTTAAGGCTCTATATGGTAGACCTTGTCAGTCCTCGAGCTGTTGGAGCAAGATTGGAGAGCATTGTTTGCTACGTCCTGAGGTTGTACAGAGGACTTTCGAGAAGATCGATATTATCAGGCAGAGGATGCGTACAGCCCAGAGCAGGCAGAAGAGTTATGCTGATCGCAGGTGGAGGTCCTTAGAGTTTGCTGTAGGTGACCGAGTTTATCTCAAGGTCTCACCCATGAAGCGTGTAGTTCGATTCAGATGTAAGGGGAAGCTCACCCCTAGATATATAGGACCCTTTGAGATTGTGAAGCGCATCAGAGCAATAGCGTATCAGCTTACCCTACCTCCTCAGTTGTCTGGCATGCACAATGTGTTTCATGTTTCGATGTTGTGAAAGTGTGATCCAGGCACAGTACCTGTTATTGATTGGCAGCCGCTCGAGGTTCGTGAGGATGTGTCATACGTTGAGAATTGGTTCGTATTCTCGACCGGAAGGAGCAAGTCCTCCGGACAAAGGTTGTCCCACTAGTTAAAGTTTAGTGGGGACATCATACTGAGGACGAAGCATCATGGGAACGTGAGGCTAATATCCGTGAGAAATACCCTCACCTGTTTAATGTATAAAGAATAATCTCTTATTAGATGATATATATTGATATTTGGTCTCCATACTGATCACTTGCATGTGAAAATTTCGAGGACAAAATTTTTATTAGGAGGGTAGATTGAAAGACCCTGTCCATTCCGTACATTTTCTAAGCTTATCTGCACAATGATCGACGCCCATGGTGAGACTTGAACTAGCCGTGCATAGTGCACACTCGACTGACCGGAACCCCAAGGCCTCGAAACCTATTTCATATCAACCGCCCCATCGCCATGATATCGAAGGTACCACCCATGCATCTGTACAACACTCCGTTAGTGAGATACGCGAGAAGAATCGTTGGTGTATCATGTGCACATGTCGCTATATACTCTATTCCACACATGTGCACAACACATGCCATGCACACATGCGTCGTGCCTCACATGGGTGAGAGAATCTCTACCCATGTGTGTGATGTCACACACCCATACCCTCCTCTCTCATGTGTGTCCAAAGTCAATTCTTCTCCATAGCATATCCTATGCATGACTTCATCACACCATAACACCCCCTATCCCTTTAATACACCATTAAGTCCTAATCATGCACAAATTTCCATAATCCTAGCCTAAGCTAACCATACTCACATTAACCTAACCTAACCACATTTTTATCTATTTCTCTACAAATACTCCTCCATCCCTTAACATTTTCACCATTTTCCTATAATAAGAGAGAGAGAGAGAGAGAGAGAGAGAGAGGAGTGATCTTGGTGGGCCATCAATCTCATCCCTTCCATCCATCTCAACCATCCATCCCATCAATCCCATCCCTTCCATCCATCTCAACCATCCATCTAGTCCATCAAGGTGAGTACACCCTCCCCACTCATTCTTATTTTTTTTCATTATGTTTATAAATGGTGAAGATGATGCTCTAATGTTAGAGGTAGTGTGGATGATGAAGATAATATGATTGATAGAGAAGATAATTATAATGATGATAATGATATGATTTTAAAAAGTGATATTTACTATCAAAACTATTAGGGCCCACTGTGATGTTTCTACGTGCCTAAACATATTGAATATTGGACTCATTGGGTTTGCCACGAGCCGGAGAACCCAGCAGACGGGCTGGATCGCCTCATGTGGGCCCCACCTAGGAAAACCAGAAAATAATAAATAAATAAATAAATAACATCATACCAGATGCTGTTACTATCAGCTTCCAAAGGACGCTGCAGAAAGCAGCGTCCTGCTGCTTGTGTAAGGCAGGGACGGTGGGTCCCACCATAGACCCCATTATGTTGTATGTCGAGCATCAACACCGTGCATTTGATGGGTCCCCTTTAGAAATTGGGATACCCAAAAAGTTAGCCGTACACGAAACTCAGGTGGCCCACACCATCTAAAATCATGTGAAGACATGGCTATAACATATAAAAGCACTTGCTGGGGCCCGCCTGAAATTTAGATACATTTAAAACTTGGTCTGACCCCCTTAACCAAGTGGGAACACATAATGGATGGGCTGGATTTGTGAACCATGCCACGGTGGCCCAACAAATGATTATGAATGTTTTAAAAGAGGGTAACCCTCTCAACTTGTGCATGTGGTGAGGCCCACATGTGCCACAGAATGATTTGATTTTAAGCCCCAGGCCCACCATGGATTGGTACATCTGACTGATGGTGTTGAGGGCCGACACACATCACGTTGGGTCACATGCAACTCAACCTCATGGGAAATCCCCATGGACTCCACTGCATAGGACCCATTGTGAAATTCCATTGATGTGTGGGCCCAAGAATGTTAAGGACCATTTTGAGTGAATGCCATGTGGGCCCATCAGTGGTAGTCTTGTTTGGACCAATCATTGGGCCTCTTCGGCAAGAGTTTGTAATCTCCATGTGTTGAATGTATGGCGAATCGATATTGTAATTTTTGAAGTAATGATGATGAATCTCTTAAATGGGCAGTTTGTGGAAGCCTAATGGACCACCCAACAAGCCATACAAGTAGGTTATGGCAACCCATTAACCGATCCATTCTAGTAGGTAGTCGCTTGTGGTAACAAACAAACATTATTCATGTGTTGATTGTGATTATCTATGCTTGTGATGGCGGGATATGTGTAATGAGGGTGTATATGATGATGATATATGGAGGAGGTTGGATACTATGATAATACATGTGTACACCTATGCCTATGTGAACCTAAGGACTAAGTGGGGCCACCTCATGAACCGCCTGGAATTACTAAAAGTGTGCTAAGTGTTGATTGGTGGCATGATACCTGTATATAAACCCATTATGAACCCATTGAGGTGGACCACTTAATCCTTACATGCCAATGAATGTGTCGGTGGCGCGACCATTTTAATAAACCATATGCGATTCTTGTTGTGTGTTATGATGTCTTGATAACTAGTAAAAAAAATGGAGTGGATCTGTACACTCTTATGATGCGGAAGGTATAAATACTTGCATAACCTTCCTGACCCTGTGTAGGGAGTGCACACCAAACTATTGTTATACTTATTTGACATTGTGGTAGTTTTCGGCTAGCCTAGTGTGTTGCACATGTTCGATTTATGTACACGCATGCATATAAATGCATCATGGACTTGAGGTGCACATTATATGCAGTGTGATCATGCATGGATGCATGTGCATATTGAGATCACAGGATGATGATGGTACATTTTGTGCGGATGTTGCACATATATCCGGTATAAGTTGACCGTGGATCGAGGTTGGATGTGGATGGGAGAGGAGCTCGATTGACCTTAGAGCTACCTTGGGTACATACATGCCGTAAATGCATAGTATTGCTCATGTGCAAATATATTTCCTGGTGTGCTTGTGTATATCATAACATATATCATAACATCCTAGTGTGACAGATGGAACACCACAGCAACATCGTGGTTGTACTGATGAGACCACCACAGAGGCATCGTGGTTGGTATATGTGTACACCGAAAATTTGGGTTTCCTTATACTGGGTCCCAGACCCCTGGGTGAAACTCCCTAAACCTCGAGTGGTACCCTCGAGCCTCATCGTCAAGACCGGGCAGATTCCATAGGTCACCTGGTGCCGAAGACCATAGTAGGCCTGACTCCCGTCGACGCGGTCAGATGAGAAGAGGTTCGGCCGCGCCTTGCTGAAGAGTTAAAGCAAATTTAGTTGGGTTTCACCAACCCCTGAAATGGGTCCACTACCGGCGTGCTGAGTGGGTATTGGCATGGCTATAGGCCCCCCACTGACAAGGCGGGTATGCGAGGCCTCTATTCAATAAGTTTCAGACTTGCTCTGGATACTAGGCCTCGATGATTCCCAATAATAATAATTGTATTGTGATGTGGATTTTTAGAGGAGGACCTGCATGCCTACATATACACAGCATACCTTTGCATTCATCACTTGCATTGCATCCTATCCACTTGGCTTTATGTAGAATTACATATCACCATGTTTCAATTTGTGTACTCTGATATTTTGATTGTTATTGCATGCTTGTACACTACGCACACATGAGTGTCCTCACTAGGCTTTTTGCCTAAGCTTCCTTTCTCCCATTTTTTTCCAGGGCAGGAGTAGCTTGGAGGACTTAGCTTTTTGGATACATCTTGTCTGGGCTATATTTTGGAGATGCCTTCATTTTTGTACATTTTGGAAAAACATTGTACTTGTATTATGACTAAATCTATATTGAAGGTTGTTACTTACTATTATGATCACGAATCTTTATGCTCAGATATATAACAAAAAAAAAAAATCAGTTAAAAAATCTTCCTTGTGGTGCGCCGAACTCAGTACTTGGTGTATGGAAGTCGAGTGTCGGATTCGGGGCATTACGGAAGCTGTCCATTCCCGGATTTGGGGTGTGACAATTTTTACTTCGAAAAACAGTCCAAAATGACTGGCTTAAAATTGTAGGCCCCACCGTGATGTATATGACATATCCGCATTGTCCATCCATTTTACCAGAACATTTTGAGGCATGAGCTAAAAAAATGAGGGAAATCCAACATTCAAGTTGTCCACACCAAACTAAACAGTGGACCTAGGAAGTTTTTAACGATGGGTGTTTAATTCTCTTTTTCCTGTGGTGTGGTCCACTTGAACTTTGAATTTGCCTCTTTTTTTGGCTCATGCCCTAAATTCAATTGGCATAACTGATGGACGGTGTGGATAATCCACACATATCACGATGAGCCCCACATATATTTGGTAGCATCCTCGATTTTAGCATTGAAAAAAGTAGGAGTCAAATCAACCCTCGGGAATGATGTGGTAATTACCAAAGGAAACCGTTATTACTCATTTGCAACGCATTTACATTTACTTTAAAATATCAAACATGCACCAAGGGTTTTGGAGAAAATCCTCGAAGGAGGGATTGACTCCTTCTCCCACTCCACCTTCCTCCGCGACACTCATCCCTTAGGGATGCTATCGAAGAAGCCAAGACTGATGAATCTCTACAAGAGGTTCTTAACGTCATTTCGGACCTCCAATGGCTTGGAGAGGCATACTTCAAGGCTAACTTTGAGCTCGAACGATGAGTTTCCCCACTGATGGAACTCACATCCCTCCGTGCCGAATCTGCAGCTCTTTTAGCTCTCTATGATGCATCTTGGAAGAATTAACTACACTGGATTCGTCAACATAGCTTCGACAAAGAGATGTTACAATACATGGACGTTATACTTAGCAACTTCTTCACTAACCTCTCAGAGGCTCAACGGCTCTATCTAGACTATGATCGACCGCACAAATAGGACCTAAGAAACTTCATTGAGTCCCAGATAGAATTCTATCGGGATTGTGAAGAGTCCAGCAAGTTTGAGAGGTTAGAGGCTGAGTAAGAGTATGCAACCGTTGACCACCGCATCAATGAGGTCAGCAACCTTCTTCGCAAGCTCATAAATCAGTAGCCATCATGGAGAAATAAACGTATAATGGCCCTAAAGGCCAAGGAGTTGGCTACCAAAAATTTTGAAGAACTCAAGGCATCTTACCAGTAACTCGGCCGATTGACCGAGCATATATATTTTTTGTTCCCTTTTTGTAATAATCGAATGGCCTATATTTTAAGGCCTTTTTATTTTATTTTTAAAAAATTTACTAATCCTTTTGTCCTTTAACTTCACCGGGCTTGTGCCTTGATAGCTTTGTACAATGAGGTGAAATGAGGTTTCAAGAATCGGCCATTTATCGGAACCTTCATGATCTTTCCATATCCCTTAAAACATATGCTCCTCCTTTAAGAACCTGGACAACAACGTATGGTCTATCCTATGTGGGAAACCATTTTTTATAGAAAGTATGGTCTTTCTAACTAATAAGTAATATCACCTTCCATACCATATCTCGTACACCAAAAGAATTTCCCTTTCACCCTCTTGTTATAAGCACGAGCAACTATCGCTTTGTGGGCGATGATTAAGTCAAGGTTACTTCTATAAACTCAGGAGGAGTTAATTTGGCCTGATAAGTAGTCCACAAAGATGACACAATTGAAATGGCGGTAAAGACCGCACTAGTTGAAGAAGGAATATGCCAATATGTCCTAGAGGGGGGGTGAATAAAACTTTTTAAAGATTTTATATTTTATTTAAAAATCCTACTTCACTAATCCTGTCATCATGCAAGTATCAGGATTACCCAAATGTAACTCTTATGGCTTCCAAGCCCGGAAGAGAATCCAATCACAAACTATCTTAGAAGTAAGCAGTATGCAAGCTAGCTTATGATGGATATGACTACGTAGGTGTGTGCGGTGTGATCAAACATTCAGATAAGGAAGTATTAAAGCAAATCACACAATTGTAAAAATAACAATCTCAAACACAGTCATTTTATAGTGGTTTGACGATAAGTCTACAAAACTCCCGGTAACCGCACTCAACCCTTGAGTGTACCGGATTTCACTAAGGAGGTTTCACAACGGTTCACCTCAAACCTAAGGTTTTAAATCAGGTTCACCTTCAACCTTTACAACTTACACTGAGGCTGACTGTTTATGCTCTCACGAGCAAGGGTCAACACAACGCACACACTTTTAAGCACACTGGCCAAGGATCTTCAACAAGACCCTACTGGAGGTTTCTACACGGTTGACCTCAAACTCGAGGTTTCACACGGTTCACCTCAAACCCAAGGTTTTACACGATTCACCTCAAACCCAGAGTTTTATTGGTTCACTCCTAACCAGATGTTTATGCTCTCCATAGAGCAAGGGTCCACACAACACACCCACCACGTACACTCCCGCCGGAGGCCTACTTGAGGACTTCAAAGGGTGAGAACCACTTAAGACTCAATCCTAGAAAGGAATGATCACAAGTGTTCTCTTGGACTCTGGATACTTACAAATAAGCTGATGAGTCTCGTTTAACACAATACCGAAGATCTCCTGCTCCTTGTTGACGAAGAGTCTTCTGCTTCCTTGATCTGCAACACAAAATGATGTACCAATACTAGGCTTCGGGTTGGGTCAAGGTTATAATGGAATCCTACTCTCTAAAGGTTTTTCTATAAGGAAGATAGAGTAATTCCAATCTTATGCATTCAAGGCATCCCAGCTTAATGATTTGCCATTAAGGCAGTAGCTGGAGGATCCTTGAATGCGGAAGTTCATTCCCCAATCCATTCTATTGAATGTCAATGATGAGGATGGATTGGAGGATGAACTCCCTTAAGAGAAAGGGCTTTGGATATAAGATATAAGTTGAAACACACAAAATCTCTCTCTTTTTTCTCTCACAGCAACAAAAGACAATGAAATAGCGGTAAAGACCGCACTAGTTGAATAAGGAATATGTCAATATGTCCTAGAGGGGGGTGAATAGGACTTTTTAAAGTTTTTATGTTTTATTTAAAAATCCTACTTCACTAATCCTGTGATCATGCAAATATCAGGATTACTCAAATGTAACTCTACTGGCTTCCAAGCCTGGTAAAGGATCCAATCACAATCTTAGAAGTAAGCAGTATGCAAGCTAGCTTATGATGGATATGACTGTGTAGGTGTGTTTGGTGTGATAAAATATTCAGATAAGGAAGTATTAAAGCAAATCACACAATCATAAAAATAACAATCTCAAACACAGTCATTTTATAGTGGTTTGACGATAAGTCTACTCCACTCCTGGTAACCGCACTCATCCCTTGAGTGTACCGGATTTCACTAAGGAGGTTTCACAATGGTTCACCTCTAACCTAAGGTTTTAAATCAGGTTCACCTTCAACCTTTACAACCTACACTGGGCTGACTATTTATGCTCTCACGAGTAAGGGTCAACACAATGCACACACTTTTAGGTACACTGGCCAAGGATCTTCCATAAGACCCTACTAGAGGTTTCACCCGGCTCACCTCAAACCCAAGGTTTTACACGGTTCACCTCAAACCCAGAGTTTTACTGGTTTACTTCTAACCAGATGTTTATGCTCTCCACAGAACAAGGGTCCACACAACGCACCCACCACGTACACTCCCGCCGGAGGCCTCCTTAAAGATTTCAAAGGGTGAGAACCACTTAAGAGCCAATCTTAGAAAGGAATGATCACAAGTGTCCTCTTGGACTCTGGATACTTACAAATAAGCTGATGAGTCCCGTTTAGCACAATGCCGAAGATCTCCTCCTCCTTATTGACGAAGAGTCTTCTGCTCCCTTGATCTACAACACAAGATAATATACCAATACTTGGCTTCAGATTGGGTCAAGGTCAAGATGGAATCTTACTCTCAAAATATTTTCCTATTAGAAAGATAGAGCGATTCCAATCTTATGCATTCAAGGCAACCCAGCTTAATGATTTGCCATTAAGGTAGTAGCTGGAGGATCCTTTAATGCGGAAGTTCATTCCCCAATCCACTCTATTGAATGTCAATGATAAGGGTGGATTGGAGGATGAACTCCCTTGAGAGAAAGGGCTTTGGATATAAGATATAAGTTGAAACACACAAAAGCTCTCTCTTCTTTCTCTCACAGCAACAAAAGACAGGTCCTCTATATAGGCAAAAAGTTCCAACGGATATAAAACGGTCACATTTATGACAGAGTTCGATATCATCGAGTAGGTTCAATATCATTGAGCTATACTCTCGATAGCATCGATGGTCTGCTCGATGGCTCGGACTCAATGTCATACGCTTTTGAAACTCTTTGCCAAATTGTCGATGAATCGAAACTATTGTCAATGTCATCGGATTTCGAACTCGATTCCATCGATGACAGGTTCAATCCATCGACACTTGAAAAATGAGAGAGACTTGACTTTGAAATATTTCAGGTTTTCATGAATGATCGGGGAACCATCGAGATCATCAGAATTTGAATGTCGATGATATCGAGATCAGAGTCGAGGCATCGATAAATCCAGCGGATTTGTCTTTAAGCTTGCTGGACAGTTTATGACCTTTTTCGATGCAATCGACCTGGTGCCGATATCATCGATATTTGAATATCGATTCTATCGAAGGGCCCCCGATCGTAGTTTAAAACATCCTGAAATATCTGTTGTAAGATATGTGCGCTCACGATCGATATCATCGATGGACTTCCGATATTATCGATATTTGATTTCAGATCATATCGGAAGAGCATCGATATATCGAAGAAATTTGAGATTTTTATTAAAAAATAGGGGCGCCGAAAATCTGTCTGTCGATCTTATCGAGCCACTCTCAATGGTCTCGAGATTTGAATATCGATGATATCGATAGGGGAATCGATATATCAATAAATCAGTCCAGATGAGTATTTAGTTGCTGGACATTTTTAGTTCTTATATCGATGATATCGATAGGTGTATCGATACATCGATAAATCCGTCCAGATGAATATTTTAGTTGTTGGACACTTTTGGTCCTCACATCGATAATATCGTTAAGGTATCGAGGACATCGACAGAGCAGGTCGATCATATCGAGGGTGTTTCAATAAAATCAACGAGGCGAGAAAAAGAGATTTTCCTATATTGAAAAAAAGTTTTCTCACCTTAAAACCCTATGATTTCTAACTTATTTTAAAGGGTTTTCTTCACCTGGTGTTTTGGGTCATGGGATGTGAGGCTTTAGTTTTACCTGTGACGAGCTTGCACACATCTGGTTAAGGCAGACGCTTGAATTGATCTTCCTATCAGGCTCTGTAGACACTCTGACTCAATATTCACGTAACTTGACAAACCAGGGCACTTTCAATCTCCCCCTTTGTCAATTACGTGACAAAATCCCAAAACACCCTAGAACACTTCTAAACAAACATATCCTAAATTATGTGTACATGTTTTTACACAATTTTACAATTTCTATCCCATATACACAACCAGTAGTTGCTCCCCCTTTCTTGTAAACTCCCCCTCACTTGATGCAGCTGCTCCCCTTAACACCTGCAACAATAGCTAATATATACACAATTTCCATTCGAGGTGTTTGTAAATGTTCTCCCCCTTTTTATCAATCATTGACAAAGGTAAATCAAGTGATATTGACTGAAGAGTGAATTACTTGGGAGAACCATCCAGGCAGAAGCAGAACATTGATGTATAAGAGTTTAACTCAATTTCAGCAAATATCAATTTCAGAATTTATGAATGCATAGCAGATAGAATATACGTTAGAGATATCACATGCATTCCAAATCAGAGACTTGATAAACCAGGGGGGCTCAAGACATAATTATGGCAATAAAAGATAGGATTATATGCGGCCATAATTCAAAACATCTAAACATATACTGCCACAGACAGCAGTAGACTTAAAAGTTTATCTCAACCAAACCAAATATAAAAGAAAACAAATCTTTCAACCAAAAAATATACTGCCCCACACAGCAGTAAACTATCAACCACCAAATAGAAACATCAAGCCCATGTATGGGCGCCCAAAAGTATCCATCATTAGCCCAATTGTGGGCATGAACAACCAAAAAAAAAAAACCATGCATGTTTAGAAGGCGGTCAAATGCGAGACAAGAGTAAGGTGTGTATGATAGCATGCATGAACCAGCCTCACGAAGCAGAATGAGATGGCATCGTGTCGTCCTGTCGGCACGTCATCAGATCCACCAATTGTTGAACCGTGCTCTGCACTCCTTGAACCATCCTTTTCAAGACTGTAAGCATTTCTTTAACTGAGTGAATGTCCTTCTGAATTGCCCCAATTCTGTTCAGCTCGAACCTTTTGCCATACCCGGCTGTTGACGTGGACGGAGCAGGATCAGGTCCAGGAGGTGCCTCTTCAGCCGTCACAGTCCCTTCCATGGGATCACCACCTTCTCCTTCAACTTCTTCCGCCTGAATTTCTTCCTCAGGGTTCTCCTTGTACTCGTGAAACTCCAAATCCATTTTTCAGACATTTCTTTTATTGAAAACTTGGAGCGGGAATACAGGATCAGTAGTCGATGGGAACCCGATTTTGTTGCATATCATGCTAATAATCCAGGGGTACGGCAGATGGAGGCCCCTGGATGTGTGGATGGCATTTACCAACTGAGAAACAAGCAGAGTTAAAAGGCAATTCTTTGACCCTCTGGCAACTGAGTATACGATCATGATCATGAGGCCGGTGAGATCGGACCGATTGGTACTTATGGGATAAATGTTAGTAGCGAGGATACCATGCAGAATCCGAAATCTGGGATCCATATACCTGGATTTTAATGCATTCCCTTGATGTCAGAGGATGTCCTTACCATTGCAGAGATATTGAGTGACCTTGGATCGAATGTTCATGTTATCAAGATCCATCTCTGGGATACCTTCCGGGACCATGTTGAGTCTGATAGTTTCAGCTATTGTAGCCGGCGTGATAAACACGTCATCACCACCCAAAGATACCATAAACGAAGGAGGGTCAGCCACCGGTGAATGACATACAGCAAGGAAGTTGCGTGTTCTCTCAAGTTGGCATGGCCCACCAAAGTTCAGAACGGGCAGCCAATCTATTGCAGTAAACAGGGGTTCCAATTTGTATGGTTTGAGACACACCCTGTCTACCCTTCTCTCTTGAATAAGCTTCCTGCCCATGTATTTGGGTGGTCGTGAACTTGCTCCAGTTAGAGGAGGTGGTGCCGGAGATTCGGTCTGGGACCCACCACGTGGAGTCTGTCTTATTCTTTGCCGTGTGGGGATCCCACTTTCCGGGGGCCTCGCCTTGCCTCTCCAGGTGAGAACCTTTTGTCGGGTGGCTATTGAAGATTCCCCAGGGCCGGATGCTACCCCTTTGTCCTTTCCCATGTGGATAGATAGAGTCTTGAACGATTTGAGAAAGGCGACAAAAAGATTGACAAAAACGACAAATACCTAAAAAAAGGTGGACCCTTTGATGTTTAAGAGGAGTATTACCAGATTTGTGGAAGGATTTGAGTAGTCCGACGTGGCTTCAACTGATTTGGTCAAGAGAATTGAGCCGAGAAGGTGACAGTGAAACCCTTGAGAAAATAACCCCCTTTTTCGTTTCGCTGACTTTTATCGGGCGACATCTGTTGATATGATCGACCACTGTTTCGATAATATCGAGAGGTTGCTTATCGATTCTATCGAGTCTGTCTTTGATATCATTCTTGGCCACCCGACAATCCATATCCTAAGGAGGCGTTGATAATATCGACCTTCTATCGATAAAGCGAGAATATCATATCGATAGTCATATCGAAGATGAAGATTTTCAGTTTTCAGCATTCAGATGGATCTTCAAGTATACTTTTCTAATCTCTATCAACAGTATACTCTAGTAAAAATTATGTACACACACTGTACACAACAAAATTATAAACATTTGAATGTTTATACAAAAAATGGAGGTGAAGTACCTCAGATATATCATTTGAAGCTCAGCAAAAATATTTCCTCATTTTAGCACTGGTTTAGATTCTGATACATGATCTAAACTAATTCTTCCTTACCCATTTTACTTTGTTAATTGATTTGGGTGGTGATGCAAGGGCATTGCTCCTATCCATATTCTTAAGAGGACTCTTGAAGTTCTGTATTTCTTTGGTTGACAATCTGTTAACATGATTCTGACCAGAGTTAGGTTGAGTCCTCCTAGGAGTTATGCATTCAAAATTATTATGACCTAAATCACCACACAAATAACATACTGGAGTTGTTCTGGTTTTACTTCCAGAAGCAGCAGATTTTTCAGTTCTGGGAGCTGCATTTTCAGTCATTGATTTATGTTTTTCATATCCAAGACAACATTTATCCTTTCCAGGTCTTCCCATTCCTAACAGTTTTTCTAGCTTTTCGCCACTCTAGGAAAACTTGTAGTTTATCTTGGCTATCTTCTTGGACTCTTCCAGATCAAACAGGAGTGTATGATTTTCGTTTTGAAGAAGCATATTTTTGTCTTTTAATCGCTCAACCTGCTTGTTCAGTTTTTTAGACTCGTTTTTAAGAAGGGTATTGACTTGTTCAAGTCTATCATTATCCATATGATATTGTTGTAGATCATTATTAATTGTGTGTTGATTTCCAATGCTTTATCCAAATCTTTCTGCAGCAACTTACCTTTGTTTCCTGTTATTCCGAGTCTCTTAAGGATGTTGATGCTATGAATATAGAGTTGATTATAAGCATCTTTCAGTTTATCCTTTTCGATTTCATCTTCTTCTTTTCCAATTATCGGATGAAGATGATTCCATGGCTAGCTGTTCTTTCTCGTTCTCTGATTTGGTAGGAATGATTGAAGCAGTGGAGACCATGAGTATTTTCAATGATTTCTGATCTCCATTACTTTCTGAGTTACTGGATTCTGAATTTGATTCATCTGTATCATCCCACGTGGTAGCCATAGCCTTGCCCCTAGTTTTTCTATTTGGGCATTCAGTAGACAGGTGTCCATACTCGTGACAGGCGTAGCATTATGGTTCTTTGGTTCTTTTACCAAATTTGCCTGCAGAAGGTTTATACTTCACCTTTCTTCTTCTAGAAAGACGGTCGCGATTCTTCTAAAAGATATCGCATTCTTCTAGAAAGACGGCCGCGATTAATTGTGCGATGACCCTTAATTACTGATTTTCCTGATTGATCTAGGATATCGCATTCTTCTTTGTTGAATTTGACCACATGCCCATTATCACAGATTTGAGAGATGCTTAACAGATTATGTGCTAGTCCTTTTATGCAAAAAGCATTCTCATTTTTAAGCAAGTCAATTCCTCTTATCATTCCTTGTCCAATTACATTGGCAGTGGCTCCATCTCCGTAGGTGACTATCCCTTCATGAAGATTTTTATAGTTGGAGAGAAGGGATTTGTCACTTGTGACATGTCGTGAGCAACCACTGTCAAGGTACCATTTGACCTCATTACCTGGTAGATGATCTGAATGTGTGATAAGGTAGTTTGGTTTTTCCTTAATCATCCACTTTATGACAGGAGTTTTACTTGTGGTAGATTTGTTCATCTTATCCGATTTATCCACATGACTTAATGACTCCTTCATCCTGTCAACTAGCACAAGTGGTGATGATTGCACATTGCTTTTGCTCAACTCATAAACTGTCTTACCATTTTTGTGACGAGCTGGGATAGGTCTGATGTTACTACTAGAGGCAACAGATTTTCCAAAAGGTTGTGCATTATATTCAGTTTTCGTTCTAGTTTTTCCATAACCTAATCCCTTTTTGTCCTCTCCACATTTTCCCATGCCTAAAAGCTTTTCTAACTTCTCACCATTCTGGGAAAACATACAGTTTTTCTTAGCAATTTTTCTGGACTCGTCTAGATTAAACAGGAGTGTGTGATTTTCATTTTGAAGGAGCATATTCTTATATTTTAATTACTCAACCTGTTTGCTTAGTTTTTCATTCTCAGATTTAAGGAAGGTGTCAATTCTCTCAAGCCTATCATTATCTGAGTGATGTTACTGTAAATCATTGATCAGATGTGTATTGATTTCTACAGTTTTATCTAAATTTGTTTGCAGCAATTGGGTTTTATTCTCAGATATTCCCAGTCTTTTAGCCACTTTGATGTTATGGATATAAAGCTGATTGTAGGTATCCTTTTCTATTTTTTCTTCATTTCCAGTTTCTTCATCATCAGATGGAAATGATTCTGTGGCTTGCTGTTCTTTTTCGTTCTCAGATTCAGTGGGAATGATCGAAGCAGTGGAGACCATGAGAATTTTCAATGATTTCTGATCTTCATTGCTTTCTGAGTCACTAGATTCTGAATTTGACTCATCTGTATCATCCCGCGTAGCAGCCATTGCCTTGCCCTTAGTTTTTCTGTTTGGACATTCGGTTGATAGGTGTCCATATTCCTGACAGGCATAACATTGTGGTTCTTTGGTTCTTCTACCAAATTTGCCTACAGGAAGTTTGTTGTTTACCTCTCCCTCTAGAGGGACGGCCGCGATTCTTTTGAAAGAATCTCCTGAAATTTTGTGCCAGCAAAGCCACTTCCTCATCATCATCCTCTCTTCCACTTTCATTGTCCTCATGAGTTATTTTCTTTGAGGTTTTTAGGACAGTATTTTTGGATTTTTGGCTTTGTGTGAAGTGTAGTTCAAAAGTTTGTAGGGAACCTACCAGTTCTTCTACTTTCATTTCATCAATATTTCTACACTCCTCTATTGTTGTAACCTTGGGATTAAACCGTTTTGGTAGGGATCTTAGAATTTTCCTACATTTTTTTATACCGGAACTTTTTCTCCCAATCAACCCATGGAGTTGCAAATAATGTTCAACTTTGTAAAGAACACCATAAATGTCTCATGCTCTTCCATTCTGAGACTTTCGAACTGTGAGGTCAATAGTTGAAGTTTTGACCTCTTTACAGTACTTGTGCCTTCATGGGTTGTTTCCAATAGATCCCATACTTCTTTTGATATCCCACACATGCTTATTTGATTGAAAATATCTTGGGACACAACACAGTAGATGGCGTTCATAGCTTTTGCTTCCGCAGTCTGTTTATCTTTGTCGAACGCCGTCCACATCTCTTTGGATTTGAGTTTTGTGATAGTTGTGCCACTATCTAGTACAACTTGATCTGTTGGTGGCACATATCCATTCTCAACTATATCCCAAACATCATGATCCAAAGATCTCAGAAAGTAGTTCATTTTAGCCTTCTAGTATGCATAGTTTAAGCCGTCAAATGCTGGAGGCCTAGTGACTGATGAGCCATCTCCTTTGGCCATATTCCCAACTTCAGTCAAGATCACTCTCCAGGCGGTGAAGCCCTTAAAGAGAGACCCGCTCTGATACCAATTGAAATAGCGGTGAACACCGCTTGAGTTGAAGTCGGAATATGCCAATATCTCCTAGAGGGGGGGGGGGTGAATAGGAATTTTTAAAGATTTATGAGTTATTTAAAAATCCTATCACTCTAATCCTTCATGTATGCAATTTTTGGATTACTCAAATGTAACTCTACTAGCTTCCAAGCCAGGTAGAGGATCCAATCACAAACTAATCAAGATATAGCAATATGCAACTTAGTCTATGTTGGATGTGACTATGTATGTGTGAGATGTGATCAGATATATGAATATGAATGCATTGTCATGAATCACACATATAGAAAAGCAATTACAAACACAGTCATTTTATAGTGGTTCGATGATAAGTCTACTCCACTCCCGGCTGCCGCACTCAACCTTGAGTGTACCGGATTTCACTAAGGAGGTTTCTCAGGGTTCACCTCAAACCTAAGGTTTTAAATCAGATTCACCTTCAACCTTTACACGGAGGTTTCTACTCGGTTCACCTCTAACCCTAGAGTTTCACTGGTTCACTCCTAACCAGACGTTTATGTTCTCCATAGAGCAAGGGTCCACACAACGCACCTAGAGGTTTCTACTCGGTTCACCTCTAACCCTGGAGTTTCATTGGTTCACTCCTAACCAGATGTTTATGCTCTCCAGAGAGCAAGGGTCCACATAATGCACCCACAGCGTACACTCCCGTGGGAGGCCTCCTTGAGGACTTCAAAGGGTGAGAACCACTTAAGACCCAATCCTAGAAAGGAATGATCGCAAGTGTCCTCCTGGACTCTAGATACTTACTGATAAGTTGATGAGTCCCGTTAAGCACAATGTCGAAGATCTCCTCCTTCTTGTTGACGAAGAGTCTTCTACTCCCTTGATCCGCAACACAAAAGATATACCAAGACTAGGTTTAAGGTTGGGTCAAGGTGAAGATGGAATCCTACTCTCTAAAGATTTCCTTGTTAGGAAGATAGAGTAGTTCTAATCTTATGCATTCAAGGCATCCCAACATAATGATTTGTCATTAAGGTAGTAGCTGGAGATCCTTGAATGTGGAAGTTCATTCCCCAATCCACTCTATTGAATATCAATGATGATGGTGGATTGGAGGATGAACTCCCTTGAGAGAAAGGGCTTTAGGTATAGGATATAAGTTGAAACACTCAAAAGCTCTCTCTACTTTCTCTCACAGCAACAAAAGACAAGTCCTCTATAAATAGGCAAAAAGTTCCAACAGATATAAAATGGTAACATTTATGACAGAGTTCGATATCATCGAGCAGGTTCGATATCATCGAGCGTATACTCTTGATAACATCGATGGTCTGATCGATAAATCGGACTCGATGTCATACGCTTTTGAAACTCTTTACCAATTGCTCGATGAATCGAAGCTATTGTCGATGTCATCGGATTTCGAACTCCGATTCCATCGATGACAGGTTCGATCCATCGACACTTGAAAAATGAGAGAGACTTGACTTTGAGATATTTCAGGTTTTCATGAATGATCGGGGGAACCGTCCAGGTCATCGAAATTTGAATGTCGATGACATCGATATCAGAATCAAGGCATCGATAAATCTAGCTGATTTATCTTTGAACTTGCTGGACAGTTTATGGCTTTGTTCGATGCAATCGATCTGGTGTCGATATCATCGATATTTGAATATCGATTAAATCGAAGGGCCCCCGATCATAGTTAAAAACAACCTGAAATTACTGTTGTAAGAAATGCGTGCCCACTGTCGATATCATCGATGAACCTCCGATCTTATCGATGTTTGAATTCAGATCATATCAGACAGTCATCGATATATCGAAGAATTTTGAAATTTTCATTAAAAGACAGGGGCGCCGGAAATCATCCTGTCGATCTTATCGAGCCACTATGATGGTCTCGATATTTGAATATCGATATGTGTATCGATACATCGATAATTCGTCCAGATATATTGTGAAGTTGCTGGACATATTTAGTGCTTTTATCAATGATATCGATAGGTATATCAATATATCGATAAATCCGCCTAGATGAATATATAGTTGCTGGACATTTTGGTCCTCTTATCGATAGTATCCTTAAGGTATCGAGGACATCGACAGTGCAGGTCGATCATATCGAGGGTGCTTCGATAGAATCGACAAGGCGAGAAAAACTTAGAGATTTTCTTGTTTTGCCA
The DNA here is from genome assembly GCA_021015155.1 of Magnolia officinalis. Classification (NCBI taxonomy): domain Eukaryota; kingdom Viridiplantae; phylum Streptophyta; class Magnoliopsida; order Magnoliales; family Magnoliaceae; genus Magnolia; species Magnolia officinalis. The sequence continues at coordinate 85,827,798 of JAJHSJ010000001.1, forward strand.
AAAGTTTTCTCACCATAAAACCCTAAGATGTCTATCTTGTTTTAAGGGTTTTAATCACCTGGGGTTTTGGAACACGACATGTGAGGCTATGATTCACCTTTTGCGAGCTTTCACACATCCGGTTGAGGCAGACGCTTGAAATAATCTTCTTATCGAGTTTTGCAGCTAGTCTGACTCACCACACGTAACTTGACAAACCAGGGCATTAGCAGGTGCACTTTCAATCTCTCCCTTTGTCAATTACGTGACAAAATACCCAAAACACCCTAGAACACTTTTAGACACACCCTAAATTATGTGTACATGCATTTACACAATTTTACAATTTTTCCTAACCCATGTACATATTCTAGAAGTATTTGCTCCCCCTTACTTCAAAACTCCCCTTTTCTTGGTGCAGCTGCTCCTCCTAACACCTGCAACACATTAGATATACAATTTTCCGCTCGGGGTGTTTTGAATTTTTCTCCCCTTTTTTATCAGTCATTGGCAAAGGTATAGCAAGTGATATTGACTGAAGCTTAAAATTCTTAGGAGAACAAACAGATACGGATGTATAAATGAGTAGTACAATTTGAAAACAGACATCAATTTCAGAAGTCATGAATGTATGTAGGATAAGATAAAGCAGTTGTGAAGCAATTGAAATATTCATTAAAGGCATGACATGCATTCCAAATCAGAGACTTGATAAACCAGGGGGGAGAACTAAAGACTTAATTATGGCATTAAAAATGTGAGTTCTGTGTAGCCATATCCAAGATAGAACCAAAATATCCAACTCTATACTGCCACAGACAACAGTACATGTAAACATTATCCCAACTAAACCAAGTAGCAATTAACAAAAAAAAAAAAAAAACAACTATCTAAAGCACATACTGCCACAGACAGCAGTAATAAAAAATTCAGTCCAGCAAAAAAAATTATACTGCCCCGCCCAGTAGTTATCAAAACACATATCAAGCTCATATATGGGCGCATAAAAAAAAAAAAAATGGAACTCGCACATTCAGCTCCTATCGTCTTCGAGACTCACCATATGTGAGCAAGTCTACCATTTGCTGATTCGTTTGCTGGAGAGCATCGACTTTTTCTTCAATCACGGTGAGACGTCTCTCACAGTTGTGAAGTCGCTCATCCATACTTGCCATACCATTCAGTAGGTGGCGTTCGAGGTGATGGGTTTGGCGATTTGTTATAGACTCCGGGCTCAACAGTGGCGTTCGATTGGATCCCCATGGATATGACGGAGGAGCATAAGGAGCAGCTGACTGTAAGGGAGCACTGTTCTCAGGAGGAATTGAGGGAAGACAGAGTTGTTGTACCACCTGAGTTGCGTCACTGTCAAACCACTTCTCTAGATAGACTCTATCAGATGAGGCAAGTATACCAACATGATGAGCTAATTTACAGATAAGTACAGGGAAAGCTAGTGTATCCTGATAATTGCCTTGAAGGATCCGAATTAGTTGTTTAAGAAGAAGTGTTGGAAGGCACACCTGAACTTCCTGATATACATCATACAGCACATTCAGCACAAAGGGAGATAGATGATTACCATTCACATCACAAGGATAGACATTGGACCCAAAAATACTATGGAGAATTTTAAAAGTGGGTCCAAGATGATTGATGTGAAGAGAATTATCATCGTTTTGAGAAATAGTAGTTCCCTGACATAGTGCACATGTTATCTCGCCCCAAACACCAAGACCATTTAGATTCCGGTTCATAACAGGAATGCGAGTGACTTGGAGATCTAAGAGGCTGTCCAAGGTGATGGGAGTGATGTGCATGGAGTAATGTTGTAACTCTACTTGAATGCAAGGTGGATCGTCACAAATAACCTGACATTTGCTGAGGAAGTCATGAATTACTCCAATTTGATAAGTACCACCAAGATTTAAAATATTTTTCCATCCAATGACTTCAAGAAGTAGATCGATACCAAATGACTCGATGCCACTGTTGAGAACCAGACATCAATGATAGTGTCTAGATGACTTACAGATGAAGTGAGTTAACGCATACTAGGTTGTTTTGCTTTCCCTCTTGAAGACTGAGAAAGGGACTTACCTTTCCCTTCGTTCATGATTTTTCAGTGTAAGAGGCGAGTAAGAGTAAGAAAGGTCAACCAAGAGAATGGAAAGTACCCAACCAGATGTGAGATTAGACTCTGGAGTGGAATGAATGAATGGAAGGATAATACCCATTTCTTTTGATGCTTCTGGGATCCGTTAATGATCTTCTGGCCGAGGATTCGAGCAGAGAGCAAAACAGAAAAATTTTCTGAGAAATAAAATTCTTTCACTCGATCGCCTTTTATCGGCCAGGAGTCTTCAATTTTATCGAACTTACTTTCGATTGTATCGATAAACCATATCCAAAGTTATCGTTAACTGCTTCGATAGTAGTCCCGATCCGTGACTTTCCACATTCTGAAGAGTCGTCGATGACATCGACCCATGATCGATTAATCGGAAATGACAGATCGATAGGAATGAAGAAGAATATTGTTCTTTTTCGACCCTTCAAGTTTATCAATATCATACACAACAAAATTATGAACAATTACTGTACATCAAAAATTATAAACATTTTCATGTTTATCTACAAAAAATTTAGGTGAGAAACTTCAGATGTATCATTTTACGCTCAACAGAATTGCATCATTTCAACAAATATCCAGATCTATATGCATGATCTGGACTTGTTTTTCTCTGCTCAGTATCTCTAGGCATCAGTCCTTTCTATGCCTTTGATGATGTAGCAGTGGTTGTTTGTGCAATAACCCTTAATTACTGATTTTCCTGATTGATCTAGGATATCGCATTCTTCTTTGTTGAATTTAACCACATGCCCATTATCACAGATTTGAGAGATGCTTAACAGATTATGTGCTAGTCCTTTTATGCAAAAAGCATTCTCATTTTTAAGCAAGTCTATTCCTCTTATCATTCCTTGTCCAATTACATTGGCAGTGGCTCCATCTCCGTAGGTGACTATACCTTCATGAAGATTTTTATAGTTGGAGAGAAGGGATTTGTCACCTGTGACATGTCGTGAGAAACCACTGTCAAGGTACCATTTGACCTCATTGCCTAGTAGACGATCTGAATGTGTGACAAGGCAGTTTGGCTTTTCCTTAATCATCCACTTTATGACAGGAGTTTTACTTGTGGTAGATTTGTTCATCTTATCCAATTTATCCACATCACTTAATGACTCCTTCATCCTGTCAACTAGCACAAGTAGTGATGATTGCATATTGCTTTTGTTCAGCTCATAAACTGTCTTACCATTTTTGTGACGAGCTGGGATAGGTCTGATGTTACTACTAGAGGCAACAGATTTTCCAAAAGATAGTGCATTATATTCAGTTTTTGTTCTAGTTTTTCCATAACCTAATCCCTTTTTGTCCTCTCCACATTTTCCCATGCCTAAAAGCTTTTCTAACTTCTCACCATTCTGGGAAAACATACAGTTTTTCTTAGCAATTTTTCTGGACTCCTCTAAATTAAACAGGAGTGTGTGATTTTCATTTTGAAGGAGCATATTCTTATATTTTAATTGCTCAACCTGTTTGCTTAGTTTTTCAGTCTCAGATTTAAGGAAGGTGTTAATTTTCTTAAGCCTATCATTATCTGAGTGATGTTACTGTAAATCATTGATCAGATGTGTATTGATTTCTACAGTTTTGTCTAAATCTGTTTGCAGCAATTGGTTTTTATTCTCAGATATTCCCAGTCTTTTAGCCACTTTGATGTTATGGATATAAAGCTGATTGTAAGTATCCTTTTCTATTTTTTCTTCATTTCCAGTTTCTTCATCATCAGATGGAAATGATTCGTGGCTTGTTGTTCTTTTTCGTTCTCAGATTCAGTGGGAATGATCGAAGTAGTGGAGACCATGAGAATTTTCAATGATTTCTGATCTTCATTGCTTTCTGAGTCAGTAGATTCTGAATTTGACTCATTCGTATCATCCCACGTGGCAGCCATTGTCTTGCCCTTAGTTTTTCTGTTTGGGCATTCGGTTGATAGGTGTCCATATTCCTGACAGGCATAGCATTGTGGTTCTTTGGTTCTTCTACCAAATTTGCCTGCAGGAAGTTTGTTGTTCACCTTTCTCCCTCTAGAGGGACGGCTGCGATTCTTTTGAAAGAATCTCCTGAATTTTTGTGACAGCAAAGCCACTTCCTCATCATCATCCTCTCTTCCACTTTCACTGTCCTCATGAGTTATTTTCTTTGAGGTTTTTAGGACAGTATTTTTGGATTTTTGGGTTTGTGTGAAGTGTAGTTCAAAAGTTTGTAGGGAACCTACCAGCTCTTCTACTTTCATTTCATCAATATTTCTACACTCCTCTATTGTTGTAACCTTAGGATTAAACCGTTCCAGTAGGGATCTTAGAATTTTCCTACAAATTTTTGGTACCGGAACTTTTTCTCCCAATCCATCCATGGAGTTGCAAATAATGTTCAACTTTGTAAAGAACTCCATAAATGTCTCATGCTCTTCCATTCTGAGACTTTCGAACTGTGAGGTCAATAGTTGAAGTTTGGACCTCTTTACAGTACTTGTGCCTTCATGGGTTGTTTCCAATAGATCCCATGCTTCTTTTGATGTCCCACACATGCCTATTTGATTGAAAATATCTTGGGACACAGCACAGTAGATGGCGTTCATAGCTTTTGCTTCCGTAGTCTGTTTATCTTTGTCGAACGCCGTCCACATCTCTTTGGATTTGAGTTTTGTGATAGTTGTGTCACTATCTAGTACAACTTGAACTGTTGGTGGCACATATCCATTTTCAGCTATATCCCAAACATCATGATCCGAAGATCTCAGAAAGTAGTGCATTTTAGCCTTCCAGTATGCATAGTTTAAGCCGTCAAATACTGGAGGCCTAGTGACTGATGAGCCCTCTCCTTTGGCCATAATCCCAACTTCAGTTAAGATCACTCTCCAGGCGGTGAAGCCCTTAAAGAGAGACCTGCTCTGATACCAATTGAAATAGCGGTGAACACCGCTTGAGTTGAAGTCGGAATATGCCAATATCTCCTAGAGGGGGGGGTGAATAGGACTTTTTAAAGATTTATGAGTTATATTAAAAATCCTATCACTCTAATCCTATCATGTATGCAATTTTCAGGATTACTCAAATGTAACTCTACTAGCTTCCAAGCCAGGTAGAGGATCCAATTACAAACTAATCAAGATATAGCAATATGCAACTTAGTCTATATTGGATGTGATTGTGTATGTGTGTGAGATGTGATCAGATATATGAATATGAATGCATTGTCATGAATCACACATATAGAAAAGCAATCACAAACACAGTCATTTTATAGTGGTTGGAGACGATAAGTCTACTCTACTCCCGGCTGCCACACTCAACCCTTGAGTGTACCGGATTTCACTAATGAGGTTTCCCAAGGTTCATCTCAAACCTAAGGTTTTAAATCAGGTTCACCTTCAACCTTTACATGGAGGTTTCTACTCGGTTCACCTCTAACCCTGGAGTTTCACTGGTTCACTCCTAACCAGATGTTTATGCTCTCCATAGAGTAAGGGTCCACACAACACACCCAGAGGTTTTTACTCGGTTCACCTCTAACCCTGGAGTTTCACTGGTTCACTCATAACCAGATATTTATGCTCTCCACAAAGCAAGGGTCCACAGAACGCACCCATAGTGTACACTCCCGCCAGAGGCCTCCTTGAGGACTTCAAAGGGTGAGAATCACTTAAGGCCCAATCCTAGAAAGGAATGATCGCAAGTGTCCTCCTGGACTCTAGATACTTACTGATAAGTTGATGAGTCTCGTTAAGCACAATGCCGAAGATCTCCTCCTTGTTGACGAAGAGTCTTCTGCTCCCTTGATCCGCAACACAAAAGATATACCAAGACTAGGTTTAAGGTTGGGTCAAGGTGAAGATGGAATCCTACTCTCTAAAGATTTCCCTATTAGGAAGATAGAGTAGTTCCAATGTTATGCATTCAAGGCATCCCAACATAATGATTTGCCATTAAGGTAGTAGCTGGAGGATCCTTGAACGCGGAAGTTCATTCCCCAATCCACTCTATTGAATATCAATGATGAGGGTGGATTGGAGGATGAACTCCCTTGAGAGAAAGGGCTTTAGGTAGGTAATATATATCCACACAAGGAACCTAGGTTTTAGGTAGGTAGGTAGGTAGGTAATGTATATCCACACAAGGGCTTTAGGTAGGTAGGTAGGTAATGTATATCCACACAAGGAACCTAGGTTTTATGCCCTACATAAGAGCAAATGATCTACACAAGGAACCTAGGTTTTAGGCCACACGGGCCAAGGATCCACACAAGGAACCTAGTTTAGACCACACAGGTCAAGAATCCACACAAGAACCCTAGTTTAGGCCACATAGACCAAGGACCTACACAGAGGAGCTGAGTTTATGCCCTACACAAGAGCAAAGGTCCAACACTAAGAACCTAAATGTACTCTCCCATTGGAGTCCTCTTATAAGGTCTTGTAAGGGGTGAGATGCACCTGTGACCCAATCCCACATAAGAAATGATCAACTGGGTCTCTAGACTCCAATGACTTACAGATAAGTAGATGAGCCCCGTTCTGTACGTTGATGAAGACGATCTCCCTTGATAACGGAGACTCTTCAGCTCCCTTAATCCGTAACTGTCACGCCCCAAACTCGGAAACCGGGCTCACAAAATTCCCGATCGTCGAATCAGATGCCAACAGCCTCCGTAGTACCCCATTCTCGGCTCCGAGCGTCCATACGCCAGATTCTGATCCTGGGATCCTACAAGGAGGATTTTATTTTCCAATGTACATTTAACTCGTAATAAGCATAACTACAAGTATACCCAAATCATAAAGGCAACATCATCATCACATATCCACTAATATAAACATTTGAATACAATGCTGAAAGGGAAAATACATATGTATAAAAAAAAAAAATTAAAGCTCCAGAAGTCAGCTACATGCTCCAAGCTCCATGCTGCTACAACCTAACATCACCTGAACACATCTATCGTGCATAAGCTTATAAAAAGCTTAGAGGGTGGTGAAAGTGTGTGCACAAGATAAGTGCCAAGTATTCAATACAATACCATAATCATACAATGTCAGAAATAAGCAGAAATACTGACAAGATCATGAATCATACGGTATCAGAGTAATGCGAAAACATAGTGATAGACCCATAAATACCATCAGCCTTATCCAGGCTATGCGATGCATAAATATAATAAAAACAATATCATATACTAATGCAGCAATGCAGATCAGCTATGTCATGCGGCGGCAGTAAGCCAAATATTAGATGTCGATGCAATGCAATATGCAAATCCTGATGAGACCACGAATACCGTCAGTCGTATCTAGGCCATATAAATGCAGAAACATATCAACCCAAAATGTCATATGCTGCGTATGTAATGCGATATGCGGTGCGAATGTAATGACCCTGCTAGAGTGTGAAGTCGTGATGATAGTACGTAGTATCACAGGCTATAGGGTCCATCACAAGGGACTTTTATCCAAACCAGTCTCATATCTAAATTTGGATAGTCAGGCTCAATGTGGTAAACTCCTGATCTCAGGCTAGTTGCGTGCCCCAACCGAAATCCTGGCCATTGTGAAGGTACGTGTAACAAATAGTTACGCACCACCAGCCCAAGTGAATAGTGAATGAATGAATGAATGAGTATGCAACTCCTGCTCAATAAGTCCACATATCAGTACAGTTCCTCTCTGGGATCCTTATCGGGATCTTGCCGCCCCTATTCGAGTGCACAACTGGGTAAGCGGAAGAGACCCACTATCTGCATGCCAATATCGGGCCCGGCTCGTTGATAGCTGACCCATTCCTCATGTTGGTCAGACTCAACCTAGATATTGTCCCCTCACTTAAGCGGGTAAGGTCACACCCCCTCCCAACCGACCACAACACAATGGGAGACGCGACCTACTGGTATACGGCCCTCATGCGCTTTTATATATCCACTCGGTCTCGACATTTGGGAGTCTCCTGGCCACGGAGGTTTAGGGATTTTCACCCAGGGGCATCTATGGCGCCCATATACTAGAACCAAACATTTCTAGTGTCCCATCTGGCCATCCACGATATGCCTGTGGAGGCTACGGCCCTGATATCGCTAGGGCGTACAGTAATCACAACACACAATGCAAGATGCATGAGTCATACAATCCAGTCATGTATCAATCCTGCGCATATTGTGCGCTCATGTGAAATAACCTCCGCCTATCAGGGAGTCTCATAACAACCTGGCCAATGATATATGCAATGGTCAACCACATCTCATAACAAACATGCAGATGATGCGTATAGGCATGTATCATGATGTTATGTTGTCACATACTCATTATCGGTATCAATAACTGACATCGTCAATCGGCCTCGACAATATGGACATTTAACCACATTGCCTCCAAGGAATGGCCCGCATAGAGCCTAACATATAGTGGACCCATGGCCCTACACAAGGGCATAATATACAACACTATGGGCCTCACTCAAGAGTTTAATATACATCACGATAGGCTTCTCACATGGGCCTAATATACAACACAATGGGCTCTATCGCCTGGCCCTCAAATGCAACACAATGGGCCTCATCACATAGGCCTTACATACGTTACATAGGCCTCAAATGCATCAAGCCACGGCCGAATGCTCATCAGAATGGGCCTCAAATACGGGCCGCATATACATCAAAATGGGCCTCGGCAATCGGTCTAGACAATTGGAGTTGGCCTCAATACTTGGCTTCAACAATCGGAATCAATCGATAATCAGAATCGCCAAATCGGTCAAGTCAATTGGAATCGGCAATCGACCACGATAATCGGGATCGATCGATAATCAGAATCGGCAAATAGGTCACGACAATTGGGATCGATCAATAATCAGAATCGGTAAATCAGTCACGACAATCGGGGATCGATTAGTAATCAGAGTCAGCAAATCGATCATGACAATCAGATCGATCGATAATCAAAATCGAAAAATCGGTCACGACAATAGGGATTGATAGATAATCAGAGTCGGCAAATCGGTCACGATAATTGAATCAATCGATAATCCGAATCGGCAAATCGGTCACAACAATCGGGATTGATTGATAATCAGAGTCGGCAAATCGGTCACGTCAATCGAAATCGGCAATCAGTCACGACAATCGAAATCCATCAATAATTAGAATCGGCAAATCGGTCACAACAATTGGAATCAGCAATCGGCCATGACAATCAGAATCGATCGATAATCAGAATCGGCAAATCGGTCACGACAATCGGATCGATTAACCAGTCACGATAATCAGCCTCGATCGCTAATTGATAATCAGCCACGACACTCGAAATCGATTGATAATCGGAATCGGCTATGGGCCATAACAATCGAAATCGATCGATAATTAGAATCGGTAAATCAGTCACAATAATCAGAATCGGTGAGAATGGGCCTAGCAAGGCCTAAGGGAAGGTCACAATGTGGAATTCAACCATCATTGCCCATCAATGTGGACATTTAACCAACATTGCTCCCAAGTAGTAGCCCACATAAACATCATTACATACATAATGGTGAAATCACACATCCAATCGGTCCTCATATACATCGCTTTGGGCCTCACACAAGGGCCACACATTCATCGCATTGGGCCTCACTCACAGGCCGCATATACATCACAATGGGCCGTATCATATGGGCCTTATACATCGCAATGGGCCTCAACACATGGGCCATGAATACATCCCATCGAGCTTCACAACCCATGGGCTTCAAATACAAAATAGGTGGGCCCTGCACATGGGCCTCAAATACATAACATGTGGGCCCTATGCATGGGTCTCATGTGCATCAAATGGGGCACGTCAGCGGGCCTAATACATATCACAAAGGGCTGCACGATATCGGCCTAATACACATCACAATGGGCCTCGTATACATCAAGTCGGGCCGCATCAATGGGCCAAACCAATGGGCCTCATACACATCAAGTTGGCCTCTCAAGGTAATAAGGCCTACGGCCCAACAATAAATGGATAGTGTGCGTAATACACATACATTATATTGGGGCCCACGTCCTAGCTGGACTGGATGGCGTGGCTATAGAATACATACAATCAAGGTGAGCCAGTCCTTAAAATGATCTGGAAAACTAGCTGGATGGACGACATAGATATACAATACATGCATCACGGCGGATCTCACAGATAACCAACATGGATGCAAAATAGGTGGATGGCGTTGATGAATTCAAAAATCATGGCGGGTCCCATAGATCTGGATAGATGGATGGAGTGGACATAAGGTAAATACATCAAGGAGAGACCCACCTGCTCCCAAAACAGATGAACGGCATGGATCAAAACACAACTCAAGGTGGGTATCCACCGTCCAGCTCTTTTGGTTGGTGCAGGTAAGACCCATGCATCAGGTGGATTTCCACTAAATGGACGGTGAATGACACACATGCATTGGAGGGGCCCCACCGTCCAGATGAATGGACGGTGGATAATACACATTCATTAAAGATGCCCCACCATCCTGATGAATGGACAGTGGATATTACACCCACGTCAGCGGGTACCACCATAATTGATGGACGGTTTAGATATAACATATACAATACGGTGTGGCCCACCGTCCAGATGAATGGACTCATGGACACAGCACATACCTCATATCAAGGCCCCACGTGGCACCTGTCCAAATAGATTCAGCACCGTCCAGCACTGTCTGGACTGTGTGGATTCATACATACATTCATGTGGGCCCTGCTCGTCCAGAACAGACGGACGGGAGGGATAAAACACTTACTTTATGGTGGAGGCCCACCAGGTGGATGGCTGGATGATCGGGTGGAGCCTACAAGGCACCGTCCAGCACTGGACGGTGCAAATAGAAACATACATCATGGTGGTCCTCACGGCACCATGCAGATGGACGGTGCAGATAGCACATGCATCATGATGGGCGGTGCAGATAAAACCCGTACTTCGTGATGGGGCCCACAAAGCTTGCTGCCTCAAGAAGCAGCAGCAGCTACTAGCTGCTGACCCATAAAAAAAATAAAATAAAATAAAAATGGATGGGCGACATTGATTTAAACACATGCATCAGGGTTAAGACCCACGTAGATATGGCCCACCATTTGGATCAACTGCCATGTGGCTTGCCCTCCAGCAGCGAATGCTGCTGGACGATCTGGATGACCCAATGTCAGAGTGGGCCCGTGATCAACAAAAAAGATGGATGTTTGGATGAAATGCATACATCAGCAGGACCCACAGAGTGCTGACGTCAATACAACAGCTATATAGCTGGTGTGCGGCAGCTCAGCCAATCCACTTCCGATGCATGCATCAATACGAGGTGGGCCCGCACGCTCACATGGTGGGGTCCACGTCCAAACAAATGGACGGCTTGGATAAAATTCAAACATCATGGGTGGGCCATCAACAGGGAAAAGAGAGAGGGAGAGAGAGAATCGCGGAGATGGGAGGGACCCCGCTACTATGGGTCCCTCCAAATATAATGCATACACCAAGTGGGTCCCATTACAAGTAGGCCCTAACTCAAAACTGAGATGACGAACACCCACCGATCGACCTTCTTCTTGGAATTTCTTTTTCCATCAACGCTCCCTAGAGCTCCAAAGGGTGCGATCCAACGGTCGAGATTGATTTTAGAGGGTGGGAATGGGTGGTAGGGAGTGGGCCATGCCAAGCTTCTCTCATGGAGCTTGGACGATGGATTCTCATGGGTTGCTTGGGAGGATGAGAAAGAGAGATGAGAGAGAGAGGTGTAAGGGAGAGAGAGAGAGAGAGAGAGAGAGAGAGAGAGAGAGAGAGATGGGTGTAATGGGTGTGAGTGAGTGATGTGTACTTGTGTAAGAGAGAGTTGACTTTAGGGGAGGGGTGGTTGTACTTGGGGATGAGTGAGTGATGTAGAGTGATGTGTACTTTGATTGATGGGATTGATGTGATGGATTCTCTCAAGATTGCAACACGCGTCGTTTTCCTCGAACTGAATGCGGGCCCACATCTCCTGGCCTGAGAATGGCCTTGGCGCGCGAGACGCGGTGTTGGAACTGCGGCGACAACGCGGTCGCAATGATATAAGTCTCGGGTCGAGCCAATTCTAATATACGGGACACGACTTAGGCTCGCGCGCAAACGCTGATAATAAATAGCGGGTCGCGGGAATTCGACCGGGAGAACCGCGAAGGCATACAGAACGGTACGAGCTAGGATACGGGTCTCACAGCAACACTGATAATGCTCCAATGTAAGGCTACAGGTTGGGTTAAGGTTATGTTGGAATCTACTCTAATGAATATTACTCATTTGAGAGACGGAGTAATTCCAAGCTCTTAAGCATTCAAGGGATCACAGCTCAATGATTTGCCATTAAGATGGTAGCTAGATGATCCTTGAATGAGGAAGTTCATTCACCAATCCACTCAATTGAATATCAATGATGAGGGTGGATTGAAAGATGAACTCCCATGAGAAAAAGGACATAGGGTAGGTGGTATGCAATTACTCTCTCAAAGCTCTTTCTTTTTCTCAATACAGCAACCAAGAGCAAGCTCCTTATAAAGGCAAAAAGCTTTAACAGAAATAAAACAGTCGGAGTCTGACTGAGTTTGTGTCATTGAACCTGATACGATATCATCGAACATATACTTTCGATGCCATCAGATATCAGTTCAATGATACGAACTCAACTGAAAAACATTCCGGGAACTTTTTAATCGAAGATCCATGTTATCGAACACGATTCGATGTCATCGATATTTGAACTTCGATGTCATCAACTGACAGTTCAATTCCTCGACGTTATATACATAAGAGCTTGTTGGACATTTTATAGGTTATCTACGATGTCATCGAACCTGATTCGATCTCATCGAATTTCAAATTTCAATGTCATCGAATCCTAGTTCGATTCATCGATCTCTTCTGAAGATATTCCTTGAAAGCTCGTTGGACACTTCTTTGTCCTTTTATGATGTCATCGAAGCTCCCTCGATATCATCAAAGTTTGAATTTCGATGATATCGAGTCTATCTCGATTCCTCGAACATTTTCATTTGATTTTCCTTTCAAGCTTGCTGGACAGACGTGTCCAGATTCGATGTCATCGAAATTTGAATTTCGATGATATCGAGGCTCGTTCGATTCCTCGAGCAATATCAAAATATTTTCCAAGAAGATTTGCTGGATAATGCTCTAAGTCCTTTGATTTAATCGACTAGCATTCGATGACATCGAACGTATGTTCGATCCATCGAAAAATCTTGTCCAAATACTTTGTGGTTACTAGACATAAAAAACCCCAGTTCAATGTCATCGAAGCCTGTTCGATGTCATCGAACATGAGCGTTCGATTTCATCGACACAAGCTCAATGTCATCGAAATAAGCCAAAAAACTTAGAAAATTTTCCTGTTAAAAATAAGTTTTCAGATTTTTAACTCCTATGTTGTTCTAAAGCTTTTAAGGAGTTTATTTACCTGGGTGTTTTGGGACATGGGATGTGAGGCTAGATTTACCTTTAACGACCTTGAAACACACATCTGGTTGAGGCAGTAGCTTATATGATCTTCATACGGGGCTCACTTGACTCACGACTCAACCCTCATGCTAATTGACAAACCAGGGCACTTTCAAAGTTAAACATAAAAATTTTTATTCCATACTTATCGGCCATCACCCGCACTTCCTTGGTCAAGAATGCTGCATGTCGATCCATCGTTATGAATTCTGGGATTCCAAATCGATGGATAATATTATTCTCAATGAATTCAATGATTTCTCAGTGACCGACTCCTTTCATGGGCTTTGTTTTTATCCATTTAGGGAAGTAATCGGTCGCAACAATTATAAATGAATCCATACAGGATGAAGGCGGGTGGATTTGTCTTATCAAGTCGATCACCCAACCTCGGAATGGCTAGGGTTTTATAATAGAATTATTTATCTGGCGGGTACATGTTGGATCGGTCCATTCCCTTGACAAGCCTCACAGCCCTTAGTATACTGAATACAATCGACCATCATCATCGACTAGAAGTATCCGTAACATCTGAGCATGAGCCTCATCTTCCTTCCTACTTGGTGCCCCCTTAGACAGGCATCAGAGCAAAACTTCATCGGCCCCTTTACGATATAATTTGTTATTGACCATGACATAATTGTCAGCTGATCTTCTCACATTTCGGTCGGTCTTGGTACGAGGACTCTGTAAATAACCCATGACAAGGACTCTGTAGATAATTTTATCTGGCATATCTCCATAATATCCCCTCTCTCAAAGATAGACAGTAAGGAAGTTCATTGGACAGTATCATTCACTCGGTTGGCCCTCTCAGGGCATCAAGCCCTACAACTACCTGGGCATTTTCATTGACATCCATGTTATGTTCCCTAGTCACATGTACTAACTCCACTTCTTCAAAATGGTCAAACATTTGGGTCACTAGGGCATAATATGGCAACAAGGCTACATTGGTGCATTTGAACAATCCTAACATTTTATTAATCACTAATTGTGAATCACCAACTACCGTCATAGTCCTTCCACCCAATTCTACCAATAACTCTAAGTCGATTATCATGGCTTTATACTTGGCCTGGTTATTGTTGCAGTCAAACTCCAATTGGAATGCAAATTCTTGCCTATTTCTATTTGGGCTAATTAGGATTATACCATCCCATGATGCATTTTGTGTTCTTGTAACGTCCTGGATTTTTGCCATTTTAGATTTTTAAAATCCTTAAAATTTTCCGATATGACTATCCTAGGTTGTCACTTACTAACCCTTGACATTCAAAATGAGCCTATACGCGGGTGGTACCAGTAAAGAACCGCACAAATCCGATTAATTAATCGTAGGAAGACAATGAATCCATCTGATCACTTAAACATCGAGTTTAGCCTCGAGATTTGTTCACATAGGGTCCAAATCTAGCCGACCTATCACTAACTAATCGAGACAACCGTAACTAAATAAAAACCTACCTAAAGACGAAACAACTAGGGGTCGGATCTTAATTAACAAACCAAATCAACCCAGCTACTCATTTAGCCTACGAACCAATGGTTTAGAGTGATTATGATCGAATCATCATTTTTGCTAATTACGAATAGGCCACACTATGAACTTACCTAATCCAAACCCTAATTATTAAGCACAAGAAATTTCCCTACCCAATTCATTTAAGAAATGCACTGATTATCCGAACAATCTCTAACCGCTCGTTAGTGGGCCACTAGTCCCGAAACTATAGAATAATGTCTATCTTACTGGGCTTGATGTCTATCGTGGGTGGAAAACTAAGAAAGTTCCCATAACTGCTCAACTTGGGCCAGAGATTGGGTGTTTGGAATATGCAAATGCCTTGGGCTGAAACCTTAAACTTAAGTGAAATAAACCTTCCGCTCTTTCACGAAATTGTGGCTTTCCGACCGTTAGATCACGACCAAACTCGAGGTGCGAGTTAAAGATATCTCCCTGCTCATATCCGTATAGTCACGGCCCCGATTAATCACCGAGGACTTTCAATCGTAAGTGGGACCCCCATGGCTAATCGAAGCATCTGATCCCGCCCGGTTGTGACAAAACGTAAATCGCATAACAGGACACCTGCCCCCTGGTGTAGATAAGACAATGGGCCTCCGAAAAGACTCTTTAAATTGAAAACAGCATCTCTAAGGGCAAGTTTAATGGAAAAAGGGGCACTGGGGCCATTTGTGCACATTCCGGCACTATAAATAACCACATTTCCCACTATCTCACACCCATACGAATTTTCACTTGTAACAAGAGAGGGAGAGAGAGGAGAAGAGGGAGAGGAAGTGTAGGAGTGGGCTGATTGGAGGATTCGCCACATCCCTGCTAGCCTGCAATGTAGCCGTGACCACGCTGCAGCGTCGGAATTGCCTCGACAACAAATAGAGGTAACCATCGAGCCTTTCCTTGAGATTTGGGCCTTGGGGGCCGATTGCATGTACCCTTGCGAACTAACCATGCTAGTGCAGGACAACAATAAGCTGACCTATGGAACCCTAGCCTTATGAGCGAGTCTGAATTTGATGTACCAATCTAAGGGGCTTACCATTACCCCTAGGTTGCCCTTTATTGAACCCGTGTTACGATTAATGATTTGTGTAATGAATGGACGAACGCATGCTAACCACAGCACACTCATGTGGTCATTTACTTTCCATGAATTGTTATCCATGTGTGTGATGAAGCTTGTGTGCTCAAGTGGTTTCTAGAGTAGGTCGAATTTGTTAATTTAATGTTTGTACTTCCTATTACTCACTTATGTATGCATTTAGTTTTTTTTACCCCTCATGAATAGCTACCTTAGTTATAATACAACTTACATGTTCGATAAAATGCCTAATGAAGTATAATTTCCTAATTCACTGTTTATATTTCCCCTTATAGTCGTGGTAGTTAATTTATTAACGTTATTGACTGACCAAGACTATTTGGGTAGTTGGGTTGGCCGGCAAACCACGGATCCATGAGGACGACCCTGATTAGGTCGGTCGTCCGAGACTAGTCCGATTGACTAAGGCCAAAAGTGGACAACCGACAGTAGTCGGACTACACAGGACTCTTGCACCCAATGCCGGTTATGCCGAGGTTCGCCCGAGTCAACCAAATTATCCTAATATCTGACCAACTATGTGTGTCCACCATGTATGATCACGCCTGCATGAATCTTGAGCACCCTATACCCTTGAGAAGTCTACTAACAACTGTTGAGGGCCAAATATTGCATATCAGACTCCAATTATTACTCGAATTTACGAGTATGATACTGTTTAATGGCCCGTTTTATCGTATTTGTCATGCAGGGTATATTTACGAGCTCGGATCGAAATAAGGTGCTAAAAGCATGGAGTTAACGCTCAGAATTTACCAAGGCCATGGACGGGATTCAATGGGACCAAGATCGGCAAATTTTCATGCCAGAGATCCGAGAAAATCAAGAAACTGAAGCTCAAGTGGCCTGAAAGGCAGCCAGAACGCAAGATCACAGGGTTTCCACCATCTGTTCAGCCCGAAACTTCATATATGGCCTGAGGAGCACAAATTAACCGTACACGTCAAATTTCATCCATTGGATCATTTTAGAAGTGGCCCAACGAACAGATCAGCCCCTAAAATCCTGATTTAGGGCCCACCTGATATCTGGATATGCTTCAAGTTTGGTCTCAACCCTTAAAATGATGTGATAAGATAGATGGACGGAGCGGATTTCAAAGATACATCACGATAGACTCCACATGTACATTGCATGTACATAGTGTACATGTGCACAAGAGATGCACTGGATCGCACCATGCGGTCAAAGTCGGTTTGACCGACCTTCTGTTTTAGAAACAAAAACGGAAATCTCCGTCTTGTCAGCGTCCGCACCATACCATCTGTTCGCAGTTGTGGGCCCCATCCATTGTCCATATGGACAATCTAAACCGTCTATTAGAATCCCACGGCCCACGTTATCAAGGCCTAGGTGACGAAATAAAATGAAACATCAAGGATGGGTTCCTGTTCGTTCAAACACAAGACGGACGGCGGGAAGGAAATTTCTGTAGGCCACACCGAATCTGATCCAAATCTTACCATGTCTGAATGGTTTTTCGAGGTGAATCTCATGGACGGACTGGATTTCACCTCTGACATCAATTAGGGGCCCCATCAACGTCACAGCGCAGGAGGGGTGCGAGCTCTATTCTGCGAACAGATGAGTCGACGATATTAGTGGCCCACCTTCATTGATTGTTTCAATGATCCTTACCGTCCACCATGTAGGCTGTTAAAAATCGTCCATAGGGACGTTTTCTCTTTGCAAAAAGAATGCACTTGTGTGCGAAAATCAAGACCCAATGCTGGAAACACATAAGCCGGTTGCATCTGTTCATGTTGCTGCGTATCACCTTGCGGGAATTGTTTCCACCAACCTCTCCACCGCCATTAGCACCTATAAAACGGAGAGAGAGGGATCGACAGCTGGACGGTTTTGAGGAGCTTGGCTCGGGAACGTGGATACGGGAGATAGAGAGAGAAAGATAGTTTTTTTTTTTTCTTCTTTTTTTTTCTTTTTATTTTTTTATTTTGCTTCTTGTTTGAGAGTTAGCCGCATCATGGCGGGCTAAACCTCTTAGCCAGGGCTAAGAGGTGAAGCTTGTAGCGTGATGGGCAGATTCTACGGCTTGGATCATGTTCGCTGAACTCTTTGATGTTAGTTTGATTATTAAGGAATTGCATGTAGTTTTTAACGGTTTGTTGTGACTTCTATTACAATAGATCTGCAATAGCTCTATGTATTTCCTTTTCCTTTATTTTTGATGTCAGGAGGCTTTGTTGTTCACCATTGTCCCTTGGACATGGTTGGATGACGGAATTCTTCCTGGCATTTATATATCTTTGATTGGTGGAGAATTGGTTTAGTTTCGTTGTTTACTTTGTCTCATGGGCATGGTTTTGTGATGGAATCGACTCTAATTCTCATACCCTTCATCTCTTTGAAGATTAAATCAAAGGAAGTTCAGGTCGCTTTTTAAAGACATATCTTCCAATTGGATGAGGATGGGACTCTAAGTCCAGTTGAGTTCTTGAATCAAGTGTAGATCTCCCTAATCTCTACAAGTGTATCCTCTGAATCCCTAGTTTTCTACCCCTGAATTTCTTAAAGTTTTAGATTAGTGTTTCACCATTATTCCTTAAAATCATTCGATTTAGATTGCATCTTAATCTAGTTCTAGTTCTAGTTATCTTCAGATTACGTACAGGTTTCAGTCCCTGTGGATTCGACCTCGGTCTCCCGAGTTTATTACTACATCACAACCCTATACTTGGGGAGTGAACAAGTTAGTGATACGATCCCCGTGTCTCAGGAGCTGGGTATGGTGGTATGCGACACTGTGTCCGTGCTATTGACCTACGCTAGGGTGACGAGCCTCCCTATAGTGACCAATGAAAATTCAATGAGGCTGCCTATTACATCAATTTGTAATGATGTCACGACTGCTCCACAATTGTGTTTGGGTGACGACCCTTACATCATTTGTGGGCGCCCTCCACCCATCGATGGGTGGACTAACCCTGTGTGTCTAGGCCATGTCATCCGGGTCCTTAGTTGTAAGACCTGTATCCTAGCCCGTACCGTTCCGTAGGCTTTCGCGGTCCTTCCGGTCGAATTCCGGCGACCCGTGATCTGTTATCGGCATTGAGTGCAACCCTGAGTCATATCCCGTATTTTAGAGTTGGCTTGACCCGAGACTTGTACCCTAGCCACCGCGCATCGCCGTGGTTCCGATGCCGTGTCTTGCGCGACGAGGCGATACCCAGGCCAGGAGATGTGGGCCCGCGTCCAGTTCGAGGATAAATGTCGCGCGTTGCAATCCCTAAAAAATATTACATCAATCCTATCAATCACATCAATCAAGTACCCATCACTCACATCACCTTTTTACCCATTCCCAAGCAACCCCTAAAGTCAACACACTCTCTCTCTCCACCCATCAAGTACACCTATCCATCACTCACATCCCATCCTCTCTCTCTCTCTCTCATTTCTCCTTATTTTTTTTCTCAAGCAACTCCCACGGAGCAATCGTCCATGGCTTCCATGGAGAGCCATGTGTGGCCCACCTTGCTACCTCCCATCTCCACCGTCAAAGCCTCATCTCAACCGTTGGATCACATTCTTTGGAGCTATAGAACGCGTTGATGGAAGAAGGACAAAGAGATCTTGAGGTGGGTGATTTCATTTGTTGATTTGGATGATCTGAGGGCCCACATATGGTGGGACCCATCTTGATTTGTGTATTGTACAGGGAGGGCCCATAGTGGCGGGGTTCCCCTCTCTCTCTCTCTCTCTCTCCTTTTATTTTCCTTGTGTGAGGGTCCACCTTGATGGACGGTGCTGTGGACCCCACATATGATGTATGCATTTTATCCATGTCGCTGCCCAAATTAGCGGACCACATCCACTGTTCAAATCGGGGGCCTACCTTGCTACCGCACCCAACCAGGGCCCACCCTTGTTGCCCTTTTGACGGACCCTGATGAAGGAAAATCACACATATCAGTTTGATCCGTGGGCCCCACTATGATTTCCATGTGATGCCAACACCGTCCAGTGGCCGGACATGGGTCCCACCGTGATATATGTGCCTGATCCTCACCGTCCAGCAGGTCTGGACGGTGGGAAGGTGCAAATACCTGCTTGAATCAGAACTTTGGTGGGCCACGCTGATGTGAACCACCTTGATTTATTTATTTCCATCCTCACCGTCCGTCTGTGGACAGTGAGATGAAGCTGGTTGGCTAGCGTCCCTCACTCCACACCGTCCAATCTCCTGGACGGTGTGACCCCACCTAGTATGTATAAATATAATATAATATATATATATATATATATATATATATATATATATATATATGCTATGTGGTGGGTCCCACACTACAGGCGTTGTATCCGCACCATCCAGGTGCTGGATCACCATGATGTAAGTGTTGTATCCTCACCGTCCATGTGGACAGTGGGGCCTACTGTGATGAACGTGGACATCCATACCGTCCAGCGTTGATTTGGATGATGGGGGCCACCTTGCACATGTGACACGTGATGTGGGTACCCCCCTTGATGTAAGTGTTTTAAAATCCACACCGTCTGAACTTGTACGGTGGTGTAGCCCACCATGATATATGTGCCTTATCCCTGCCGCCCTCCATCGCTGGACGTGTGGGGCCCATCCCACACGTGTGGCACACGTGTGGGTGGGACCCACCCTGATGTATTTATTTCATCCACCCACCGTCCAGATCCCATCCACGTGGCCCCTGCTGCTGCATTGGCGTCAGGTAGTTCTATGGGCCTGACCACGAGGACGTATACACCATCCATCCGTTTGGAAAATGGATCCCACCACCATGATGTATGTGCTTATATTACACCATCCATATGTTTGGACGTGGGCCCATCCCACACGTGTGGCACATGTGGGAGTTGGACCCACTTGAAATATGTGTTATAGTTTACACCGTCCATCCACTTAGCTGGGACGGGCTAGAGCTTTGAGTAATCACTTTGATGTATGTATTTTCCACACTGTCCATCTATCCGTCCTGATCTTGCACATGGGGCCCTACCTTGATGTTTGTGTTTGATCAGCACCGCCTAGACATTGTGGGGCCCTGACATATGGGTTTCATCCTCACCGTCCGGGGACGTGGGTCCCACATGATATATGTGTTTTATCTATATCATCCAACCATCGGAAGAGATCGTTTATGGCATTATAAAGAGGATGTGTTAGATCTAAATTTCGGGTGGGACCCACCTTGATGTATTTATTTTTTTTTTATATCCACACCGTCCGCTGGATTGGGACGGTGGAATGCCATCCGTGATGTATATATTGTATATCTATGTCGTCCATTTGTGCGGCCCGTCGTGATGTATGTTTCGTATATATATGACGGCCCATTAGGGCGGCCCATTGACGCGGCCCACTTGATGTATGAGAGGCCCACTATGATGTGTATTTAGCCCATTAGATGTGACCCATTGTGATGTATATGAAGCCCATGGGCAAGGCCCATTGTGATATATTCGTGGCCCATGGGCAAGATCCATTGTAATATGTATTAGGCCCATTAGTGCAGCCCATTGATGCAGCCCAAATTGATGTATATGAAGCCCATTGGTGCGGCCCATAGATGTGATCCACCTGATGTATTTGATGGCCCATTGGTTGAGGCCCAATGCGATGTATGTATGGCCCGTTACATTGTGTATGAATCACTTGTATGGGCCACTCCTTGGGAGAAATGTTGGTTGGATGTTCTCATTGATGGGCAATGATGGTTGAAAGTCCTCATTGTAACCTTCCCTTAGGCCCTTGGTTGGGCCGATTGCCGATTCCAATGGTCGAGGCCGATTATGATCTGTCGAGACCGAGTATTAAGGTCGATTCCGATTGCCAACGCCGATTCCGATTGTTGGGGTCGAGTATCGAAACCGATTCCAAGTGTCAATTTCGACTGTTGAGGCCGAGGCTGATTGTCGAGACCTATATGATGTATATGCGACCCGTAGTTGGGGCCCATAGTGATGTATTCGTGGCCTATAGGCAAGGCCCATTGTGATATGCATTAGGCCCATGATGCATGACCCATTTGATGTATTTGAGACCCATGTGTAGGGCCCACATGTCATGTATTTAAGGCCCATGAGCAGGGCCCACCTATTGTGTATATGTGACCCTCGGGTAAGGCCCACTGTATTGTATATTAGGCCTTTGTGTGAGGCCATGGGTCCACTATATGTTAGGCTTTATGTGAGTCATTCCTTGGGGGCAATGTCGGTTAAATGTCCGCATATTCGAGGCCGGTTGTTGATGCTGGTTATTGATACCGATTATGAGTATGTGATTGCATAGCATTATAATACATGCGCATACGCATCATCTGCATGTTTGTTATGAGATGTGGTTGACCATTGCATATGTCATTGGGCAGATTGTTATGAGACTCACTGATAGGTGGAGGTTATCCCGCATGAGCGCACGGTATGTGTAGGATTAATGCATGACTGGATTGTATGACTCATGCATCTTGCATTGTGTGTTGTGATTATTGTACGCCCTAGCGACATCAGGGTCATAGCCTCCACAGGTATTTCGTGGATGGCCAGATGGGACACCTAAAATTTGTTCTACATAGGGTGCTATAGATATCCCTGGGTGAAAGTCCCTAAACCCTCTTGGTTCCAGAGGTTGCTCCAACGTTTAAACCGAGTGGATGCATGAGCGCATGAGGGCTGTATATCGTTAGGCCGCGTCTCCCACTGTGTCGCGGTCAGTTGGAAGGGGGTGCGGCCTTACCTGCCCAAGAG
This sequence comes from Magnolia officinalis, assembly GCA_021015155.1. Taxonomy (NCBI): domain Eukaryota; kingdom Viridiplantae; phylum Streptophyta; class Magnoliopsida; order Magnoliales; family Magnoliaceae; genus Magnolia; species Magnolia officinalis. Next base: position 85,850,776 of record JAJHSJ010000001.1, read on the forward strand.
GAGGGGCAATGCTAGGCTGAGTCTGACCAGCTCGAGGAATGGGTCTGCTATCGACGAGCCCGGCCCGATATTGGCAGGCGGATAGTGAGGTCTCTTCCAATCACCTTGTTGTGTGCGATGGGGCAGCAATCTGGTTTGGAGTGTAATAGACCCTGGTGATTTCCCAGAGAGGAACCGTACTGATATGTGGATTTATTGAGCAGGATTTGCATACTCATTCATTCATTCATTCACTATCCACTCGGGTTGGTGGTGCGCAACTATTTGTTACGTGTACCTTCGCATGGCTAGGATTTCGGTTGGGCGCGCGACTAACCTGAGATCACGAGTTTACCACATTGAGTCTGACTATCCAAATTTAGGTATGGGACTGGTTTGGATAGAAGTCCCTTGTGATGGACCCCATAGTCTGCGATACTACGTACTATCATCCCAACTTCACACTCCAGCATGGTCATTCCATTCGCACGGCATATGGCATTACATCCACAGCATATGGTATTTTGGGTTACTATGTTTCTACATTTATATTGTCTAGATACGATCGACTCTAGTCGTGGACTCATTAGGAATTACACACTGCATCACATCCTCGGCATTTGATAATTGGCTCTTTATGAGTCAGCATCTGTATAGTTTTTCTATATTGCGTATTCTGATATTGATTGATTCATGGACTTGCATGTATTTTCGCTTACTCTGTTATCGTATAATTTATGATCTTGCCAGTATTTAGGTTTACTCTGATAATTCCTGCTCTTGTCAATGTTTCTGCTTACTCTGGTAATTCATGATCTTGTTAGTGATTCTGTTTATTTCGATATTGTACCATTTATGGATTACCAGTATTTTCGGTCCTGTATGATGATGGCATTGTGTTGAATACTTGGCACTTACCTTGCACACACACACCACCCTCTAAGCTTTCTATAAGCTTATGCACGATAGATGCGTGCAGGCGATGTTAGGTGGCAGCAGTGTTGAGCTTGGAGCGTGAGGTGGTCTTCGGGAGCTTGATTTTCGATATCATGTATTTCCATTTCAACATTGTACTCAAATGATTATATTAGTAGATATATGATGTTGATGTTGCCTTTGTGAATTAGGTAATCTTGTCGTTATGCTTATAATGAGTTAAATGTACATTGGAAAATCCTCCTTGTAGGATCCCAGGATCGGAATCGGGCGTATGGACACTAGGAGCCGAGAATGGGGTACTATGGAGGCTGTCGGCACCAAATTCGGCGATTGGGATTCCTGTGAATCTGATCTCCGGGTTTGGGGCGTGACATTAGTGATCGTCCATGACCAATTTGACCTTATTTTGGTTACCAAAAAATCATGAACTAATGTAGGGAGGACGGAATACATGCAAACAAATGAATCCAGTTCCTCCCTAATAAAGCATTATAGCTTGATGAGGTATCGACCATGAAAAATGGTGCTAATACTGTCTTTGTTCCTATTGAGGCACAAAAAGTGTAAAAGAATTAAAGTAAAAGAAGACTAAGAAGTAAGGAAAATGAAAAGGAGAAAGAGAAAATGTCTTTTACGCAGGATCGCGCAACCAAAGATCAGTTGCGCAGGTCTGCACAGTTGGTTTCAGGAGAAGATTTCCTTGAACGGTTAAGATTAATGCAAAGTAGGTCCCACGGCACCGAAATCGAGGTATCACACGTGCAAAGGCCTATAAATACTCCCTCCCCTCCTTCATTTGGACAGATTGAAGATTTTCGAGAGGAAGCGGAGCAAAGAGGAAGATTGAAGGTGAGAGAGAAGATGGAGATGGTTTGCACGGGTCCGCGCAACCGATATCCGTTGCGTGGGTCCACGTAACCAGATGCTCTGTAGTCTATGAAGGGAAAGGGTCGTTATGCTGCCGAAATGGCTGAAGTCTTCAAGTTTCTTCTGTTCAAGTCTGAAGGAGAATAATCAGCAGAAGAACATATTCCTCCTACGTCCTAGGAGATGACTGAAATCACAGACGAAATGCTAGTTTATTTGATATTTGACTATGACAATTGCACCTATAATATTTTTTTTTATTCTAAATAATCTATCTTAGAATCAAGGGATGCTAAAAGGATGTAAATGAACTCAGTATTAATAAAGTGTGATGATTGTTTTAAATACTCTTTCTCTGTTATGTTTGAAGAAGATAATCTCTCAAATCAAACACATTTGTTTCTTGTTCAAAAAAAAATTACAACTCTGCTGGGGAACTTATTTATCTTATTTAACATTCGCAGTGAAATCGTTATGAAACTTTCATCATAGTTTGACATCTTTTAGATGCCAAAATGGCTACTCTCAGTGGGAACATCCTCCCCTTCATCTCTAAGATAGATTATTTGATTCTTCAACTACTAACTACAATCATGTTTCGTGTTCGAAGGTTTTTTGCATCTGATTCCAACCTACTACTCATGGCAACTTCTGTAAGAAAGGTGAACTTCCGATTCACTCCGACCGGGTTCGTAATAAAATACACACCAAATCGAATTCCGAAGCACATGACTCAAATCTCTATGAGTGGAAACAACATGACTCGAGTAACAGCTGGGGTTGTATTTGCATCACCTCAACAATCGGGGGGTGATGAAGGCTGGACTGTCGTAACGTCTCATAGGACGAGAGCACAGAATGTAAGAAGTTCTAGAATGAATCAGCCTTCGCTAAGAGTCAAAGGGCCGATAACACGTGATGCAATCAGAAGGAATCCTAAACTCGCTCCTCCGGCAATATACCCCGAACAAATAACCCCGCTATTGACAGCGCATGATTTCCCAGTTCTGAATGCCTCGAGAGTCAAATGAACGAGAGAGCAGAAAGGAAAAGCGCTGGTAGTTAGATCGCCAATGTCTACACCTCCCCAAGCAAGTTCACCAGTATCAGTGTCACTCTAATCGATTAATGATATTGGGAGCATAGAAAAGCCTAATGAAACCCCGTCCTTCCCCTCTGCGTAAGTCCCATTACGTCAGCATATTCTTGTTCTACTCCAACTACCGCTTCGTCAAAGAGTGGAGAAGCTGCAGTATATATGGCCAGGACGAATCCAGAATGTAGAGCGACTATAGAGGATTGTATTAATGAAATGACAGAGGCCCAAAACACATTGATGGAAGAATGCAGAAACCTCAGAGAGGCCTTGGCAACCCTTGCACATAGTATGGCCCGGATGGCGGTACCTCAGAGTACGACGAATGAACAGGAAAACCAGCCTGACGACCACCAACCACAGGGGGTAGGGTCACTGTGGTCCATTCCAACAACAAGAACTGTGACACAGGATGAGGTGAGACAAGTTGTAACGTCTCGAAAAATTCCATACAAAGACCCGAGTACCACCTTAGGCAGAAATCGCTCAAGATCAAATCCTTTAGGAATTAGACAAAAGCAACTAAGTGCTAAACTAGATTAGCTACGAAATCTGCTTGATACACTTTAAATACGATCTGCAAGACCCAAAACTTGTAGAATCAGTGACGCTAGGTTACCCTAAAATCTAGGATCAATCTCATTACCCAGCTACTCTCGGGAGCACATTGAAACTCCGTATCAGATCTGGACCGCACATCGAAAGTCTGAATAATACGAAGTTATAGAATTAGGACCGCCTTACTGGGCTTGACAACCATCTCAGAAATCAAATCCAGATAGTGTCCCGGGGCTATTCGCTTAAGCCCGGAGTGAAGTGTGTGAGAAAATGTGTTTTTCTTTAGAAATTAAATCTCATTTAAGTAATCTGAGACTTGTCACTTGCGGGCCTGATATAAGCAATCAGACCGTCAGAATCTGACCCAAATACACCCTTGGATCAGGAAAAATTTCATACACATGGCAGTGTACTTGTAACCCTGATCGAGTTCCGGTGACCGTTGAACTGAAACTGGTCCGCCACGTGTGATCTGGGAACCCGATTGGAATGAAAACTTAACTCGACCTAGATCCATAGTCAGGGAGCTTAAGTCCGACCTTTAGTTCAAGGGGGGCTCCAGAAGTGCTCCGTTGAGACGGAACAGTCTCCCTTTGGACATAACCTAAGTATACCTTGGCCCTGGGTCTATTTCGGGCAATTCTGGGCCTATATAAGGAACTTAAACCCTCTCTCATTCACTCCATATGAATTTGAGAAAAACCCTAAGAGAGAGAAGAGAGTAAAGAGAGAGAAAGTGTGAGAGAAGTGGGAGGAGATTCTTGTTGCTCTATCCTACTATTCTACGTGCCTATCCATCACTACCGTATCGCTTTTCCGGCGATTCTGATTCCGTTTTTGGGTAAAAAAACCTAACCCTAATTAGTTCTAGAGATCCAACTAATGTAAGTGATGAAATAGCTAACCTATTTCATGCCATAGGTTGTCGTTCTGCCGTTGATACAGATTTGGTGTTTAACTGAGTCCGTTACTCGCTTCTAAGGCATGAGGTGCGGACTATAGACGCTTAGGTTATGGTTTTCAACTCTTTCAATGTCGGATAATGATAGATTCATGATCTGGGTGTTATTTCACATGCAGAATACGATATTCGTTTTGCAATTCAGTTATGTATGCAAATTATGGCGTATAGTGTATTCTATATATTTGTAGAAAATATTGTATACGTATAAAATATGGAAGTATGTTTGCCATGATTAATTACTATGTGCATATACTATATATACGTGTAATACTTACTCGGTGAAAGGATTCGCCCTAATACATGTTTTGGCTAATATACGTTATGTATGTTAAATAAGTGTAGTCTAAGTGTTTGTGAAAATGCTTGTATGAGTAAGTACTTAGATGATAGTGTTTTAGGTAGGTGTTGAGATAGGATTCTCAACTACCTTAGAGATGTATATGATTTCCTCCATGCATGTTGTTTAGTTTAGTCGCTTACTTATGAAATGTATGTGTTTGTATTTCCTGTTTCTATTGTGCTTTATAACATGCTTATTAACATGTTCGAATTACTTTGTTAATTCTACTTTGACTACTCCACATGCTTTCTGGTTTCGGATTGAGTGTGATTGGGGCTATGTTATAGTGCAGGCAATCAGTAATAGGCTTGAAGTCGTGGCTGTGGTTTATTCGCCACGTAAGACGTGTTTGACAAACCTGAGTCGCTCGTTGGTCGTCGGCAGTGGTTAGGCCACACGAAGTGCTTATGCACTTCATGTCGATCGATACAATGTGCGCTCGTGCTAGTCGAGCTCGCCAAATCACCCGATGTGCCCTCGTATGTTTACTATGTATGGACGCTACTACTTGAACCTAAGGTACCAAACTCACCAGTGAAATCCCGTTTAACCTTGATACCTCGATCTGTTAAGACTCATGAGCCGGACATGGTGGTATGGAACACCGTGGTCGAGCTGTCGGCCTACGCGGGGCGACGAGCCTCCCCGTAGTGACCAGTGAGCAACCTAGACTCGTGAGCCGAATACGGTGGTATGGGACACCGTATTCGAGCTGTCGGCCTACACTGATTGGTGACGAGCCCTTTGTAGTGACCTCGAGCATACTCTAATTCTATGTGGAGGCGACAACCCTTTCGTAGCATCTAGAGTATACACTAGGCCTGTACTGATTTGGCGACGAGCTCTTTGCAGCGACCTAGAACCGCATCATCGTATGAGATTTCCTAGGACTGACGACCCTAGAATGGATCCTTGTTTGGGAATGATATAAGGGAGGTACCTTAGTTTCCTAATCCTGCTGTATGAAAAGGACTAATAAGAACTTGGTAATCATATGCATGCACTGCATTACGGTGCGTTCAGGCGTAGCAGTTCAAGCACTGAGGCAGTGTTGTTCATGCGCGAACGTGAGATGAAGTCGTTGAGGGAGCGTAGGCGAGGGCATGCATCATACATTCATATCATTCCTGCATTAACAAGAGTACTTAGGGATGTGTGATTTACTTCTTTATCATTACTGCTTGATTGAATTGATAACATGTTAACCTTTGTTTTATTGTTCCACTGAGTTGATCACTCACTCCCACATTACGGGGCGGTGTTTTAAACACCAAACAGACTCTGTCTTGATTTCAGATGACGACCTGACTCCTAAGGCGGAGCCTGACTACTACAATGACCAGAACGAATACTCTTATATGCAGTTCTCCGATGGCTTCGCTTAGGCTATACAGATTGACGGGGTTACAGGGTTTTATTACAGATGAACCATTTTTGAGACTTTGACTTTTGTAATATTATATGTAATATTTCATGTACAGTGACTCAATGTTGTATTCATACTCTAGAGACCGATCGTGATCTTTTGACTTATATACGTTCTTTCTATCTTTTAGTCTTCCGCTTGCGTTTTACAACTTGATCTGGAGTATGAATTACTGCTTTGGTATAATCCCACTCATGATTAATGCACTAACACAGACAACATTGAATCATAAGAATATGTGTTGCATAAGTGATGTTTTGGAACTCGGGAGTTGAGTTGCTACTCGACCCCCGATTCTCAGGGCGTTACACAAGTAGTTGAAGAAGCTGTCAGAGTAGAAAGAGAATGCAAAAATACTGGTCGTTTCAGGTATGGAACGTCGTATCCAAGGGAGGTAGAAGATATTCCTTTTCCAGCGAAATTTAAGTAGCCGGATTTCCAAAAGTTTAACGGGGAAGGATCTCTAAAGGAACATTTAATGCACTTCATCACTAGCATGGGAAATTTTTCTACGATACCACAATATTGTTTATGATTGTTTGGATCATCACTAACACACAAAACATTTCAATGGTCTTCCAATTTAGCACCAGGGTCTGTACGTACTTGGGAACAAATACAAGAGATTTTCATGTCAAATTTTCTCTTCAAAGCGCGATGTCAGTATTACAGAATTGGCTTCCATACGACAGAGAGATGGGGAACCGGTAGAAAAGTTTATAGACAGATGGAAAACATTAGGAGCCTCATGTAGACAGTTATCAGAAGAAAAAGAGTAAGTCAAAATGTGTCTGAACTCTATGTAGACAGGAATCGCATTTGGACCCACCAGCGCCGATATCAGAACTTTTCGCGACCTAGCTACTAAAGCTCACGCTTTGGAATTGACGACTCGTAAGATGCCAGCATTCCACCATGAGACAGCTAGGAGGGTATCCAGCAGGATGGCTGTGAATGCTATCAATCATGACAAAAGAGGCAAAGATACAAGGGACTTGAGGAAAAAGAGGCCGGACCGAAGGGAGAAGTGGAGACAGACAAGGAATAGATACAGTGGGAAAAGGCCTAGGATGCTCAATTCTCATGAGGGATTTGCTTTGACAAAGAAGATGTCGTCCCTATGATTAACCAACTATTAAAGGCCGGCACGATAGAATTACCAGAGCCCAAATGCCCTGAAGATGTGACAAGAACCAAGGAAAGAGTTTTTGCCGCTATCACCGCTTGGTGGGGCATCCAACAGAGAATTGTTATACACTGAAATGTATAATACAGCGGATGATAGATAGGGGCGAAATAGTGCTAGGTAAAGAAAAGGAAAGGGGAACCATGGCGACAGTAAATGTACTTACAATCCGAGGGAAAGCTCGAGATACGAATGAGAAGGAAGAGTGTAAAACGCCAAAGAAGGTAGTAGTAATTACATTACGATCGGGTAAGAAGATAACAAGTCCTGTAAAGAAAAAACCAGAAAATACTAGGAAAGAAGTCATTGAAAGACAGAACAGTAATGATGAGAAAGAAAAGAAGGGCGAAGTAGCGAAAGTGACTTATGATGTGGTAAGTCATTTGAAGGGCATACTGCCTCGATTAAGTGTTTATGATGCACTTAAGCTATCAGAAGAATTTCGACAGAGCTTGGTTTAAGCATTGTCCGATCACGACATTAGAGAAACTCTACTAGCAGAATTAGAGCATGAAGAACATGATGAACAAGAAAATTGTCTACCAGTCATTTCCTTCTCCGATGACGATTTGACCTGCGAAGCAGAGGATACAGACCGCTGATGATAAAAGGTCATATTCTTGGGAAGAAATTCAAACGGATCATGATAGACAATGGGTCCACGGTCTTGCCACTCTCGATGTTGAGTAAATTGAATTACCGTCGTTCAGATCTATGCCCTAGTGGAATGATGATACAAGGCTTTAATCAAGATGGACAACGCGCGCTTGGTAAGATTACAGTAACGCGGGATATAGAAGAACTGACTATTGATGTCGTGTGTCGTGTTATAAATGCAGTAACAACATACAATCTTCTCCTAGGGAGACCATGGATACATTAGTATAGCATTATACCCTCCACTCTACATCAGTGCTTCAAATACTGTAAAGATGGAATACAGTATAAAGTAATGGCTGATGCAAAACCGTATACAAAGGCCGAGTCCTTCTTTGCAGATGCCAGTTACTATAAAGGGTTTGCTATAGAGGAGAGAAAGAATGATGAAAGTAAGGTCCTAAAGGACGTTTAAATGAATGTGATTGAAGAAAAAACAGAAAGGACAGAATCATTCGAACCTACAGAAGCGAAGAAGAAATTTTACTTTGTGCCGAAACATCTAAGCAGCCAGGGCAACCGCCATTAACCTTATTATCAGCCGGACAGTTGAAAATTTTACAGTCTAATTACACAATGCCACTGCCATATGTTGAAAGGAATAAACCATTTTCGGCCGCCCCAGGGAGGTTTCAGGTTGGAGCAAGCGTAAAATACCCTAAACCAATAGAATTTTATGTTTCAGAAGAAGCGAAGATAGGAGAAGAGACCGAGAATAATGTGTACTATGGTAGGCTGATGCCGCAGGATCTTAAAAAATATAGTCCGGTAAGTAAGAAGATCATGAAAAACATGGGTTTCGATTATGAAGAACCCACCAGTTTGAACTATGGGAAGGGAATTCAAATCCCTATTGAAATCGGTCAAGATAAACGAAGAAAATTTCAAGGACTAGGGGTAAACTCATCAGTGAATATGATTACAGCCGTGCAATCTTCTACGGCAATGCACTGCTTCAATGACTCCGAAGAGAAAGAGTTGATTAAACAAACGCAAAGGCAATTCTGTCTGGACATGGTTCCCTGATAGAAGAAGCAATGAATAAGTTGATACAGGTTGATTTTATCAGGGGGATCAAATATACCGAGAGTGCTACATTGATCCTATGGTGCATAAGCATGAATCCTGATTGAAATAAAAGTAACGTCACTACATCAGTTCGTAATAGATGATGAAAATGTGGAAATAAGCCTGGGAGAGGTGGATTTGCTTGATGAGAAATACTTGACCGCCCAGTAGTAATCGCGATCATATCAGGGGGCAAATTCAAGTCCAAATAAGACAGGCTGTAATTCATAAAAGAGGAATATTCCAATAAGATAAACAAAATCGTATATCGATCAATGCTCGGTTTGTCAAAAGGATCGTTCCTGGAGACACTATTGATTTTGATCCAGAATATCATCAGAATAATGATTCTGAATCAAAAGGGGGCAAGAATAGATCATGGCCATGTATCATCTGATGAATGAATAAAGAAGAAGTTCGCAAGCATACCAAGATTACGTAATAGCAAACATTACAAAAGGAAAGTGAACATTGCCATCATCAAGCGACCATCTACAAAATTCTGTCTAAAATTGATACCGTCACCAAGCTGGTATATAATAAATAACACAAACGGGTATAATCGAAGATATTAGTAGAAATGGTGATGAGTCAATTTCAAACAGAGATGTCTATCATTCTCACAACAACTGATCATACTTATCATTGTCTTCTAAGATATTTTAAGGCAGTCTAATCAAGCCAATGGCCAATCGTGCATAAGGCCTAACAAGATCGTCATTCGGGCAGTGGTGAGAAGCCAGTGGCCCTAAAAAGCCCGTAAAGGCCATCGTACGCATACCCATGCGGGCAGCTGACGGAGCTAGTGACCAAAAGTCTAAAAAGGCCAAAAGTCCTCAATGGCCAGTCATGTGTAACCTCCATGCCGTCTATGTAGTTTTCCGGCAGCGTCACGGGGAATGGACGAAAATGCCCTCCCGTGAATGGGCTCGACCTTGCAGACGAAGAAAATGAGGGTCGCAGTGTGAGCTTTAGATAGGCCAACCGTGCATAACCCCCTAGGTTTACGGTTTGATTTCAGTACTAACTCATGGGGAATGGCTTAAACCTACTCATTGACGGACTGGCGGTCCAAGACTTGGTACCCCAAAGGTCGCCTTGTGAGCTTTGTGAACTCTAGAGAGTTACCGTGGTCAACCCTGTGCGTAATTCCAACCGAGTTCACGGCCCCAGTAGCTTCACTGGGCCCCTCTGATGGATCGCGGTTTGTGAACTCCGTAGGCAGTGAGAAGTCCAGTGAACTCCTAAGAGTTACAGAGGCCATCACGTGAGACCCAGCTCCACTACTCAAGAGCTTAAACTATGTGTAACTAACTGAATTGAAATCTAGCACCGCCAATGAAAAAATATAAGTAAATAAAGTCACATAGGGAATCCCACACTAATAAGCATAAAATACTACTGTTTATATTAATCCATTAGTCAATGATTATGTTAAGATTACTGCATAGACAACATGTTCGGAATAATGTGTGATGTAGAAATGCATGAAAAAGATTACTAAAAATTATCACTGAAAATCAAAAGAGATTCTTTATTCAAAAAGCATATACACAAGAGAAATTACTTGCTTAAAGTTCTTCTACAATTCCAGCTATCCCCATATACTTTTGCAAGTCCTCCTTTAATTGCATCTGAGCTGCAACATGCTTTGACTTTTCTTTGAGAATGATCTTTGCTTGGTCAGGGATATCAACCAGCTTATCTTCCAACAATTTGATCATCTCTTCGCTCTTGAGCAGTTCGGACTTCTCAGCATTAGCAGACTGAATATTGGCTTGTATCCTTGCTTCGATCTCCTTCACAAATGATTCCTTTTCGCGACCCTTCAACTCTAGCTGCAATATCTCCTCTTTCAGAGCGGCGATGTGGTCTTGAATGACTAGCCTGTCATCAATATGAGTCCTCAGCTGTTTTTGAAGAACCAATCGTTCCTGATCAAATTCAGAAATAACGGAAGCCATAAGAGAAGTTTTTTCCTTGCATAGAGTCAGCTGCTTTACATATTCCAAGATTTCAGGACCAATTATGAAATTCTCCGCTAATGCCAAAGAAATTATTGAATCACGAAATTTGAGAAGAGAATCGCGCAAAGTGGAGATGCTAATCTTCGCCATTCTTGCAGAACTTTCTAGAATTTCAATAGCAATATCCAGGTCTGACCATTATTCAGGGTCTTTGAAGATGTGGACTATTGCTGACAAAGAATTCTTCATCAAAAGCATCTTATGGACAGGAACCTTCATAAAAGATGACAGTTCGGATACAGTGGCCACAGACTCAGAACTTGCAACCCCGCTGCAAGGAGGGGTCCCTATAGTATAAAGAGGGAAAGAAGTCAAAAATGATGACAAAAAAATTAGAAGATATATCACTCTCGACAAAGCAATCAGTGTGTGTGTGTGTGTGTGTGTGTGTGTGTGTATACACCTGTAGTAGAAGTGTGAATAACGGGAAAAGGAATTTCTTGGGCCATGAGAGAGCCACCCCCTGCCATGTCAACAAAGGAAGGCGCCCTAGCCTCTGTACTTGAGTCTCTGGTGGTCAGAGTGGGCAAATCAGTGGTCTCTACTGGAAATATAATTTCACGGGTTACCACTTTAGGTGCCGCCAGTGAAACCAGAGGAGCTCTCGGCGAAGCCGCTGGTGCAATTGTGGAAGGATTTAAAGGAGTATCACCCGTCTCGATATTAGCAACACAAGTGCCTGGAATAAAGACACGACACTGATAATGATACAATTATCACTAAATATGCATATAAATATATATATATAATATATATATATATATATATATAATTAAATTCCCTTACCAGGTGAATATTCGTACTTTCCATAATCTAAAGGTTCTTCTTCCTCCTCTATTGTCGCAGGAGATTTTGCAGGGATATTAGCACTAGGAAGAATTTCAGAAGTCAGAGGAGGGTGTTCTTTCTCAACATTTTCTACAACTACATCCTCCTTTCCGTCTATATCAAGTTCTCCTTCCTCAAAATCATCATCTTTATCCTCACCGCTTTCGTCGTCCTTGTCATTTTTATATTCCAAAGAAATGGTACCCTCTGATGAAGAAGCTGAATTTTCATCTCCTAAGCTTTCTTCGTCTACTTCTTCAATCATGACTTGCTTTCCTTTAGAAAAAGCTGCTCGGATACTTTCTGGTTGGGGCTCTCTGTCAGCCGGGACTGAAGGGGACAGAGATGCCTGTCTACCCCCTTCCTGAGGGGCAAGCAGCGACACTTACATACGCGTTCGAGATCTGGTCATAGGAGACGATGAACTGGGAGGAGTAAGCTGCCGAATTGGCAGGCAAAGCTGCTGGGGTAATATGGCTCTCACCAGAATTTTGTCCCTTCTCTGAGAGGTAGGCTGCAGGAGCGGATAGAAAGAAAGAAAGCTCTTTCTGCTACAGTGAGTGTTCCCTGATCCACCATGTTAGTATCCTTAATGTAGCGATGGAGACGGAATTAGAAGAAGTCTATTTGATCATCATCTCAAATTTTATTGGCCACCCATTCGTATGACCTTTTAGCCATAGCTCTCTATTGAAAGAACCAGAGTGGGAGATGCATGGGATTAACGTATGCCTTCTCTGGTGCTTCAAAGGTCCAAGGGAAGTAAACTCCCAACCAGCCGGTGAAATAGTATCATGCAGTATATGCCGAGGAAGATCTAATGGTGGGGTTCTTGATGTGTGTTGTTATTTCTCCAAAGGCCCTGTAGATAGAGCATAGCATTGGAGGTACGAGGGAATACTTTTTCCCCTCTGCCAGAGCACTGGCAACAACAAAGACTGTGGGACGAAAATCATCTGCCCATTTGGAACTTGGAACTGTGGGACGAATAACATCTGCCCATTTGAAACTTGGAAGTCCTATGATGCTTAGCCAATAAGCTAGAAAAACTGTGAGTTCCCCAAAAGAACTATAATCTGCTCACTCCTTCATGTCATCACGAAGTTCCATTAGCTCCTAGCAACGGCAGTTACAAAACCTGTAGAGAAAGATAAAAGGTTGGTGCAAAGGAATGTGTGATAAGAAAGGGAAAGTTGATTTTTGGGTTTGGACATACCTGAGCATTCTGGAGAAGTGTGCCAGCCATTGCAAAGGAGAAAGCTTATAGAAATTTGGAAATTTCCCCATCTCTTTAAAAAGTTCAATGGTAGTTTCAGAAATAGAAGGTTTGTGATCGGGGGAAGATACAAATGCCAGTTCTCTGTTTGACGGAATGAATTCATCATAGAATTTGCCTGTTAAAGGAAGGCCTACTATTCAATGCAGGTCCCAAAGTGTGATGCTCATTTCCCTAAATGGTAAATGGAAAGAGTTGGTCGTAGGTGACCAGTATTCAAGAAAGCCCTTGATCACGGTGGGCTCCTTATAGAAGTATTTAGATGTAATTTCTATAGCATCATATAGGCCAACCTTGGCAAGTGTACTTGCGTGCTTCTTCAAGATGGCTTCTACCCAATCAGAATAGTAGCATCGAGAAGTCAACAGACCTCTTGTTCGGAAATCTTCTGGTCCCCAGAGTTGATCGCGATCTCTAAAGCGCTGTCTGATGGTCTCGTAAAAATACGTAGGAAAGAGGTTATGTGGACTATGAAAAGGGGTCAGAAAGATCATTGGGTGGACTTCCTCAATGATTTGTCGTGGCTTGTGTGCTTGTAATCTCTCGTGGAGGATGCACGGTTTTCTCGTCGCCCACGAAGCAGTGTACATCAGCTTTTCTCCATTTATATAATCCTTTGGCTCGCAGTTAAGGATGGATTGATGGCGATGCACATTGATGGGAATCACCGTTATACCTTCGAGTGAGGGTTGTCAAAATTCATAATACCCTCAATAACTCGAACCAATTCCCATGATTCTGGAGCTTCTTCTTATTGTGCTCCTTGATTTTCTCTTCAAATTCCTTGCCTTGCGTTCGGCGAGCCTTTGTTGGAGTGAAACAGGAGGAGTATCTTCTCGGGGAGGGGGCCTTTGACTATCTATGTGGATGTGAGCAGTTGTTTTCAACCACTCATCCCAATCATATTCTCCACCATGCTTTGGAGGACATTTTAGGTCTCCCAGTGCAGTTGCTCGATGAATGGGAGATGATAGTGACTCAATGCAACCAGTAAAATCAAAGGTTGGAAGTATGGACTCTTTAAAGTATGCAGGATTACGGGTAGTGGTTTTGGTTCGTTTAGTTGGCGGTTGATCGGAAGAAGGGGAAGGGCGATAAGAAGATGGATCAGGCAAATCAGGGTGAGAAGGTTGCTCAGATGGTGGGTCCACTGGACGGAAAGTATGCTTAATACGAGCCATGAAGGACGAAGAGTAAAGAGTCTGAAAGTAATTGAAGAAAAAGTTTACAAACAAGTTGAGAAAGTTGGCTAAGTGCTGAAAAGGGACCAAGTTCAGAAAATTGGCTAAGTCCAGGTTGTGCGGGACCATGCAACCAAAGTCTGTTGCACGGAACGGTGCAACTCCCAGAAGCCTTGCGCAAATAATAAAGTCATTGTGTGGTACCGCCCAAGTAACATTGGTTGCGCGGGGAAGAAATCGCAGGAGAGCAAGAGGTTCGCCACAGCACGGGAATATGAAGAAAAACTGAAGGATTGGAGTATTTATAGGGCAAGAGGTCGAGGACCGTACGTGGGTTTCCGTTGCGCGGACCCGCGCAAACCCTGTCAGGGTGATTATTGTTGATCCTTTTCTTTGATTTTGGGAAAATAAAGAAATGATCAATGGGGCAGCTGTTGAGGTACAAAAAGTGTAAAAGAATTAAAGTAAAAGAAGATTGGGAAGTAAGGAAAATGAAAAGGAGAAAGAGAAAATGTCTTTTACGCAGGATCGCGCAACCAAAGATCAGTTGCGAGGGTCTGCGCAGTTGGTTTCAAGAGAAGATTTCCTTGAATGGTTAAGATTGATGCAAAGTAGGTCCCACGGCACCGAAATTGAGGTACTACACGTACGAAGGCCAATAAATACCCCCTCCCCTCCTTCATTTGGACGGATTGAAGATTTTCAAGAGGAGGAAACGAAGCAAAGAGGAAGATAGAAGGCGAGAGAGAAGACGGAGAGATGGTTTGCGCGGGTCCGTACAACCGATATCCGTTGCGCGGGTCCACGCAACCAGATTGCTCTGCAGTCTGTGAAGGCAAAGGGTCGTTATGCTGCCGAAATGGCTGAAGTCTTAAAGTTTCTTCTGTTCAAGTCTAAAGCAGAATAATC
>JAJHSJ010000001.1:85866176-85980346 GCA_021015155.1 Magnolia officinalis
TTTTTCATCGGGTTTGCTTTGATTCTCTTAAGATTTTTGAATTTTTCATCAATGGAGGAGGATCAAGAATAGAATCCATTACTCTCTCACCCAACGAGCTTGAGCTCAACTCGACTCAAACCACTAGCTTGACTCGAACTCGACTCGACAGCTTTGGCAAACAAGCCAAGCTTCAATGTTGAGCTCGAGCTCAAGCTCGAACTCGAGTACATCATGGACAAGCTAAGCCAAGCTTGGCCCACCTCGACTCGACTCGGCTCGATGCCCACCTCTATATATAATAGAGAAGCAGCTATGGGAGTTATTTCTCATTGATGTGGTCAGGTTGTTGAAGGTAGTGAAGAAGCCCATCCACGTGCTCTCTAACACGAGAGCGAGTGTTGGTGGTGATGGGAGAGGGAGTAGAGCATCCAGGATGAGGCTTGGATCAACCATATCTTCTTTATTACTAACCAAAATGCCCTTTAAGAGGTTAGGAAGTAATAGAGAAACGAGGAGTGTTTTATTTATTTATTTATTTGCTAAGCTTGCGTGTGCCTCTTGCTACACAAGCAATTAAAAATTGTACACGTGACACCAAATGAGAAATGCAAAGCTTCACACCTGCCATCTAGTCTCCCTTGTTCAAGATCAAATCCGCTCATCATCTGGTCAACTGCATGAATTAAGGAATTCTTGTATGACGATAGAGTGACCCAAAAATCAGACTTATATCTATCCTAACCGATGATCAATCAATGGTTATATCATTTTTGAGACTTTCATCAAGTGGGTCTTCATTGAATATTTATAATTTAGGGGGGATGAATATGAAGGTGACCACTCCTGTACTTTTAATATGAATCATCCAAAATAAGTTGGTAAATTTATGGATTTACCACTTTATCATAATTGGATTGTGGTTAAAGTTCATCTGAAATGTTGTTCAGCATTAATGTTTATTCTATAGAATCATGGTACTCAGCATACATGGATTGAGATGCTTGAGATGTACAAATGTCTGTCTCTTAACTCTTTGGGCTAGCATTTTGACAAATGTCCAGACGCATCAAAAAATCCACATTGTTCATCAAGTTTGACTACCTTAGTGAGTAATAGTGAAATGCCTTCCCAAATTAAGGGATTGTTAACCATTCAATGACACAATGGAAAAGACCCACTCAATTGACGGCTTTATTGACTGAATAGCAAGGTGGGCCCCACTTATGTAGAATATTGGCCTATATTGGACCTGTTCATATCAATGGCCAATTCAAAATTAAACCATGGACTCACTTATCACTTTTTCTCTGTAGACTGCTCACATTTTCCTCTTATACTAGTGCCTTGTTCGGCTTCTGTGACCAATCACTTTAACCATATGTTGTGGAAAAATGCTGGCATTTGATCAATGTCAACGAGACTAAAACACAAAAAAAGGAGGCTAGAACAAAAGCTAAAAGGGCTAAACCAAAATAAAAGACGAGGCTTATTCTAAGTGGCATCAAAACATATATTTCTTTTTCATTTTAAACAAAAATAAACATTAATACAAGGCTTATCTCTCTCCCACCCATATAACAAATTTCCAGAAAATAAACTATAGAATGTCCTACCTCTCTACCAATGACCCTCCTTACATAAGCCACGGAATGGGAGAGAGCATGTGCAAAGGCGTAGGGAAAATAGACTTCATCCGTAAATCCGTATATACGTATGGATGCATTTGGATGTACAAATGCATGAGAGAGAGAGAGAGAGAGGAGAGAGAGAGAGAGAGAGAGATTCCTTGATTAAAAGGGTGGAGGATACGTTGTTTCCATCCAACCATGTGTCGACCTTACGTAAAGATGGACGTGATGAGGTCGATCACCGTCTTCCTCAAGGGGATAATTACTCCAAACCCATGGATTCTCTGGACTCCTTAGAGATTCCTCGAGTCCACAAGGGAAAATAGGAAAATAGCAATAAATTCAAAGAAATTTGAAAATTAATTCATTGATCATAAAAATGAATTTACAACCCTTTAAATAGTGATACCAAACCTATGAAGAAGTTTTAGAATCAAACTCAAACTCAAACTCCTAAAATTCGTGACTTACTATAAATAGTAAACTTACTTTTTATAAATAGTCATGATTCCTACTACACTTCATGGTTTTCAGCCAAAAATAGTAAGAGTCCAATTTGGCATAATCATGTTATTCTCCTAAATTTTCTAAGCTATTTTCATGTTGGGAATGACTCCTAAAGCTCTGCGGATCAAGAGTTATGATCGAACTAAAACTTACTATAAATAATAAAAATGAAATTAAAAAGGACTTTCAACCTTTGATTGATAGAATCTTGCAAATTTGGCGTGGGAAACCTGGCATAGTGGGTTGGGTGGCTAAAGTAGCTTCTCCTACTACGTCGAATAACTCATTTCGGTCTGTGAGATATGATTGTTTAAGGGTTCTGACGATCCTGAACACTTCTGCTTTTGATCAAGCATTCAGTCCATCTTGGACATGAAAGTGTCTGCAACCCGCTCTGCATCACAACCTAAGACACGTGTGTGTCAGAGCCGGTCAATTCATAAATGGTTCCCACAATGGATTTTCCTTAGTCTAGAGGCTTAAATGATAGGTTTATTAGGTGGGCATTGGATGTACCTATCAAGACGTGATATGAACTTGTGGGAGTGTGATTTGGATAAACTTAGAAAAACTAATTAACCCATAGAGGTACTTAGAGTGTGGGTGATGGGTGAGGACCATGTGATGAATGTTATAGATACATACACGTGTTGCGTTGGCACATGTGAAATGTTTGTGTATAGATCTTGTAGAAAAAGGTGTTTGGAAATATCAATCCTATGAGATGGCGACACTGATGGATCAAGCTAATCACCTATTTTTATGGTCTAATAGTGGCTATCAAATAAATGGTTAAAAAGAAAATGCTCAACAGGTGATTGTTCGATTATGGGATTTTAATGCTACGATTCTTTTCTAAATGGAGGCCAGATTTGGATGTCTTGCTTAACAACAAATGTATAGTTTTCTGATGCGAAAACTTCCGCACTTTGTTCAATGAACAAACCATCAGTCAAGATGCTTAATCATAGACCGAGAATACCCCCAAAAACTTCTTAGATTAAGAGGTCTTTTAAAAAAAAAAAAAAAAAAACACGCACTCACACCCCCACAACTCATGCACTCACACCCCCACACACTCTCGCACACTCCCACCACAAGGGATTCTCCAACCGGTGACCTCATGTTGAAACTCCAAAGAGTTTACTATTGAGGCATGGCAATATGTGCAGATTAAGAGGTCCTAACCCTTCTAGATTTGGACCTTTCTCCTCCAAATTGAATTGACAAAATTCCATTAACTGTATTGAATTCTAATCACTAGTCGATTAATCAGTCAACCAATCATGTGTCAGGGAACATGTACTAACGTGATGACATTAAATTGTGGTGCATACAATTACATAAAGATAATGCTCATTTTAATTTTCATGTGTTTATGCATGATGAATTGTTTCAGCCTTTGTATTATAAATACAATAGGGCAGCCTGATTTTGAGTTTACTTGGTTGAATAGTGTTATTGGAAAAATGGATCAACCAATAAGATAAGGTCAAGTCGGAACCTTGTGCACTTCGTTAGGTCGGACAATGACAAATATGACTAATGATTCAACCTATGGCCCCAGATCAAGTAGGAAATGAGGTCGAACTCGGCCTCTCGTCAGTCCTCGAGAGCAAGTTGGAAAATCCACTGATCTACTTGATGCCAAAAGGAACTCAACTGCTACTCGCCAAATGAGTCAAGTCGGTATGACCCCAAGTCGGCATAACCCTAGGTCGGCACAACCCTTCTTCTACTAGTTCCGACCTAATCCCGACAGTGTCTACCCAAGATCCCAGCCGAAGATCTAGGAAGGCTGCCGCAACATGGATCTGCCTGAAATCTTAGCTGAAGATTACGGAAGATCCTCCCGACATGTACGAGATCCGAATCCCTCCACAATACGCTCCTACTAAGTAGGAAGATCTCTCTTCACGTCCCTGCCTTCACTTGACTATAAATAAGAATGCCTCTGATGGTGCGAGGTACGCACAACCTTAAGCCTAAAACCCTATCCCACAATCAAACCCAGATTCCCTACCTGAATTAAGCATCGGAGGGTCCCCTGCACTAGCCATGGTCTCCTTTGTCCGTTCTTTGTGTAGGTATTCAAAGGTCCAGGGAAGGCTAACCAAATTTCTTTATCAACAATTTAGCGTCGTCTGTGGGAATAACATCGAAAGTCGTTCTCATCACCTACAATGATTCAATAATGGGAAAAAGGAGAAAGAAAGCTCAGACTACTACGACTGTGCCCAACTCTGCGCCACCGGAATAGTCTGTAGATCACTGGGACTCATCTTCCCAACTTTAGGCCAATTCTGTGCCCGTAGACCAGACATAGAGGTCCTAGAATCGAGGTGGTTGGCTTGTTTCTCTTGAACATCGAGTTGAAGCCTCGACTAGAAATCTCAATCAAATAAGTCAATTGCTGGAATGACAAATCCCTCCCCAAACCAAGGGGCTGAGGAAGTTGTCGCTCGAGCATCCACATAAATTTCTGCACCATCTCGAGCATCCATCGGCTCCCAGGGGAACAGACAGGTCGATGAGACATCGAGGCCAACGCTCTCTTGATCGTAGGGAATTTAACCATCCACCATACCCAAGAGACAATGGTGGATCATGAATTTTACAGATCTTACAATTATAAAACAAGATACGAAATATCAAAAGCTTTCCAAGCATCTACTGTAATTGAAGTCACAATAAACCATAGAAAACTGAAAATATTCATTCATTCAAACTATAAATCAATAAAAGTTCAATATAAACATGAATCAAAGTAAGATAATCATCTAAATAAACTACAAGCTTCACCTCTTAGCTCTAGCTAAGAGGTTTAGCCAACCAAAGACATGATTGAAACTAACTAGAAGAAGAAAATCGGGGAAGAATGAAGGACTCCTTGAAGTTCTCCAACGCCTTGCTCTACTCTTCCAACCCTAATTCGTGCTTAGAACACCTAAAAGACCCATATTTATAAGCTTTGCTTGGACCAACTTTGAAACCACCTTAATCTTATGCAAAAAGTAACGCTTTGGTTGAACTGAAGTTGGCTTCGGTCAGACCGAATTAAGGCTGAAATTCCCACTTTCTAGCTGGACTGTTCTGCGCGATTTCGATGGGACTGAAGTCTGGCTTTGGAATTATTTTAGGACTTGCTTTTTTAGACTCGGAATTTTATAATATGATTTTTCTGGCCAATTTTTAGGATTCCTTTTCTTCACTTCAAATCTTCGATTCTCTTCATTCCTTGGTTTCCTTGGATCTTTGGTATGCGAATTTTTCATTAGTGACTTCCAAATCTCAAAATCTTCATCTAGTAATCTTTTGAGCATAAATCTCTTCTTTAAAAATTCTTTTCTCCTTAGCTCTCAAAATCACACCACAAGATAAAACACGTGAAAATAGATCAATTAAGCGTATTTATGTTCCCAAAACTAATGAATAATAAGGGAGAAATATGAAATATTTGACACTCAACACCTCTCGCGCTCTGGCTGCCTCCGACATACACCACGAATTGGAGAAGAAGAGGCGTGACAAAGCTCTCAAGTAAAGACGATAGCAAAAAATGAAGACCCTTGGGAGGCCGAACTTAATTAATTTCAGGGCTAGATCAGCGACATACGACAGGCTTATCGTACATACGCCCCGACTTCAGTAGAAACAACTGTAATGTCTCAGAAGAAAAACCTGTACAAAGACCTGAGTACCACTTCAGGCAAAAATCGCTAAGGGTCGAATTATATAGAAATTAGATGGAAACTAATTAAGTACTAAATAAATTAATCGGTAGATTAGCTTAAACCGCTTTCTATATGAATGCAAGACCCAAAACCAGTAGAATCACTAACTCTACATTATCTAAAAAAAACCTAGGAGAAATCTTAAAACCCAGTTGCTCTCGGGAGCACATTGAAACCCCGTATCGGACCTAGACCGCACGTCGAAAGTCCGATTACCACGAAATTATACGGTTATGACTGCCTTACTGGACTTGATAACTATTGTGGGAATCGAACCCAAATAATATCCAGAAATGCACGACTAGAGCCCTGAGTAAAGTATGTGAGAAACGCGAATATCTTTAGAAAATGAACTCAGATTTAAGTGAATTAGGCCGTTCGCTTGGAGGCCAAATTTAAGGTTTCAGACTGTTAGATTCTGACCCAACTACACCTTTGGATTAAGAAAATTTCCCTACACATGTCAGAGTACTTGTGGCCCTGATCGAGTGACGATAACCGTCAAATTGAAACTGGTCCTTCACGGTCGATCCATAAATTCGATCGAACCAAAATCTTAACCTGGCATAGATCCATTGTCAAGAAACTTTTCTCATATTGTATACAGGTAATGGGCCTCTAGATGAGCTCCGTTGGCCCAAAACAGACGACTTTTGGCTGTATCCTAAGTATACCATGGCCCTGAGGCTATTCACATCACTTCTGGGTCTATATAATGCCCTAAACCCACCCCTCTCTCATTCCATACGAATTTCCTAAAACCTAGGAGAGAGAAGAGAGAAAAGAAGAGAAAAGTGTGAGGTGAAGAGTGAAAGTCAGGGAGATCGAGGCGGTGTTTCTCTCGTACGACTACACGCACTAGATCGCCTCTTTGCTATGCTACTCGATTCGTTTCGATTGTGATTTGGGTAAGGAATCCTAACCCTAATCTCATTTTGGAAGTCCAAATAGAGGAATCAACGAAATAGCTAATCTATTTCGTAATTCAGGTAGTCGTTGTGCCATAGACAATGACGTAGTGTTCAAACTGAGTTCGATACGAGTTTACCGACGGAAGGTGCGGACTATAAACATTTAGGTTATGGTTTTCAAGGCTTTCAATGTCAATTAATGATTTATGACTAACTTGATTGCTGTCACATGTGCTTAGATACGATGTTATCCGTGTATTACACATATATATGAACTATGTTGAATATGATGCATTCCATGTGTTTGTTGAAATGTTTGAATGAAATTACTATCATGATTTGTACTTGCCATGACTATTAATCCTAAATGCATATTTGTTGTATGTATAACAACTCCTTTGCGAAAGGATTTGCTATAATATAAGCTATAACTAAGTTAGGGTATGTATGTAGTAATGTGTAGGTTAAGTGTTTGATAAAATGCCTGTATGAGTAATTGTTTGTTGAATTGTAATTATTAAGGGTGTTGGGATAGGATTCTCAACTACCTTATCTATGCGTATAAATTATTTCATGTAACCTTAATTTCACATACGTGATTTATGTATAAAAATGCCTATGTATAATAGTATGTTCTCTGTGTTTGATAAAATGCTCAAATGATATTGTATTTATATTTATTGTCAAATGCTGTTATGATTATCACATGCGAATATCTATTGTACTAGAGTATGATTGGGACTACTACGTAGTCCAGGCAATTGGTATCGGTTTCCGGTTGAGTGGCCGAACTAGATTCGCCACATTGGATACGTTCGATGAATCTGAGTCGTACGATGATAGTCGACAGTGGTTAGGCCATGCGGAGTGCTTACGCGCTCCATGTTGATTAATCGAGCTTCTCAAGTAACCTGATTGGCCTAATGTATGTTTACCATGTATGGACGCAACTGCTTGAATTTAAGGTACCACTTACCAACGTAAAGC
Source organism: Magnolia officinalis (assembly GCA_021015155.1). NCBI lineage: Eukaryota > Viridiplantae > Streptophyta > Magnoliopsida > Magnoliales > Magnoliaceae > Magnolia > Magnolia officinalis. The sequence continues at coordinate 85,873,926 of JAJHSJ010000001.1, forward strand.
CCATTTAAACCTTGGTACCGCGATCTGCTAAGACTCATGAACTCGGCAAGGTGGTATGGGACACCGTGGTCGAGCTTTTGGCCTACGTTGGGGTGACAAGCCTCCTCGTAGTGTCCAATGAGCAACCCAAACTCGTGAGCTGAATACGGTGGTATGGGATACTGTATTTGAGATGTCGGTCTACGCTAAGGTGACGAGCCTTCCCGTAGTGACCTCGAGTATAAACTAAGGCCTACGCTGAGGTGACGCGCCTCTTCGTAGTGACCTGAACTTGCCTATCAATTGTTTTCAAATCAGGGGTGATGTTGCCCTATAACTTGCCTATCGTATGTGATTAACTAGGATCGACTACCCTAGATGGATCATTATTTGGGTCAATGATATAAATGGAGGTACCTTAGCTTTCCAAACTTGCTGTATGAATAAGTCTAAGTAAGAACTTGGCTAACACGACCATGCACCGCATTGCATGTTCCTTTGGTGTGGGTGTTGAGCACAGTGGGAGTTAACATGCGCGACCGTGAGATGATGTCGCAGAGGGAGTGCAGGCGAGGGCATGCATCATTAATACATACCATTCTTGCATTAACAAAAGTACTTAGGACATGATTGTTGTACTGCTTGACTGAATTGATAACATGTTAACCTTTGCCTTATAGGTCCACTGAGTTGATCACTCACTCCCACTCTGAGACAGTATTTTAAAACACCAACCAGACCCTGTTTTAGTTTTAGGTGATAACGAGGCTTACGAGATGGAGCCCATCTTCTATGATAACGAGGAGTTCTCCTACATCCGCCTATGTAGACCTGGAGTTGCGTCACCGGGGCTATAGGGATATGGATTAGATACACTATATTTTATAATTTTGTAAATTTTGGAACTATACATGTGATTATTCAGCCTGGTGACATGATCATACTCTGGGGGTTTAAATCCACTTATACATTTTATATATTTATCACAGTCTTCCGCTTGCTAAATTTAATCATCCCTGGAGTATGATATGTTGATTTAGTATAATCTCATTCATGTTTAATGCACTAATACGGACAACATTTAATCATTATTTTCTATGTTGCATAAGTGATGCGACGGGATCTCAGGAGTTGAGCCCTTGCTCGACCCTTAAAATTTGGGGTGTTACAAGTTGATATCAGAACATGATTTAGATTAAACTGGACCTGAGTTATGGTAACACGACGCACACTGACGTACTCTGACTTAGGAGGGGACGATAACATTTAGAAACGAACGTAGGATTCCCAGTTTCACCGACGGGCGAAACTGACCGTTGAATTTCACCCCGTAAGCGTATAAGATCATGTAAAAATGATCTCAACCCTTTCCTAGACTGTCAATCGAGGGGTTTGGGTGATAACTCAATGAATCCTATGCTCAAAACACGCCAAAAAGCGTGAATACGTAGGAGTTGAAGTCCGAAAGCATCTCAAACGGATGTGGGTGCCACATCGTAATTTATAGAGGGACCCAAGGGGGGTCCCACGTGTTTTCAGCACCCCGGGGAGGGGTAGACACCGCCCCCAGGTGGAGCCATTGTGGACGGTCCAGAGTCCGGGCGGCGGCACCGCCCGGCTTCACCACGCCAGGGTGGCGCGCCGCCCACCGCCCGACCAGGTGGGCCTGTGCACACATGTGGGGCCTCTATTTCTCTCCCCTAACCCTCTATTTACCCCCATTTCATGTTTCACAAACCCCCTAAACCCTCAAACCTTCATTTCTCTCTCAAATTCCTTTATACACACATTGTCATCTTCCAAATCTTCTACCCATTACATCTACCCACCTCCATTGCTTTGAACTACCATTTTCATCCTTCTAGTTTCCCTATTTCCATCTATTGAGCACAAAGGCCCTCCTTTTATGTCTCAAACTCCACTTCCATACATTCAAGACACTACCTTCTTCTACTTTTCACAACAATCTTCCATCTTCTTCCATATTTTACATCATCTCTACCATTTCCCTCAAAAACCCATCTCTTACCACCTTCCATCTCTCTTATTTCTTCCCATTTGAATACATAAACCCACCAACCCATCTCATCCTTCAAGCTTTTCCTCTTACAATGACTCTTTTCGAGGTTGTCATCGCAATCTTCTCAATCTCTACGCTCCTTTCTCTCATGAGAAAGAAAAGAGCGGCCCCGGATGAGGCCGGGCTGAGCCAACCACGCCGTACTACGAATAGGGTGGGTGCTGAAGCCAGTACGAGTGCCGAGCATGAACGGAGGTCCAAGCGGGACCTCGATCCTCGAATTCCATTGGAGAGATCGCTACTGCCGAACATCAACCTAAGTAAGTTTCGCAACCGCAAGGTCGTATTTGAGGCACATGTCGATGAGAAGATGTTTGGGACGTATCCAGCCATCGACTTTCTCCTGGAAAATGGGTGGGGTCCCATATTTGAAGGGAACACTCATGCGAGCGAAGACACTGTGCGCACCTTCTACGCCCTCATTCAGAATCCACTGTTGAAGCCTCTCCAGTTTATTATCCCTTTGAGAAGGCAGGAGATCATAGTTGGTGTGGATGAGATTACCCGCATTATGGGAGTCGAAAGAGGTGTGGTGCACGCCAGTGAGTAGAACCTCACTAGTGAGCAAGAGAAGAGACTCCGCACACGTTTCCTATGCGGTTGACTCGAGCATTAGAGGCGGGGAAATAACCTCGCTTCAACCAAGATGACGGACGACTTCCGCCTGCTCCACCACATATGCACGTATAACTTGTATCCTAGGTGGAGTAATCACACCGAATGCATGAGGTTCATGGTGGATTTCTTGTATAGAGTTGGGCAAGGAGAGAAATTATGGCTACCTACTCTTGTCCCATCCCAGATAATCTGCACTGCACGGTCTACTAGGGAGAGCTCCTCGCTACCTTTTGGTCGACTTGTTTGCAAGATAGCCCGCCACTACTGTTTCTGACTCCATATGGATGACATCGCCCCGATCCACATTATCAGCGAAAACACGCTCGACAACATGGGCATTGGCCATAGGTGACACCAAGCCCGCCTTGAGGAGCAGAGTGATGATACAGGAGAAGAAAGTGATGATGTCGAAGGAAGTGAAGGTGAGGAAGAAAGTGGCGACGAAGAGGAAGGAAGTGGTGAGGAAGGCAGTGAAGATAAGGCAGTGGTGAAGGGGGAGATCAGAAAGAAGAAGAGGAGGCCCAAGAGTCGGATGAGGGACCTCCTCCTGCTACACCTGAGCACCGCCGTGATCAGGTCGCCATAGAGACCTACTTGGCTCAGATTGGGGAGACCTGGGCCAAGTTTGAAGAGAGTCAAGCCTACATGAAGCAAAAATTTAAGAAGGTGTCTCACACCTTGAAGGCTCTCTTGTGCTGCATGCAGGACAAGGGTGCCCCTCCTCCATCACTAGATACGGACGACTAGTCATATGTGTGGTCATTTTTTTGTTTGCCTTGTTGTTAGTTTTCTTTTGTACTAGCCTCTGTAGGCTTGGTTGGTTATTAGTATGTTTTAGTGTTTGAAGCTAGTTTAGATTAGCTCACATGCATCTTCTGTCATGATCCATGTAAGACTATATCTCATGTATTGTGACAATTTTGGTAAATGAAATACATGAAGTTCCTTTTAGTTTGGAACGTGAATGATTTTTGGATGAGTGTATGTTCTTATGCTAAATCTTACACGTGGTGTACCCTATGTTATATGTAGGGAATGCCACCTAAGAACGCTCGAAGCACGGCACGTCTTGCACTTAGCGAATCGTTTGACGTGGCACCTCCCCTAAGCGATAGCCACATGGACCCCAGCTTGGGCCCTGACAGTGACACGATGCCGGATTCACAGCTGGCCACTGGCCCCACTAATGGGCTAACTCCTTCTATACCACCAGTTCCCAAGCAGAACTGTGCATCTACCTCGACGCCTCACATGCCTCAGGCGACTCCTCCTCCTGATAGGTTGGAGCAGATAATGCTCCTGATGCAACAACAACAACAGTAGCAACCGTAGTTTTTTGACACCATTGAGGAGCTATTGCCTAGAACATGCACACGGTCTCGTATGCACCACCTGTGCAGCCTGCTAGGAATATGAATGCCAACGGCTTATTCGAGCGATTCTAGCGCTTTTGACCTCCTACTTTTGTGGGTACTCACAGACCCGAGGAGGCCGAGTACTGGCTTGACCACATTTCTAAGATGCTGAAGCCGCTACACCACACTGAGGTAGAGCAGGTTGAGCTAGTCGCGTACATGTTCGAGAAGGAAGCCAGTCTCTGGTGGGACAGCATCCTTCGGACCGTTGCTCTTAGTCCCGTATGGACGTGGGCGGCTTTAGAGACTCGCTTCCACGGGAAGTATTTTCCCCTCACATACCATAACGAGAAGGAGAGTGAATTCCTTCGACTCCGTCAGGGAGGAATGTCTGTGGCCGAGTATGAGAATAGGTTCACTGAGCTGGTCAGGTACTCTCCTTTAATCCTAGCAAATGAGTCGATGAAGATACAGCGTTTCTCTGATGGTCTGCGGCCCGATATCTACACAAAGAAGTGTTGCGATAGCATACCCAATTATGCTGAGCTAGTGAGCATGTCCCTGCGAGCTGAGTAGGATGGGGACAGATTATCACGTACGCACGTGCCCTTGGTTTCGAGGCCTCGACTGGATTTACTGGCAGACCGTTCCTCGGCAAGAGGCCACGTGCAGATTCTCCTCCTCGGCTTATGGCTCCATTGACACAGCCGAGGCGACCTGATGTATGGTACACCTACTATAAGAGGTCGGGCCATTTTAACACTTACTGCTTCACCAAGATGAGGGACAACGACTTCTCACCACCTCAGAAGATCAACCGTCAGTTACCGCAAGCCATATCAGCTCCACCTCTACGATCAGTACTGCCAGCACTACCTTTCTATAGGCCTAATGTACCTCGAAGTAGGCCGCCTCAACGGCCTATGGTACCGCAGTCGAATCGTCCTCAACAAGCTCGTATGCACTCACTTGTAGCTGAGGCATCCGAGACAACAGTTACAGCACCATTGGCTTTTGAAGTCATAGTGCATATCCAAGGTACACAAGTTTTCTTATTGGTGGACACCGGGTCCACTATCTCTATAATATCATACATAGCAGTCAAGCGACTGTGTTGGACACAGCTCCGACGAAGGGAGTGAGAATCCTTACCGCCACAGGGACCATTTCAGACGTTACCAAGATTTGTAAGGATTACTCGATAGACTTAAGAAGCAGGATAATGCCTGTTGACCGGATCGTTGCCCCACTATATCATTACGACGTTATCCTCGGAATGGATTGGCTCATCGAGATGGAGGCAGAGATCGATTGTGATACTAGAGTGGTGACAGCCCATGGACCCGAGGGCGTGACTTTTACTTTTCCAATTCAAGTCAGTTGGCCCTGCTGCATAAGTTGTTACACTTCCTTGTTAGAGAATGTTGATGGTCCGACACTTGGGAACACGCCAGTAGTTTAGGATTTCGAGAACGTGTTCAGAAAGATACCTAGATTACCTCCTCAGCGCGAGATCGATTTTACCATCGACCTAGTGCCTGGTGCAACACATATATATCTACCGACGTATCGCATGCCTCCATGTGAGATGGAGGAACTGAGGAGACAGATCGATGATCTGTTGGATGAAGGCTTCATACGATCGAGTGTGTCTCCTTGGGGAGGACCTGTGTTGTTCGTGAAGAAGAAGGATGGATCACTGCGATTGTGTATTGATTATTGCAAGTTGAATTAAGTGACAGTGAAGAACAAGTATCCTTTGCCCAGGATAGATGATCTGTTCGATCAGTTGAAAGGGGCACAATATTTCATGAAAATCGACTTGCAGTTAGGGTAACACCAGTTGCGCGTAAGGGATGAGGACGTGCAGAAGACAGCATTCAAAACCAGCTTTGGCCACTATGAGTTTCTTGTGATGTCGTTTGAACTCACAAACGCACTAGCCGTGTTCATGGATTTGATGAACATGGTGTTTCGGTTGTATCTGTACTGATTTGTCATCGTATTTATAGACGATATCCTGATATACTCCAAGAGTCAGGAAGATCACAAGGAGCACCTACGAGCAGTCTTTGATACTCTCAGGAAGAACCAGTTGTTTGCTCAGTACAAGAAGTGTGACTTCTGGAAAGAATAAGTCAAGTTCTTGGGACATGTGGTGTCCATGGAAGGGATAGTTGTGGACCTCGCTAAGGTGACCGTAGTTCAGGACTGAGAGCAGTTCGGTTCGGTTACTGAAGTAAGGAGTTTCCTTGGCCTGGCAGGCTACTATCGTCGATTCATTAGGGACTTCTCCAAGATAGCCAAACCGTTGTCTCAGCTGACTCGGAAGGATCTTAAATTTGCCTGGAATGAGAAGGCAGAAGCAGCTTTTTAGGAACTGAAGGACAAGTTGACGTCCGCCCATGTGCTAGTATTGACAGAGCAAGGGGTCAAGTATACCATATACACTGACGCTTCTCGTGTTGGTTTGGGTTGTGTCCTTATGCAGAAGGTCGGGGTGATTGCCTATGCATCACGACAGTTGAGGAAACATGAGGAAAACTACCCTACACACGACCTAGAGTTAGCGGCCGTCATCTTTACATTAAAGCTCTGGAGACATTATGTCTATGGAGAGGAGATCGAGCTCTTTTGCGACCATAAGAGCCTTAGATACATATTCACACAGAGAAACTTGAATATATCATCCATGATTATATCATCCTCAAGTAAATCGCCACCTTCTTCTTCATTCACTTCTTCAGCACCACCACCACCCACATTCACTTGGTCAGGAGCTAATCCCAATTTCATCTTGTTTATATTGGAGTTGTTGAAAATAAGGTGATGAATAGGAGCCTTTCCAATAGGCATAACAACTAGCATGTGAGTAGCTAATACAGTCATAAGATGTGCAAATGGAATATCACTATGTCCAGGATGGAGATGAAATTGAATGATAGAATAACAAATTAAAGAAGGAAGACAAACTTTAGTACTAGAGATGATGGAATGCAAAATTCAAACCATGAAAGAGGTAAGTTCGATTTTGTTACCAGAACGCGGATACAGATTTGAAATAAATATCCACTGAAGAACCCTGTATCTGGGTAACAAGTACTTGGAAGCAAGTGCATTCCCATTTTGAGTCCATTGGGCATCTATGTTGCATAATGCTCTAGTGAGCACTCGTTTTTTTTTTTTTTTTTTTTTTTTTTTTTTTTTTTAAATTCCGACGGTTTGTCAGCTAGAGTGTGAATAGGAATACCCTTGTCATTAACAGGTATATCCATTAAAGCAGAAATCAAATGACGGTATATTTCAAATGGACCCTCTCTAGTTGCTATTGAAAACGTTAAATTCTCAGTCGAAAATTCAGAAATACATGCAAACATAGCCTGTGCAATAGATGGGTATGCCAGCCCACCCCAATGTAGAATGTTAGCCCATCCTACAGATTGGAGAAGAGGAAGGAGTTCAAAAGGAGCAATATGATCAATATGAATAGGTCTTTCAACAATAACATTGCGCAATCATAGATCCCGCACATTGGAGGGATCATCTTCGGGTGACCGAAGATGGCTCCTTGTTAATGGTGTTGATCTTGATGTTGAAGGACCACGAGAACGCTTCTTTCTACCTTTAGCATCCATTTGCAACTAAGAATACAAGAAATTAAGAGGTTGCATAAGATGTAGAGTGGGTTTTCTCAAAAATGGATTTTGGAGAAGAAAACCCCAAAAAACTTCAAGGAAACTTGAAATAAATCACTCTAAGTAAGAAAAGAAAGTGATATGCACCTGATTCTACAAGAAAAATGAAAATGATAAACTAACCTTGAAGAATCAGGAAGTTGGGTACGACCGGTTGTGCTACAGCCCATTTGAGAAAAAAGAGGAAATGAGGAAGAAATGGTTTTTCCCCAAATTATAAGATCCAGCGTGCTACATGACTGGTCGTGGGATGTCTTTGACTAGTCGTGACACGACTAGTCGAGTACGTCCTCGACTGGTCGTGCAAAGACAAAAACATGCATTCTTCACATAATTCTAAAATTTAAAATTATAATTAACAAATATATACACTATGATACATACCAACATGAATAATCAATTCAAATTGCACATACCAAGATCAAATTTTAATTTATTAAACCTGCTTTTGTCGAGCGGTTTAGTAAAGATGTTAGCAAGTTGAGTCTCAGTTGGAATGTATTCCAATGAAATTGTCTTTTCTTCCACTAATTCACGAATGTAGTGATATCTAATGTTAATGTGCTTGGTTCGTGAATGCTAGATTGAATTTTTAGATATATTTATTGTACTGGAATTATCACAATATAAAACTATTGAATCCTGTGCAATTCTGTAATCGCTTAACATTCTATCCATCCATACAAGCTGAGTACATACATTTTCAGCTGCGATATATTCAGCCTCAACAGTTGAGAGCGATATGGAACTTTGCTTCTTTTTAAACCAAGAAACTAAACAATTTCCAATATAGAAACAACCACCACTGGTTGATTTTCTATCATCGATATTACCAGCTCAATCAGCATCTGTGTAACCAGCTAATTGAACACTAGTATCATATGGATACCAGAGATCCAATTTAGCTGAACTTACGACATATCGTATAATCAACTTAACAGCAATTAAATGTGACTCTTTAGGGTCAGATTCATATCTAGCACAAATTCTAATGCTAAAAGCAATATCAGGTCTACTTGCAGTTAAATAAAGTAAACTGTCAATCATACTACGATAAAATTTAGGATCCACACTTTTACCTGTAGAGTCCTTTGAGAGTCTTAGTGTTGTACTCATAGGAGTATCGAAATTTTTCTCATTCTCAAATCCGAACTTTTTAATTAAGTTTAAAGCATATTTGGTTTGAGAAATAAAAATACCATCAGGTTGTCATTTTACTTGCACCCCTAGGAAATAATTCAGTTCCCCAACCATGCTCATTTCGAACTTAGATTTCATTATATCTGCAAACTCAACATTCATGTTAGTACAGGTAGATCCATAAATAATATCATCAACATAGATCTGCACTATTAGGATATGATCGTTATGTTTCTTAACAAAAAGAGTCTTATCAACACTTCCCATTAGAAAATTATGACTTAGTGAAACTTAGTCAATTTTTCGTACCATGCCCTGGGAGCTTATTTCAAACCGTAGAGAGCCTTTTTTAAGCAATATACATGATCAGCATTCTTAGGGTCTTCAAAACCCATTGGTTGTTCAACATATACTTCTTCATGCAAATCGTCATTCAAGAAGGCACTCTTTACATCCATTTGATAAATTTTGAATTTTCTAAAGCAAGCAATGGATATAAACAGTCTGATTGATTCAAGACGAGCTACTGGGGAAAAGGTTTCATCATAATCGATGCTTTCAATTTGAATGTACCCTTGTACAACCACTCTAACTTTGTTTCGAATTATATTACCAAGTTCATCAGACTTATTTTTGAATATCCACTTAGTTCCGATAATATGTTTATCTTTAGGTTTAGGAACAAGATACCAAACATCATTTCTCACAAATTGGTTAAGCTCTTCTTACATCGCAACAATCTAGTGTTCATCAGTAAGAGCTTCTTTTACGTTAGTCGGTTCTATCTGAGATGTAAAGCACATGTAATTACATATATCTTCTAGTTGTCTACAAGTGCACACACCAGTAAGAGGGTTTCCAAGAATTTGAGTAGTTGGATGATATTTAACAATCCTCAGTTCAGAGTTAGTTTGATTTGATGAAGTATTTGGTTTGTCAATTAAAAGAACTTCATCATTATCTGAACTTGAGGCAGGTGTATTCAAGTTATCGTCAATGACCACACTGATGGATTCTTGAATTACACCGGTCCTCTTATTCAGTACTCGATACGCTCGACTGTTTAAGGCATATCTTAAAAAGAACCCTTCATCACTCTTGGTGTCAAACTTGCCCAGATTTTCATGGTCACGTAAAATATAACACTTGCTGCCAAAAACTCGAAAGTATTTAACAGTATGCTTTTTATCAAACTACATTTCATAAGCCATTTTATTATTTGACTTACTAGTGTAAACGCGGTTAATTATATAGCAGGCAGTATTTATTACTTCAGCCCAAAGATTTTTAGAGAGCTTCATACTATTCAACATTACATTTGCCAATTCCTGAAGCACTCTATTTTTTCTTTCAACAATTCCATTTTGTTGTGGTGTTTTGGGTGTAGAGAATTCATGTGATATTCCCTAATTGCAACAAAATTTCTCAAAACTGTTATTCTCAAATTCTGATCCATGATCACTATGGATCTTACAGACTTGAGAACCTTTTTTCCGTTTGGATTCGTTTGAGAACTCTTTTTACTTCATTAAGGGTTTTTGATTTATCCCTCAAGAAGGCTACCCAAGTGAATCTGGTATAATCATCCACGATTACCAGTATGTATTTTTTGTCACCTTGACTCTCCGTCCTGGTTGGTCCTCTAAGATCCATGTGGAGAAGTTTGAGAGGTTTGGATGTAGCATTGGAGTCCACCTTTTTGTGAGCACTCCTAGTTTGTTTGTCAATCTAGCATTCGCCACATATTTTGTCTACTTTCTATAATTTAGGTATACCTCTTATCAGTTCTCTTTTGCTTAACCTGTATAGATTGCGGTAGTATACATGTCCAAGGCATTTATGCCATAACTCAAACTCATTGGTATGGACCATGTAACACGTTTGACTAGATGAGCTAGAATTACTAACAATATAGCAGTTTTCAGAAGTTTTACGACCAGTTAATATAAAAGAACCCTTTTTGTTTAAAATTTCATAACCTTAGTTAGTAAATTTTACGCTATGATTGTTATCGCATGTTTGAGATATGCTTAACAGATTGTGTTTTAACCCTTCAACGTATAAAACATTCTTAAATAAGGGAAGGTTAAAGAGTTGAATCGTACCTTAGCCAATAATCATGCAGTTGCTACCATCACCAAATGTGATTGAACCATCAGTCATGTCTTTAAGATCGGTGAATAGACTTTTATCACCAGTCATATGCCTTAAGCATCCACTGTCTAAGTACCACTTTGAATGACTTGTCGCTTTGAAAGCCGTGTGGGCAACCAAGCAAGTAACCTTAGGAACCCATTTCAAAACTGTTTTGGGTTTAGGAGTATAGTTGGTCTTCTTGTATTTGTAGTTGTTGTAAGAATAACCTACTGAGTTAGATTTTAAGAGCTCCTTAACTAAATAAACTATCTTCTCAGCTAAAGGGTTTCAGCTCTGATTTTTATAGTTGATATGATTACTTTTAGATTTGAAATATTGAAAAGTTTTAGTATTTTTAGAAACATTTTGATTTAAACTATTTCCTTTTGAATTTGAGGACTCTCCTTTCACAAACTTAGGAGGAGTATTCTTCTGTTTAGGAGGAATATTTCTATCATAGCCCAAACCAGATCGGTTGCCACATTTTCTTGATCCAGATAAAAGTTTTTCTAACTTTGGATCACCTTGGGCATACCTCCATGTATCCTTTAAACTCAAAATTGAAGAGACTTCAAGTTTAAGTTTTTCATTTTCAGATTTTAGATTTTCAATAAGAGTGGTTTTGAATTCTAAATCGCATTTTGATTTTTTAAAACAATTTGAAATGTGGAATTTTTCTAAAATAAGAGAATCAAATTTTTCTTCAAGCTTTGAAAACTTTTCTTTCTGAAGTTTAAGTTTAATAGCAATTTTACAACTCTCCTTGTAAAGGGCGTTATAAGCATCTTGAAGATCATCTTCATTTTCATGATCACTATTCAAATTTTCTTCACTAGTTGAATCATCATTATCTGAAAAGGTGAATTTGGCTAGAGTCATAAGTGCTTTAACTTCACTACCCGACTCAGTTTCAGAATCTTCTGATCAGAAGAGGCTTCAGAGTCAGAGGATTCATCCCAAGTAGCCAACATTCCTTTCTTTTTAGGTTTATCCTTTCTAGTACACTTGTTTGCTAAATGCTCATATTCATAGCAGTTGTAACATTGACTATCCTTTAAAGATTTTCAAGTTTTAGATTTAGATCTTTTCTTATCATTAGATTTTTGAAAATCAACCCTCTTTTTACTTTTGAAATTTTTGTAAAACTTTTTCGCTAAAATGGCCATATCATCTTCAGAGTTTTCTAAATCAGAATTGCTATCTTGAAAAATATTTTTAGAAGATTTAAGGGTGATAGATTTACCTTTAGGATCTTTAAAAGTTAACTCATAAGTCTGTAAAGAGCCAACTAATTCTTCTACCCTCATATTATCCGTATCACGAAGTTCCTAGATCGCAGTTACCTTAGAATTGAACCGTTTAGGAAGTGAGCGTAGTATTTTTGCACATACTTTACTTTCTAGGATTTTATCACCAAAATCCCATATAGAGTTCACAATGTCATTTAATCTAGTATAGAAGTCCATGAACATTTCATTTTCTTCCATATGTATTTCCTCAAATTTGGTTGTGAGGATTTGGACTTTAAATTTCTTGACAATTGATGTTCCCTCGTGTGTCATTTTTAAATTTTCCCAGGCTTGCTTTGCAAAATCACAGGATATAATTCTTTTGAATTCATCCGGTGATAGTGCGCAAGTGATTGCGTTTAGTGCTTTTACATTTGCACTACTCTCACTTTTCTGAAGTGTGGTCTAAGAGAAGTAGGGTGTAATTCTCATATATTTGGATCCATCGATTCCAGTTACTTCAGTGGTAGGAGGGGTCCATTTAGTCACTGTGGCTGGCCACACACTTTCATCCATGGATTTTAAGAAAATCCTCATTCTGGCTTTCCAATAGGCATAATTGAAGCCATCAAATGGTGGAGGCTTAGTGACTGGAAGGCTATCAAAATTTGACATCTTATAAATACCTTAGATCGATTAGCTCAGGAAATAAATCCAAAAATATAACAATTAGAACGAGCTAATAGGCTCTGATACCACTTGAAAAGGCCAAGCTATATGTCCTAGAGGGGAGGGGGGGTGAATAAGACTATGCCAAATTAAAATAATAACAGCGGAATTTAAACAATAAAAGGAAAGATAACACTTTAAACAATCCACAAGACTGAAATGTAAAGCAACCTTAAAATTCTAGATGTTCTAAGGACAACCTTACACCATAAAAACCAAGGGTTTATGGCAAGGACAACCTTACTAGAACAATCTAAGAATCAATAACTCAAACTGAAGAAAGGAAATAGCAAAAATTGAAATCTACACTATTAAAATATTCCCCACATTGTTTGAAATGAAAATATTACAATATTCACATCGACAAATACATACCACAATATTGAATGATAAAAGATATAAAAAATAAATCACACATCCACAAAACACAAGGAATTATAGTGGTTCGCCTGTGTGTACATCAACTGTTAAACAACAGCCACACAGCTTGCTACTCCACTCATAATATCCTCACACAGTGGATATTAGCGTTCACTATGAAAATAGGTTTTTCTCAGGTTCACCTAAAAACCCTCACAATTGTGTCTTTCTAGTGGGCTTACACAATTCAAAAACCCCACGCTCTAAGTTTTTTGGCTCTCCTCAGACAACCAAAAAGAATGAGATTTTTCTAGCTTAATCTCAAAAGAAACCAAATACAGAATATTTACACAAATGTAAAATACCTGGATTTCACCTTTTGTTGTAGCCCGGAAGAACCAAATCGGAGTAGAAGTTCGAAAATAGAAGTTCAATGTCCACACTCACTTGAAAATGGTTCTAAGTTCTAATTGATTTTAAATTAAATCAAGTTAGGCTAGCTCTATTTGATTTTGATTCCAAGAAGTGGAATATCACATTTCCTCTTTCAAATCAGATTGGAATGCAGAAACAAAATCAAATATAAAAAGCTAATAAAAAGATAATATTAAATATGCACAATATAACTTAAGAAGTTTACAAACTTATCTCTCAGAGTGATTGTCATGTCCCAAACCCGAAAATCGGATTCACAGTAATCTCAATTGCCGAATCTGGTGCCAACAGCCTCCGTAGTACCCCATTCTTGGTTTCCAGCGCCCATATGTTAGGTTCCGATCTTGGGATCCTACAAGGAGGATTTACCAATGCACATTTTACTCGTTAGAAGCATAACCACAAGTATACCCAAATCGCAAAGGTAACATCATCATCACATATCCACTAATATAATCATTTGAGTACAATGCTGAAAGGGAAATACATAAATCAAAAATCAAGCTCTAAAAGACCGCTACACGCTCCAAGCTCAACACTGCTGCAACCTAACATCACCTGCACGCATCTATCGTGCATAAGCTTATAGAAAGCTTAGAGGGTGGTGTAAGTGTATGCACAAGGTAAGTGTCAAGTATTCAATACAGTGTCATCATCATACAATACCAGAAATACCGGTAATCCATAAATCATACAATATCGGAATAAGCATAAATACTGATAAGATCATGAATTATTAGAGTAAGTAGAAATATTGACAATATCATAAATCATATGATAATAGAGTAAGCGGAAATAAGAACAAGTCCATGAGTCAATCAATATCAGAATACGCAATATAGAACAACTATATAAATGAGGAGTCATAAAGAGCCAAATATCAGATGTCGAGGATGTGATGCAATATGTAATTCTTAATGAGTTCACGAATAACGTCAGCTGTATCTAGACCATATAAATGTAGAAACACGGTAACCCAAAATGCCATATGCCGCGGATGTAATGCAATATGCGGTGCGAATGGAATGACCATGCTGGAGTGTGAAGTCAGGATGATAGTACGCAGTATCGCAGGTTATGGGGTCCATCACAAGGGACTTCTATCCTAACCAGTCCCATACCTAAATTTGGATAGTCAGACTCGATGTCGTAAACTCCTGATCTCAGGTTAGTCGCGCGCCCCAACCGAAATCCTGACCATTGTGAAGGTACACGTAACAAATAGTTGCGCACCACTAGCCCAAGTGGATAGTGAATGAATGAATGAATGAGTATGCAACTCTTACTCAATAAGTCCACATATCAGTATAGTTCATCTCTGGGATCATCACCGGAGTTTAGTACACTCCAAATGGCACTGCCCCTCTCCCAACAGCACAGTACAAGTGAGCGTAAGAAACTTCACTATCTGCCAGACCGATAGTCTACCAATACCTATCCGCACGTCGATAGCGGACCCATTCATGAGCTGGTCAAACTTAGCCTACCAATGCCCCTACGCTCGGGCGGGTAAGGTCACACCCCCTCTCAACCGACCACGACATAGTGAGAGACGCGGCCTCCTGGTATTCGGCACTCGGGCTCTCATGTATCCACTTGGTCTAGACGTTGGGGTGTCCTCTGGTACCAAGAGGGTTTAGGGATTTTCACCCAGGGCCATTTATGACAGCCTGATGCTAAAATAGATTTTCGGCATCCCATCTGGCCATCCACGATATGCTTGTAAAGGCTACAGCCCTGATGTCGCTAGGGCGTACAGTAACAATGAAATATGCATGAGTCATACAATCCAGTCATGCATCAATCCTGCGCATACCGTGCGCTCATGTGAGATAACATCCGCCTATTAGGGAGTCTCATAACAACATGCTAAATGACATATGCAATGATCAACCACATCTCATAACAAACATGCAAATGATGCGTATGGGCATGTATCATGATACTATGTTGTCACATACTTATAATTGATATCAATAACCGGCATCGATAATCGACCTCGACAATGTGGACATTTAACCAACATTGACCCTGAGGAATGGCCCTCATAAATCCTATCATATAATGGACCCACGACCTCACACAAGGGCCTAATATATAACACCATGGGCCTCACTCGAGAGCTTAATACACATCACGATGGGCCTCTCGCATGGGCTAATATATATATCACAATGGGCTCCATCGCCTGACCCTCAAATGCATTGCAATGGACCTCATCACATAGGCCTTATATATATATATCACATTGGGCCTTAAACACAGACTGAATACACATCACAACGGGCCTCAACTTTGGGCCGCATATACATCACATTGGGCCTCGACAATCGGAATTGACAATCGGCCATGTCAATCGACAATCGGCAACGATAATCAACCTCAATAATCGCAATCGGCAATCGGCCACGATAATCGGTCAATCGGCCACGACAATCAGAATCGACAATTGGCCTCGATCGATAATCGGTCAATCGGCCACTATAATCGGCTTTGATCGATAATCGGTCAATCGACCATGACAATCAAAATCGACAATCAGCCACTATAATCGGCCTCGATCGATAATCGGTCAATCAGCCAAGACAATCAGAATCGGCAATCGGCCTCGATCGATAATCGGTCAATCGACCACGACAATCAGAATAGGCAATCGGCCACGATATTCGGCCTCGATCGATAATCAGTCAATCAACCATGACAATCAGAACTGGCAATCGGCCACTATAATCGGCCTCGATCGATAATCAGAATCAGTAAATCGGTCACGTCAATCGGAATCGGTAATCGGCCATGACAATCGGGATCGCTCGATAATCAGAATCTTCAAATCGGTCACGACAATCGGATCGCTCGATAATCAGAATCGGCAAACCGGTAATGACAATCGAGATCAATCGATAATCAGAATTGGCAAATCGGTCACGTCAATCGGAATCGGCAATCGACCACGACAATCGGGATCGATCGATAATCAGAATCGAAAAACCGGTCACGACAATCGGGATCGATCGATAATCAGAGTCGGCAAATCGTCACGTCAATCGGAATCGACAATCGGGATCAATAAGAATGGTCCTAACAAGGCCTAATGGAAGGTCACAATGTGGACATTCAACCATCATTGCCCACCAACGTGGACATTTAACCAACATTGCCCCACATAGAGCCAAACGTATAGGGGGCCTGTGGCATCACACAATGGACTAATGTACATCACGATGGGCCTTACTCAAGGGCCAAATACACATCACGACGGGCGAATACATGGGCCTAAAATACATTACCATGGGACATGACCCATGGTCCTCAAATACATCATAATGGGTTATGACCCATGGACCCCAAATTCAAGCAGGTGGGCCCCATCATATGGGCCTTGTATACATCGCATCGGGCCTCACTCAAGGGCCCAACATACAACATAATGGGCCTCTCCATCTGGGCCTCACATACATAACATGTGGGCCCTACACATGGGTCTCGTATGCATTAAGTGGGCCATGTGCCTAATACACGTCACAATGGACCGCACGATAAGGGCCTAAAACACATCGTTATGGGCCTCATGTACACTAAGTTGGCCTCATCATATGGGCGTCATATACGCCAAGTAGGTTGTATCAACGGGCCGCACCAACGGGCCAATATACATCAAATGAGCCTTACCAAATAAGCCTCAACAATGGGCTTCATATACATTAAGTGGGCCCACCGTAACATTTATTTTCCATCCGATCTATTCATAAGGACACATGGACCTACCTTAAGAGGAAAAACAAATTTCATACTAATCCAAAACTTCTGTGACCCCAAAATCGGGTTTCCATCGGTTGACATTCAATCCCCACCGATTTTGTAGTGTGTCCACCTGATAGACGGTGTGGATATACGACATATTCATGAAAGGTGGACCCCACTGTCTAGCAGCTGTTGGACGGTGTGGAGTATGATCATCAAGGTGTGCCTCGAAGATGAATGGTGTGGAGTGTACATCTCGTGGAACCCACAGAGCTTGGTGACGCCATTCACAGCAGCACCTAGCTGCCTGAGGTGCACTGGCCAAATCATCCAGCAGGTGGGTCCCACATGGGCCCACCATATGCATATATATAATATAATATATTATATACATATAGCAGGTGTGATGTATAAAACATATACATTCGGTGGTCCGCACGTGTGAGGTGTACCAGCCAATCCACGTCCCTGGACGGTAGAAAGAATACACACATCAAGCGCGTCCCACACAAATGGACGTCGTGGATATAAGTCACGAGCATCAAGTGGGTTTCCACTGTCCAGATCACTGGACGGTGGGGATCAAAACACGTGTTAGGGCAGGTCTGGCCCACCGTCCCATGTGGACGGCAGGGATATAACACTTGCATCATGGTGGCCCACATAGCCTGCTGACGTCAACACGTCAGCCATACGCTGGTGTGAGTACAGCAGCCAATCTATTTCCATATGAGGTGGGTCCCACGTACATCAGGGCCCAGCGTCAAATATATATATATATATATATATATATATATATATATATATATTAATATAATATCATATTTATTATTCTAATTATTTTTATTATTATTTTTTGGGTTTGAAAGCATCCAGCGCCCACGGACTTGTTGAAGTCCCTACTGATGGACAGTTTAAATGAAACACCTATCAAGGTGGGTCCCACAGCTCCGTCCAGATGCTGCCAGAACAGATGGACGGTGCGGGGGAGGGGGTTACGCACGTGCAGCACGGTGGGGTCCACGTGAGTGGCCCACCAGCTGCAGCGTCAAGCTGCTGCTTTGGGTTTTTTTTTTTCCCTGCATACAGTCCAGCAGCGTCTGCTGCTGGATGTCCAATAACTGAACGGTCTGGATGGACAGGTACCGCATGATGGGTCCACGTCCTGATGATGAACGGACGGTATGAAATACATATATTATGATGGGGTCCACGCGGTGGACGGTGTAGATAACACCCATATAGCATGGTCGGCCCTACTCAACACGTCAGATGGACGGTTGGACGAAATAGATACACCACGGTGGACAGCAAACTAGCTAGGCCGGCCCCACTAGATGGACGGTCAGGATTTACTAATCAGGTGGGCCACATCATCACCAAGAGAGAGAGAGAGAGATCGGGAGGAGGAACGTGAGTAGCGGAGGGACCCCGCCACTATGGGTCCCTCTTTAAACAATGCATACATCAAGATGAGTTCCACATATGTGGGCCCTCAAATCACAAAATCAAGTAACGAAATCACCCACCTTAAGATCTTCTTCTTCATTCTTCCACCAACGCGTTGTAGAGCTTCAAGGGAACAAGATTCAATGGTTGAGATCGATTTTAGAGGTTAGGATTGGGTGATAGGAAGGTGGGCCACACATGGCTTCTCCATGGAAGCCATGGACGATTCTTCTCTTGGGGTTGCTTGGGAGAATGAGAGAGAGATGAGAGATGATGGAGAGGAGTGATGGGAGAGAGGGATGGTGAGTAATGGGTAAGTGTACTCGGTTGTAAGAGAGTGTTGACTTTAGGGGAGGGGTGGTTGTACTTGGGAATGGGGTGTGAGGTGATGGGAATACTTTGATTGATTGATGGGTTGACGTGACATTTCGTAGAGATTCTCTCGGAATTGCAATGTGCGGTGTTTTCCTCAAACTGAACGCGGGCCCACATATCCTGGCCTGGGTATCGCCTCGGTGCGCGAGACGCTGCGTCAGAACCGCAGTGATGGTGCAGTCACAAGGATACAAGTCTCGGGTCGAGCCGACTCTGGAATACGAGATACGACTCAGGGTTGCGTACAAACCCCAATAACATATCACGGGTTGTCGGAATTCTACCGGGAGGACCGCGGAAGCATACAGAACGGTACGGGCTAGGATACGAGCCTTACAGCTCTCCCCACCTAATAAAAATTTCATCATCGAAATTTAAAACATGACACAACCATTACAGAGCTCACCAAGGAAGGAAAATCCTATCATAACACAATATACCAACATAATCAAAACACCTTAGAGATGGGGACGACGTCCACGAATCTCAGCCTCTTGCTCCCAAGACGCATCATCAACACTATAGTGATCCTACTGAACCTCGGACCCGAGATCGGAGATGATCGAAACAGGAATACTATGCAGCCTCGCAATCTCAATGGTAGGGAGTTATATATAAAAAAAAATTCTCTAAGTTATTCGAACTAAGGGGTCTAATCATTCAAAGTTCTCAAAAATCATACGATGTAAGGTAGCTATTAGCAGATATGTGATGTTATCTTCAGGTATTCCCAAGTTATGCTCTGATACCAACTTCTGTCACGCCCCAAACCCGAAAATCGGATTCATAGGAATCCCGATTGCCAAATCTGATGCCGACAGCATCTGTAGTACCCCATTCTCGGCTCCCAGCGCCCATATGCCAGGTTCCGATCCTGGGATCCTACAAGGAGGATTTACCAATGTACATTTTACTCGTTAGAAGCATAACCACGAGTATACCCAAATCGCAAAGGCAACATCATCATCACATATCCACTAATATAATAATTTGAGTACAATGCTGAAAGGAAAATACATAGATCGAAAATCAAGCTCCAGAAGACCGTTGCACGCTCCGAGCTCAACACTGCTGTAACCTAACATTACCTGCACGCATCTATCGTGCATAAGCTTATAAAAAGCTTAGAGGGTGGTGTAAGCGTGTGCACAAGGTAAGTGCCAAGTATTCAATACAATGTCATCTTCATACAATACCGAAAATACCGGTAATCCATAAATCATACAATATCGGAATAAGCAGAAATACTGATGAGATCATGAATTATCGGAGTAAGCAAAAATATTGACAAGATCATAAATCATACGATAACAGAGTAAGTGGAAATACGGACAAGTCCATGAGTCAATCAATATCAAAATACGCAATATAGAACAACTATACAAATGAGGAGTCATAAAGAGTCAAATATCAGATGTTGAGGATGCGATGCAATATGTAATTCCTAATGAGTTCACGAATAGCGTCAGCCGTATCTAGACCATATAAATGCAGAAACACAGTAACCCAAAATGCCATATGCCGCAGATGTAATGTAATATGCGGTGCGAATGGAATGACCATGCTGGAGTGTGAAGTCGGGATGATAGTACGTAGTATCGCAGGTTATGGGGTCCATTACAAGGGACTTCTATCCAAACCAGTCCCATACCTAAATTTGAATAGTCAGACTCGATGTGGTAAACTCCTGATCTCAGGTTAGTTGTGCACCCCAATTGAAATCCTTGCCATTGCGAAGGTACACGTAACAAATATTTGCGCACCACCAGCCCGAGTGGATAGTGAATGAATGAATGAATGAGTATGCAACTCCTGCTCAATAAGTCCACATATCAGTATAGTTCATCTCTGGGATCATCACAGGGGTTTAGTACACTCTAAATGACACTGCCCCTCTCCCAGCAGCACAGTCCAAGTGAGCATAAGAAACCTCACTATCTGTCTGACCAATAGTCTGCCAATACCTATCCGGCACGTTGATAGCGGACCCATTCACGAGCTGGTCAAACTCAACCTACCAATGCCCCCTACGCTCGGGCGGGTAAGGCCACACCCCCTCCTAACCGACCACTACACAATGGGAGACGGGGCCTACTGGTATTCAGCACTCGGGTGCTTATGTATCCACTTGGTCTCGACGTTGGGGCGTCCTCTGGTACCAAGTGGGTTTAGGGATTTTCACCCAGGGCCATCTATGGTAGCCCGATACTAGAACAGATTTTCGACGTCCCATCTGGCAATCCATCATATGCTTATGGAGGCTACGACCCTGATGTCGCTAGGGCGTACAGTAATCACAATGCAAGATGCATGAGTCATGCAATCCAGTCATGCATCAATCTTGCGCATACCGTGCACTCATGTGAGATAACATCCACCTATCAGGGAGTCTCATAACAACATGCTCAATGACATATGCAATGATCAACCAATCTCATAACAAACATGCAGATGATGTGTATGGGCATGTATCATAATGCTATGCTATCACATACTCATAATCGATATCAATAACCAGACATCGAGAGGCTCACCCTGGCTCTAGTCATTTTGTCCCGTCACCTTCGACCCTACTTCCAAGCCCATAACAACATTAGCAATCGAGCTAAGCGAATTCGACATCCGATGTCAACCTCGGACCGTCATTAAGGGTCAAGTAGTGTCTAACTTCATTGTCGAGTTCGCCTATTTCCAGAGCCTTGAAGTCAGTCCAAGCACAGAAATTGACCAGTCTGCGGAATAGGTGGGCGCACAAGATTTTCCGACATGGACATTAGATGTTGACTGCTCATCCAATTCTAAAGGCAGCGGGGCTGGGGTGGTCTTGGAGGCTCCCAATCAGACCTGTATACAATACACCTTGAGATTTGGATTTCAAACATCGAACAACCAGCTCGTCGTCAATCAGATAGCCAATGAATACCAGGCCAAAGAAGAAGAACGAAAGCTTACTTGCAAAAAGTCCGAATAAATGTGAGATCAACCTAATCCTAAGGTCAGAAAATTCCAAAGCAGATATGCTAGCAAAGCTAGCCACAATGACTGAAGATGACATCCCAAAATCAATCCCAATCGAGTTTTTGGCCGAGACGAGCATAAAAAAATCTGACCTGAGTGCGGTCCTTCCGATAGATTCGAAGCTGAGCTGGATGGACCCAATAATCAACTACCTTAAGGAAAACTGCCCGAAGATTGACTTGAGGCTCGCAGACTCCGATCTAGGTTGGCCCAATACACCATGATCGGGGACACTTTATACAAGAAAGGACTTTCTATGCCATACCTCCGGTGTCTTCAACATGAAGAGGCCGAATATGTTCTCAGATAGATACATGAAGGGATTTACGGCAACCATTCTAGCAGTCGCACCCTAACCCACAAGGTTGTCCGGTAGGGGACCTATGGCCGATCATCTAGAAGGATGCCAAGCAGTATACCCAGAGGTGCAATAAATGCTAGAGGTTCATGACAATACTCCGTTAGCCGCCTGAACGGCTAACTCCCATCAGGGGCGGCTTAACATTTTTGGGGGCCTTAGGCAAGTCATAAAAATGAGGCTTTTTAGTTTAAAATGACGTTAAATTTTTATTTTTTTTTGAGAACTTAATTAGTAATAAAGTAGGTAGTTGTCGTCCTAAGTTTTATGAGAAGAATTTATTAGGAATGATGCTATTATTTTGAAAAGAGACGATAGAGTTAGGCTGTTATTATTGATAGTGCTAGTTTCTTGGATTTGTTTTTTATTTTGTAGGCCTTTCAATAAGTTTTATTTCAAAAAATTTAGACTTTTTTTTCTTCTTCTTAATTTAAATTTTGTTATAATATAGGACTTTCATAATTAAGTTTTTTAAATTTTGCTATAATATAGGGCCTTTATAATTAGGGGCCTCAGGCGATTGCCTCACCTGCCTACCCCTTTAAGCCACCGCTGACTCCCATGATCGGACCATGGCCCTTAGCCCAATGAGGAATTGACATCATCGCCCCCTACCAACGAACAAAGGACAGACCAAGTTCGCAGTCGTCGCGGTCGACTACTTCAGGCCAAGGCCAAGCCCCTGGTCAAGATCACCGAGCAGAAAATTACTGACTTCGTCTATAAGAACATCATATGTCGGTACAGGATCCCCCATATGATCGTCTTGGACAACGAGAAGTAGTTCGATAACGACAAATTCTGAGGTATGTGTGAGAACCTCGGAATTCGGAACGTCTACTCATCACCCTGACACCCTTAGGCTAATGGATAGGTCGAAGCGGTTAATAAAATCATTAAGAACCACCTCCTAACCAAGCTCGAGAAGGCTAAAGTAGCATAGGCAGAGGAGCTTCCCCATATTCTCTGGGCATACCAGACCACTGCCAGAACGGCCACGAGAAAAAACCCCATTTTCCCTAGCCTTCGAGGTTGAGGTCATTGTCCCAGTCGAAATCAGGCTCCCAAATGATCGGACTCACTCCTACGAAGAACATCAAAACAAACATCAAAATGCCACTAGACCTTAACCTGATCGAAGAAAAAATGGAGCAAGCCCAACTCAAAGTTGGGCTCGGCAACAATAGGTTGCCCGCTTCTACAACTCTAGGGTGAAAACGAGAAGGTTCTGAGCTGGAGACGTGGTCTTATGCAGAACATTCCAAAACACTTAAGAACCTGGCTCAGGGACTCTTGGGCCAATCTGGGAATGGCCCTACAAAATAACAAGCACAAGCCGATCGGGTATCGGATCGAAGACATGAAAGGATACCTCTGCCACATTCATGGAATACCGAACACCTAAAAATCTACTACGCGTGAAAAACCAACCAATTACAGGGACAAAATTTACATACCTACTGTTTAGAATCTCTAGATAGGGAAATTTTACTCTCTACTCTGTCTACAAACGTTAGGCCTACTTAAGTCTACTAGGAACCTTGGACAAGAGATTACAACACTTGATACACAGGCACTCAGATGCTGTGGAACCCACTATCACTCATTAAACGCACTGTTGCTGATTCAAGGTCCAAAAATTAGGTTGATAGGCCAATCCTAGATCACGATGAATTAGGCCCATGAGCTGACAAACATCATTTACCAGAGAATGGTTTGACTCTTCATGGGTGTGGTCGACAAACTAAAAGAGGTGATAATCAACGAAAAAAACCAATTACAAGGGTGCTGAAATTAATAAATTGCATACCATTAAATTAATATCCACAAACCCTAAACCCTAAATTAATAACTCTTAAAGAAAATTGCATACCATTAAATTAATTAAATTATGGAATAAAAATAATCCCTAAATTCTCCACAAATTCCATTGAATAAAAAAGAGACTAGAAATGCATGTAAGCCTATATATAAAACCAAAAAAAAGAAGAAGAAAAAACACTAGTTAGAAATTTGATTTCTCTAATTTTGAGAAGTAGGCTCCGTCGTGAGCCCGAATCCGAACGGGTAGAGTGGATCATAATGCGAGTCGCCAACGTTCATGGGGAGCTGATCGACGGATTTGAACCATGTGCGAGAGAGCTTGCCGGAGAACCCGTAGTCGCCGTAGAGGACATCGGTGATGCCTTGGCCTTCCGTGCCTGGAAGCCATGCAGCCACTATGGCATCCATGATAGGAACATATGGTTCGATCACAAGTGGCCGGCCGGAGATGATAACGACGACACACTTGACTGCGCCGCACACATTCTTGATTGTACTAGGTCCGGGCTCCGGTATCGTTAGGTTGAGGTTATCGCCGGCGGTTTCTGCATAAGGAGGCTCTCCAACGACAACGATCGCATAAGAGAAATCATTGGATTTGAGTAAGTCGGCGTCGGGATTCTCGCTGTAGACGATTTCGGTGGCTGGATCAACAGTTGATGAGATAGCATTGAGAATGGTAGTTCCTGTTGATGAGGAAGACTATTTTGGTCAGATAACATGAAACCACCCCAGTTTGGATTGTGCATAATCTGTACATCATGCTGATAGTATCATTTCCCAATTTGATAAATTCAAACTGATGGCCTGTTTGGCATCTTTTATCTAATCTAATAAGAAATAGAGAATTAAGATTTTTTGTTCCAACTCAAGTGAAACATACCAGTAGTAAGATTATTCCCATCAACTCCTTGCCACAAGATGGTCCACCCACCACATTGGTTTCCCAAGTTGTTGGCGTGGGTCCCAGCTACAAGGATCTTCGGCGCCTTCTTCGGGAGCGGCAGCAGCGGCTCATCGTCGCATTTTCCATTTTTCAACAGCACCAATGACTTCCTGACCGCTTCCCTGGCCAAATCCCTGTGGGCCTGTTCAATTCAATCAATTACAACATTAGACCTCAAAATCATATTTCTTAAACTCACTGTTTCAACTCAGTGAGTTAACTCTGTGTTCGTTGGATGTAATTAACCTGGCTTCCGAGCTGGTCGACGAGGCTGTAGTCAGCCAAGGGATTCTCGAAGAGACCCATGATGAATTTGACACGCAGGATCCTTCTGACGGCATCGTCGATTCGGCTCATGGGGATGACTTTGTTTTTCACTTGGGCTGTCAGATCGTCGATGAACTCGGTGTGGTTGTATGGGACCATGACCTGCAATCCCCCAATTAAAACATGACTAGTATCTTTCATCAAAATCCATCACTAGCTTAGAAGAAATGGACAAACCATGTCAATGCCGGCATGAATTCCAGCTTGAATGGAATAAGAGTAATTTGCTTTGGGTGGCGACGTGATCCTATCGATTCCCTGCCAATCGGAGATGACAAATCCCTGAAAAAACGTGACGGTTTTCGTTAGTTTTCTAGTTAATCTGTGTAGAAGTCAATGTGGGTGACCATGGAATCAGAACTCGACGAAACCGTGCCGACTCAACCATGTTCTCAAACTGTCAACTGAGTCATAGTGCTTTAGGCTAGTTTGAACTGAGTCTTCATTCATTGCATGGGACACGAGGACCACCTACTCACCCTGAAATGGAGCTTGTTCTTAAGGAAGTCAGTAACGAGATTGCGATTAGCATGCATCTTCTTCCCATTCCAGCTTGAATAAGAGACCATGATGGTCGAGACACCTTTGATGATCGCATTGTAGTATCCGGGCATGTGAATGCTGAGCAGACCATGGAAGTCGATGATGGTGTTGTTCTCATTAATTCCCTTATTTGTGCCACCATCACCAACGAAGTGCTTGGCGCAGGCTGCTACTTTGTACCTGTACAAAAGAAAAAAAATATCAATGAAAATAAAACAATGATAGTGTAGTTCTAAAACTCGGTCTCGATTCAGAACTCGGCCTCGAGTCGATGAGTTGATTTTATGACACTTAGTATCGAGTCGAGTTTTTGTATTTTTGAAGTATGATTGATAGAAAAAGGTTGCATAATCTAATGTGTGGCTTGAGGATGTGGTGATCATCCAAGCAATTCATCAATTTGGACACTCTACAAAACAAACTTTGCGAGTTTTCATCGACCATCGATTTGTTTCATAGAGAATAGGCCACCTGATGATGTAGCCAGGATCTACACATGCTTGTGAAACTACGGAAGATCTATCTTTAATCATGGTTTGGATTTAGAGAGGAACTTACTTTCCGGAGACGTAAGGGACACCCTTCCGAGATGTCGCTGGAATTTCTCCTTGTAGACCAGGGATGATCTCTGTCATTGCCTGCACTATCTTGTGATCTTCGCTGTAGCTTTCATAGCATCGACCCCATCTCGGATCTCTACAAACCTATTGCAATTCAAGAGGAGATAAATTCAATGTAGTAGGCATGATCAAATTGTATTTTGGGAGAATATAATAAGAATGGTAATCATGATTTGGTCATTTCCATGTAGTGTTTGGATGCAGGAAGTGAACTGAATTGCAAAAAATCCAATCCAATCCATTGATCTGGACTGTTCATTAGCTCTACATTTCATGAATTACCATATAAACATCACGCCCAACTAAGAAAGAAATGTTAGCCATTTGATCAAGATTTAGAGAGGAAAAGCAAATGGCATTTCTCTGAGGAGAAGGGTAGGAAGGAAAAATGGTTCTTTACCGCGATACATGGAGCAAAGACATACGGAATTCCCGTCGCTCGAACTTCTAGAGCGGTTGCAGCACCAATCCTCTTCACAAGTTCTGGATCCCTAATAAAGAAAGAATAACAAGATTATAGAAAATGTTTTAAAAAAACCACAAGCATTACAACATAACCATGGTTCCTGATGAGATGGGAATGTCAACATAGCACAGATGCAGTTTCTAAGCCATCCATCAGGTGGGCCACACCATTTTAGATGGCAGCAGTTTGTAAAATCAGGCCAATTAACTAATGAGATGGGCTACATTGTGTGAAACAAATGGATAGCAATTGAATTAGTTACTGATAAACAAACATGATACAGTGATTCAATTGAAGTAAATGAACTCAGGAAGATCATCAAAGCAGCAGGTGTTTGAAAATCATAGCTCAGAGACTGAATCAATGAGTTTTTAACTCAGCCAAGCTTTGAATTAATCGAGTGCTTGAACATTAAATAATCCCATCGGATTATGGTCTGAAAATTCATTGTGGGCCGTCTTATTCGATGCTCTTCAAAGGAATTCACGCTGCAACGAATCAAGAAGATCAGTAATCTACATTATACGCATCGAAATTCAAATATAATACACTTACCTGGTGGCTCCAAGCCCAATATTGTGGGGGAATACGGTCGCTCTATAGACATTGTTGTGGCCATGGACGGCGTCGATGCCGTAGATCATTGGGATCCCCAGACGGGTTGAAAGAGCGCCCTTTTGGAAGCCATTCACCATATCGACCCAAGTCTCCGGCGAGGCTTTCGGGGATGGAACACTCCCTCCACCACTCAACAAGCTCCCTGCCAATTCAATAACTGAATTCAGTGACCAAGATTACTAATGCCATTTATCAGGTTTGAGCCACTCGATTATTGGGTGGGCCACACATTTACATTGAATATGGACCATCCATTTTTCTTATTCGGGTGCGGCCTAATCGGTGATTTCGATCACCTGATGAATGGACCACATTGAAATCAAGTGACAAGTGCATTATTTATATATATTTACCGATGAAGTAATCTTTCACGATTTCGGGTGTGGCAGCTGTTCGGTCGAGCTGTGTCATCTGACCAATCTTCTCAGCAAGAGTCATCCGGTCCATTAGATCTTTAATCCGGACGGGCAATGGTTGATTGGGGTCTTTGTACTTCATGTATCCTTCTTCTCCCAGTGCTGTGGCACACCAACATAGGAGAAAAAGGCACAAAAAATGCATTTTAAAGCTAGCCATTTTTCCCTGCAAATCAAAATTTCAAAATCAGAAGAGTTTCCATTGGAGATGTGATCTTGCAAAAATATAGAATCTATGATCACAAACAAATGTAAAAAACCTACTGGATACATGTACAGAATGTGGATGGCTAATCTGGCAGATAACATTGTGGATGAGCCATAGACCAAAAATCATGCTAGTTAAACGATCCTAACCGTTGGATCAAAATAGTTTTCTTCATGGAATCTCAAAAGGAAAAGGTGGGTATTCCCAGATCTTGTGTATGTACAAAGTTGGCCTAGTGGTTTCATGATGCTGGGCCCAATCATGGATATGCCAAGACTCAGATATTACTAGGATTTGAGGACATCATTTCAAAAGGCAAAACAAGTATCCCATGTGTGCTAAAAAGTGAGATGTGGCATGATCCAAGCCACACACTAGTCAGGGCCCACAAACAATATGACTGGACCATGTTTATCCGCAAGATGAATGGCCCAGATCAACATATTAAGAACCAAATAAGGAAAGACAAAACTCTGTTTTAAAATCTGCTGTGGATGGTGGGTCGAAATTATAAAACATGTGGGATCCAATGGCAAAGCTAGATGCGTGTAAAATCCCAGCCATACATCAAAGCGATTGGTCCACTATTCAGGGAACAAAGACATTTGACAGACAACCCAATTGAAGAATAGATGTCGTCCACCTAATGGTCGGCCTGATTTTCAGAGAGGTGAACATTCGCCATTGGGCCCACCTGATAGGTGACCCTTATCTCTCCCATATGTCTGACCCCATGATGTGATATGTAGGGTGCTTACGGGCATTGGGACTTTACCAAATGGTGCTGCCTCTATATACCCATATTCCATGTGGAGCTTTTTCAAAGGTGAAATTATATTATTGCCATCATTTTTTCTTTTTCTTATTAAAAAAATGAGGATCCAAAATTGTTGAGCAACATTTAAATTCAACTGTAGCCCATTTGATAATTTGATTGGCCTGATTTTTGGTTTATACAATCACTATGGTGGGGTGCACATGTTAGTGGATTGGATGTGATACACAAATCATGTAGGCGACTTTCACTATTTTTTTAAAGAAAAACATGAATGAGGGCATTTTTGTAATTTCATCCTAAAGAGCAAATATTTAAAATTTTTAAGAATTTTTATTGTAAAATTTCTTAAGAATCTACGTTTTACTAAATAAAGCCTGGACCATTAGAAGTTATATGGAAGTATTTTTTGAGGGAAGAAATTGTAAAAATGCCATCATTTAATTTTCGAAACTTATAAGGCCCAAGTAGTATATGTATAACATCCGACCAATCTAATTAGCCTAACGTTTGCATTCCACTATGATAATAGGATGAGGAATCCATTAGGCTGATTAGATTACCAAATCAATCATACTTAAATTTGAATATTTTAAATGGTGTATATTATTTTTTATGAATTGGCCTACTTTATGATTAGATCCATGATATTTTTTGTTTGTGTAATAATGATGTTGGATGTTCTGTTGGGCAGATTGGAAGTGGGACACATACCATATGGCTCTTATAATTCTCACTTGTTAGTTTTATTAAAAAGAAAACATAAAAAGGGCCATAATGTAATTTCTATCCTGAAAAGGCAGGATAAGAATATTGATTTCTCAAAGCATTATTTGGTAAAATTCAAATCCTTAAAGAAATTTGTCATAAAAATCCTGTAATTTAATTCTATTTTAAATTACTAAATATATATTTTTTAATTAACATTAAATATAATTGAATTATTTTAAATAATTTTACATTAAAATCACAATAAATAAAAAATACGGATATTTAAAATCTCACATTATTATCAAGCTAACGTAGTTTAATGAAAATTTCATGATAATATTGCGGACAATGCTTTTATTTATTTATTATTTTTACAGACGATTACACCCACACACCCCACAACGAGTACTCGAACCCATGACTCCTCCAATGAAACTCCTATGAGTATACCACTTAGCCAACATGGAATGGACTTCCCCGATAAAAACATTCAAAATCTTTGATCAAGGGCCTGAAAATAGACTGTCATGATTAAAATACGGAAAAGTTCCAAAGATTGGATGGCTAAAATCTATCTATATGGGACATTTTGGGGTACTCCACCATCCATGTTGGGGCCCACGAGGTCAATGGTCTAGATCATAGAAATATGGGACCCACAATGAAACTCAGGGATTAAGAAGATAGTGCATTTCCATAGCTCGAGGATCATTTGAAAAAAATAAAATAAAAAAGCCATTTCAATCCAGCCAAGTTGCTAGATACACCCTCTTGAATTCTATCACCAAAAGTAGGAAAGACAGCCAGTATCTATTAATGAAGAGGTATTCCTTGAATACATGCTGATACATTGCAATACAATATGTTCCAATGATCCAAACCGTTTACATGACAGCTCTCACTTCTGGAAGGACAAAAAATAAAAGATCTTAATTGGATTATTTCAACCATTTCATTGAAGGGTCACCATAACCATTATAAACCAAATAGGTTGAAATACTTACTCTGAGACTTATTATTATTTTATTTTTTTTTGGAAATCTCCGATCCCAAGGAGAGACCTATCAAATAAACGGTTTGGATCATTCGGATATGACGTAGCGTATTGAAATAGGTCGGGATGTATCCGAGCAAACCACGTTAATCAAATGGACGCGGATTGCGTCTCCTACCCCGAATGGGCGTTGGATCACACCACAGATTACTCTTGCATTTAATGCAACCCAAGATTATTATTTGGTGTGGTCCACTTGAGCGTTGGATTTACCTTATTTTTGTGCACATGCATTAAAATGATCTGATAGAAGGGATGAACGGCATGGATAAACAGATACATCACGGTGGGCCCGGCCGCAGAACTGCCCGTTCGGGGCTAGAGACGGACGGGGGTAGGACTCACGCAATCCGCGTCCAATCAAATCATGCTGCAGTGAGCTCCTGTAAACCAATAATCTGTGGGGCCCACTGTGATGTCCATTTCATATCAACTCTATCCATCAGCTTCTGCAGATAATGTTAGGATGTGGGACCAAAGATGAGGCAGATCCAAAACTCAAGTGGACCACACTAAAGTAAAAGGTGGGGATGGAAACGCTCACCATTGAAGCCTTCCTGGCCCACCGTGTTACCATCCAACCCGTTAATAAAGTTACTAACAACCGCAACGTAGAAAAAAGAATATCATCCTCAGCCAAAACTTCAATGGGTCCCACACGGATTTTCAATCTTGTGCGTTCATTCACCATTGTTTCTGTTGCCTGTGGTGTGGCCCACTTGAGTTTTTGATCTGCTTCGTTTTTTCAGCCAACATCTTAACATCAGCTGAAAAAACTAATGGACGGATTGGATGAACTTGCGTCCTGTTTAGAAAGAAGAAAGTAGACAGAAAGGAAGAAAGACTACTCGCAAATGAAGCGATTCGCGCGAGGAAAGATGGAAGAAGTGGGTGGGCCCTAGACGTGAAAACGTCGGTAATTTTATTTCTGACCGTCCATTACCCTTTTGATGGTGGGCCCACTTAGCCTCGCGCGAATCTACTTAGAATTTTTCGAGAGAGAGAGAGAGAGAGAGAGAGAGAGAGAGAGAGAGAGAGGGAACTCACTGCAATTGAATCCCTTGCTGGGAGCGAGGTTGAAAGCACGAGTAATTGGTAAAAGGAAGGCTTTTATTTATAGATGGATAAGACCGTATCCAATACAAACGTTTTCTACGGTAAGATCTTAACGTACAAATCAAGGCACTGTGGGAAGCGGATTGCGTACGGAGTAAACTCTTTGGGGTCCACCGTGATTTACATATTTTATCTACTCCGTCCATCCATTTTAATAGATAATTTTATGGCTGGAGTCCAAAAATGAAACATATCCAATCTCAAGTGGACCTCACCACTGGAAACAATGCAAATTGATATTCTACCGTTGAAAATTTCTTGGGGCCCACAGAAGTTTTGGATCAAGCTGATATTTGTGTTTTCCCTTCATCCATCTCTTTGTGATATTATGAACAGGTTGGATGACAAATAAACATCACTTTCGGCCCTAGCAAGGTTTCAACTGTGTAAGTCATTATTCCCACTGTTTCCTTTGGTGTGGTCCAGTTGAGCTTTGGGCATACTTATATTTTGGCCTCAACCACTAAAATGATCTTTAATAACGGATGGACGACGTGGATAACCCACATACAATCATAGTAGGCCCAACTGAGTTTACTCAGTACGATAAAAGCGTAGTGAGTAACTCAGTACGCAATCCCACGTTTTAGTGAGATCCAATCCGTCCATCACTTTGCGCCTCTTAATATTCCTCATGGCACCGAAAAATCAGCCGTCCCAAAACTCAGATGGGCCAACACCACAGGTAACATCTAGGATGCTGAGGCTCGCCGTTAAAAACCCTTTAGATCATATGTGGGACCCGTGTTTATTATCTTCCATCCAATATCCATTTAGAAGATTCATCCGACTAGAATGAGATGAATGGATGTCACAAAAAATCCTACCCACTCCAAAACTCAGGTGGGCCACCTCACACGATTTTGGAAGTTTTATGCCTTATTTTACATTGTGTGGCCTGAATTTTAGATCAACTTGCCCTTTTGGGATTTAGGAGGCTCGCCTGATGGACGGATTGGATGTCATTGACACATCACGGTGGACCCCACACAACGACTTGTACGTTTACATTATCCAAGTTTGCATTGGTGAGACCCATCCCGATCACAAGCAGAGGGATGGACGGCTTGGATTTTACCTTTATGCAGGTCTACCTTATCAACAGGTCGGATGGCAGATAAACATTACAGATTTTCTTAAGTGGGCCCTGGGAAATTTTTAATGGTGAGCCTTCAATCACTACTGTTTCCTCCTGTGGTGTGTGGTCTGGTCCATTTGAGATTTGGATCTACTTAAATTTTAGGAACACGTCCTAAAATGGGTTGGAAAAACGGATGGACGGCGTTGATATACAATACATTCATCAAGTTGGCTACATGGGTGTTACAGGTTAATTAACAGCTAATCCGCTCCCCCTGATTATAGACCCTCGTCTCATCTCCCACACAATGTCTCTAAATTTGTCCGTTGATTTCAACTAAGTTCATATTTTTTATGGTCAAGATCTGTGACCGATGAGATTTTTTGCCACATAATCTAGTATGCGGAATATTCTAGATGAACGGCCTTGATCACACCACTTGGCGGGCATTATGGGCGGGCCTCGTAGCATGTGAAATAGTTGCTGCTTTATAGGAACAAAGATAAGATCGCGTTTTCAAAACCAAAACCAAAAACAAAAACAAAAGGGATCGATATTTAGGTTAGACTCCTGATTATCAATGAGTCTTCAGAGAGGAATTCGGCCCCGGATCCACCCCACCGGGGTGGGTGGATCCCTGACTTGCGGGGCCCACCGTGATGTATGTGCCTTAGATCCATTCCGTCCATCCGTTTTGAAAGTTCATTATAGATTAATATACCAAAAATGAAGTAGATCTAAATCTCACGTGGATCACACCACAGGAAATAGTTGTGACTGACCATTAAAAACTTCTTTTTAGCCACCAAGGTTTGGATAAACCTGATATTTGAATCGTCCCTTCATCCAAGTTTTTGTGACCTTATCAACAAGTTGGATTGCAAATAAACATTCTGGCGACTTATAAGATGTTTTTAATGGTGGATATTCAGTCACCAATGTTTCATGTCGTGTGGCCCACATTAGATTTCAATCTACTTCAATTTTTTCATCAAGACCTAAAATGAGCTTTCAAAACATATGGAAGGCGTGGATTTAAGGTAAATACATCATGGTGGGTTTCATGGTCAGCGATCCATCATCCAGGAGTTAGCTCAGTTATCTCGCTCGACTATCTCGAAAAAGCTCGATTCAACTTGGTTTGAAACTGAGTTCGAGCTTGTCTAAGTTCGAATTAAATTAGTTTAATGACTCGGATCAAACCTCAACTTGAATCAACTTGGATCAAATCAGTTTAGCGATTCGGTTGTTTTAATATTGAATCGACTCGGGTCGAACCTCAACTCAAATCGACTCGGATCGAATCAGTTCGGTGACCCGGTTGTTTTGATATTGACATTGCTTACCAACTTTACATTATAAAACTACCCTAATATATTGATTTTGATGTAGCATGCCGAGTGTCGAGAATTTGATGAAATACTGTTTGCTGCTGTTTTGCATACTATGAGACATTGAAGGTGCACTATGTGTTTGAGAAAATATTGCATAGGCTCGAACTCGGCTCGAACTGGCCCGAGCTATTGACCGAACCGAGCCGTGTTGGTCGGTCAGTTCAAAGACTGAGTTGAGCCGAATTCAAGCTGGGTTAGCTACTGGCCGAGCTGTGCCAAGATGCCCTATCGGTCAAATCAACGAGATTGTTAATTCGAGTCGATCCAATCGACAACTACTACGGGTCAAACCGACAAGACTAATTTCTATCCAGATACGAAAAATCTCAGCCTTGGCCCCTGTTGGTCGAACCGACATCTTGTACGTCCGACCGACGAGTAGTTGTTTAGATCTCTTGCTTCACTCCTTTATTGATTGGGTCACTTAAGGCATTTGCAAGTTAATGGTCATTTGATAGAGCAAGAGTCTTAGTGTTTCACTCTCTAAATCCCTTCTCCTAGACTCTATTTATCTTGAGATCATGCAACCCCCTTTGTGATTCATCACTTTCAAAGAGCATTCCAAGCTCAAGCTAATGATGTGCATGATCTCTTGCATACACTGGTGCTTAGACTTTGATTCTAAAAATAAATAAATAAATAAATACCTTTGCCTAAATCCTTAGAATGCTAAGTAAA
The DNA here is from genome assembly GCA_021015155.1 of Magnolia officinalis. Lineage (NCBI taxonomy): Eukaryota > Viridiplantae > Streptophyta > Magnoliopsida > Magnoliales > Magnoliaceae > Magnolia > Magnolia officinalis. The sequence goes on from JAJHSJ010000001.1 coordinate 85,909,400, forward strand.
TAAATAAATAAATACATTTGCCTAAATCCTTAGAATGTTAAGTAGATGAATCCCCTTCTTGAAAACAACTAAACTCTACTTGTAGGAGATTCATACACCATCCATTCTCCCAAAACTTGGCACTATTACAAGTATATTATTGCAAGGTTGATGATCGTGGGAGTTGAAGAGAAGCCAATTCAAGTTTGATGAAGCATATCAAGTGTGCTATCAATGGGCTCATCCAACTAGTAAGAGTTTTGTTTAGAGTTCATTGTTAAACTCACTTCTTGCGGAGATTTGAGTTTGGAGTTTGAGGCCCAAACTCAAAGCAAGACCTTGTGTAGGCTACTGACAGGTGTGTACGTGGTTAGTTTTTGTGTAGGACTAGTCGAGAGTTTGATATCCAAACTCGTGGTAAGACCTTGTGTAGGCCAGCGACGGGTGTACATATGTATATGTGTCCCTGTGTAGGATATTGAATTGTAAAGGTTAGTGGTGAACCTTGAAAACCATGTGAGATAGTGAAATTCGAAAAACTCGAGTTTGTGTTCGTCCTCCAGGAGTGAAATAGGTAAATTGCCGAACCACTATATATCGTTGTGTTGTGAAATGTGTGATGATTCTCTACTTATGCTTTGTCCTGATTCTTGTTCTATGGATGCATGAATAGATATATGGCATTCTAAGTGTTTGAATCATTGTCTCAATAGATATCTCACTTCATAGACTTGTGTTCATTCATATGTAATTTGTACCTTTAATATTCTATAGCCTTGCACACACCACACCTTGTTTATGTGAACTAATTTGAATTGATTGGCAAATTTTTAAAATGTCCTCTAGGCTTTAGCCATAACTCTAAGCTCTTGACTTTGTGGTATTAGTACATTACCCTTATTTTCAAAATTGACCGTCGAAACGATCTAGTCTACAAAATCTTGCTTCATAACTTGGATGGAATGAATTGTCTCCATTATGACTCTATAAAAACATGCATTGATTGTTTGAAATGAACTAAGTTCACAATGGAGGAAATGAATTATATATATCAATAAAATCAATTTTGATAGTTCAAGGCTTGGTTATAAGTGTCAATATCACAAGACAGATTTGCTACCCCTTTTTCTAGTAATTCCAACAAGTGCAAATGAAGGAAATCCATAAATTGCCTTCTAGATACAATGAACACTCAATCCGAATTTAAATACAAAAATGTGCACTTTTAAATGTTGAAAAAATCTCTATCTTCTAAATTATGATGTCCAAGATATATAACAATTAAAGGGTCATGGAGTCTTTTCTAGAGAGACTCATCTGCCTCTTCAAGACATCCAAACCCATTCATAAGAAAAGTTAATCTTCCATGAAAGGACATGACTCTTTTGTCCTATGACAGTTATTTATGTACCTTTTTAGACAGAAACAGTTATCTAACAATATAAAATTGGTGACACATGTAACACGGGTCCTAACCATCATAACTGCCTCCACATGAGTGATACGCATAGTCACTCTCAATCAATACCAAAGTTAAAATCTTAAGTGCTAGAGGGTCATACCTCAAGCTAGACCTTGGTTCAATTAGAGTTACACCACAGTTCAGATAGGTTTAAACCATGTGCCAAAAAGACTAAGGATCTTTTAACTCCTTGTGACAATGCGTATGTGCGAAGTACATACGAAGTGTTAAGTGTGTATAATAAAGCGTTGGTTTCAAAAGAAAAAAACTCATCCTTTTACCATCTGGCTATACAATATTTCTCTCGAAAGTTTTTATAATAAATATATTTATTTACTTCCTAAATATAAACTTTTATTTTTGAATTTTTTTTATTATAAAAACACAACTATCCTCTACAATTTAAAAATTAAAACCAATGCGTAGAACGTATGGCATATCAGTATAAACAAATGCATAAGTAAATGTATCTTATGTATTTAAACCTTTACCTTAGCACATATGTATCAAATTTTTGTCAGGTACTTAGTAAGGACCTTATATGACTCACCGAATACAAAACATACATCTATTTATATATAACTTGGAGATCTAAAAGTTTGCACATTTATGGCCTTGTGTGTATCCTGATTTCATAAGTATTCTAGAGACGATCTCAATCTCTTTAAAAGTGACCTTACTTCTCTACTCAAATAGGTAGAATTATTAAAGATGATTATGCTTCATTTGAGCAAAGTTTGTTTATACACATATCAAGAGTTAGTACCAGGCCGCCTCCTATAAAATGAAGAAAACATATGCTAGACTTCTAGGAATGAGACTCAAAATTTTCTAGTATATGGGCTGTTTGTTAACGCTTAATTTTTGCACTTAATGTGGAATTGGAAAAATATTTCGTATTTAATGGTATTTGTTAATGTATTGTTAACGCTAAAGAAGGAAAGCGTTAAGTGGTTTTTCACTGAATTTTTTTTTTTGTGATAGGAGTCTGGCTTAATGGTGAACGCTGAATGCGCTCCATGAATTTTTTATTAAACAAAAATTTTTTGCTTCCAAAATACCCTTCTAAGTTATTACGTATTGACTACTCCCCCTGCCACCATCCTCGTGGCTAGGGGTCAGTGCTCTGTGGGCCCACCATGATGTATGTGTTTCATCCATTCCGTTCATCCATTTTTAAAGATTAATTTAGGGATTTATTCCAAAAATAAGAGGAATATAAATCTCAGGCGGACCACAACACATGAAAACAATAGTGATTGGATATCCACCATAAAATCCTCCTAAGGCCCACTGTACAGTTTATTTGACATCTAATATGTTGATTAGGTCATGCAGGCCAAGATGAAGGTAAAAAACAAAAATCAGCTTGATCCAAAACTTTTATGCCCTCAAAATGTTTTTGATGATCGATGCTCATTCAATGCCGTTTCCTGTAATGTGGTCCACTTGAGATTGGGATATACCTAATTTTTTATCTCTTACCGTAAAATGATATTTAAAAATAGATGGATGGAATGAATGAAACATATACATCATAGTGGGGCCCACATAACACTAGAATGCTAGGTGAGTAGCCAATCCGTTTCCAATACATGTCGTGCAAAGACGGAGCGCCGACCTCCAGGACGCGGATTTCCTGCGAAAGCCTTTAAGTAGGCAGTTCCTGCGCTGAAAGTTAAGTTGGGTCCACTGTGATATTTTTCAGAAATTCACTCCGGCTATCCGTTTCACGAGCTCATTTTAGGAGGAGAAACCAAAATTGAGCAGGATATAATACTCAAGTGGGCCGTACTAAAGGAAAAAGGTGTTTACAAAAATTTCTACCATTGAAACCTCCCTAGGTTCGACAATGATGTTTACATGCCATTCATACAGTTAATAATGTCATCTGTGCTGGGATGAACTGAAAACACAAATACCATCATGATTCAAAACTTTTTTGGCCCCATGAATATTTCAACCGTGGACGTTCAATTATCATATTTTCAGCCCACTTGAGCATTGGATACGGTTCATTTTTGGCCTCATATTCTAAAATGAACTCAAAAAACGGATGAACGAATAAGATTTCTCATTAATATGATAGCGGGCCCCACTTGGGTTCCCCGTGGAGGAACTTTGCCAAAGGCTTTGGCAGGAAATCCGCGTCGGACGCTCCTCAGTCCTCGCTCTCCCAGTTGTACGAATGGTTCAAAGGAGATCAAAGTTACATGGCCTTATATATTTATTATATCTATACCGTTCATCAAATTTTCGAGATTATTTTAGAGCATTAGCCAAAAAATAAATCATATCCCCTTTACCCGAAACTTCTGTGACCTCCAAAAGGTTTTCAATGGTAGATGTTCAATCCCCCACTGCTTTTTGAAGTGTGGTCCACTTTATTTTTGGATTTGTCTTATTTTTCGGCTCAAGACTTATGACGAGCTTAAAAAATTTATGGGCGGTTTGGATATAACAAATACCTCATGATGGGACCCATAGAACTTGTTGACGTCAATACACCACCTATAGCAGGTGTGTGGTACAACAGTCAAGCCGGGAGACCGATTGGCTACTCCCCCTGCCACCAGCCAATGGCTGGTAGTCGGTGTTATGTGGGCCCAACATGATGTATTTGTTTCATCCACGCTGTCCATCTATTTTGCTAGATCATTTTATTTTATGAGACCAAAAATGAGGTATATCCCAATCTCAAGTGGACCACGGTATAGGAATCAATGTTGAATGAGTGTCCACCATTAAAAACTTTTTGGGAGCCATGACTTAGGCCACCTTTGTTAAATCTAAAGTCTAAAGCCTGAATCTACAGTATTGAATGAGCCACATGATAGGAAATAAGATGTATCCAAAACTTAAATGGACCACATGATAGGAAATAGTGGGGATTCCGTGACCACCGTTGAAACATTTATATGGCCAGAAAAGTTTTGTATAGGGTTTAAGTTCACGATGTTTTCACTTCATCTCAGTCACAATGACCTTATAAACAGTTTGGATGGAATTTAAACATCAAGGTGGAGTCTAAGAATGTTTCAACGGTAGGCATTCCTTTTCCCACCGTTTCATCTCGTATGGCCTACTTGAGTTTGGATACTCCTCGTTTTGGTTGAATGTCCTAAAATGAGCTCAAAAAATGGAAGGACGTGTTGGATTTCTCACAAACATCACAGTGGGCCCCGCCCAAAAATCCTTGCGCTGGAACTTCATGCGATGTTCATATGCTAGATTTACTGTTAAAGCTTCTTGTAGAATTCCCTGCGCTAGAAACGTAAGTGGGCCCACCTTCATGTTTGCGAGAAATTCACCTTGCCCATCAGTTTTGTGAGTTTATTTTAGAACATGAGACTAAAACTGAAGTGGATCCGATAATCAAGTGGGCCCAAAATGTGATGATTGAGCGTCCAAATTTGAAATATTCCTGGGGCAACATAAGGAATTTATATGTTTTTTTTTTATGAATGATGATATTTTATCCGTTTTTTTAGGAATAATGATATTTTAATTTTCTCTTTGATACTTTAGTTTATTTGAATTAAATAGAATAATTTTATTCTCATTTAATAAAAAACAATTTCTTTATAACGTAAAACATTTCCAAATAGGAGATACGGGCAAATGCGTCAAATTAATGTATTTCAGACATTTCAGATGTTTGTTAACAAACAGCTTGTTTCAAATTCAGTATTTAATTTTCAGACTTCATCTATAATTACCAAACAAGTTTTTTGACTTCAGCTTTCAGATTCACCCTTTAGATTTCAGATTCAGACATTAGACTTCAGATTTAACAAACGGGGCCATACTTGACTTATTTGTCCCTTTGAACCTAGCCTATATATCAAAACTTATGTAAGATCATCATCAAGTGTGAAATTTATGTCTTTATATATCTTAGTCTTATTCTTTTAGTAGTTCTCCTTATTTGATTTCTTGATAAACTTTTTGTTAAGGGATTTGCTAAGTTCAGGATGTAATTAACGTACTCCACCGTTATTACTCCATCTCTGAGCAATCATTTAACAAAATCATGCCTTAAGACCTACATTTCTATACTTACCATTATAAGTCTTGCTCAGAGCATGATAAAGAGTAGCCTAACTATTACAAAAGATAGATATGAGAATAACTCTTGGTCAATATGGGAGTTCCATCCATAGGTATTTTACAATTCTTCTTCTTTACAAGATAAACTCACTTTTTATAGTATTGTGAAATATACACGTTTGTTTCTTAGATGCCCATGATATTGCTCCTCCGATAATGAATATCCATCAACTTGTAGATTTCAATTCTATGTTATCCGCTTTCCGGCTTGCATCGTTGTACCCTTCAAGTACAACAAGATATGACTTATAATACAATTCATAGTCAATCAATCCTTCTAGATACCTCAGAACCCTAGAAACTACATTCTAATGTTTTTGTTCTAGATTACTGGTATACATGCTTTACATTCCTACTGTGAATGCTATATCAAGTTTAGTGCAATTCGTTGCATACATTAAACTCCCAATAAATCTAACATATTCTTGTTGTGTTTTACATCTACTAGCATTTTTAATCAATTTAATACTTGGGTCAAATAGAGTTGAAACCATTCTATGATCATGGTGATCAAACTTCTTTAACACTTTCTCTAGATAATGAGATTGTGTTAAGGCTATTCCATTGTTAAGATCATAAATCTTAATTCCTAATATTACATCGACTTTACTCATATCCTTCATGCTGAAATTAATACTTAGAAACTTTTTAATTTCTTTTACCCAATCCACATTTAGTCCAAATATTAGTATATCATCTATATGCAAGCATATAATAATTTGACCATTGGTATATATGCAATTATCTGCTTAGTTTACTGTAAAACCATTAGATTGCTCTACTTGGTCAAGCTTATCATGCCATTGCTTAAGCTCGTACAGAGATTTGACCAATTTACACAGTTGAACAAACCCCTCGGGTTATTCCATATAGGCTCCACGTATATCACCATTTAAGAATGCCATTTTGGCATCCATTTGATAGATTATTAGGCGGTAAATTGTTGCAAATGCACTTAGTCCTAATGATAAATACCTTCTTTTTTTATATATAAAGCCTTTGACTACTAAACGAGCTTTAAACTTATTTACAATTTCATTAGGATTAAATTTTCTCTTGTGTTGTAGGCCCAAGTAGCCATAGCCCTACAACACAGTACTTCACACTGGCGTTGTGAAGATTTGAACCTTAGTTTCAAAAGAAAAGAAAAAAAAAAAAAACCACTCTCTTACCATCTGGCTATACAATCTTTTTATGAAATGTCTTCATAATTAATATATTTATTTAGTTGCTAAAAATAAATTTTTATTTTTAAAATTTAATTTTATTATAAAAAACACAATAGTTGTGATATCATCGATATATGTGATATATATAGTAATACTTATAATATTGTTAAAATCCCAAAAGCCTTCGGTGCGGAGAGATTTGAAAGATCGTGTAAGAGATCTTTATAGATTTACAACTTAACAGGAATGGAAATAATATAAATCTAACCCAACAAGGAAATGACCGAATATGCTTTAACAGTTGTGAAATTTGCGATGTTTATGATATGCTGCAATGTTATACCGACCGATACTCAATTTTCCAACTTCAGCCTAATTTCATATAAGGGAGCTGCAATACCAAGAGCATCGGCCAATACTATCGATACTGCAGTCAATGACCTCACGTGGGGACCCAACATAGGTGGTTTTTGTTAACCAACCAAGGGCCATGGTGGAACTTTCATAATATGCAACCCCATCCGTTAGGTAAAGTTGCGTCATGATCACCCATGATGTTCTAAATATCAGGTAGGCCACACCAAAGGAAACAGTTTGGGCTGGGGTTTATAGATGACATCCAATACATTCATCTAATGTGGCATCATTATGATGAAATAATTAGCCAAAAATCACACTATTCCATAACTAAGTATACCAAAAAAAAAAAAAAAAGAAGGTGAAGTTAGAGGTTTAAGGTATAAATTTATACTGTTTTCATATGGGATGACCCACCTGAGTGTTAATCAGCCTATTTGGGGGATCAAGGCCAAGCATAGGACAGTGTATGTGATGGACGGCGTTGATCACCTTCACCTAAATTGGTTTCCCCTATGTTAGAGAAAGTAACCCAGAACAGGGTTATCCCATCAATCAAAGCGTGAGGGAGATTCAAGAAAGTATTCCAAACCTTCCAAGTATTATTCCATTTATGCATATATACACATGCTATTACACAAGAACATGTGCTATCGTATGATATGCATGCTTTCAGAAATATAATTAAGATACAAGTTATATATATATATATATATATATATATAAAAAAAAAAAAAAAAAAAAAAAAAAAACAGAGATGTAATTTTCATTGATGAGAAAGCAAGTTCTCCAAGTACCTCTCTACATTGTCGAGCCTACAAAGCTCCTTCACTACGGGCATGGTTGCGGGAACCTTCATTTGGAATGCCCAAGTAGACCCATCAGAACCATTGCAAAAATGCTCTTTCCTAGCTTCACGAATGGCTTCTCTTGTTGCACAATGAACCGAGACTGCAAGAAGCAACGGTGGCTCTCCAGAAGCTGCACAAGACCATCAATTCATTAACATGTTTCATCAATTTGAAAAAAAAAAAAAAAAAAAAAGGATGTCTGCTTAGAGAAAAGAATAGATATTTATTCAACCTGATTCTTGGGCTAGGGCATCAAAACGGTGGTGCCGTTCTGATGGGTGGATTGGATCTTGGATCTATTGTACCATGCTAGCAAATTTGTGGCATATGCATGAGCCTTATTGCACACAGCTGTGCGCCTAGCAAAGCTCATGCAAAAATACAACTTTGTAGAATGCTCCAAAATTAGGTGACTCGACTCAACCAGATTTCAAGCCAAGTCACTAGGAAACTAGATGATGAGTGTGACTCGGTCTCAGCTCGAAGTGACTCGCGACGACTCGAACCAAGTCACTTGGTTGAGAAGAGTCCTCTCTTCATAAAAACAGAGCTAGCCATGTTTCGATTCTGAGACTTCAACAGGAGAGCAGGATGATTCTATTACCAGAGCAGTCAAGCACTCTGGTTTTTTTATTTTTTTATTTTTTTTTAGCAATTTCATATATTCAATCCATGTATAACTATCTTAAGAATTTTCACACTTGTGATTCCTCATCCCTAGACCTAACTGTAACAAACCTTGCAAATATTAGCCTAATCAGAAAATATCATCCAAATAAGATTCATTCTCATGTTAGCTTGACAAAAGTTCAATGACCTGCTGCCTAATTAACATTGACACTCATCTTTCGTTGGGGCTAGGCAGCTATATGTGCAAACTCTCCTTCAGAGTTAATATTGATACACTCATATATTACTGTAAATAAATAAATAAATCATGCTCAACGGGCTTCTATGGCATTTTATGCTCTAGACATCAATTATTTGAAAATTGCCCTTTATGGTAGCACGAAATAGTTGCCTAATGTATAATGTGGAGCCTGGCTGCGATGGGATATGAGTCATGTTAGTAATTATGGATCGCTAGGTTCCCTACTATAATGCATGACCCGTGATTGATGCAAGACAATTAACCACTTGCTCTAAAAGCTCGAACTGTTAGAGTATAGCGAATTAATCCCTTTATCTCATAGCCCAGGCCCCACATCTCATGGGTTAGGACCTAGGCCGAACCCCCTTCGTGGGACCCAAATCACATGGGCCACCCACCCCGAGTATGTCCCCGCATTCCACGGGCTACCCCACTCGAGCCCGGTGTGAAATGCACATTAATCACCCCCGATGAGGAGTCTCGAACACGAGACCTCCCTCGTGGGCCCCAAATCAGATGGGTCACCCACCCCGAGTGTGTCCTCGCATCCCATAGGCTACCCCAGTCAAGCACGGTATGAAAATGTCCCTGCATTAATCACCCCCGGTGAGGAGTCTGGAACACGAGACCTCCCACTTTGATACCAAATTTAATGCAGGACATGAAAATTAACTATGATATGCAAGATCTCAGGCTTTAGATCATACTAATTAAAAAACAATCACGTAAAAAATTCCACGTCCCATACAAAAGTTCAAACATTCAAGCAAGGGGAATCTATGCGGGTCCAGGCCTACACATGTTAGGGCTGGATCTCTAAAAATCATGGACCAAACAATACTCAAAGGGAAGTAAATTCATCCACACATGCACAACAATCAGTCCCTAATCCAAGGGATTCACAGGTTTCAGTTCAAAGAACCCTAGGATTAGAAAAAAGGGCAAACAAATTGAAAATAATGCAATCTAGGGTTAGATTTTGGGATTTTGGGTGAAAGAGGAGTGAGAGAGGAGAGAGACGAATCAGAGAAGTACCGCACGTGTGGACAACAACAATGGCCCAGACGCACGTGCGTGTGATCTCGGCTGCACGTGTGTGGGGCCCACTATTCAGAAAATGGCCAGCTTGGCCCTAGTCGGCCAGGGGTGAACTCCAGAACCCCCAAATATCAGCTTGATCCAATGCACAGCTTGTGCATGGTGCTCCGCTGAAGTTTCAGCTCTCCTGCGGGGCCAGATTCTGAAAATCTATTGTAAAGAGAAAAATTGCTGCAATAGAAGATGGATTTGAAGTGTAAATGATTGTAGGAAAAGAGAAATATAGATGTGAGAAGGTAGGGGTGAATTGAGATAGATGTGATCCAATGCACAGCTTGTGCATGGTGCTCCGCTGAAGTTTCAGCTCTCCTGCGGGGCCAGATTCTGAAAATCTATTGTAAAGAGAAAAATTGCTGCAATAGAAGATGGATTTGAAGTGTAAATGATTGTAGGAAAAGAGAAATATAGATGTGAGAAGGTAGGGGTGAATTGAGATAGATGTGACTTCGCACCACGGTAGTTAGCCCTTCGAAGAAGGGAGGACTCCGCACCCAATTAGGTTTTCATAACTCGGAAAGGAGCAAGAAAACGCAGAAATTTTATTAATCTTCAATGAGAAAAAAGATTACAAGAGGTGCCTATTTATAATAAAATCTTATACCCCAAAACTCGCGCCATGTGCGCAACCTATTATTTGGAGACGAAGTAATAAAAAATAACAACTAATCAAAGCAATCTAAACCGTCCACGATATTCCTAATAACAATAATAAGCAAAACCCAAAGCACTAGATTAATTAGAATAGTGGGTCACGACCATGAGAACCCATGGCGGGATTCACATGACTATAGGGTTCAATCCAAGGAACCGAAATGTAGTCCTCTAACTAGGAGGTCCTCCCTGGACGTCGTCATCAATCCAGATCGATGGTGGGGCCCTCCTCCTTGTGTACGTACATAGCAGAGGGGCGTGCATGTGCGTGAGATGTCCCCATCAATTCTCCCTGGCTGCGAAGGTTTCGCCATTAGCGAAACAAAACTCTTGAACCGCTTCGAGATGTCAGGATCAAGTCTCTGAAGTTCCTCAGCGAGCCACGTATTGTCTGAAGCTTAGCGTGATTTCCACTTGACCAAGAACTTTTGAAATCCATCGTTTGACGTCGATACTATCTAATGGTCCAGAATATCCTTTATCTCATCTCTAGGTATGGGAAGGGTAGGTATGGGAGGTATGTAGGGAAGTGCGGAAGGTGAGCTCTCAAGATCTGACGGTCTACACGAAGTTTGGAACTCACAAAGCAGAAGAACGGTGCTCCAACGGCCCACCTATCTACTACTGGAGCAAATGGAACTATTCACACCTCTAATCCTACGGTATATAGTGGCCCCGGATTGCAATCTATGGATCAGATCGTACCAAGGACAAGCTAAGATAGACAGAGTATAGCGCACACAATATCTCTCTGTATACTCTCGGTTTATCATATGATCTAATGCAAGAGAGAGCGCATCCCTTTTTATAGGAAAAGAAGGAGATAGGATGATCCGGTCTTCTCCCCATCTCCTATCCAATATCAAATTCAAATTTGAAATTTCAACTGACTGAAAAAGGCTGGAACAAGCCACCCACTAGTGATTGCTCACCAGTGGGCCCCACTGGCCTACGTCCAACATCTCCCACTCAATCACATTGTGGGATAGGCATAAAAATTTGTCCATCTAACTTGCCTTATAACAATCAAATACCAAACATCGTTATCAAAAGGATCAGAGGCGTGGGACCAGCTGGATCACCATAATCTTTTCACATGTGCTTAAGTACTAAGTGACCACGTAACTAGTACTCAATAACCCAAGCTTTGCAATGTTTGTCCTAGTCCGCATGACCACACTGGATGGAGTTAACTCCCGATCTGGAGTACTCGGCCAACATACGCACTTATCCAACTGATCGAATTATTCTGAAAACTTGATTTTTCACAAACTTCGACTAAAATCGATTTAAAGCAATACTTACATATATGTTTTTAAGAAAAAAAATATTGTTTGAAAAAGTCTATTAAAAACAACTCGATACTGTCGGCGAATAAGTCTTCAAGTGCGTATTTAAAGTTCTAGAAACTTAGTGTAGCTGTTACGGGATCTTCCCCACGCAGATGTGTAATTTGGAATTAATGAAGCTGCTTTCCTAGCGTAACTGAGTCTGGCCAATCAAGGACTTTTCGTCATAGTACACTAAAGTAACAACACTCAATCTCATCCTCATATACACAAGAGGAGGGCAGCTAAGGATACAAAGAGTCACCTACGGGACTGGCTACTCGCACGTTGCAATGATTAGATCGAATCAAAGCAATCTATAGGTAAAAGGTCCCAGCACGTGGCTACAATCCACGTCGTAAAGTAGACAATACTAGGTATATGTCGGGTCTACAATACACAGGTCATTTTACATGAGGTACGACTCATCTCATAACCTCATAACCTGGCAATAAATTCAGGCCATAACATTTGATCGCAGGTAACGGAATGGTGCAATTATGTTATTCGACTTATCAGTCTCATCTTCAATCTTTATAAGATTGTAGGCGGATACGACTCACTCATATCCTCATCTTTTATTATCCACAATAAAGGGAAGTTCATACCTCAATGTATAAACATAGCCCCAAATGTACCTCTCTTGTACATTCAAGGTTGGTCAACCCGTGCGAGTTGGGTAACCGGCCTGTCGACAAAAAATAAAAATCTTACATGATCTCAAGGTAAATGTTGATGATCTTCTTACCTAGTTTATATTAGTGTTCAATACTGAATAAATAGAATATATTATTCATTAATGAAAGATTGAATGTATTACAAAACAAGTACATCTGTTTAACTTTTCTCAATCCCATTTGCCTGACATGAACCTGAAATAGATCTCTAGCTATAGGTTTCGTCATGGGATCAGCCATCATCTCCTTAGTAGGAATGTAGCTGAGGGCGACCTTCTTATCTCTCACTTGATCACGGACGTAATGATACTTGATCTCAATGTGCTTAGATTTCTGGTGGTGCTTAGGGTCCTTTGCCAAGTCAATGGCAAAAGTATTGTCAATCTTCAGCGATATAGGCTGATGAACACTCGGTACAACACCCAGACTCAATAGAAATTTGCGAACCCATACACACTCCTGAACTACAGCACAACATGCAATGTACTCGGCCTCTATAAATGAAAGAGCTGTGGATGTCTGTTTCTTACTCGACCATGAGATAGCTCCTCCTCCGAGTAAGAATACATATCTTGAAGTAGACTTTCCCTCGTCGATGTCATTACCCCAAACAGCATCAGAATATCCTTTGAGCTCGAGGCTTTTGCTTTCATAACACAACATTAGGTCTTTTGTTCCTTTGAGATAGCGGAATATACATTTGACGGCTTGCCAATGAGACTGTCCCGAGTTACTCTGATAACGGCTGACTATGCCAACTGCATAGCTAATATCCGGTCTTGTGCAAAGCATAACATACATTAAGCTCCCTACTGCGTTAGCATAAGGTATTGAGGACATAGCCAATTTCTCGGCTTCAATCTGGGGACACGATTTCCTGTTTAGCTTAGTAGCTTTATTCATAGGGGTTTCAACAGCTTTTGAATTTTTCATCCTGAACCGATCTAAGATCTTTTGTATATAGGTTGCTTGAGACAAGCCTAAAAATTTCTTAAGGCGATCCCTGATGATTTTTACCCCAAGAATAAAGTTATCTTCACCGAGGTCTTTCATCTTAAAGTTCGAGAATAGTCAATCTTTAGTCAATATCAACAATTGCATGTCATTACCAGCTAACAGGATATCGTCTACATATAGAGATAGTATAAAAAAAAAAATCTTCCAGACCGTTTCAGGTATATACAATGATCTTCTTCACTCATCGTGAATCCAAAAGTGGTGATGGCCAAGTGGAACCTCATGTACCACTGTCTTGAAGATTGCTTCAGCCCATAGATAGATTTCAACAATTTGCAGACTTTTTTTGGATGCTTTTTGTCCACATAACCCATGGATTGTTGCATATATATTTCTTCATCCAAGTCACCATTTAAAAATGCGGTCTTTACATCCATCTGATATAACTCTAAGTCTAACTTGCGACAATGGACAAGATCATACGGATTGAGGAGAACTTCGCAACAGGTGAAAAGGTCTCTTCGTAATCAATGCCTTCTTGTTGTGTAAAACCTTTAGCAACTAATCGTGCTTTATACTTGTCCATTGTTCCATCTACCTTTCTTTTGATCTTAAGTACCCATTTATTACCTATTGTTTTGCGATTTGAAGGCAGATCAACAAGTTCCCAGACTTTATTCTTCTTCATGGAAGCGATCTCTTCGTCCATAGCATTCACCCAATCGGCCGAGTTAGAAGATAAAAATGCATCTTGATATGAATCAGGTTCATCATCATCAACCGCAACGCAAGAGAATGTTTGCCCTTCAATATCGAAATATCTTCGGGGAATTAATCCTCTTTCGCTTCGACGTAACTCAGGAGCCTACTGAGATGTCCTCCCTCTGTCCTGACGAACTATAGGAGCATCATCATCTTGAGAAGTAGAATTCCCACTCTCCTGAGATACATTGGGTATTTCAAAAAATTCTAAAGGAACCTTTTGTTTCATTTGGCTTGGGTATCTATCTTCAACGAAGGTCACATCTCGGGATTCTATCTCAATCCATCGTTCATGGTCCTCATAAACTAGAACGTATCCCTTTGAATGCATAGGGTACCTTATAAACACGCATTCAATGGTTTTACTATCAAGTTTACCTCTATGCGGAGTAGGTAGCAAAACATATCCCAAATATCCCCAAGGGCGTAGGTTGGCTAGAGAAGGAATCCTCCCAGACCACATCTCATATGGTGTCTTAAGAATAGATTTAAATGGGACTCTATTAAGGACATAGACGGCTGTTAATAGTGCGTCTCCCCAGAATGTGGTAGAGAGATTGGCTTGTGCCATCATCGATCTAACCATGTCCAATAGTGTCCTATTCCTTCTCTCTGCAACACCATTTTGTTGTGGAGTATATGTCATTGTGTACTACCGAACAATTCCAACATTTTCACACTATGACTTCGTTTCAGATGTATACTCGCCACTTCTATCAGATCGAAGGATTTTAATTTTTTTCTCAAGCTGATTTTCCACCTCAGCTTTATATTTAAGAAAACAATCAAAAGCCTCAGATTTGTGTGAGATGAGATACACATATCCATAGCGCGAGTAATCGTCAATGAAAGTGACAAAGTATTGACATCCGTTTCTGGCATGTATATTAAAGGGTCTATAGATATTTGAATGGATTATCTCTAGTATGCCCTTGGACCTAGCCGCTTTGGGAAATGGTTTCTTCGAAGTCTTCCCGGACACACAATGTTCACAAAATGACAAATCAACTTTGGATAAGGAGTCTAACAGACCAGAACGTACTAGTCTTGTCATACGATCCTTTCTTATATGACCTAACCTCACGTGCCATTTTTGAGATTCAAATACTACAGTTTCATTCGACATATCAGATAAAGCTAGAAGGGCATTATCACAATCTACGTCCAGAATAAATAAATCTGAAATTAAATTTCCTCATGCAAAGATGAGGTTATTCAGTCTCAAAGAAACTGTCCCAAAAAATCGAATATCAAAACCATCAAATAATAACGTAGAAACAAAAATTAAATTCCGACGCATCCCTGGTGCATAAAGAGTATCACGGAGGATTATTGTTCGCCCTATGCGCGTACGAAGATGGAGAACATCAATCCCTTGTACGTCTTCAACAACGTTATTGCTCATGTACAACTTGTAACTTCCCTTGGCTACAGGCCAAAATTCTTCGAGTCCTCGACGACTCTGTGTCACGTGCTTTGTTGCGCCTAAATCCAAAATCCACTCGTTAGATATTGTATTTATGGAAAGGATTTCAGAACAAACGTCTACATACAAAGTATCTAGTGACTGAGAAATTACCGTCTTTTTATGAGCCCACTGTCAAGCATAATAGCCGAAATTTTCACAGACAAAGCAGATTACATTTGTCTTTTTCTGCTTCTTCTTTCCATTCCCCTTCTTGAGATTTAGAGGCGGTGTTGTGGTCTTCTGTTCTTGATTATTTTTCTTCGCCTTCTTGTGAGCTTTGGACCGTTTGTTGTTAGCTTTTCGCTTGTGGGTCTCTGCTACAAAGGCCTTAGCCGAACCTGGTTGAATTGCATTCATTTCAACCTCACGTACTAAGTGGCCACAAAAGTCTCTGAACGTAGTGATAGAATCAGTATGGTTCAGAATTCTTTTAATTTGGGCCCATGATTCAGGCAAGGAACGGTGCATGGCTATAATCTTCTGATTTTCAGTCAATTTACACCCAACATTCCTAAAGACACCTATCATTTGCTCCATCTTACGAATATGATCTTTGATGGGGCAGCCGACAGGCATCCTATACTCCTGGAATTCTAATTCAATTGCCCTAACTCTCGCATCTGACTTATGCGCATAGGCATCTATCAGTGCTTCCCAGATTCCCTTAGCGGTTTCATACACTTCATACGTAGGTATGAGTTCTTTGTGCATAGAAAGACATTACGAACTGAACAATTCTATTTTCGCCACTTATTGTAGTGAGTCATCGCAACCCTATGTTCTTATAAATTCCCGTTTTTAGTCAATATGGGTTCCTCTTGAGCTCCATCGAGTGTATGCGATATGTCATCCTCGTCGAGAGGACATTGCATTGCGCGAGACCAGTCTTCGTAATTGTTGCCGTCGAAATGTTATCCTTTCAGTTGTTCAGCGATTAATGCTTTGATGGCCATCTCTACATTGCATGAGTATCACTACTTAGCTATGATCTAAGGTATTGACACTAATCATCAACATTTCTACGTGTTATTCAAAATTTCAAAGTGTAAAAGTAGTAAACGCATCTTAACGAGATCTGAAAGTCCACATACCCGAATGGGCGATGTAGAACAATCAAGTTCTCCTTTTAAGATGCTATTTAATGCTTTTATAAGAATGAATTTGTATAACGTGCAACCTTCCATTATTGGTTGCATGCATCATTTAGTGAAGGAGAATAAACTCCCACTCAGGCAATGCACAACCTATTATTTTAGGGAGCATCTAAGCACTAAGTTTTATAATTTCTAATAAAAAATGTAGGGGGCTAAGATCTAAACATATCAAGCCGAATATTTTCATACATATAAATATCATCATCATAAAGAAAAAATAAAGTGCTAAGATATCAATAGAGTACTATCTTCACCTATGATCACGACCATTAGTGATGGATCCGATCATTACCGTTAATGATTATTGTTGATGATGGATCCTTTCATCAACAGTGATCATCATGGTTGATGATGGATCCTTTCATCTACAGTGATCATCATGGTTGATAATGGATCCTTTCATCAATAGTGATCATCATGGTTGATAATCGTTTCGATCACTAATGAGCTCTAGATCACCAGTAAAGACAATATCATGAAGGAAACAACATCATCTCATATATATGATCAAATCCAAAAATCAAGATAACATATTCAGGTTGCAACATATCTAAATGTGGGCTACACCATTGATTCGTAGATTAATCATGAATTTATGTGTACTTTTTTGTTAACATATCTACACATGTGGAATTTGCAAAACTAAAACATAGTTGATGCACGTGTACATCAGTCAATACGTATATATCAGTATTTCAGCCAATCACGTGAGATGTAAACATGATCTTTGGATTTAGTGTTGTATTTCAATACAACAACACGTGCGATCTCACTAATGTCAACACGAGATGTACACTGAAGCCAAAAAAAAAATAAAAATTGTAGGATTGCCAACTCGTGATGTACACTATTACAACACGCGATGAACACTTATACCAACACGTGAGATGTACACATGATTTATGGATTTAGTGTTGTTTTTCAAAACTACAGTTGTACATGTAGGCTGACGTGTTGCTTTATGCTAACGTCAATATGGATGGTTGTATAACACCTTGCTTTATGCTAACGTTTGATGGTTGTATGCAACGTGTTGCTATAAACCACGTGTTATACGGATCAGATCCATATGGATGGCTATATAACATTTATATATGATGTTTACTATATCATACTACAACACGTTGCTTATATATATCACACTACAACACGTTGCTTAGATGTAATAGTTTAGCCAACGTTGTTAATATGATGCACTACGGTGCTAATCTGCACCATATAATACTACGGGCATTATATGCATCATATCACACTACGTGCATTATATGCACCATATCACACTACGTTGCTAATATGATGCACTATATGTGCACGTGTTTTAATGTAATACGTCAACATGCAAACGTGTTATGATACAGAATATGCTAACGGGTTATATTACAAAACATCAACATGCTAACGACATTAATTATGATGTTTTATAACACCTTCCATCAACAATCTTATGTGGGACCCATGTGATCCCACCTACCATCAACAAAGACCGTTGGATGAGAGGAATTCACCGTAGATTGCATGTGACCACAAAATAACTTTGATTAGATAATCACAGACATGCATGCAATGTCAGAAGGTTCCTTTTGCAGGTCCTTTTCTTTGGATGCTGTGATTACTAAATTCCGGTGATATTGTGTCCATGTGCAATACAGGATCGAAATCTCATATCCAACCGTCCATCCACCGTGATCATGGGTGGGCCCACTTGGGTTGCACGAATAAATACACACTACGAAGAATTCTCGTCGTGAGTTGCATTTCTTTTCCATGTTAAAATTTCTTACCAAAAAGAACATTTTAATATTTTGGTTAGTACGCTCACACCGTACACGTGGCATATCATGTATACTCACGGGGTACCATATGTGGATCATTCCATAAACCAACAAGACGATGTTCATTAGGTGTATGAAATCTTAAAGGTCTACATGATCACCTTGGTCCATCATTATTGGGCTTTCATGCCCGTGGTATACATGTGTACTTAACCAAAATCTAATAGGACATAAATTCCAATCCAAAAAGAAAGGATGGACCACTTACCTTTTTAGATGAAAATAATCGGAGATCCGCCGTTGAAGAGCTCTGATACCACTGTAGGGAAGCGCGGAAGGTGAGCCCTCAAGATCTGACAGTCTACACGAAATTTGGAACCCTCACAAAGCAGAAGAACGGTGCTCCAACGGCCCGCCTATCTACTACTTGAGCAGATGGAACTATTCACACCTCTAATCCTACAGTATATAGTGGCCCCGGATTGCGATCTATGGATCAGATCGTACCAAGGACAAGCTAAGATGGACAGAGTATAGCGCACACAATATCTCTTTGTATACTCTCGGTTTATCGTATGATCTAATGCGAGAGAGAGCGCATCCCTTTTTATAGGAAAAGAAGAAGATAGGATGAGACCGGATGATCCGGTCTTCTCATCTCCTATCCAATATCAAATTCAAATTTGAAATTTCAACTGAATGAAAAAGGACGGAACAAGCCACCCACTAGTGATTGCTCACCAGTGGGCCCCACTGGCCTACGTCCAATAAGGTAGAGGCTGGGAAGATGGGTCGGGAGGGGGCCATGAATCAAGGGAAAGGTCTAAGGAATCAGGATAGGTGAAAGGCTGGACAATGTATCAGTGGTCCCCTGAAATACAACTTGATCCTCCACATTGAATATGGAACTAATTCCCATGGAAGGTGGAAGATCTACCACATACGCATTGAGACCGTTTCGTTTTATAATTTTAAATGGTCCAACGCTACACGCGTGTAATCTACGAATGAATCTCTGAGGGTACCGCTCTGACCTGATGCGGACCATCACAGAGTCCCCTACATTGAATTCCTTGAAACGTTTATGCTGGTCTGCAGAAAATTTGTAATGTTCATTACTAGTAGTGATCTTTCGCCTGATTTCTTGATGCAATGAATGAATGTGATGCGCAAAGAACTCTGCAGACTCTGACAGCCTATGGGACAGTGACATAGGGACAAGATCAATATACTTCCTAGGCTTATAACCAGTAACGAGTTCAAAAGGACTTAGACCTATGGACCTATTGACAGAACTATTAAACGCAAACTCGACTATAGGTAGTACGGTATCCCACGTTCTGGTGTGTTGTATATCCCTCATAGGGGGAAACTCATCCGGTAGATCATCAAGAAAGACATCACGAAACTCATCCACTACCAGAATAGTCTCAGTGGGTAACTCTACACTAGCTTCTGGTGCACTCTCTCTAGCCAAAAGGTCGTATATGTCGTACCACTCAAAATAGTGGTCCATGTCTGCCAACCAATCTAAAAAAGCTTTAGGGTCCAAGTGACCATCAAACGTGGGGGCATCTACTCTAACTCCTTTGAGAAGTTGCGCATCGGAGTCATAGTGGTCATGATGTCCCTCACGGGGTGGGTGCACGGGTGCGAACCCATAACCGATTCTTTAGCCACCTCCATTCCTTGGTCTATCCTCCTGACCACCTGCCTGAGATTGGGCATCTTCTTCAATGGTGGGGTTTGCCCTGGCGGAAGTCTCTAGTTGGGTAATGCGCACATCAAGCTACTCAAAGCGTTGGTCCATACGTTGTTCCAAGCTCTTACCCAAAGGCTCAAACTGTTGGGTCAACTTGTTCATTGACTCTTGCAATTGCTCTATGTTTAGTGTATGGTGCAAGCCAAAACCACGACTCATACGTGTGGCATACAACTACTAACTCAACTTAAGGACCTTCTAATACAACTATATGCGCCTAGATGGGACTAAATGCTCCTATAGGACTCTATATGGGGGAAACGACACAATACTACTCAATTTTCAACAACCTATCTGCCCAAAGAATCTGTCAACAAAAAATCCAGCAAAGAGATATGGGGATTTTCTGATAGCAGAAAATTCAGTAGCTTATATCAGGAATTATGGACCTCTACGCAGCTCTATATGATGATACTTGATGCATAATGGACACAAATAAACTAAACCTTAAACATGCAATGCATTCCCCTATAAAAACCTTGTGCTCTGATACCAAATTTGATGCAGGACAATTAACCACTTGCTCTAAAAGCTCGAATTATTAGAGTATATCGAATTAATCCCTTTATCTCATAACCCAGGCCCTACATCTCATGGGTTAGGACCTCGGCCGAACCCCCTTCGTGGGCCCCAAATCACATGGGCCGCCCACCCCGAGTGTGTCCTCCCATCCCACGGGCTACCTCACTCGAGCCCGGTGTGAAATGGGCATTAATCACCCCCGGTGAGGAGTCTCGAACACGAGACCTCCCCTGTGTGCCCTAAATCACATGGGTAACCCACCCCGAGTGTGTACACGCATCCCACGGGCTAACCCACTCGAACCCGGTGTGAAAGTGCCCCTGCATTAGTGATCTTTGTGGGTGCTTTGTGATCAGTGGTTTGGCTGGCAACCACCTTCATTACTTGCTTGCTCCTTGGGGCATGCATGTACCGGTTGCACTAGGGGTCGATACTGGGTGGGACTAAGTTGACATGTGAGTGGTGTCAATTGTTGGGGAAGAGGAGAGGAAGAAGAGATTTTTTGGACTTAGGAGTACTGCAAGTAGAATGCTTTTGTATATTTTGAATTATGAAAGTGGATATTACAATGCTTTGAATTGTTGGAAGGAAAATCTTGTTCTTTGTTGCCTCCCATGTACATGAAGTCTCTTTTTATAAACTCTTGAGAAAGGATCTACATACAAGAGTAAATGCATTACAACTTTCTACAATAAGCATTAATTACCTAGGAAACTCAAAAGACACTTTCTAGACTAGACTAGGGACACATTTTAGATATTTCCTAAACACTTTCTAGACACTTCATAGATACAATCTAGATATTTCTCAAATATTTTTTATTTTTAAATTATATTTTCAGCACTCCCCCTTAATTTGAAAATCTTGCACTCCCATCATTTTTCTGAATTTGATGAATTTTTCTATAGTCACGGCCTTGGTGAAAATATTGCGAGTTGATCTTCTGACCGGCAAAACTTCAGCTCGATTTGTCCTTCTTCAACTAACTCCTTGATGAAGTGATGGCGAAGATCGATATGCTTTGATCAACTATGGAAGACTGGATTCTTTGTTATGGTAATTGCTGACATGTTGTCACAGAAAGTAGTAGTAAGTGATTTTTGTTCATTTTGTAAATCGCCTAAAATCATTTTAATCCATATTGCTTCACATGCTGCTCTAGTAGCTGAAATATACTCTGCTTCGGCAGATGATAACACAATTGTCTTCTGCTTCTTTGATGACCATGAGATAACCTTTGATCTCATACAGAATACGTATCCCGAAGTACTTTTTTATCATCAACTGATCCTACCCAATCACTATCTGTGAATCCAATAAGTCTGTTATCTTGTTCCGTTGAGTATTTGATGCCGTAACTTTTAGTCCCTTGGATGTACCTAAAAATTCTTTTTGCAGCTTCAAAATGATTCTTGTTAGGCTCACTCATGAACCTCGAGACCAGGCTGACTGCACATACAATATCCGGCCTAGTATTTGAAAGATAGATCAATGATCCAACCAAGCTTCTGTAAATTGAGGCATCGACCTTCTGTGCTCCATCATTGTTTGACAACTTCTGATTTACAGTCGTTGGATGTGCGACAGATTTGCATTTTGACATGCTGAATCTCATTAAGAGATCATTGGCATACTTTTCTTGTGAAATAAATAAGTCGCCATGGTTTTGCCTTACTTGGATGCTAAGGAAGTATCTCAAAAGGCCGAGATCAGTCATTTCATATTCCTTCATCATCGCCCTCTTGAATTCTTCTATCATCTTTGGATTTGGTCTGGGACTCAATTGGATTTCTTTTGAAGTTGTTTTGATGAAAGTACTTGTCGATCTTGTTGATCCATGCTCTTGGTTCTTGCTTTAACCCATATAGAGCTTTCTTGAGTCGATATACCTTTTCTTCTTTTCCTTTCACCACATATCCTTGTGGTTACTCATCATATACTTCTTCTTTAATTTCTCCATTGAGAAAAGCCGATTTAACATCAAATTGAAAAACTTGTAGTTTTAATTGAGCTGCAAGCGCCAAAACAATCCTTATGGTTTCCATACAAGCGACATGAGCAAAAGTTTCATTAAAATCTATACCTTGTTGTTGAGAATAGCCTTTTGCCACCAATCGAGCTTCGTGCTTCTAGATCAAGCCATCTTCATTATACTTGGTCTTGTAAATCCATTTCAAGCCTATAACATCTTTTCCTTTAGGTAGATCAACCAACTCCCATGTGCGACTCTTCTTAATAACTACGATTTCTTCATTTATTGCCTTAATCCAAGCTTCTTGTTTTACTGCTGCTTCAAATATCCACGGCTCACATGCAAAGTAGGCAACATCACATTTATCATAAATTTCTATTAAAGAACGCAACTTCCTTGGAGGTGAATCAAAATCTGATGAAGAGCTGCTTGATGAGCATGAAGAATAGCTTGAGCTTGAATTTGGTGTAGTGGAACTTTGTGGAGAAGAGCATGGAGTTGTAGTCACCTTTGGTATAATTTCAGACTCTTCAAATGTCTTTAGAACATAGTTTTGTTTCTCATCCTAGTTCCATCCTGTCATTTCATCAAATACCACATCTCTAGAAATCACCAATTTACTAGAAGTGGGATTATAAAGGCGGTAGGCTTTGGAGTCTTCACTATAGCCTATAAATCAGCATTTTTCTCCATTTTCGTCGAACTTTTCTTTCACTTTTTGTGATGGAATGTAAGCATAGGCAATGCATCTAAAAACTTTAAAATATTTTACCGATGGCTTTTTCTGATGCCATGCTTCATATGAAGTCAAGTTCTTTACTGCTTTTGTTGGAGATCTATTGAGGATATAGACTACCTTGTGCACAGCTTCCGCACAGTAATCATTTGGAAGCCCTTTGCCTTTTAGCATGCTCCGAGTCATTTCTATAATTGTCCGATTCTTTCTTTCTGCCACACCATTTTGTTGAGGAGTGTATTTGGCTGTCAACCCTCTTTTGATGCCATTTGACTTGCAGAAATTCCAAAATTCTTTTGATGTGAATTCTCCACCACGATCTGTCCTTAGAACCTTCAAGAATTAGCCGCTTTGTTTTTTCTGCAAATGCTTTGAATTGAAGAAAAATAGTGAAGGCCTCTGACTTTTGTTCAAGAAAATATATCCACATCATCTTGCTATAATCATCAACTAATAGTAAAAAATATCTATTTTTGTTAAGAGATGGCGTCTGCGTAGGACCACAAATATCAGCATGTACAAGTTCAAGAGGAGCTTTTGCTCTCCATGATGTACTCGTAAATGGAAGCCTGTGAAATTTACCATAGATGCAACTTTCACAAACTTTATCTTCTTTGTTAATAAAAGGTAGACCGATCACCATATTCTTTTGCTTTAGCAATTTTAGGCCTCTGAAATTTAAACGCCCGTATCTCGAATGCCATAGCCAAGTTTCATCAACATCTTCAGATTTTAATGCAAAATTTCTTTTTAGTGCCATGTTGAGAGGGAGAACCTTATTTGATATCATTTTCACTTTTGTCATAATTTGTTTATTCTTCTTACTCTTATCCAAGATCATGCATTCATCTTTATCAAAATTGACTAAATATCCATTCTGAATTAGTTGTCCAACACTAAGCAAATTTTGAGCCAAGCCAGAAACATAAAGAACATCATGGATAAGTTTAGAATTACCTCCATTTGTTTGTATAGTTATGACTCCCTTTCCTTCAATATTTTGAAGCTTTCCATCTCCAAGCTTACTTGAGAATGTACTCCTTCATTCAAATTAACAAAACAACTTCGATTTCCTGTCATATGGTTACTGCAACCGCTATCCAAATACCAAATATCATTTGATTCTTCTTGAGTATTCAAGCGGGAATAAAATAATTTTTCCGATTTTTCTGTCTTTTCAAAAAAATTTCGTATACCAACCATCTTTATCTATGTGGCCCGATTTTTTGCATATGTTGCATTTGTTGTACCAACAATCCTTGTCAACATTATTAGACTTTTTGCAAATAGAGCATTGAGAATCATTTTGCTTGTTACTTCTTGGATTCCTTTGGTTGTTGAAATTAGACCTTCATCTGCCTCTTCCACGGCCACGGTTAAAGTTTGTCCTCCCGTGACCTCTTTCGGATTGTCATCTTTGATTTGGATATGCCTCTTGACTTCTCTTGTCTACTTCCATATTCTTCTTTCCCGATATATTTATTTTGGACTAAAAAGCTTCTTCAATGCTTTGCTCCACAAACTTGCTCATCCTTTGTTCATGTGCTTGAAGAGAACCCATCAGCTCATGTAAACTTAACTTGGATAAATCTTTAGATTCTTCAATGGCAACTACTACGTGATCAAATTTTATCGAAAGAGTTCTTAAAATCTTTTCCACGATTTTTTTATATCTTGGATCGTATCTCCGTAATTTCTGATTTGATTAATGATGCCAGAAACACGAGAGAAGTTTGAATTGACTCACCTTCCTTCATTTGTAAATGATCAAAATCTCTCCAAAGATATTGAAGTTTGATAGTGATCACCTTTTATGATCCTTGAAATTATTTCTTCAAAATCTCCCATGCTTCTTTTGAAGTTGTTGTAGGCAGAAGTCTGGGAAAGATGCTTTTGCTCACTTGTTATTGGATGTAAAGTAGAGCTTTGGCATCTTTCTTTTTATTCTCCTTGAATGCTTGTTGTCTTGCGTCTGTCCATGTTGTTAATGCTGCTGCATTTTCTGGTACTTCATAGCCATCTTCCACCAACTCCCACAAGTCTTGTGTGATGAAGAGAGTCTTCATTTGAATGCTCCAATAGTCGTAGCTTTCTCCTTCGAATATGGGAACCATATTTTGTGAATAGTTGAAGATGTTGCTGCTGTAACTTGCTGCCATATATGTATCTTGAACCTTGCTCTGATACCAAATTTGTTGGGGAAGAGGAGTGGAAGAAGAGATTTTTTGGACTTAGGAGTATTGCAAGTAGAATGCTTTTGTATATTTTGAATTATGAAAATGGATATTATAATGCTTTGAATTGTTGGAAGGGGGTATTTTCCTTCTTGTTCTTTGTTGCCTCTCGTGTACATGAAGCCCCTTTTTATAGACTCTCGAGGAAGGATCTACATTCAAGAGTAAATGCATTACAACTTTCTACAATAAGCATAAATTACCTAGGAAACTCGAAAGACACTTTCTAGACTAGACTAGGTACACATTCTAGATATTTCCTAAACACTTTCTAGATACTTTCTAGACACTTCCTAGATACAATCTAGATATTTCTCAAATATTTGTTATTTTCAAATTATATTTTCAACATCAATGAGAGCCCCCATGACCAATGTCAAGAGCCCCGGTAAAGGAGGAAGGTTGTATTTTGGTTGATGGTTGATCTCGGAACTTTCGTCAATCTACTATTTAAAAGTCAACTCCAAACTGTTGGAAGAAAGGCCAAGATGATGATGATGATATTATTGTAAAAGAGTATTTAGTTCATATTGGTATAAGTACATATTAAAGAAACATATATGCATAAATAGAAGTGGAATAAGATGCCATGATTTTTATTTTCTTTATGAATGGTCTGACCACAAAAGTTATGTGTAAACACCAAAACATAGGAAACGTGTATAGCTTTGGTATAAAATGCAGTGCATAAACATGGATAAACTTATATAACAAAGGCACTTTCTGAAAATCTGTAATGTCAAAGACATGTTGGAGATGGGTTTCAAACACATGCCAAAAGACAATTATAGGACAACACGTTAATTGATTTTTTTACTTTTTCATCTTTTGATGTTAAACAAATGGTGAAATGTGGAACATCCATAGTGAAGGTTCAGAATGAATCTTATCACCAAGCAATCAAGACTCATATTAAATGGGCCTCCTTGGACCTGTCAGCAACTAGCAGGATCACAGCCCACTTCCAATCCTCTCTGACCTTGAGCAGGCAATGATAACATTCCCTGGTTCTAAACTTTCATCTTGGGTCTTTCTTTTTTTTGAGAGAGATAACTGCAAATTTCATTAGGCTCAAACGAGCAGAAACAGAAAGCTAAAAACAAAAGAGAGGGTCCGCTGAGATAGCCGGTCACACTCCTTAGCAAAAAAAAAAGGAAAAATTACATGGGGAAAGGTTTACTACATTAGAAGCCCACTCGAAAATAAGATGATGAACCCTTCTAACAACAACCTCCACTGGATTCGAAATATCACAGAAACATCTATTGTTCCTTTCTTCCCAAATAGCCCACCAAACAGCGAGAAGAGACATTCTCCATACTACTCTAATTTCCTTACCCAATGCCACTCCATGCCAGGCAGCAAGCATTTGATTCGTGGAACACGGAAAAGACCACATCATCTGAAAGGAAGAAAATAGGGCTCACCAAACCTTCTGAAAGAACAAGCAATGGATGAATAGATGGTCAATCGTTTCTTCATTATCCATGCAACAGAGACAGATGTTTGGGAGAATCATTCCTCTCTTCCTAAGATTGTCCACCGTTAGGACTTTCTTTCTTCCAACTAGCCACCCAAACACCGAAATCTTCGAAGGAACTTTATACTTCCACACCCTTCCTATCATTGCATCTACCACACACGCAGACTTTTTTCCCATACACGAATAGAGGGACGTAACAGAGAAAAGACCCTTCTTATTAGGACACCAAATCAGACTATCCTCTTGGGTTAGGTTGGGGGAAACTTTTTCAACACGTTGGAGAAGAGCCACATACTCCGCAACTTCCTGGTCATGAAGGTATCTTCTGCAAGGGGGTGCCAAATAACGTTGTTACCTTGCATCGAGAAGCAATCAACAACCACAATGGACTGAAAAGGGGCTAGGCGATATATAGAAGAAAAATCCTACCGCAACATAGAATTACCAACCCAAATATCTTCCCAAAATCTGATCTTATCACCTTTACCCAACGAGAACCCAATTCTATTACGGACTTCCTTGCTAGCTCTTAGCACTCCTCTCCATATAAATGAGGCTCTATAGTAGGAAGAATCCTTGGACCACCTCTGATGTAGAGCGGGTCACGGACAGTTTCATGACCAAGATGGATCAGAAAAGGCCCGGTCGACGACAGAAGTAATCCGGACCGTCGGACCTTAGATCAGGCGTATCTCGCAATCCGAAATGAGTTATCGGGCGTAAAATATATGATTTTGGGGTAGAACGAGCTACTTTAGCCAACCAACCCGGCTATGCCGGGTTATGCAACCCGGAATTGCGAAATACCCCTGGATCGACGGTCGTTTCCCTGTTTTAATTTCGTTTTTACTATAAATAGTACGTTTTAGTTTGATTATAACTCTACATCCGTCGGGCTTTAGGAGTTGCGCCCAACGTGAAAAGAGCTTAGAATAATTAGGAGAACGGTTTGGTGAAACCAAATAGGACACTTACTATTTTTGGCCAAAAACCTTGCGCACTAGTAGACATCACGACTGTCTATAAATAGTAAGTTTACTATTTATAGTAAGTTGCGAATTCTAGGAGTTTTAGTTGTAGTTTGCTTCTGATTTCTCTCTCATTACTTGGTATCCCTATTTAAAGGGTTTTGAACTCGTTTATTTCATCAATTAATCAATTTCGAATTTATTAGAATTTATTTCTATTTTCTGCTTTCTTTCCTCGTGGATTCGAGAAGTCTCTGTGAGGAGTCTAGAGAAGCTCCGTGGATTCGGAGTAGTTATCCTCTTGAGGAAGACGGTGATGATCGACCTCATCACGTTCATCCCTGCGTCAATTGGTACCAAAGCGAGGATTCCCCTCGGGCCGATGACAAACAATGAAGGTATGAATCAAAATCCTGCGGACGGTGATCTAGGGATTCGTTATCTTTCGGAAAGAATGAAAGCTTTCCACCGGGAGAGTCAGTTGACCATGCAAGGGCTGCAGGTAACCCTCGACTGTCTTGCGGATGCGCTACTTCTGCCTCGAGCCCTAGGCGGTGCTCCACCGCCTATGGTTGCTCCACCACCCATGGTGGCTCCGCCACCCATGGTTACTGTACGACACGACCCTAATTTTCGTAGAGCACTACCAGTGGCAAACCGTAGGGCTACACCAGATGATTCAAGTTCTAGCAACGAAGACCTTAATGAAGGTTTTCCCCACGACCAATCCATGGATGCGATCATCTACATCGTGTTGAAAGAGACTATTGAGGTAAGGCTGAACTTTCTAGTTTTAATGGTTTATTACGTATAAAAGATTTCCTCGATTGGCTAGCCGAAGTAGAGATTATATGGACGTGCCAGATCATAAAAGGGTAAAATTGGTAGCGTTTAAATTAAAATCTGGTGCTTCTGCATGGTGGGAGCAATTACAACTCTCACAAGCCCGCCAGAACGGGGCGCCCATCTCATCATGGCCGCGGATGAGACGTCTTCTTCGATCACGATTTCTCCCCAGTGATTATGAGCAGATATTATTCCAACAATACCAAAATTGCCGACAAGGAAATCGAACCATCACAGATTACATTGAAGAATTCCAGTGGTTGGCTACACGAAATGATCTGTCATAATCTGAGTCACAGAAGGTGGCATGATTTATAAGTGGGTTGCGACCGACAATTCAGGACCGAGTTCAGATGTACCCAGTCGGGACTGTGGATGAAGCAGTTCAATTGGCGGGTAGTTCAGAAACACAACTTGCAAGAGCTCCTGCTCGTCCCTATCCTTCAACTCGACCCCCCATAACGGGTCCCACACAGGATCCAGTGCTGACACGAGGAAAAGATCCAGTAGGAGAACGTCCTCAACCTCCTACAATCGCAAACCATGATACAGGGAGCGACTCATCCAGACCTCAACGTGCAACACCCACAACAGTGGGCCCGATTAGGATTCCAAATCCTTATGCTCGACCAAGGTCGAACAATTGTTACCGCTGTGGCCAACTAGGCCACTTATCAAACACTTGTCCTCAACGTCCCGTAGTACACTTGACTATAAATGCATGGGGCACTGAAGATGAGGCCGCAGAAGAAGACCATGGCTTTGATGAACATGAACAAACCACTGAAGAAATAGCAGGTGGCGAAGAAGTGACGAGCGAGGATCGTGGCGAATTTCTAGTTGTGAGGTGATTACTGTATACCCCACGAAAAGAATTACATCCACAACGACACAATATATTTTGTATTCGGTGCACTGTCAACGGAAAGGTCTGTGATGTAATCATAGACAATGGTAGTAGCGAGAACATCGTCTCAAGAGTGATGGTGGACAAGTTGCGGCTATCAACAACGAAACATCCTTCCCATACTCAATTGGCTGGATAAAAAAGGTGAATGAGACCAAGGTAACTGAACAATGCACTATCTCGTTTTAAATTGGCAAAAATTATAAGGATCAGATACTTTGTGACGTGGTCGACATGGAAGCTTGCCATATACTACTCGGTCGACCCTGACAGTCGGACCGTGATGCGACCCATCGGGGACGAGACAATGTCTACATATTCGTCAAGGATAATCGAAAAATAATCCTTGCCCCTATGGCACCAAAGAACCACCCTAAAGCCTCTAAAGTGGAGGGGAGTTTCCTTTTGACCATTCGGGATTTCATGGAGGAATCCAAGGAAACCGATGATGTATATGCCATAGTGGTGAAGGGCGAGGAAGAAGAACCCTCAAACATTCCTCCAAGTTTAAGACTGTTGCTAAACGAATTCAAAGAAGTCTGGCATGAAGATTTACCTGATGGATTGCCCCCCATGAGGGACATCCAACATCACATAGACCTCGTCCCTAGGGCTAGCCTGCCCAACAGCCCTCATTATCGGATGAGTCCAAAGGAGTGTGAGATACTTCAGGGGCAAGTGGAGGAATTGAGTGGTAAGGGTCTCTTGAGAGAGAGTATGAGCCCATGTGCCGTACCAGCATTATTAACGCTAAAAAAAAAAGATGGAAGTTGGCGCATGTGTGTCGACAGCCGAACAATCAACAAAATTACCATCAAATATCGGTTCCCAATATCACGGTTGGACGACATGCTCGATATGCTATAAGGGGCCAAGGTGTTCTCTAAACTAGATCTAAGGAGCGGGTACCATCAGATTCGTATCTGACCCGGTGATGAGTGGAAAACAACATTCAAGACCAAGGAAGGGTTGTATGAGTGGCTGGTCATACCCTTCGGCCTATCGAACGCACCAAGTACTTTTATGCGTTTGATGAATCAAGTTCTAAAACCGTTCACTGACCGATTTATGGTAGTATATTTTGATGACATATTGATATATAGCCAGGATGAGACAGAGCACATGAAACATCTCAAGAAGGTGCTGCAGGTCCTACAAATTAACAAGTTGTACCTCAACTTGAAGAAGTGTAGTTTTTTAACTGACAGTCTGTTGTTTCTAGGATTTGTTATAATGTCCACAGGCATCCGTGTGGACGATGAAAAGGTGCGAGCCATTAGGGAATGGCCGATCCCGACAAAAATTCATGAGGTGAGGAGTTTTCACGGGTTGGCGACTTTCTATCGTCGATTTGTGCGAGATTTTAGCACCATAGTCGCGCTTATAACAGATTGCATGAAAAAATGACCGTTCCAGTGGACCGATAAGCTAACAAGAGCTTTCATGAGATCAAGCATCGTTTGTCTACAACACCGGTCTTGGTGCTTCCTAATTTCGACAAATTGTTTGAGGTTGAGTGTGACGCTTCATACGTCGGAATTGGAGGAGTATTATCACAGGAAGGCAGGCCGGTAGCCTTCTACAGTGAGAAGCTCAGCGAAGCCCGAAAGAAGTGGTCGACTTATGAGCTTGAGTTGTACGCAATTGTTCAGGCGCTGCGACATTGGCGGCATTATCTGATTCAAAGAGAGTTTGCTCTGTTCACTGACCATCAAGCATTAAAGTTTATTAATAGTTAGACTAACGTGAATCGTGTGCATGCTAGATGGGTTACGTTTTTACAGGAATTCACGTTCGTTCTAAAGCACAAGTCAGGGCAGCAGAACAAGGTGGCTGATGCACTTAGCCGCCGTGCATCACTACTTGTTACAATGAGCAACAAGGTGGTCGGCTTCGACTGTCTCAAGGAGCTATATGCCAAGGATAAGGACTTCAAAGATTCTTGGATGAAGTGTTAGAAGGTCACCTCAGTGACCTTCATATATAGGACGATTACCTCTTCAAAGGGAATCGATTGTGCATCCCCCAAAGTTCTCTCAGGGAGTAAATTATTCAGGATCTACATGGAGGTGGCCTCGGTACACCTTGGGCGAGACAAGACGCGAGCTCTTGTGGAAGAGCAGTATTACTAGCCGCAATTAGTATGTGATGTGGGAAAAGCCGTACAACGTTGTCATGTTTGTCAGACCTCCAAGGAGCAATCTCAGAATACGGGCCTCTACACCCAGTTACCTGTGCCTGACTGTCCTTGGGAGGATTTATCAATGGACTTCGTGCTTGGTTTCCCACGAACACAACGCGGCATAGATTTGGTGTTCGTGATGGTAGATCGTTTCTCTAAGATGGCGCACTTTATCCCATGCAAGAAGACCTCAATGCAACACACGTGGCGAATCTATTCATTAGGGAGGTCGTACGACTACACGAGTCCCTAAGACCATTACTTCTGATCGTGACATGAAATTCATTAGCCACTTTTAGCAGACTTTGGGACTCAATTCGATATACGACTTCAATTCAGCAGTGCTTATGATCCACATACTGATGGGCATATCGAAGTTGTGAATCACACGTTGGAAAACCTCATTCGCTGTATTTCAGGAGAAAAACTGAAGTAGTGGGATATGGCCTTGTCTCAAGCAAAGTTTGCATTCAACAACATGGTGAACCACTCGATAGGGAAATCACCGTTTCAGATTATTTACGGACGAGTGTCTCGCTACACACTTGACTTGGTCCCTCTGCCCAAGCACCCAGGCACGAGCATTGCAGCAGAACATATGGCAGACAAGATCATGGGCATCCATGCGGAAGTGCAGACTAAGCTACATGCCTCGAACAAAAAGTACAAGGAACAAGCGGATAAGCACTGGCGACAAAAAGTGTTCGAGGTGGGCGACCGCGTTATGGTCCATCTACACAAAGAGAGATTTCCGACCGGGATATACAAGTTGAAAAATAAGAAGATTGGACTCGTCCCAATCATTCGAAAGATCAATGACAATACTTATGTTGTTGATCTTCCAAATGACATGGCGATCTCACGGACTTTCAACGTTGCGGACCTGACCGAGTATCATGAACCAGAGCAGGATGAGAACTCGAAGATAAGTTCTTTTGAAGTGAAGGGGACTGATGTAGAGCGGGTCGCGGACAGTTTCATGACCAAGATGTATCAGAAAAGGCCCGGTCGACGACAGAAGTGATCCGGACCATCGGACCTTAGATCGGGCGTATCTCACAATCCGGAATGAGTTATCGGGCGTAAAATATATGATTTTGGGGTAGAATGAGCTACTTTAGCCAACCAACCCGGCTATGCTGGGTTGTGCAACCCGGAATTGCGAAATACCCCTGGATCGACGGTCGTTTCCCTGTTTTAATTTCATTTTTACTATAAATAGTAAGTTTTAGTTTGATTATAACTCTTCATCCATCGGGCTTTAGGAGTTGCGCCCAACGTGAAAAGAGCTTAGAATAATTAGGAGAATGGTTTGGTGAAGCCAAATAGTACACTTACTATTTTTGGCTGAAAACCTTGCGCACTAGTAGGCATCACGACCGTCTATAAATAGTAAGTTTACTATTTATAGTAAGTTGCGAATTCTAGGAGTTTTAGTTGTAGTTTGCTTCTGATTTCTCTCCCATTGCTTGGTATCCCTATTTAAAGGGTTGTGAACTCGTTTATTTCATCAATTAATCAATTTCGAATTTATTAGAATTTATTTCTATTTTCTGCTTTCTTTCCTCGTGGATTCGAGAAGTCTCTGTGAGGAGTCCAGAGAAGCTCTGTGGATTCGGAGTAGTTATCCTCTTGAGGAAGACGGTGATTGACCTCATCACGTTCATCCCTGCGTCAACCTCCCATTGACCGATCGACCATATTTACTTTTGACGAGCTTGTTCCATAATGCCCCATCTTCCATCCCAAGTCTCCACCACCACTTCCCAAGTAACGCACTGTTCACACCTTTAAGATTGCCAACTCCTGCCCCACTTCTTGAAATTGTTAACACACTTCATTCCAATCAAGCAAATGAAATTTCTTCTTATCCTCCCACCCATGCCAAAGAAAGTCCCGCCTCAACTTTTCTAGAATCCCAATGATCTTGGCCGGGCATCTAAGGAGAGACATGAAGTAAAGAGGGAGATTTGAAAGAGCCACTTTGATCAGAGTGACACGCCCACCTAGGGATAAGTATCTACATTTCCACCTAGCTAGGTAGAATTTAAACCTTTCAACAATTTTATCCCAGAGGGCCATAGGAGGCTTACCAATACATAACGAAGACCCACAAAAGTTGTCGGAAGCATATACCCAAAGTGCAACCAAAAAAATCAGCATACTTTTTAGATTCATCCACCTCCATGTTGACCCCAAACATCCTTGATTTGGAGAGATTGACTTTAAGGCCCGAGACTGCTTCAAAACAACGGATAGAAGTGCGAAGATTTCTAATTTTCGAATCTTCAACCTCACAAAAGAGAAGGGTGTCATCTGCAAACTGAATGTGAGAAATCGGGGCATCCAAACCTTTCACCTTGAAACCACCAATTAAACCTTCAATCTGACCTTTATGAAGCATACTAGAAAAAGCCTCCCCCACAATCAAAAAGAGAAAGGGCGAGAGAATCCCCTTGACGTAGGCCCTTAGAACTCTTGAAAAAACCTTTTGGAGACCCGTTAAGAATAATGGAGAAATCAGCTAACCCTATGCATTCCTTCGTCCAGCTAATCCACTTCAGCCCAAAACCCAATCTATGAAGCATATAAAGGAGAAACTTCCAATCCACCCGATCATAAGCCTTCTCAAGATCCGATTTGCAAAGGAGACCTTTTTTCCCTGAAATATAACTAGAATGAAGGCATTCTGTTGCGATAAGAGCGCTATCAATAATGTCTTCCAGGAATAAACGCACTTTGATTTTGAGAAATAACTTTATGGAGAACACCCTTAAGACGAGAAGCCAAAATTCTGGCCAAAATTTTGTATGGGCCTCCAAGGAGGCTAATAGGCCTAAAGTCTTGCATCGAGTCTGCCCCACGAGATTTGGGAATCAGCGTAATAAAGGTGGCTCCCATAGATCTAGACAATTTTCCTTCAGGAAGAACTGAAGGCCATCAGATCCACTTTAGTAACCCTCCCAACAACGCTGGAAAAAAAAAAAAAAAAAGGAAAGCCATCGAGGCCCGGAGCTTTCTCACCCCCCAATGCAAATACTGCTGACTTCACCTCTTCTTCAGAAAACTCCACTTCCACGGAGGTTGCTTCCTGTTCAGAAATACGCTGGAAAGGAAGAGCATCCAGCGTCGGTCTAGCCAAGCTTCAACCTGGAGCAGGTTGGAAAAGAAGGAAATGGCCTCCTCAGTGATCCTTATCATCAATCCTCTCCCCATTAACTATCAATGAAGAAATCTTGTTCTGTCTAGCGCGAGCACTAGCCACCGAGTGAAAATACCTAGTGTTTTTATCCCCTTTAACCATTTGCTTCTGGCTTTTTGTCTCCACGACGCCTCTTCTTCACAAACCCTAGCTGAGAAAGCCTGAACCAGCTCAGCCCTTCTTGCCCTCAAAGAACTGTCAGCCGCAGAAGACTCTGATGCGGCATTGATAGATTGAATCTGAAACAACAAAGCTTCTGTATCTTCCTTTCTTCTCCTGAGTTCCACATTCTTCCATTCTTTAATCTTTTCCTTCAACATCACCATTTTTTTACTTAGCCTGTAGCCAGCATAGCCCTCAATCTCAAATCCCTTCCACCAATCTGCAATAAGCTGAGGGAAGCCCTCAATCTGGAACCATGAGACATCAAATCTGAATGGTTTGGGCCCCCAATTGTCCTCCTCCATAGAAAGAATAATCGGCCAATGATCAGAAGTCGAACGGGGCAGCATCGATTGCGTGAATTGAGGGAATTCGTCAAGCCACTCCCTAGAGAGCAAAAATCTGTCCAACCGAGCGAGAGACGGAACCTCTCTCTGGTTGGACCAAGTGAATTTAGGTCCAAACAAAGGAGGATCCACCAGCCCATGGGAATCAATCCAGGTGGAGAAAGAATGCATGGCAGAGGATACACTTCCACCCTTGGATTTATCATCTGCATATCTAGTGATATTAAAATCACCACCAAAACAGCACGGCCCGTCCAAACTATCCTTAACAGCACTCAGCTCCTATAAATCCGCCCTTCGGTCTTCAAGATTGGGACCATACACCGAACATATGAGACAAGACAGGTCCACTCTGACCTTTCTTAGAACTGCCGCAACCGAGAAAACACCCACCCTGCTACACTCTAGCGTCCATAGAGACGACTTCCACGCCACGAGAACTCCCCCCGAGCTACCAATGGCATTTAACGACACCCATTTAACGTCAGAATCCTGCCAAATAGAACCCATCAAATAACAATTGAAGTCATGAACTTTCGTTTCCTGGAAACAAACAATTTCTGCCCTACTTCTGTTGATCGAATTCTTAATTAGAGCCCTCTTCTTCTTAGACCCCACCCCTCTAACATTCCAGAATAAAATTCTCATAGAGAAACCGACCTACCCCATCGCCCACAACCGGGCCTGCCCAAAGTGATATCAGTGCAACTGAAGGAAGTTGACAACAGGTTCTGCAATTCTCTATTTCTGCCTAACTTGGGAGAGAAATTTCTAGGGGTTTTTGACACTTTCAGAGGCCGTCCCCGCATCTCGATACAATGGAATAAAGCAACAAAACCCTCTGGATGATCTCCGAAAGAAAGCCCCAATAATCTCCCCACACGTCCCAAAGCTTCCCTAATCCACCGTTTGCCCTGAACAGAATCCGCAAGCTTTTCCCTCTGCCCCTCTGACAGCATAATTTTCTTAACAGATAGAGACGGGGAACCCATCCTAACTTGGAGAGGTTCTGCTTCAATTATCCCTTCACCTTCATGGCCCTGGAAGAGAGCTAACAAGGCAGAATCAGAGAGGACCTCTGACTGATGAGTTGAGCGAGGGGAATCACAGGACAACGTCTCGGCTTGATTCGAGCAGAACGACACAAACCGAAGATCTTCAAAGAGGTCTTCCTCCATCGTAATCATCTGACGAGAAAAAAACTCTGAATCGGAAGACCCTTTCTTCTTCTGCTCTTCAAAACCCTAACGATACGAACGAAGCTGCACAATTGCGTTAATCGCTTAGCTGGGGGGTACGGGGGGAGATGCTTCAAGTAGGAGCAGATAATCGGAATTTCCTTCCACCATCGCTGGAAGATTTAGATTCAAACAGTTCAAGCGATTTAGGATCGGGTCTTCCTTAGTAGTAGACAGCTTCCAAATATCCTCCCCAGCCCAGATAAGAGAAGGCCGAACCTCCTGATCGAGAACATTTGTCCACTCCAGCAGGACAAGGCGCCACGTGTCTCCTCCTCAATGAGTAACGACTTATTCAAGAACGGCTCAACACGTGTAGAAGAAGAAATAGCCTCCGCACTCTGGCGCACGTGCGACGAACCGAACGCGTGCCCCTTCTTACTGAAGCATGTGACGTTGGGAGAGGGCAGGATGTCGACATCGCTACCGATGTCGACATCCAAAGGACACGCGTCAGCCTGACATCGCCCCACTTCTTGCGCCACGTACCCCTCCCACGCTGCACGAGGAAAACAACTGTCCTGCCCATTAAACTGCGCACCAGCTGCGCACGTTATCCCCAAAGACCGCTGATTCAGTATCCCGGGGGAGTACCAAGACCGTACTCCGTCTTCTACAATCCTCTGAGAAAACACTGCGTGCGACGGCTGGGCTCCCTCCTTCGACCTCCACAGATCACCCCATCATGGGATAGGGACGTTTTTGATTTCTTGTTGGACTGGGAGGACCACCTCTCTCTGATCTACCGAGAGTTGGATGAAGTGAGGTAGGGGCTTCCCCTTCCTCCTCCGGATTCTCGCTCGAGCCACCCCCAACTCTTCCCCCGACACCGTTTTGGAGTCGAGCTCGATAAGTTGTCCCAGACTTTCGAACGCAGATTTCAGAAACCCATCAAACCACAACTCCAGGGGAATCGACCACAATAGAATCCCTACCTCTTCGAACCCAAACATTGAATTTTCTTCCCAACTTTGAATCGTAACAATCAGACCATCCGTGTGAAACACTTCATCTTGGGTCTTTACTAGTAGATTATTTCATTTTACATCAGTTACATAGTTCCAATGTATTTATATTCATCTAGGGATATACATATGCCTCTTCGGAGACATCCGAAAAAATTAGAACAAGAGAGAAGATCAACATGGTTCCCGTGCAAGGTAAAGAGAATACAACTAAATTCTAAGCCTCATATAATTGGGGTCGACTACACGAATCCTGTTTTGGCATCCAACTCTTTCGAATGTCGGATTGTCATATTAATGAGAAACAGCTGTCCAAAGTTTCATGCCTGCTGCCAAATTTGATGCAACCTTCCTTTATCCAGGCTTTGGACCAGCAATGATAGCAAAACTCCCATGGCAGAGTCCTATGAACTAATATCTATTTAATGATATATCTGGTGATATTATCATTATAATGCAACTATATGGACACAGCCTTATTGGGCTCTCTGGCTCTCAAGGTTCACCATTCTGACATCTCACGTCCATATCTAAGTAACAGGAGTATTATTTATTTAGGGCTATGTCATATCCCTCTTAAACATGACTCAGAAGGAAGCAAAACATTAAGGGGAGGGGAGGAAGATGAATACCTTTGGAGGAGAGAATGCGTTTTTTGTGATGACCACTGTTAAGTAATTCGACATTGAACTGTCTGGGGATTGTGTCAACAGTAGGAATCTTGTACGTCCATGTTCCTTCAGAGACCACCAATCCATCTGAATTCGTTTCATATTGTTCGAGCATGAAAAATCCAAGACCTTGGACAAAAGCTCCTTCGACCTTTGGGGGAAAAAAAAAAAAAAAAAAGCTGAATTAAACATGCACGTCTTAACTACTTATTTGATTTAGCTGAAGATAGGACATGCTAAACAATAAATGAT
This sequence comes from Magnolia officinalis, assembly GCA_021015155.1. NCBI lineage: Eukaryota > Viridiplantae > Streptophyta > Magnoliopsida > Magnoliales > Magnoliaceae > Magnolia > Magnolia officinalis. The sequence goes on from JAJHSJ010000001.1 coordinate 85,948,515, forward strand.
AAAGTGCAGAACTTTAGTGCAGTTAGAGTTCTATGAAGGTAACAAGACAGATGGAATGTCAAGCATGTAACATGAACACATCCCAATGCAAATGTAAATGTTAGGCCATGCTTATTGTTACATTGCTAAGCTAATGTGGTATTATTATACATCCACAAGCAGACAAGGTAGTCAATCTATTAAACTCTAATTACAAGTGGCTTGCATAGATGAATGCATGAAGATGCACATGTCAACTTGCATACATAAGCTACACGTGTACTAGGGCACCATTACATGCAAGGTTGTGGATGCATTTACACATGCTTCTACAATGCATCTTTAAGCAGCTCAAATGCAAGGTACTCCGTATCGGTAACGGTGGCGGTAATGGTCACCACCATTACCGATATGAGTATTAGCCGTGATGGCCGATATGGGGGCATAATGACCATTAGGATCCCCATAACGGTTGAAAAAAAATTGCTCAAAAAATTCTGGAAAAATATTTAGAAAATCCAAACTAATGTAAATATTCCAAATATGCATTCATTTTTTGTTTTGAACATGTTTATGGTAGTGTAACAATCCACTCTTTGGTGAGAGTGTTATATCTAGTGAATTTATGGACATGGCTATGTGTCTCTAATATTTACACATCACAATTGCACATTAGAACTAGAAATAAGAAAAGAAAGGCATAAATACCACCTTTTTTTAAAAAAAATTGCCCTTAGAGCTTTTAATCGTCCAAATCGCTTCAATCCATAGTTTTAATCCTAAAACTATAGTAATAGTAGTAGAAATCAGCTGTAGAATAATCTAAGAAAGTGTTTAGAATAAGATAAGTGGAAAATTGAGAAAATGGATTTTTTTTTTTAAAAAAAAAATAGCATTTTTCAACCATTACGGGGGTAACAGTCGTTATGCCCTATAACGGCCGTTAAGACTCTTGTAACGGTCAATATGATCCCAAAAAACCAACTGCCTCGTTTCACCCCCGTATCATGTAACGGTCACAGCCGTTACCTATATGTATTGGCCTTTATGGCCAAATCATAACAGGTATGGAACACCTTGCTCAAATGACAAAAATGTTGGAGTCCACATGTAGCAGTGCACATGCACATAGGTAAGCATATTGACAAGACACGCATCTCCATGCTCCTCAAGTTGACATCATAACTGGAACAAAGCTATGATGGTAATGGTGAACAATACATCCATCTCCAACTACACATACATGTGATACAATTTTATTCGATGCATTGATGTACAGAATAATAGAGAAACAAACATGCACATGTACATCACCTGCATACCACATGCATAAACACAGAGAAAGCACGCCTTAGAAGATGCACCTGAAGAAGCAAACCATAAAAGGGACTTATTAAAAGTGAAAGCCTAGTGGAACTAACCTGGCCCAAGTCCACGGCAGGGTTCAGGCTCTGACCACAGTCATAGGTAATATCTGTCCGCAAGATAGTGGTAGCACCTGTAATAAGATCTATCTCCACCTGTGACAATCACATCTTAATGGTTAGTATTCACTAGATATGATTTTATAAGTCCATAGCTTATTAAGATTTGCTAAACGTAACAACCGATGTGGACCATCAGCTACTGAGCTGTTCCTGTGGTGAGAGCAGGTAACTGTGTGCCAACTGAGGGACAAACTGGGGAAGGCCCACTTTTGGGACCTTGCTCAGGGCATCAATAGTTGACTTTGAACTGGTACATACAAGTGGAATATGACTATTTAAGTAAAATAAAGCATTGTGATGTCCTCATGGATAATGTTAATCCAGAGGTAGGAAGAAGTGGCATTGCATGCTAGAGACCATAATTTTTGCAATTTCCCTTGAGCAATGGTTAGGTGAAAGTGCTGTTATGGACTTTATTATGTTGGCATATGCGGGCGTTTGATACAAGCATCAATGGTAGGCAGTCAATCAGTTCCTGAATCCTTGGATAACAAAAGTATCATACACCAATTAACCAGTTTGGGTCCAGATTTCTGGCCCAGTTAACAATTGGGTCATGTTCAGGTCCACGTATTCGGATTCAACTCGATTAGAAATCGGATCATGCCGTATATCTGAATTGTGTACCTGTTAGCTACCCAAATATATGATTCATTTACTCTTATCATTTCTAAGGGTGCATTTGGTTGCACCAAAAATTCATTATATTTCATGGCTAGCACTCTAATTCGGTGCAACCTATCATGAAATTTCACAATCTTTTGTGCAACCAAACCAGCCTTGGACTATACTTACAACTCAAGGAAACCATACGAAAGGTATGCTTCTAGCATGGACATGGGTTTAGATCAAGATATTCAAAAAGGGTTACGTAACGACTGTTACATAATGGTAACAGTGGGAACAGTCATGCATTATTGGGCCGTAACCGTTACAGAAAAAATGACCCATAATGGCCGTTACGGTGCCGATACATATTTTTAATGACCGCAGTGGCCGTTACAGGGCCGATACATTTTTTTAACGACTGTAGCAGCCATTACAAACCCTTGCAACAGCACTTTAAGGCCTATATTGTAACAGTAATTACAATGGCTGCTATAACCACCACTACCATTATTGAATAACTTGGTCTAGGACAATTCTAGAGCCAATTACGGATCCAAACCCATTCCAAAGTCGATTTTTTTTTCCGTAACTAGAACCAAGTATTTGACATGACCCAACAGGTACTCAAATCCAATTAGATCTGAATCCAGTACCTCAAATATGGTACTTGTATCCGAACCCAAAAGGCCTTAATCCAAATTCCTTAGGCAGGTCCAGATACAAGACATTGATACTTGACCCACTGACAACCCTAATAGGTGGGTGCCTTGTTGTGCAGCCAACTACTAGAGCATGACTCTTCTTGTGTATGGGTGCTGCGGATTAGCAAGTTGCCTGGAAACTACCCTCTTCAATTGTCCTAATTTGGCTGCTCATCCTTTGGGACTTGCTACTAATAGGCTAGGCTCAATACTAGGTAGGAACATGCTGGCGTGTGACTGGTGTCAATGTGAACCTCCCATGAGAGTTCCAAGAGAAAGGTTGAAGTATGGTGGGCAGCTTTTCCAATCTACCATTTAAAGCCCACTCTACATTTCTGTGAGAACGGTCAAAACGATGAACAACAAACATAGAATGACTAAAAAATTTCCCAAGTTGGTATATTTTTCCAAAAGTGCTAGTTGTAGCCACAAATCTGCAAGACCCCCATACATGCCAAATTGGCACACATATGCAGGATATAAGACATTCATGACACAACCCGCACGGTGAAATATGAGGGGGTTTTCTATAGTAGTTTCTTAGACAATGTTTTCCCTTCCTCTCTCTGTCATTCTTTTCTTTTCTCTCCTTCCTTTGATGCCATAAATTCTACAATAGAAGTTAGACATGTAAATTTAATGTCATTTGCATCAATGCCCTATCTTTGAGTTTTAAAACAAGATATCGTGTAGTAAGTACACATGGAATTTCAACGGTTGGCTCTCGGCCAGGCCTGGGTCAGGTCCTATTGCATCCATTTTAGGTTCTTCCAAATCGGACCCACTTAAAAATCGGGCATGCAGCCGGATGGATTGATTTTGAGAGGTCCCAGACCCAACAAATTTAGTAATCAAGGTGAACTTTTGGACCCAAACCTACCCAATATGTCCAAATTGGTATCTGGACCCGTTTACCATTGGATCAGTTCCAATGACCCATCAGGTCGCAACCCTAGCTCTAAATGGGCTTGGTATAGCCGGGCATAAGCACATACTGTTGCCTCGATATGTCCACTTTCTAGGGTTTTGTTGTGCCAACTGGGGGCACTTGGAAACTCCTAGACACGGCATGACACTCCAAAATATGTACAGATAAAGTGTCCTAGTGATGACATAAGAAAGTTGTGTTGGACACTTCATGTTTGGTGACTCCAAACATATTCTCCACAAAGCTTTTCTTTCATCCTTCTTTCGCTCTGTTTTTCTTTTTCTTTCTGCTATATGAATTTCTTTTGTCAAGCCAAAGGTACCGCACTTCAAGCCCTCAGGTTTGCCTCTGTTCTTATAATTGAACAAACTACTCATTGACACTTCCTCTCACTAATTCGATTTTAGTTTCATTGTTCATTATAGGTACAATGACCCATATGACAAAAAGCAGAATTCTTTTTTACGTTTCATTATAGGTACCATGACCCATATCACAAAAAGCAGAATTCGTTTTGTTTGTTTGTTGGGACATGGGGTTTTCTAATTTGTTTAGGAGAGCAACTGATGTTCAAATGAAAATCTATTGTTTGAGATGATTATGCATGATCTTTGATGTTCTGTTAATCGATTCTTTATTAGTTTCGATTAAAGTATCTGGAATTTGTTTGAACTATGTCAATATTTTTTCCTAATTTCCATGCATTTAATGTTTTCATTGCTTTATTTTATTTTAATTCTATTTTTAAAATTTATTATTGAATCAAAATGTTATTCGTATGTGTATGGAAATGCCACGTGACTACTTTTTGGAGTTTTCCATAAGGGACATTTTAGGGAACATGACACTTGACACATGTGCCCACATCTAGGTAGCAAAGAGAGATTGAGCCTGAGCCTGATACGCAAAACCCAAGCCTGACTTGAGTTTGACCCTGATTAAACTAATAGGCCCAAGCCAAAGCCCTAGCATGAATAAACTTAACAAGGCTGAATCTGTTTCATGTAAAAGGGATGATTAGGGGTTTTATTCATTATGATTTATATTTAGTAGCTTAGATATTGTAGCTATAGACTAATTCCAAGGTCAAGCCTGGCCCATTAGAATCGGGCATCGAAATCCCAAGCCAAACCTGATCCATGGGTCCAATAATCAAGCCCAAACCCGATTCTAGTCAGGCCAAGTCCAAAAGCCTAGTAGGCTGGCCAAACCCATTTACAGGCCTAGTTAGGATCAACTTCAGGTAGCACCATAAAAAAAAAGGAACAGGTCTAGTTGCTTCATGATTTTTTATAGAAATGATTGAACAGGTCTAGTTGCTTGATGATTTTTTTTTATAGAAATGATTGACTTTCAAGTGCATAAGAAAAGCATTTGCAGATGAATTGTTATATTCAACAACAAAGGATAAGAATTGGGAACTATCTTTCATATTCTGCAGTACACATGCATGGTCAAGTTTGTGAAAATTGACTACTTGATCAAACTTGGTGCATGAATGGACCCCACTCAATTTGCAAACACACCAATTCACGGATGAAACTGAAATAGGTCACCTGAAATCCTGTAATTCTTGAAGTGGGGTATTATTGAACATTTTGACTTGTGTTTTCCTGATTGGCTATCATTTGCTCGAATTCATGAATTTGTGGAGGCCCAAACAGGTCCTTGCCAATTATATCATAAAAATCACCAAGCTGCTGCTTTCTTTTTTTTTTTTTTTTTTTTTTTTTTTTCTTCCAAAAACCACCTTGAGACAAATAGATTAACTCAGTGAAGTACCGAGTCCGAGCACCAATTTTCTAAACATTGGAAACAAAGGGACGGGCCATGAATTCACCTCTTCTTTATGGATAATATAGATTAGTTCAAAGCGAACAAAGTAGGGCCATGAGTTCACCTCACTTATAGCAGCACCATAGTTAAGGTATTGCATGGAACTATAGTCAGGGATCCATAGAGCACTACTTGATAAGTTCACTGATTGGAGATTCGCCTGCAAAAAGAAAGAGAGGAAATAAGAGAGACTAGTTCTCAGACCACTTTGTATTTTAAATACTGCAAAGAAGATTTCTGTTAGAGTGAAAAAGGATAATATAACTCGTGGGCCAGGAATGAAAGGTAGATGTGTGAGACATGGGTTTAATTAAAGATACGTTTTTTGAGAGAGAGAGAGAGAGAGAGGTTATCATCTTAAAATAATAATAAAAATAAAATTAAAGATAGGTTAAGAGGATTAATGTGGATAAGGGAATAATCTCCAGTGCTGAATGTTTAACTTGAGTCGGCAACCAATCGCATCTTGTAACCCGTGGCACAAATGCACAGAATCTGGAAGATTCATCAGTTGGGCCCTGCCATGGATGGGCCCTGATCATAGCTTGGACTGGAGGACTTTCCCATTTTATATCGATGGTTGGTTGGACTATTTCCCAACTGTTCAATTCTGATAATCAGAACCCCACTAAATAGTGACTACGATTGTCCAACTAAGGTGAATTTTAGGGCACAGCCAGGTATGGAAGGGCCAGCAGATGAACAGTCCGTATCCCATACGGTTTCGCTAAACAGATTGCTTTATGACCAAGACCAACACAGATATAACTGATGCAACCAGACACCTTTCCCAGATAAACTCTGCCACTTAACTCATCAAGGACCATTTCCCATTGAAAACATATGGTAGAAATCTTCAGCAAAGCTTTCCTACTTGAACAAATTAACAGATTACACTGCATGTTTACAGCGTGAACCTCTTGTGAAGTTTCACTTGTTTTAGAATGTCTATACAAGAAACCATGGCTTTTAGATTCGGGGACTCGAATCGACTCATTGAGTCACGACTTGCCCGAGTCAGGGGGTGTATTAGCCCAAATCGCCCAAATCTTGGATGACTCGGGGTGAGACTCATGGTATCGAACCGGATTGGGTAGTACTGAATCTGAATTTACTTGGATGAGTTGCATCGGACTTGTCCATATCTTAAAACCGTGCAAGAAACTAGTAACGAAAAGAATTAAAGACAAAATGCTACTTTCCCTATATCTACAGACTCCATGTGGAACATATATAATATTTCCCCTATGAGTTTTACTAAGCCCACTGGCATCCACACCAACCAGGCACATGTGTGTGACAGCTAATCTGTGCATCAAGCAGGCCACATCATTTGGATGAAAAGGCCTAAAAATCTGGCTTGTCCACTCATTAGGTGGCCCACATGTGTATGCCGAATGTGGGCTATTGGCTAAAAGTTCTAAACTATCTATAATGTATGTGGTTTGCCTGACTTTTGGTCCAGGTAATCTAAATAGGTACCTAATGCATGATAAGACATGTCCAATACGTGTGTTGGGATCTCATATGCTCATATAAAGATATGTTTATATTTCTGTGTCCCTGGGATGTACCATTTCCTTTTTCTTTTATAAAATATGAGAGTTTCCTCTTCTTCTCTCATCTTCTCTCCATTCTCTTATTCATCCTGTATCATGATTTAAACAATGGGTGGCCAGATGTAGAGGTGAGTGTGTAGTTAGCAAGACCACCCTGCAAGGCAGGCATGCATGCATGCATGGGTATATCAATGGTTCTAAGTAGAATTTAATAGATGGTAGTGAGTCAAGGATACCATTGGGAATTTAGAAATCAGTTGATGTAAATTTCTCAAACATACTTTTCAACTCAAACAAATCCAAAAGTCGAATACAGTTCAGAATCCAAATCATCACCTGAAAAATCAGAGCATCCCATGAAAGCACCTCCATTTGCTGCTGCAAACTTTCCTTGAGTGGCATAAGCCTTTCAACCAAGACATTGCATGCAAGTTGAACTGCAGCGCAGCTCGCTTCCGATGTGGTGCTCCCAGCAGTGAATCCACCTTGCACCATACTCAAAGTATCCGCCTGAATAACACGAACTCTCTCCAAAACATCTAGGCTTCCATCACTCCATAAACGATTGAGAGCAAATGCAGTCATCTGCTTCACTTTCGTCCACAGTCCTTGTCCCAACTCAATCCCACCAACTTCAACAACAATCGAGCCATCATTGAGAATACTCACCCTGCCTGGTGTTGGCCTCAGTCTCACTTCATGCACGATGGGTACACGTGAAATCCCACGTTTCTTCCACTTATTACAACCATTGAACCGTTTGATCATTTCAGTCCTGTGGTGAAAGCTTGAAGAAGCAGCCAACTTATCGAAAACTGAAGGTAATGTGTAATCAACGGGTTCTCCAGCAATACCTTCATAAAACAGATTGAGACTTTCAAATGTGTGGAGATTCTTCTGTCTTATGAAATCAGCCTCCACAGAAAGAGCTGATGCCACGTGCTCAATTACAGCTTCAGCAATAAAAGATGCTTGCACCTCTCCAGGACCCCGCATGGCCGATTTGCTTGAATGGTTTGTCTTGCAGACCTTAATGTCAAAAGAGAAAGCTCCCCAGTTGTACCTCTTCAATGCTCCAACCATGTTCGATGGCATGATCGGACTTACGTCTTCCGATATCCCTGCATTGATCAATATATCAGTGTGTAGAGCTGTGATCTTCCCATCAGATTTGAAACCGACAGTGTAGTTTATTTTCATTGGATGGCGTCCTCCTGCCATTATCATATCAGTCTTGCGGTCAAGGTAAATTCGAACAGGGCGTTGTAACTTGTATGCTGCAAGTGCACACGCTGTCGCAACCTACAAATAACAGAAACCACTTGATTGTTACGTCATGCACACAACACTGCATTCATAACTCAAATGAGATAATTTAGACTGCATTTGGTTGCACAAGAGATTTGAATCCCAAACATTCCATTTAATCAAGAGGAAATGACAACAAATATTGATGTTACCTAGTTATAAATTAGGAATTTCCAGTCAGATTGCAGTTACATTTCTTTCAAGTCCAACCTCAAGGTAACATAGATGCAATTAAGAGAGCAGACTTTGGAAAAAGAAAATACTTAGGGAGCTACAGTTGGGTTATTTCAACTTTAATAAACTAATACTTGTAATTTATTTTGATAGTGTTTGGACTTAATGCAATGATTTGATTAACCATAAATGAAATTGCCAAACTTGTTGCGCAGCAGGCCAACAATGCAGTGAGCCTAGATCCAATCTCAGGCCTCACCCACAAACGATAAACAAGAAGAAATATAAACTAGAAATAGATCAAAGCAATCCAAACAAACCACGAGACAAGATATACGTGGAAAAACCCCAAACTAGGGTAAAAAACCATGGATGCAAACTTCCACTATGAAGAACGAAGATTACAAGGCAATATACTAACCTCTCCCTTGGAGATACAGAGAAAACCCTTTTCCCACCTTAGAATAGTTCCCCAATATTCACCCTTTAACCCTAGAATAGTCCTAGGGACCCCAATTTATAGTTTTGGAAACTTCCCTTTCCGCATCCCAGTTGCGAAAGGACTTGCGACACGAAATCCGCGCATATGGCTCTACTTCTCAACAATCTCCCACTTGGAGACACATCGCTATAAACCTTTGTCTTCTTCATCCGGAGTGCACCACCTCCCCGTCTTCAAGCCTGAATACCAATCAAAGCTGAACAGATCTTCAGCTTCTCTCGTGTGACCGCATTGGTCAACATATCCGCAGGATTCTCACTTGTATGAATCTTCTCCAGAGCAATCGAATCATCTTCTAGTAACGAACGTATGAAGTGATATCTGATGGCAATATGCTTGGTCCTTGAATGAAAGGCTGAATTCTTGGCCAAGTGTATTGCACTCTGACTGTCACTGTACAGTTTGCAATCTGCTTGCTTCTTACCCAACTCTTCCATGAAACCTTGCATCCACACCATCTCCTTGCATGCTTCTGTAGCCGCAACATATTCTGCTTCTGTCATACTGATAGATACTATCTTCTGTAACTGAGAGACCCAACTGACTGCAGCACTACCCAGAGTAAAGACATAACCTGTAGTGCTTCTCCTGCTGTCAATATCTCCTGCCAAATCTGAATCCACGTAGCCTTGTAGCTTGATTTCCGATCCACCATAGCACAGCCCTACATCCTTAGTACCTACCAAATATCTAAGGATCCACTTCACAGCTTCCCAATGTTCCTTCCCGGGGTTGTTCATGAACTGCTAACAACTCCCACTGCTTGAGCAATGTCTGGCCTCGTGCTCACCATAGCATACATGAGACTCCCAATAGCTGACGCGTATGGGACGTTAGTCATGTAGTCTCGTTCCTCCTGCGTCTTTGCCCCTTGCTCCTTAAATAGCTTGAAGTGGTTGGCTAATGGAGTGCTAACCGGCTTAGCACCTCCTATATTGAATCGGTCAAGTACCTTGGCTATGTACTCTGCCTGTGACAAAACTAGTTTCTTGTTTTCCCTGTCACGCTTTATCCTCATGCTTAGGATTTGTTTTGCAGCTCCTAAATCCTTCATGGCAAATTCTCTAGACAGTTGTCTTTTGAGATCTGAGATGTCCTTCATGCTTGAACCGGCCACAAGCATATCATCAACGTACAGAAGAAGAATGATGTATGACGTATCAAACTTCTTCAAGTAACAACAGTGGTCTGCATGACATCTCCTAAAGCCGTTTCCCGACATGAAACTGTCGAACTTCTTGTACTACTGCCTCGGGGCCTGCTTCAGGCCATATAAACTCTTCTTCAGTCTGCACACCTTGTTCTCCTTTCCTGGTGCCACGTATCCTGTCGGCTGATGCATATATATCTCTTCTTCAAGGTCCCCATGAAGAAAGGTTGTCTTAACATCTAGCTGCTCTAGATGTAAGTCCTCTGTGGCCACTATACTCAAGACCATGCGAATCGTAGACATTTTCACCACAGGTGAAAATATTTTAGTGAAATTGATACCTGCCTTTTGTTCAAACCCTTTCACAACCAGTCTAGCCTTGTACCGTTTCGAACCATCGTGCTCCTCCTTCAATCTGTAAACCCACTTGTTATGAAGAGCTTTCTTACCCTTAGGTAGAGTGACTAGCTCCCATGTACGATTAGACTCAAGAGAGTCCATCTCCTCATCCATGGCCTGCTCCCACTTAACCTGTGTATTTGACTGTAATGCCTCTTCAAAACACTCTGGCTCACCATTATCTGTCAGCAGTAGATAATATAAGGAAGGTGAATATCGGATCGTGGGTCTCCTCTCCCGAGTAGACCTCCTCACAACCGGTGTATGTGGCTCTGCCTCATAATGCTCCTGTGCATGATCATCCTGTGACATTGTAACACCCGTGTCCGGTAACTCTTCCAACTCTACGAATTCCTTTTCTTCGGCCTTATTTTCCTGCACATTGTCCTTATGCATCACTTTTTCATTGAAGACTACGTCCTTGCTTCTGATGATTTTCCTGTTTTCTGCATCCCAAAACCTGTAGCCAAAATCATGCTGCCCGTAGCCTATAAACGTGCACCTCCTGGACTTCGCATCCAACTTGTTTCTGTGCTCTGCATCAATGTGAACATATGAAGTGCAACCGAACACTCTGAGACGTGCAAGGTTCACTTCTTTCCCAGTCCACACTTCTTCTGGTAGCCCACCATCCAATGGTGCTGAAGGACTTCTATTGATGAGATATGCGGCGGTATTCACAGCATCTGCCCAAAATGTCTTAGGCAACCCTGCATGTAACCCCATGCTCCTGGTGCGCTCAAGGATGGTCCTGTTAATGCGCTCAGCCACACCATTCTGCTGCGGTGTACCTGGAATCATTTTTTTATGTTTGATTCCACTTGTTGCACAATACTCCTCAAACCTCTTGTCACAATACTCTCCCCCATTATCAGATCTGAGACATTTTACTGTTTTACCTGTCTCATTTTTTACCATAACTTTCCACTTCTTAAATACATCAAATACATCAGATTTGTGCTTTAAGAAATAAATCCACAGTTTTCTACTAGCATCATCAATAAAGGAAACAAAATAACATGAGCCACCAAGAGATGATACCTGTGCCGGTCCCCACACATCAGTGTGTACAAGCTCCAACAGATGCGTCTTTGGAGCGCGTCCCGTCTTCTTGAAACTACCCTCTTCTGCTTGTCATACACGCAGTCCTCGCAGAATTCCAAGTTAATAGACTTCAGCCCTGGTAGTTTCCCTTTTGACAATAGCACTTTCATCCCTTTCTCACTCATATGTCCTAACCTCTGATGCCATAACTGCCCATTCACTCCAGTTGATGCGACTGCGAGTGAACTATACGATCCTGAAGTCACGTACAAAGTACCTTCTTTCTTGCCTCGAGATATCACCAAGACACCTTTTGTGATCTTCCAGGAATCACTGGTGAATGTCGTCACATAACCAGTATCGGTCAACTGCCCTACTGAGATCAGATTCCTTCTCAAACTCGGTACATGTCTGACATCCTTCAATTTCAACGTTGTTCCGTCTTTCTGAATTATATGAACGTCTCCCTTTCCAACAATACTGCACGGCTCATCATCTCCCAGGTAGACTCTCCCGAAGTCACCTGATACATAGTTACGCAGAACTTCCTTACATGAAGTGGCATGAAACGAAGCACCCGAGTCTATAACCCAAGACTCATTCCTCGCATCAAGAGACAAGATCAACGCCTCTGTGTCACTCTCTTCAAATAGATTCACTGAATCTTTCCCGCCTTGAGAGCTTTCTTCTTGTTTCTTAAGCGCCCTGCAATCACGTTTCATGTGCCCCTTCTTGCCGCAATGCCAACACCCATCTTTGTCTTTCGGTCCTTTGGACTTCTTCCTCGACTTAGAACGCCCGTGTTTATTGTCTCCTTTGTTCAGCGATCTTTCTCTTCCTTCAACGTTTAGAGCATTCCCTAAATCCCCTGAAACTCCTGATGCCTTTCTTCTAGATTCTTCGCTGAGAATTAGACCGGCTACATCATCAAATTTCAGCTTTGTCGACCCTGAAGAATTGCTCACAGCAATCACCAAACCATCCCATCTATCTGGCAAACTGGATAAGATCAATAACGCTCTGACCTCATCCTCAAAAACAATGCCAACGGATTCCAACTGGCTTGTGACTGTATTGAACTCGTTTAGATGTTCAGCCACGCTCCCACCATCTGACATCTTCATGTTGAATAGTTGTTTCATAAGATGAACCTTGTTGGATGATGAGGGCTTTTCATACATTGTGGCTAGGGCTTCCATTAATTCTTTTGTAGTTTTCACCTTGGATATATTGAAGGCGACGCTCTTAGACAAAGAGAGTCGGATCGTTCCTAAAGCCTTCCTATCCAGTAAAAACCATTCATCATCTGTCATCTTTTCTGGTTTCTTCTCTTTTCCTCCTAGAGGAATGTAGAGGTCCTTCTGATACAAATAATCCTCCATCTGCATCTTCCAGAAGGCAAAGTTTGAACCATCAAACTTCTCAATTCTAGTTTTTCCATCTTCCGCCATCGCTCCCAATAGAACTAAACCAATAGCTCTGATACCAGTTGTTGCGCAGCAGGCCAACAACGCAGTGAGCCTAGATCCAATCTCAGGCCTCACCCACAAACGATAAACAAGAAGAAATATAAACTAGAAATAGATCAAAGCAATCCAAACAAACCACGAGACAAGATATACGTGGAAAAACCCCAAACTAGGGTAAAAAACCACGGATGCAAACTTCCACTATGAAGAACGAAGATTACAAGGCAATACACTAACCTCTCTCTTGGAGATACAGAGAAAACCCTTTTCCCACACCTTAGAATAGCTCCCCAATATTCACCCTTTAACCCTAGAATAGCCCTAGGGACCCCAATTTATAGTTTTGGCAACTTCCCTTTCCGCATCCCAGTTGCGAAAGGACTTGCAACACAAAATCCGCGAAACTCCTTTCCGTATCCCAGTTGCGAAAGGACTTGCGACACGAAATCCGCGCATGTGGCTCCACTTCTCAACAAAACTGGGGGTTGAATCAATTTACTATATAATGACAACCAGCCCATACCTGTGTTAGACAGGCCACATTCCTTGTATAGCCGATTCTATAGATAGACGATGTATAAGTAGAAGATTTTGTATTTATCATTTTACCTTGTATAGTCGTTGTAAAGCTCTATATATTCAACCCTTCAGGGTTGTCTCAAATACACAGAAAACCAAAAGGAGAATCATTATCCTAAAAGCCTTCATCGTTTTCTCATTGTTTTCATGGTATCAGAGCAATACTGATCCTAATCCGGCATCTTCTTCATCACCAACACCACCGTCTGTCAGATCCGGCCCACCTCGTCAGATCCGGCTCCTCCCCTGTCAGATTCGGCCCTGCCCTACTATCCTGCTGCGTCAACAACCCTCGTCTAGCCTCTCCACACGCCCCTGCCCATGCGCGCCCCTGCGCCAGACCCTGCACGCATCCCTGCGCACGCACGCCCCTGTACATGACCCTGAGCACATCTCTGCGCACATCCCTGCTGCATCCGATCCCTCCAGCAGCACCTACTGCTGCACGTCTTGCTGTCTCTGTCTGTTGATCTGTTGTTGTCTGCTGTTCTGATCTACTGTTGTCTCTTTCTTTTGTTGGTTGTTGTTCTAATCTACTGTTCTGATCTACTGTTGTCTCTGTCTTTTGCTGGTTGTTGTTCTAATCTGTAGCTGCATGGTACTTTCTTCTTTGGCATAGTTCTGATCTCTTCCTATCTATGGACAAAGACTCCCATACAGAGGCCCCACGATGTAGTTTCGATGGCACCAACTACAATCTATGGGCCATCTACTTTCAGAGTTTTCTCAAGGGTCGTGGTTTGTGGGGACTAATTAATGGATTTGTTACTGTCCCCACTTCCAACGATGCCGACAAAGTGACTGATTGGGAAATGAAAAATGGACGGATTATTACCTGATTCTCGATTCGGTCGATCGATCAATAGTTGTTGGCCTCACGCCACATCGCACTGCTAAGGCAATGTGGGAGCGTCTCCAGACAATATATCAACAGAGTAATGCAGCTAAGTTATATTGCCTGGAACAAGATCTGGTTCACCTTACTCAGGGTGACAAAAGTATTCAAACCTTCTACTCTACAATGGTTACAATTTGGACAGAGATGGCTATGATGGATCCCGAATTCCCAACTGACTTTAAAATATTCCAAACAATGCGCGAGAGTGTGCAAGTTAGACAGTTTCTTATGAAACTGCGTCCGGAATTTAAGCATTGCAGGGCTGCTCTCCTGAACCATAGCCCAACTCCTTCAATGAATACGGTTATTAATGATTTATTAGCCTGAGGAACAACGACTGCAGGTCCTCTCTCAGGGGACATCTCAGGGACCATCTGACCTGACACTTGTTGTATCCACCTATGCACGAAATCGTGGTTCCACTCCTTTAACTTGTCGCGGCTGTCACAAAGTGAGACATGTCGTCGCTCAGTGCAAAGATTGGTGCGCTTATTGTCGATGGACTGGTCATGGTATTCAGGACTGTCGTTCACGTGCCTATGCATCCTCATTCGGCCATGGACGTGGTGGTCGGGGTCGTGGCCGTGCTCTTTCTGCTACTTCTACGACTACTTCTGAGCCTTCTGTTAGTGAAACTGCATCAACTGGTTCTGTTGACAGTCTTTTCTCACCTTTGACTCTTGCGATGCTCCAGCAGATCATGCAGGCCCTTTTTGCGGCCGGTATGTCAGGTATAATCTCATCTTCTCCATGGTTCTTCGATTCGGGTGCTTCCAATCATATGACTGGTGATGTATCACATCTTTGCGATATTCGTCCTTACACTGGAAATCAGGTTATTTCTACTGTGGATGACACTAAACTACCCATTCAGTCTGTTGGTTCCTTAACTTTCTCTCCTTCTGCTCATCGCCAGTTTACCCTTCGTGATGCGTTTCATGTACCTAAACTCTCCTCCAATTTAATTTATGTTGGTCAACTTACATTTAATAACTGCTTAGTCATATTTCTTCCAAATTGTTGTTTTGTGCAGGATCTGGCAACGGGAAAGGTACTTGGTAAGGGTAGGCGGCATGGATGTTTGTACGTGCTGGACTTTTACCCATCTGTTACTCCAGCTCGTTGTTTCTTCTCTCCATCTTCCTCGGATATTTGTTCGGCAAATAAAATGTGAAAACTCTGGCACTTTCACCTGGGTCATCCACATTCTGATTGTTTGATTCAGCTCTTTTCTTCTGGCATGTTAGGGAATATTTCTCTTAATAAAAGAAATTTGGATTATTCTTGTTATTCTTGTTGCCTTTCAAAAAGTAAGTGTATTCCCTTTCCTCTAAGTACTACAAAATCATCATCTATGTTTGAACTAGTGCATACGGATGTTTGGGGCCCTTCACCAATTATGTCTCTCTCTGGATTACGATATTATGTTATATTCATTGATGATTTCACACGTTACACCTGGATTTACTTTCTGCACTCTAAGTCACAGGTTTTTGAAAAATTCAAAATATTTCATTCTATGGTGGACACTCAATTTCGAGTGAAAATTCAAACTCTCTACTCTGACTCAGGGGGAGAGTATCTCTCCACAAATTTTCGTACATATCTTCAGGGTCATGGGATTACTCATCAGACCACCTGTTCTAATACTCCACAACAGAATGGGGTGGCTGAACGAAAAAATCGTCATATTGTTGAAACTGTCAATACCTTAATGATGGCTATGAGTGTTCCTCGTTCCTTCTGGGCGGAAGCTATGATGCATTCAGTCTACTTAATTAATCGGTTGCCAACCACAGTTCTGAACAGTAAATCTCTCTACTTTGTTATCACCGGTTCACTTCCTACATATTCCACATTTCATGTTTTTTGTTGCGTATGTTATGTTCATCTGGCATCACGTGAACGTAACAAACTTTTCCCAAAATCAGTCAAATGTATGTACTTGGGATTTGGAGAAACTCAGAAGGGTTTTCGTTGCTATGATCCAGTCTCTCGTCGTGAACAGGTATATCACGACACGTTGTTTTTCTTGAGCATATTGCCTTCCATTCATCTGTTCCTCCTTCGCCCACACCACTCTCCTGGTCTTACTATTTTTCCTGACATTTCGGTTGCCTCGAGTACACCTCCTTGTCCATTGTAGGTTTATTCACGACGACCACGTACAGATTCATCACCTACTACTCTCCCTACTGTACCCGTTACCAATCCAGATCCTATCTTGGTATGTCGTTCCACTCGTGTACATTGACAGCCTGATCGCTTGATATACTCTGTCTGCCATGAATACTACCCTGAATACTGTATCTATTCCTACTTCATACCATCAGGCAGTCAGTCATGATTGTTGGAAGAAAGCTATGGCAGATGAACTTGAAGCATTGGATGATAACCATACGTGGGACATTGTCACTTGACCTCCTGACCAACAACTAATTGGCAGTAAATGGACTTATTCTGTGAAGCTCAAGTCTAACGGATCATTGGATTGATACAAAACTCGGCTTGTCGCTCAGGGATACAAACAGGAACACAGAATTGATTATGATGAGACATTCGCTCCTGTGGCCAAGATAAAAATTGTTCGCACTCTTCTGGTAGTATCATCAGTTCGCTCTTGGCCAATCACTCAGATGGACGTGAAAAATGATTTTCTTCATGGAGACCTCCAAGAAACTGTATATTTGAAACCTCCTCCTGGATCTTTAATCCCTGCCAATAAGGTCAGTCACCTGAAGAAAGCTCTATATGACCTCAAACAGGCCCCTCGGGCATAATTCCAACGCTTTCATGATGTTGTTATAGGAGCTGGCTTTACTCAAAGTGGTCATGATCCATCTTTATTCTTGCGCACGACTGAGCATGGAATCGTCATTGTTCTCGTATATGTTGACGACCTACTTCTGACTGGTAGCAATGATACTAGCATCTCGGCATTAAAGGAAGTTCTGAAGTCATCCTTCAAAATGAAGGACCTGGGACATCTGAGATACTTTCTTGGACTTGAATTTTTCGCGTTCTATACGTGGAATCCTGGTCAGCCAGTGTAAATATACCACGGATCTTCTCACCTTAGCCTCATTGACAGATCAGAAGACTGTTCAGACTCCCTTGGAACTTAACGTTCAATATAGTTGTGACGATGGTGATCTCCTTGCGGAACCCACATTATACCGCCGTTTGGTTGAGAGTCTGGTTTACTTAACAATGACTCACCCTGATATTGCCTACGCGGTCCAAGTTGTCAGCCAATTTGTTTATGCTCCTCGGACTTTTCATATGACTGCAGTATTGCGCATCTTACGGTACCTACGCAGAACTTGGATAGCTCTCTATTCTTCTCCTCCACGGCCACTCTAGATCTTTATGCTTATTCAGATGCTGACTGGGCCGGTTATACTCTCACACGCAAATCTACCACTGGCTACTGTGTTTTTCTCGGCACTTCTCTCATCTCTTGGAAGTGTAAGAAGCAGGCCACTGTTTCCAAATCCAGCACGGAAGCCGAGTATAGAGCAATGTCAGCTGCTTGTAGTGAGATTATCTGGTTACGTAGACTTCTTTCCGACTTAGGCGTTCATTTCCAAGATCCTACTCCACTCCATATAGATAATCTGAGTGTCATTCAGATTGCCTCTAATCCGGTTTTCCATGAACGGACAAAGCATATTGAAGTTAACCGTCACTTCATCCGCAAGAAGTTTCAGTCTCGGCTCATTTCTCTTCCACATGTCGCATCCCATGATCAGATTGCAGACATTCTCACGA
The DNA here is from genome assembly GCA_021015155.1 of Magnolia officinalis. NCBI lineage: Eukaryota > Viridiplantae > Streptophyta > Magnoliopsida > Magnoliales > Magnoliaceae > Magnolia > Magnolia officinalis. Next base: position 85,966,908 of record JAJHSJ010000001.1, read on the forward strand.
AGTCCCTCACTTTGCACGTCACTCATTTCTAGTTGGCAAACTATTACTTGTCGATGACCAGCAACCTGGAGTTCCATGGGTCTCAAGTTAGACTAAAATGACATGAATTGCTATTTGGGCTAGTGCCTCGTTACAAATGGAGTGGGGCTTGCTCCACTTAGAACATTTCAACTCAGGGCCTGTTTGGCTTGGTGAATCCAAAAAGTGGATTAGGAAAGGGAAACGTCTCATCAGAGGAAAGCTGCAGATGAACAACAGTGGGAAAGAATCCTAAAAAGGCTGTTTGTTTTAGTCTTCGTGATTTTCAGGAAATTTTAGAATGATCAATGGTTAAAAGTGAAATCTGTCTCTCAAATAAGTGTAAAAATCAGGATTTTCAACTTTTCATAGGAAAGGAAAATGCTCTTTTTTGAGTAAAACCATGAAAGGGAAACGGTTTCCCACAGGTTGCCTTATTGTCGCAATAGGAAAAAAAAAAAAGTCACGTCTGCGTTTTCCCTCCCCTCTTCTTTCACAACTTTGATTAAAAGTAGACAAAAACAGAAAGAAAGAAAAAAGGCTTGACTAAAATGGTTGTTCATCTGCTATCCAAGTTTTGCTCAGCTGAATCAGTGAAAATATGCCATCTGTATAAAGATCATCTGGCTGAAAACTCCAATTTTCTAGGAAATCAGAGCTTGTCAACATTGGGAGCCTCGCAACTCAAACAAGCTCGAAATCGATCATAGAGATTTTGTGTAGTATTTTATACAAAACCAATGGTGTTATGATATAATCCAAATGACCTCAAGATATTCCAAGTCACTCACCTCCAGAGAGAGATTTTATTTGGAAAAAAAAAAAAATGGTGGGAGTGGAATTTGAACACCCAATCTCAACCAAAGAAAGCAACACACTTAACCAGTGACAGAACTGTCTTTTTGCTGATACAAGTTATGTTTTATATTACTTACATTAACTATTTGAAATTTCTATTCACACTCCAAATATTTACCATTTACCGTAATTAAATATCAAATCGAGTTGGGTCGAGCCTTCAAGTCAACCTGACCCAGCTGAACATCAGGTTATGTAAAGTTTTCGGGTTTTTGAACTAAGTTTTCCATTTTCCAAAGGCCCAAATACTATGTACATTGAGCTGACCTAGAAAGACCCACAAACCACGATTTGGGAATACACCCGAGTGTGACTAAAAGTAATTGCTCTAGAGAACTTTATTCAAGTTTAATTAAAATGGTATGCATCAATACTCACAGGCAACGCCCTTAATGCCTTTCCGCCAAATCCTCCTCCAACCCTCCTCGTGATCACCCGAACATTATGGTGGGGGACGCCGAGGCATTCTGCAATTACCTGCTGTGCATTTTCAGGACATTGACACGAACTGTAAACCACCATACAGTTGTCTTCATCTGGTATGGCAAGCGCTGTTTGAGTCTCCATATAGAAATAGTATTGAGACCCAAGTTCAATCTGAACAATATCATTGCATGCTAGTCAGTCTTTGGTAACAGATCTTCATACAGCATAGTTGTTGCTTTTATAATAAAAAAGAGTTTGTATAAATGCATCCCTGAACTTGATTGCCTGCTGAAAAAGTTCACTTTAAGAGTTGCATACTGAACCCAGCAAATGATACGGAATATGTGGGGCCATGGTTTGCAGATCTAGATCATTGATCTGACTTGGCCCATGGCAAGTCTAGCATACATGGACTGTTATCAAGCCAGAGATAGATTTATTTTATTTTAAAAGATAAGCTGGCGATAGATTTCAACCCATGATAGCAAAGAAATTTAAAAAAGAAAAAGGCATTTGAGAAGTACCTTGGATGAGAGGATCTTGTGATCGGCTTCAGCCATTCCTTTTGAGAAATCGCCAATTGGTGTTGGGCTAAGGAAAGAAGGGACCTCAAAAAAGCTGGATCTTTCAACAGCCTCTTCTACTGTCAAAATGGGTGGTTCTAAATTCTCCATATCGTAATCAACCACAGCTTGATTAGCAGCCATGTTGGCATATTTCTGTGTTTCTGCAATCTAACCATTAACCATTTCAGAAACTTGAACCATGGAATAAAACAAAGTAAATAAATAAACACTCAGATTCATACATATTAAACATCCAAGATCACAGAAAAGAAATATGCTTATCTAATTCAAGAAACGGTCATTAAATTCAAAGCCCTGCTACAGGCTTACAGCCATTGGTCGGAGTGGGATTCTGAGTTATAGTTTTCCATGTGTTCTAATGTTGTACATGTGTGCTAGATCTGGGCTGTTCATCAGATGGGCCATATCTGGCACACGTTGAATGTGGACTGTTTGTCAAATTCTTTTAACTGGCCATTTCTTCATACTTACGAATCTTAAACCAGCCGGATTATGGTCCATGGAAACTTGTTTCTGCTTGTGTAGTTTTTGCTGTGCAATAAAATTTTAGTTACCAATTCAATAATTTAAAATAATAATAATAATAATAACAATTGGGCTTATTATTATTAATAATTGGGCCCATGGCACATAGAAACTGGGGCCGACTAGATGAATGGTCCAGATCTCACACACAAATTGGCATCTTTCATGAGAGTAGGATTCAAGACAATTCCCTCACCAGTAAACATTGCATATGTCTAAAATCAATTGAGAGAGAGAGAGAGAGAGAGAGAGAGAGAGAGAGTTACCACGAAACCAAGCGGTTGACCAGCGAACTGAGTAACATCATCAGCAAATAGAGGTTCTCTACCAAAAATACTCAAGGACCCTATGTTCTTCCCTCCTCTCGGTATGTCTTTAACAGAAATAACTGTCATGATTCTTTTAGAAGCTGATGTAGAATTGAATTCAATACCCTTCACACGTGCCAAAGGCTTTGTGCTACAAATGAATGCACCATGAAGGCAATCCTGAGGAGAAGGCATGTCATCCACATACACTGCTTCACCTACATCATTTTACCACAAGCTGACACATCAGGGATACGTATGGTTATACTTATATGATAATGAACTACCAAATATGTCAAACAACCATTTACTCCAAAAGCTTAAGCTGTCAGAGTGTGGTGTATCAATGTATATCAAGGGACTTTATTACTTCAACACCCCCACTCAACGTTTGAAGAATAAAACCCACACTCAACGTTTGACAGTAACGTTGATGTGAGAAGATATGAGAAAAATAACCTCTGTTTTGTGGTATTCAAAAACAGAGGAACTGAGGAGAATTATCCTCAAACAGAAATTTTTTCCTCTCAAGGATCAATATTGCTCTGATACCATATTGAAACAATCTGCTGACTCTCTCCTTAGGAAACCTCACGTGATTTCTGCCGTGTGTTGGTTCCTTGATATTTGCCGTGGAGTGCGGCATTCCTCAACAAAATATGTTTACAGCACCTCCACACGCGTACACATGTGCCAACCTAACATGTGCGGGACATCCAAACCATGCATCAGGCCCTGCCACTGTGTAGGTGACCAGACTAAAAAAATCCAGAAGTCAACTATCATGCAGGCCACATGAGTACATCAAATGCTGAGTGTGGGCAAATTTTCCCTGCCCCTCGTTTTAGTAAATGTACAGTGCACCTTATCAGTAGAAAGCCTGGCTTATGGACCACATCCTTTACAAAGTGGAGAATCCTGATGCATGGCTTGTATGTCCTGACACAGTTGGCACATCTGACAGAATGTAGAGGTGCGGGAGGATCTAGCAAAGCACTGTACTTATCTAAGTGGTTCAATTCCTAAAGCATTACAGGCAAAAGTTTAACTATACAATATATGAACCTAGAAATAACATAAATAGTATTCAGATAATGAGGTTTTTTGGGAGTCTCACCCCTTCTGGCCCTCCATTTGGTGATCCAGTCCCACTGTGGACGTCCTACATGGAGAAATCTCCTTAATTAGAATAGGGGTTGTCGATGGGCTGGGCTTGGCTTCGCCTGGATTTTGAACTGGTCAGGCAGGGCTTGTTTGGCTAGGCCCATTCAAAATTTTGATTTTTCTTGGTTCAGGCCCGGCGGATTGAAAGCCCTAATTAGATCTCAATCACCGATATATTTGTGTAGGAAAACTGGTCATTGCTTCCAGATCACCTTTGAAAGGAGATTTTTTCCTTGTAATTGTAGCTCATCTACAATCAAACCTTCTAGATGAACAGCCTAAATCACCACGTGGCAGGGCAGAAGGGAAAACAAGCCTCGTGGGTGAGCCTCCGTAGCAGTTCCCATATAATATTGAAAAATACAAGAAGACAGATTAGTCTCACTTCAAAAAAGAGGTGGGGACACCCTGTGTCTTCTTCAATATATATATATATATATACACACACACACACAAGAAGACAGATTAATGTATGTTCCTAGAAACATGCTGACCCGTGCCTAACACTCATATCTGGACACTGCTGGGTTTAATGAAAGGGAGTCTCAATGTTACAAAAGGTTGCAATCTATTAAGCTTCACATACAACTTCAAATAAAACCAGAAGTAGTAACAACAAGAAATAGAATACAGCATACCAGAAGCTTGAATCTCTGCTCCTGCTTTTTCAGTAGGCTTCCCAACAGGAAAATATTCCCCATGAACTTCTAAAACCTGCTTTGCAGATAACCCCAAAGAAGATTTGTTTTCCAAAGTATTAAAATACCCATTGGCACCACCATTAGCATCACCATCAGATATCTTCATCTGCAAATCTTTTATAGGTACCATTAAACCCTTAACAAGGGGTCGAAGAAAATCGAAAAGAAACCCAACAGCCAAACTTGATCTATAAGCAGGACTCGACGTGCCTTCTTTAGGCACCACCATTGCTCGGACTAGTCTGATTGCCTCGAGCAAAACGGGCACAGTCAAAGATTTCCCAGCTAAAAATCTCTCGACCTTCCTTGCTCTAATTGCATGGTTAGTCCCGTATGCACCAAAAGCTAACTGCGGACTTACCACAACAAATTCATCTGATGTTCTAGAAACATAAGCTAAGAAAGCACAATTGAGATAAGCTACAGCATTTCCAAGGGGACGTGGTGCAGCTCTGTACGTCTCAAACAACAATTGAGTTTCTTTCATAGGCATGTATTTGATGGAATTACCACTCTCGGAATATGTGTTTCTTCCTGGATTCCAGCTAGGAATATGAATGCTTAAAAGTATTGTTTTAGAATTGCATGGAGGCCTGTTCAAGAACTCCTCCAGTGTAAGCAGGATTCTTTCAGAACCCGTATGGATGTTAACAGATGTCCCAGCCGCAAGAAGAATAGTAGCGATGTCCGATGCGAACTGATTTCTTTGTGCCATGATTAGATTACCTCCCAAACTGGCAGTATTTCTGATGGACACTGATGCAATCTTGTCCATATGATTGGCAATTTTCATGAACACCGACCCAGGTAAATTTTCTTTTCCTTCCATCAATGCTTCGATGGCCTTTGATATGGTCACAGCAGCTCCAATTTCAATCCCTTTGGAGTCTCTTTTGATTGCTGAAAGCTCGGGAATTCGTCTTAGATCGATATACTTGTCGTAGTGGTCTAGTTCCTTGTAAATACCGGCACCTGTATTACCGACAACCAATTTCACCCGTTTTCCAATCCCGAGTTCTTTGTGTTCCAATAGGTTTTGAAGCTCTTCAACACTAATGGGACTATGCCAGTGACACTCCGTCAAACATTCATTTTCAGTTTCAGACGTGAGACATGTAGATGATTTAATTTCATTTTTTAGGAAGTCAGGAAATGTATGGATCTCATTGCGTCTATAAGAGGGTAACTTATCAACATTTGCATTTGCATTCTCCCCTTTTCTCCAAAAGGAATTGAGACCCAAATCCTCAATTTCAACATCTGATGCAAAACTCTTGCAGACGTCGACAATGGGTCGATAGCCAGTGCAACGACAGAGGTTCCCTGCAATAGCCTTCTCCGCTTCAGACACTGTAAGCTTGGAAAACCCAGGTGGGGGATCAGGCCTTCCAGTTTTATCAGCATTAAAAATTGCAGAAAAGAGAGACATGCACATGCCAGGAGTGCAGAAACCGCATTGAGAAGCATGGAAGCCTGAAAACCTCTGGTGAATTGGATGGAAACCATCTTTGCTGTTTCCAAGGCCTTCACTAGTTGTAATCGAACAGCCATTTATACTATGGAGAAGAGTCAGGCATGAGTTCACTGTATGATCTTCAACTTGTTCAGTTATAGGGTCGTACTTTGACAGAAGAACGACACAAGCTCCGCAACCACCTGCAACATAGACGGTACTGCTGATTTTTAAATGCAGGATTACATTTTTCTGTCAGCCTATCTTCTCCATTGTAATAAATAAATAAAAATGAAGAAGAAGAAGAAATCCAACAATGATGAATTATAGGATACACAATCCACATCTTCTCATAGACATAGCATATGCGGATTTCAATTCAGACAAGTGGGGCCGAATGGTCAGTAGTCTAGACTCTAGATCATTCTTCTGTTGAGTCCACCATGCATGGAACATGCCCTGAAATCTCCTCCACAGGACAATATTAACCTTTGACTCTGGTGTATGGATTCACAGTCATGAAGAGGAAACAACAGTTCACATTCAACTGAGATGAAGCCCCAAAAGTGGTCGTTGGGACCTTCTAATCTGGGAGATATTTGGGGCATAGGTGGGACGCAACATACTGAGGGTCTAGATTAACGAATCATGGAACCCGCCAATCAAAAATGAAAACCCTTACACAGTCCATTACCAACAATTCCTAAGCTTACTAAAATGGTCCAGTCATAAAACTCAAAACCCATTGGCTCAACTGAAAAATAAAGAGGAAGTATAGGTCCTCATCAGCAAATGTATAGTCTGTTGAAGAGTCAGACTTTTTGTACATGAGGGGGCTCATTATTCAATGATCCAAACCGTTGAAATGATGGAACTCACCATGGAAGAGGCATATCATAGAGATCTCCCAAATTTAAAGATCCCAACCCTTTGATATTGTGGCCTACACTAACATACTTGGAGAAGAAATGCATTGGTGCACATTCAATGGAGAAAAGGCCAAATAGTAATGTGGGAGATTTCCATGGCATCCCCCATCCATGGTGAGGGCATCATTTCAACAGTTCATATAATTGGACCAGGGGCCCAATGAGTGTGAATCCAACTCATGAGCAAACTATACATTTGTTAATAAGCAGGACCTTAAGGGCATTCATCACTGAACTATTTAATACTTAAGGGCACTCATCAGCAAACTATTTAATACTAAGTGCTATAAATGAAGGAAATTGAGGGCTAGGATTGTCTAATATGTGTGATCTCTGAAAAGTGGGTCATCCATGAGTAAGCCCACTAGATGAGTGGTTTCAATTGACACAGCCCTACCACTTGTACTGTTGAGAGATGGCGCCACCTTACTCCAATTCTTCCAATTCTACAGTATCATCTTCTGGATATGCACTCACTTCACATTTTTCGCAATACAACAGGAAAATCTGGTGTAAGTTGTTTCTTTTTAAGGGAATACTGAAATTTTCTTAAATGAGGATGCAAAAAGGGCTGGAGGCAACGGATAGAAATTGCCGATTACAGAAGAAGGCCTCGCCATCTCACTATTAGCTATAGAATCTATAACCAAATTCACAGACCTATCAACTACAAAAGAACTGTTCGCCCTGCTGCTGTTGTAGCAATAATTTCATTAAGCAAAGAACTTCTATATGGGGTTCTGCAAGAGGAATAAGCCCAAGAGAGTGCACTTCTCGAATTGCCTTCCACCATAAGATAGTCATTGCAAGATTCCTAAGTGATCTTTATGGTCCATTTGGACACACTCTCAAAAGGGGGTTTTGATGCCTAAATGCTACTTTGAGACAAACCCCTTTTCAAGTTGTGCATTTGAATTCACTTTCGCAACCTCCATTTTATCCTCCCTTCAGCAGGAGGGCCACAATGTTAGATATAAGTAGATGGTACGAAAACTTCAGCCAATTTTCTTTTTCAATTGTACACATTATAGTAAAGGGGTTTTTGCAAATTTCTACCTCAATAATGGGGTATTTGCAAATACCCACATAGAGATATTGACTTCACAAATAGCAACTTCATTAATTAGCCGTTATTGCAAATACCCGTATTCTGTTATTTTTCAAAACTTCCGTTAAAAGCAGTTAGAAAATGATAAAAATGCCCACATTATTAAAAAAAATAATGAAAAGGCCCCCCTTAATAACAGAAAATGAATAAATCCCTCATCCCAAATGACAGTGTGAATCATGTCTAGGCCCTTAAAAGCCCCAAATTTGATTGAATAGAACCACGAAATCCTATCCTGGCCCATTCATAATGTGAGGCCCAACAACAGGACTGTGTAGATCGCTTGGATGAGTGCTAATCCCACCCCCAAGCATTTTTTTCTTCTCTCTCACTAATCCAATTTGGGTAAATTCTTTGTGAGGCCCATCCAAATGATCAACATCATCCATTTGTTGGGCCCCAAATTGTAGATAGGCCAGGATTGCATTTTGAGGCTCTATTCAATCAAGATAATTTTTTTAGGGCCCATTCACATGATCAATATCATTTGCAATGAGGGATTTATTCATTTTACAATCTTAAGGCGGCATTTTTGTCATTCCTAATAATATGGGTATTTTTAAAGTCATTTTCTGTCTATTTTTATCGGACTTTTTGAAAAGCTAATAGAATGTGGGCATTTGCAGTAACGGCTAATTATTGATGTGGCTATTTACAAAGTCAATATTTCTGACTGGGTATTTGCAAATAGAGTTGAGATGTGGAGCCACATCTGGGGCCGTCTTCGACCAGTCGTGGGCTATTCATGACCGGTCGTAAGAGCCCGCTCGACCGGTCCTGGACCGGTTCGACTCAAAGTCCTGCGAGCATCGTTTTTTTTGTCCCGAGGTGCTAGACCGGTCGTGGCCCATTCACGACCGGTCATATAGGGTCGCTCGACCGGTCGTAGGTATGCAGATTCGTTTCTGAATCTGATGCGGACTACGGATTTTGGTGTTGCCTTTCGCAAGGGTACGGAAGGGAAGTTGCCTAAACTATATATAGGTGTTCTTAGGGCTTTTCTAGGTGTATTGGAATATTGGGAAAATAATTCTAAGGTATGAGCAAAAGGGTTTTCTATGTTCTTCCAAGGGAGAGGCTAGTATATTGCCTTGTAATCTTTGTTTTCATAGTGGAAGTTTACATCCGTGGTTTTTTACCCTAGATTGGGGTTTTTCCACGTATATCTTGTTTGTGGTTTGTTGAATGCTTTGATTTTGTTTCTAGTTTATATTTCTTCCTGTTTATCGTTTGTGGGTTAGGCTTGAGATTGGATCTCAGCTCACTGCGTTGTTGGCGTGTTACGCAACAACTGGTATCAGAGCTTTTGGTTTAGTTCTATTGGGAGCGATGACAGAAGAAGGGAAGACTAGAATTGAGAAGTTCGATGGTTCAAACTTTGCCTTCTGGAAGATGCAGATGGAGGATTATCTGTATCAGAAAGACCTCTATATTCCTCTAGAAGGAAAAGAGAAGAAACCAAAAAAGATAACAGATGATGAATGGTTTTTACTGGATAGGAAGGCTTTAGGAACGATCCGACTCTCTTTGTCTAAGAGCGTCGCCTTCAATATATCCAAGATGAAAACTACAAAAGAATTAATGGAAGCCCTAGCCACCATGTATGAAAAGCCCTCAACATCCAACAAGGTTCATCTTATGAAACAGCTATTCAACATGAAGATGTCCGATGGTCGGAGCGTGACTGAACATCTAAACGAGTTCAATACAGTCACGAGCCAGTTGGAATCCGTTAACATTATTTTTGAGGATGAGATCAGAGCGTTATTGACCTTATCCAGTTTGCCAGACAATTGGGATGGTTTGGTGATTGCTGTGAGCAATTCTTCAGGGTCGACAAAGCTGAAATTTGATGATGTAGCTAGTCTAAATTCTTAGCGAAGAATCTAGAAGAAAGGCATCAGGAGTTTCAGGGACTCAGGGAATGTTCTAAACGTTGAAGGAAGAGGAAGATCGCTGAACAAAGGACGCAATAAACATGGGCATTCTAAGTCGAGGAAGAAGTCCAAGGGACCGAAAGACAAAGACGGGTGTTGGCATTGTAGCAAGAAGGGGCATATGAAACGTGATTGCAGGGCGCTTAAGAAACAAGAAGGAAGCTCTCAAGGCGGGAAGGATTCAGTGAATCTATCTGAGGAGAGTGACACAGAGACGTTGATCTTGTCTCTTGATGCGAGGAATGAGTCTTGGGTTATAGACTCGGGTGCTTCGTTTCATGTCACCCCATGTAAGGAAGTTCTGCGTGATTATGTGTCAGGTGACTTTGGGAGAGTCTACCTTGGTGATGATGAGTCGTGCAATATTGTTGGAAAGGGGGACGCTCATGTCCATCAGAAAGACGGAACGGTTTGAAATTGAAAGATGTCAGACATGTACCGAGTTTGAAACGTAACTTGATCTCAGTGGGGCAGTTGGCCAATACCGGTTATGTGACGACATTCACTAGTGATTCCTAGAAGATCACAAAAGGTGCCTTGGTGATATCTCAAGGAAAAAAGGAAGGTACTTTGTACGTGACTTCAGGATCGTATAGTTCACTCGTAGTTGCATCAACTAGAGTGAATGGGCAGTTATGGCATCAGAAGGTTGGGACATATGAGTGAAAAGGGGATGAATGTGCTATTATCAAAAGTGAAGCTACCAGGGCTAAAGTCTATTGACTTGGAATTCTGCGAGGACTGCGTATATGGCAAGCAGAAGAGGGTAAGCTACAAGAAGACGGGATGCGCTCCAAAGACGCATCTGTTGGAGCTTGTACACACTGATGTGTGGGGACCAGCACAGGTATTATCTCTTAGTGGCTCACGTTATTTTGTTTCCTTTATTGATGATGCTAGTAGAAAACTGTGGGTCTACTTCTTAAAACATAAATCTGATGTATTTAAGAAGTGAAAATTATGGTAGAAAACGAGACAGGCAAAATAGTAAAGTGTCTCAGATCTGATAATGGGAGAGAATATTGTGATAAGAAGTTTGAGGAGTATTGTGCAGCAAGTGGAATCAAACATCAGAAAACGATTTCAGGGACACCGCAGCAGAATGGTGTGGCTGAGCGCATTAAGAAGACCATCCTTGAGCGCGCCAGGAGCATGAGGTTACATGCAGGGTTGCCCAAGATCTTTTGGGCAAATGCTGTGAATACTGCCGCATATCTCATCAATAGAAGTCCCTCAGCACCATTGCCCAAAACTGTGGGCTACCAGAAGAAACGTGGACTGGGAAAAAAGTGAACCTTGCACATCTCAAAGTGTTCGGTTGCACTTCATATGTTTACATTAATGCAGAGCACAGAAACAAGCTGGATGCGAAGTCCACGAGGTGCATGTTTATAGGCTACGGGCAGCATGATTTTGGCTATAGGTTTTGGAATGCAGAAAACAGGAAAATCATCAGAAGCAAGGACGTAGTCTTCAATAAAAAAGTGATGCATAAGGACAGTGTGCAAGAAAATAAGGCCGAGGAAAAGGAATTCGTAGAGTTGGAAGAGTTATCGGACACGGGTGTTACAGCGCCACGGGATGATCATGCACAGGAGCATTATGAGGCAGAGCCACAGACACCGGTTGTGAGGAGGTCTACTCGGGAGGAGAGGCCCACGGTCCGATACTCACCCTCCTTACATTATCTACTGCTGACAGATAATGGTGAGCCAGAGTGTTTTTGAAGAGGCATTACAGTCAGATACACGGGTTAAGTAGGAGCAGGCCATGGATGATGAGATGGACTCTCTTGAGTCTAATCATACATAGGAGCTAGTCACTCTACCTAAGGGTAAGAAAGTTCTTCATAACAAGTGGGTTTATAGACTGAAGGAAGAGCACAATGGTTCGAAACAGTACAAGGCTAGATTGGTTGTGAAAGGATTTCAACAAAAGGTAGGTATCGATTTCACTGAAATATTTTCACCTGTGGTGAAAATGTCTATGATTCGCATGGTCTTGAGTATAGTGTGATGCAGGACAATCACCACTTGCTCTAAAAGCTTGAACTGTTAGAGTATGGCAAATTAATCCCTTTATTTCATAGCCCAGGCCCCATCTCATGGGTTTTTTAGGACCTCGGCCGAACCCCCTTGTGGCCCCAAATCACATGGGCCGCCCACCCTGAGTGTGTCCCCGCATCTCACGGGCTACCCCACTTGGGCCTGGTGTGAAATGCGCATTAATCACCCCCGGTGAGGAGTCTCGAACACGATACCTCCTCCGTAGGCCGCACCCACCCCGAGTGTGCCCCTGCATCCCACAAGCGACCCCACTCGAGCCCGGTGTGAAAATGCTCCTGCATTAAATCACCCCAGTGAGGAGTCTCGAACACGAGACCTCCTGCTCTGATACCAATTTGATGCAAGACAATCAACCACTTGCTCTAAAAGCTCGAACTGTTAGAGTATGGCAAATTAATCCCTTTATTTCATAGCCCAGGCCCACATCTCATGGGTTTTTTTAGGACCTCGGCCGAACCCCCTTCGTGGGCCCCAAATCACATGGGCCGCCCACCCTGAGTGTGTCCCCGCATCTCACGGGCTACCCCACTTGGGCCTGGTGTGAAATGCGCATTAATCACCCCCCGGTGAGGAGTCTCGAACACGATACCTCCTCCGTAGGCCACACCCACCCCGAGTGTGCCCCTGCATCCCACAAGCGACCCCACTCGAGCCCGGTGTAAAATGCTCCTGCATTATAGTGGCTACAGAGGACTTACATCTAGAGCAGCTAGATGTTAAGACAGTCTTTCTTCATGGGGACCTTGAAGAAGAGATATATATGCATCAGTTGACAGGATACGTGGCACCAGGTAATGAGAACAAGGTGTGCGGACTGAAGAAGAGCCTATATGGCCTGAAGCAGGCCCCGGGGCAGTGGTACAAGAAGTTCGATAGTTTCATGTCAGGAAACGGTTTTAGGAGATGTCATGCAGACCACTGTTGTTACTTGAAGAAGTTTGATACGTCATACATCATCATTCTTCTGTATGTTGATGATATGCTTGTGGCCGGTTCAAGCATGAAGGACATCTCAGATCTCAAAAGACAACTGTCTAAAGAATTTTTCATGAAGGATTTAGAGCTGTAAAACAAATCTTAGGCATGAGGATAAAACGTGACAGGAAAAATAAGAACTAGTTTTTGTCACAGGCAGAGTACGTAGTCAAGGTACTTGATCGATTCAATATGGGAGGTGTTAAACCGGTTAGCACTCCATTAGCCAATACTTCAAGCTATCTAAGGAGTAAGGTGCAAAGACGCAGGAGAACGGAACTACATGGCTAAAGTCTCATACGCGTCAGCGATAGGGAGTCTCATGTATGCTATGGTGAGCACGAGGCCAGACATTGCTCAAGCAGTGAGAGTTGTTAGCAGGTT
>JAJHSJ010000001.1:85980446-86280578 GCA_021015155.1 Magnolia officinalis
AGACCGTGTCCCAAATGCAAGAGGATTTCCTGAGCAATCGACTTCCAAGATACAACAACTATCATCTGATCCTAGCAGTGCACTAACTGTACACGAGCCTCGAACTACTTGCAACCTCAACCCGAATTTAAAAATTTTAAAAAAAAAAAAAAAAAAACTTAAACCATACTTTAAAAAGCAAAATCAAACTCTTCTTATAATCTTTATTTTAAAACAAATTAAGATGAGTCTATTTATAGACTTTGAGGGGACACCCTCAAGGGTGTAGAGACACCCTTACAAAAAAGGCTATGACTGTTGGGGTTAAACTCAATTGGTGCGACCCTTGGGTCATAAAAGAAACAACTTTTCAAAACAAAAGGTGAAGGGGTGCAACACTTCGGACTTGCATTAAAAGACAACAGCGCACGCATGCATGACTATGGCCACGACCATGCCTGACTGAATTTTGAAACACGAATTATTTTTAAAATACAACTTGGGCTTCGGGTAATATGAGATGACACTTCTGATGGACGGATTGGACAGACTTCATACATCACGTATGCCCTACCGCTTATAGGGGTACCAGTTCCACTGGAGCAGGCCCCACATAACCACCTGCTCTCAAATCATTAAAAAATAAATGAGTAAAAAAAAAAAAAAAAACTTGAGCGATTTATATTACTTTTGGTGGTCAACCCCCAATCTCAACCATCAATTAAAATTTACAGCCACCAGTCCATGAAGAAGATCTCACACACACTCACATTTCACCAAGTTTCTTTTTGTCTCATAGTACAACCCATTTCTAGACTTAGGGTTTCTTCCCATCATTTTGCCTGATGAAGCAAGAACCCTCTGGTTAAAGAACTTCAAAATTCATGCAATAGCTCGAGTTCCATCAATCTTCTTAATCTTAGGATTTCAGATATATAGTGGCCTCCAAAGAAAAAGCAAACATGACCCACCAAAAAAATTCTCATGTTTACTATAATTTCTTACCCCCAATGGTGTTCCATGAATTCTAATAGATTTGGGCAATACCGTTTTGAAAGGAGTTCTACTTGTTCTGCAAATGGCTTATCGTTATACCCACCTATGTGTTTTGTCATTTGGTTCCAACGTTTTAGGCAAAGGTCTCCATCCCTGTATGGTAACAGAAACAAGTCTTTGTTAAGAATAAATGCAATTCCGATGGAGGGTTTGTAAAGTAAAGGCAAAGTCTAGCAGACAATTTCAATCCATAGAATTTAATGTATAGAGGGTGCATTTTCAACAAATAATCAGGGAAATTGGAGTTTTAGGAGGCGAATGATGTCACAGAAAAGAGATTTTTCGATGCAACTTCCATGAAAGGCCTTTGCTATGCACAGGAGCGACATTTTTGTTGACTCCGTTTGGTTTTCAGTGAGTGGGCTCTGTAGCATCTATTTTGTCAGGTATATTTGAAAAGTATGATTTCCAATTAGTTTCTAAACGGGCCACAAAACCCTTGTTTCAATTTGAAATGGCTTCGCCTATGAACAACCATTTTCTGGTGTAGCCAAACAGGTCCTAAGGGTGTATTTGGTTGCACCAGACTGATAAATCATGAAACAAAATGCAAGTTCATAATATAAGGTACAACCAAATGCACCCTAAGCAATCTCCATTGTGGATTACTGCCTGCTACCAAGGAGGCTGTGCTGGTTGACTTCTCTCAGACATTGAGAAAAGAAATAGTATTAAATACAAAATGGCTAGTGATTCGGAGCATTAATGCCAAATTTGGGATGTGTGATCTTAGTTTACCACAATTTCTGCTTAAAAATGAAATCTGTAACCAAACTAACCTAAAGAACAAGAAAGCAACACATAAATATCTGCAAAATGTCGATAACATAAATCAGTTACCTGTGGTCAAGAAGATTGTCCCAATCAACATCCTCCACACAGCAAGCATCCAATTCTATAAGCCTGCAATAATAGAGTCAGATTTAATTTTTCTAAAGACTAAAGTAAGAACATTTTGAAAATTCCTTTGCTAAGCAATAGAATAAAAAATACATGATGTACGAAATGAGAAATTTTGGATATTCTGGAAGAGGGTGATAGATGATTCAGGCACTTAGAAATTTCACACATAGCATACTAGTCAAATTAAAACCATCTAGGCTGTAGTATCCAATGTAGATGTATTGTGAACCAAACACTAAGCTTATTTGATTGTCTTACTATAAGATTGGTGGACATTAGTAGGATGATTAAAAATGAAAATATCCAAAGGTTCCACAAGCGTCCACGAATCTGAGTTTAGGATTGTTCAACCAATCTGATCTTGGGATTGCAACTTGGTGACAGTGGGATGCACAATCTAGTCAGTTTATTTGAGTCAACATATGCCCCTCGTGCAACTTCTGATTGCATGCGCATCAAGCACCATAAGCAGCTTGAGTATCAAATTTTTTTTCTCCCCTGAAGATGACAGCCTGAGTATCATACAACCCCTCTATAGGAAATAGAGTCATCTCATTTCAGATAACACAGTTCATTATTATGTTGCTTTGGATATGACATGCACATACATGTATGCAGACATTACCTGCACACATAAAATTTGATGAGGTGCTTGATTCTGTGCATGTGGGGTCATGTCTTGATGACCCAAATTGCTCTGTTGGATATATATATATATATATATTATATATATATATAGATCCTAACCCTTCAATCCAGGTTTTTTCCCCCTTCTTGGGACGGAGGCAGGCGAAAGAGAGATTTTCGTCATTTGTGGATCACTCGGAGTGAATGGGAGTGAAGCGGAGCGGAGCGATCATTGACTCCGGGGTGGAGAAAAAATACCCTCCCTGCCTTTGATTATTGCTAAGCTGCTCGATGTAGACCATCACCAATCTGGCGATTTTTTGGGCTGTCCACCATCCATGGTGGGGCATCAGATCAATAGTCTGGATCACCTAACAATGGGCCCCATATGCATGGGATCTATGCATAGAACTATTACATTTATTTAGGCTCAGTGCTTCAAGGATAACAGCCTGACTTTGAATATGGTATCAGCAAGCCAAACTTCATTCAACTTTTATGATTCATTGATACTTTTCATGGCTAACATCAAAAAATTTATTGAAAGCAGAAAAAAAGGGGGGAAGGACGAAAGAGATTACAAGGAGCAAATGTTCTCCAGTATGACAAGCATCAGATGAAGCAGATAACTTCAAGCTCTCCCCAAATGGCTCCTAAAATAGAACCATTGATGTCTAGTAACACTCTTTTGCAACAACTTACAACATCTGGTTTCTCTATTTCAGCAAAATTATTTTCTTAATCTATCTGAACCAAACTTCTACTCTATTTTATTTCCATTACCTATTTTATTACTATTACCTTTTCTTTCAGTAGGAAAGTTGGGATTGAACCCAAGGACTCAAGGGTGCGATAAAGAGTTCTATCACTATTATCAACAAGGAGACTTTTTCCATCCAGCTTCCCAACATCAGGATTCAGGAGGGTATCAAATATGAGACTACGACATAGACATGCATCGGCATTGCACACAACACCAAGTGACAACTTGGGACATGTCCATCCAGTTATATGGTAATATTGACATAGATTTTTATAAGCAATTTAGAAAATATAAGAAACAGAAAAAAGCAAGTGTAGATAAGTCATAAGTGTAGATCTATTAATTTTTATTTTTTTTTAAAAAAATGAATAAATGGTAAATAAACAATGACAAAAACAAGAGATAGTGAGAAGCAGCTTTGCCCATTTTCAGTACAGAAGCAAGATAAATTAGTTGATTTGTAAAAATTCAAAGCCATGTTGACCTCTGACATATCCAAAATGAGGGACCTGACTTCCCCCATAGCCTGGACTGCAAGCCTGTGGAGCCGAACGTGATGTCTATGTTATATCCACACCGTCCATCCATTTTACCAGCACATTTTAAAGACATGAGCCCAAAAATGAGGCAGACCCAAAAGTCAAGTGGGCCACACCACGGGAAACATGGAGATGGAAAGTCTCACCGTTGAAACCATCCTAGGGCCTTCTGTTCAAGTGATTCCCACCAGGATGAAGGGAAAACACAAATATCAGCCTGATCCAAAACTTCTGCTGCCCCCCAAGAAGGTTTAAATTGTGGGTGTTAAATCCCCACAATTTTTTGTGGTGTGGTCCACTTGAGTTTGAATTTGCTTGATTTTAAGATCACTCCCTAAAATGGGCTGAAACAACGGATGGAGTGGATATAAAGCATACATCACGATGGGCCCCACAAAGCATACAGTTACAGGAGATTCCCATAACCCAGGTAACAGGCAGGTCATGTACCAAAATGAGTCCACACAAGCCATTTCATTAGGAAAAAGGAAGTGTGCTTGTTACATGGTTGACAACTGATACAGAACAAATTAAATAATTTTTAAGAGAGAGAGAGAACTGTCATCCCTTAATGGATTGGCAGAAAGAAGAGACTTACGCTTGCAGCATCCGATAATCATCTGAATTACTCCATTTCCCTTCACCTACCATGGTTGATGCAAGCTGATTATACCTGAAAAGGTGAACCAAGTGTCCCAAGTGAAAATGATATAAAAGGGGGTTTTACTAGGAACTTTCCAAACAAATTGAGATACATTTCAAGTAACAGATTTGACTTACTAAAAGATTTCACAGTTTATTACATATGGAACCAACTGAAAGAAACTTCCCCTCATTCCATCTAACTGAAACATGTGTACGCCAAGGTATATAAAAACAGTTACATTACGGCCGTTACGTAAAGGTAACAGTGGTCATCGTTATGCGTTACGGTCATTATAGAAAAAAAAAAAAAAAAACCCCATAATGGCCCATTACAGCCTCATTACGGGCCATTACAAGGATGATACAAGATTTTTTTTCAAAAAAGAAAAAAGAAAAGGCCGGTCGTTATGAGGGCCCTTGTAATGGCCGTTACGGCCCATATCGTAGGGTAACAGTGGTGGCCGTTAAGCTCACTGTTGCCGTTATGGAACACCATGGTGTATGTGCTCACGCACGCACGGTTGCATACACACACGTTAACTAGAAGATTTAAAATAACAAAGATGTACTTGAGTCACCTGACTCATCACGACTTGGTCTGACCCATCTCAGACACTAACTGGTTGGTTGATAAATAACAGAAAATGCTTGACTCATTGTGTAACTAATAAATGAGAATCGTCAACCCCATGCAATCGTATCAAAGCCTAAGACCAAATCATCTCCAAACACACCCAATCCAAGAATAGAGATTCTTCCACATGAAAAGAAAGGGAGAAAAAAAAAACGTGCAATAACCATCGAATAATTGAAGCTCTCACCAATTTTGATGGATCTGGATCATACGCCCCACGTGTGAAAATATGCAATTGCACAAACCTTAGCCCAAGGCTTGTAGAGAAGATTTTTAAAAAAAGTCCCAAAAGTTACTGGACATTTTCTATTTATTGAGTTTTTATATGGAGGGAAGCAAAAGAGAAGCCCTAGCACTGAATTGGGCCTTCCATCAAGCATAAACTATAGGATGGATGTTATAATCTCAGCCTTAACAATTTTTATGTGAAGGAAAATGACTAAAATACCCCCATTTACTTAAGTCAGACATAAGCAGGTAGAAATAAATAAATAGAAATTTGTTCAAAAATAAACCAGAAGTCGTAAACTATAGGATGGATGTTATAATCTCATCCTTACAATTTTTATGTAAAGGAAAATGACTAAAATACCCCCATTTACTTAAGTGAGACATAAGCAAGTAGAAATAAATAAATTGAAATTCATTCAAAAGTCAACCAACAATCGTAATTTAAGGGAAGTGCCACAAAAAGACCATTTTTTGGACCCCATAAGTGTACCACAAGTGCCACAATGTGTGGTCCATTAATGGGTCTACGGATTTGGCCCATTATAGAAGATATTCAGGCCACTTTCCACGCTCTAATCCATCTCAAAACACCTCAGCAAGTAAATCAGCTCAATCCATCAACATTAGGTAGTCCACGTCCTCATCATCCTCCCCGAGTTGGGAAGGACTTGACCTCGAGTCTAATCCACTGTCCATTGCCTTGTATGGTGTAAGATCAAGAACATTGAATACATTAGAAGTGTTCACTCCAGGTGGTAGCTCAATGAGATAGACGTTATCCTTAATCCGCTTCAAGATCTTGCACAGGCTAATCTTTTTTTGCTTTAACTTGCAAGTGCCCGCCGAAACCCTCTCTCTCTCTCTCTCTCTCTCTCTCTCTCTCTCTCTCTCTCTCTCTCTCTCTCTCTCTCTCTCCAAAAACCATCTTCCGACGATGCCTATTTGCCGCAAACCTTGCATGGGACAGAAGGTTGATGTCTCCCACGATTGTGGGTTTCGCCCCCCCTCTCATGGGGTCTCAATATTATTTTCAAATTATCTTTAATGAAGATGTATGCATTTTTCTAACAATCGTATTGTTCTGCCATGGTCGACCCAATAATATGTGGCATATGTCCATCCCTCGAACTACGTCGCACTACACATTGCCATGATAGGTTTTACCAATTGTGAAAGAGACTAAACAACAATGAAAAATCTTTACCGTACTATCTTACTTAAACCAAGAAAGTTTACATGGAATTGGATGCCTCTCAGTCCTCAACTGAAGCTTTTCTACTAAATCTTCAGAGGTGACATTTTCACAATTGCCACCGTCGACGATCACCCCCACAGATTTTGCCATTCACCATGCAGCTCGCATAGAAGATATCAGTACACAACCAATCATCTTCCTTAAGCAATTTGGGTGCAAAAAGAGCCTTCCCAATCACCAACATCACGGGACCATTCCATCATTTCCACTATCAGTATCATAGTCCACATCTTGTGTTCCCTCTGTTGTCTCACCCAATGTTCTCACTGTCATTATCGTATTGTAAATCATAAACGGGTCTGAATCGTATTGTATCCGAGGTGTTTCGTATCTGTTATGATACTCCCGTAAAGGCCAAGGTGTGCCGTATCGGTATCGGTTGGTGTAACAGTGATATCCAAAACCGATACGGATACGGGGGCGTAACGACGATACGGGGGCATAACGGCCCGTAACGGCGCAATTTTTTTTTTTTGCTAAAAAAATATTGAAAAAATATGGATTAAATCCAGAATATTCTAAGCATTCCAAATATGCATTCATTTATAAATTGGAACATGTTTATGGTGGCGTAACGGTCCATTCTTTGGTGAGAAGTTGTAACGGACTGTCTGATGAATTTATGAACCAGATAACCTGAATTTGACTTAAATATTTAATTTATATACTTAATAACTTGATATCATTTCTCCTAATAGTTCTTTGTAGATGGCGTTGCCAATTTGGGGCTGACTTGGAGGACCAATCTATACACCAAATCAGCCTCAAATTCATGCAATTTATTGTCATTATCCCACTTATGAATTGGTGGACATTTATTAGATAGTGCATCATGAAAAAAAATCAAGTCCCTATTTTAAAAAATAAAAGTCCACAAATTAACAATTAAAACTATTCAAACAATTTGATTTTGGCATCGTGAGTTAGCAATTACAGTCCATAATTTAATTG
The DNA here is from genome assembly GCA_021015155.1 of Magnolia officinalis. NCBI lineage: Eukaryota > Viridiplantae > Streptophyta > Magnoliopsida > Magnoliales > Magnoliaceae > Magnolia > Magnolia officinalis. The sequence continues at coordinate 85,988,030 of JAJHSJ010000001.1, forward strand.
CTAAATTTTAAGTTAATATATGTCTCGTGTACAATTTTTTAATGCTCGAATTAGACATGACTCGAATTGTGAAGTCTAGCACACGTGTCAAAGTTTTTTGGGCCCCACCCGTGATGAATGTGTTATATCCACACCGTCCATCCATTTTGTCAAATAATTTTAGGGCATGAGCCCAAAAATGAGGCACATCCAAAGCTCAGGTGGACTGCACCATAAGAAATAACAATAATTAAATGTTCACCATTAAAAATTTATTGGGGGCTACAAAAGTTTTAGATTAAGCTGACATGTGTGTTTTCTCTTCATCCACGTCAGTGTGACCCAATTAATAGGTTAGATTGAAAATAAACATTACAGTGGACCTTAAGAAATTTTTAATGGTGAGCATTCTATAACCACTGTTTCCTATGGTGTGGTCCACCTGAGATTTGGATATTATTAATTTTTCAGATCCTTACCTAAAATGACGTGGCAAAATGGATGGACGACATGGATAAAATATATACATCATGGTGGGGCCCACTTTGATCTGATCAGATCAGATTTGATGGAAAATAAACGTTACCGTGGGCCCTGCGAATTGTTTAACGGTGAAAATATTATCTCCACTGTTATTTTTGGTGTGGTCCAGATGATCTTTGGATATAATTCATTTTTTGGGTAGTGCTTTAAAATGATCTCTGAAAATAGATGAACGGTGTAGATGTAATAAATACATCACTGTGGAGCCCATATAACTTTGATCTCTTTGAACCGTTCGTACAACTCGGAGCTCAAGGAGTGTCAGCGCTCGTCTCAGCGCGACACGTACGCAACTAGCTGGTGCGCGGTACGCGTGAAAAAAAAAAAAAAAAAGTGAGAGAGGGAAACCGAAAAGAAAAAAGAGGGAAAGAGGGAAAGAGGAAAGGAGAGAGAGGGAGAGAGAGAGAGAGAGAGAGAGAGAGAGAGAGAGAGAGAGAAGAAGAAGAAGAAGAAGAAGAAGAAGAAGGCAGCCGCAGCAGGGCCCAGCCGCAGCCGCAGCTCCCTGAGAAGAGGAAGAAGAAGAAGAAGAAGAAGAAGAAGAAAGAGAAGAAGAAGACGAACCGAAAAGAGGTACGTTTTTCTTTTGTCTTTTTTTTTTCTTTTTTTTTTTTTTCTTTTTTTTTTTTTTTCTTTTTGCCTGTAACAGCCGTTACGGGTCAGTAACGGTCGTTACGCCCGTAACGGGACCGTATCGGCCAATACGTGTACAAAAAATGGAAACGGCCGATACGACCCCGTATCGCGTATCGGCTACCACCGTTACCGTTACGTATCGGCCGATACGGCCGAAACGTAACCGTTTTGGCACACCCTGGTAAAGGCCGATATGTATAGTTAACGGCCATAACCGTTACGCAATACGGGGATGAAACGGGGCAGTTGATTTTTTTGGGACAATATCGACCGTTACGGTAGCCATAAAGGCTGTTACGGGGCATAACGACCGTTACCCCCGTAACGATCGAAAAACGACCACTTTTTTTCTATTTAAATCTATTTTCTCCCTTCTTTTTTACTTTTCTGATGTGGACATCAGCAGTGCACCCTTTAAAGTGTACCAGAGGAGGAGGCATCGCTGACAGAATACCGAAGAGGAGGAGTTAATGTGGATGGACGTTGGGTCCATTGGACCTATTTTTTGACGTGCTACGAGCGCAGGAGCGGCATGACCGCACCCTGATCATAGATCCATGGGTCGGATTTCATACTCTACCACACGGGTGTTTTAGTTTTAGGTGTTTTTGCTCTTTTCCTTATTTCCTTTCTTTACTTTTCGTGTTTTTTGTTATTTTTCTTGTTTTCATACGCTTTAGTGCACTTTCACTTTTTACGTAGCTTATGTGTTGTGTGAAACCATATTTTCATTATTATTGAATGAATAAAATTCATTTCTTTTCTTCCTCTTTATTCAAGAGATTAGGGTTTCAGGATTGGCCCTTGGGTGTTGAGGATTCCACCCCGATTTCAGGTTTCCTTCTTTCTAGATCTTCGAGGTGCAGGAAAAGGTAAAAATCATCTTCATTCTTTTCTTTTGACAACAAAAGGACCCATACTTTCTTCATCTCGAACCCTTCGTTCTTCACCCCTTTCATTCCTCTCTGGATACCCCCTTTCTAGTTTGAACGGAAAAGAGGGATGGTTAGTCAGTAAAATCAGATCCAAACTTGACCGTGGACTGACTTATGCTAGATTCGGGATATCCTCATATCCCTAGGTCCTCCCTTTTTACTGTTTACGTGATCTTATGCTAAGGGGCATGATCCTGACGGAATAACCTCATCTTTGTATTGAGATTTACCTAATCCCTTTGATTGGAAAGGGTTAGTTAATTGGTGTATTTATTTGAATATTCTTTAACCTGATTATACATACATCTAGGGTTAGGTCATCGCATGTCCCTGCATCAAATTTGGTATCAGAGATCAGTTTTAGCATAGGTCAGTTCCGCGTGACCACTCTGCGTAGGATGAATATTTTGTTTAGTCAGCCCCTTTTTCTAGGTTTTGTTGAGTCACCATATAGATCTAGGCTATATAGGGTAGTATTGCATTGGTATCATTATTTTTACCCTTTCTCGCACATATATTTAGGACCATTCACTCGTCATTCCTGGTGTATGCCCACGCGCACTGGTGGTGGGTTCGGTCTCCGGCACTGGTGGTGGGTTCGGTCTCCATTACACCATGCTCCAATCAATTTACCAAGACTAAGAGAATGGATCAACAGTTTCGAACCTTGAGAGATAATATCGCGCAGCAGTTTGCGCATCAGGATGGTAGGTTCACGTGTTTAGAGGAGAGAGTTGTGCGATTAGAGGCTGGTATTCCAACTACCTTTGTAGGTGGAGCCCACACGACCCCCGACACTGGGGTTGTCAATCAATCCCAAGTTGTGGGCCCTGATCCGCCTAAGGATTGTTTGGGCATAGATTAGGCCCATGGGCCTGGCAACAGACACAATGAGGTGTATTCATTATCACCTACATGCAATCGTGATCCTGTTCTTCCCGCCCAATGGGAGGGCCATGATGGGGTGCGTCGTCAACACCCCCAGAGATATCATGAGCATGAGGACCCTGTTTCTAGGGTCATGAAGGGCATCAAGGTTGACGCCCCCAGTTTTGATGGGAGATTGGACCCCAAAGTTTTTTCTGACTGGTTAGCAGACATAGACCACTTCTTTGAGTGGCACGGTCTGCCAGACCCACGACGAGTCGGGTTCACCAAGATGAAATTAGTGAGCCAAGCAAAACTATATTGGGGGAATGTGGAGCATCGCCGTGAGCGATTTAGAGAGGGGCTAGTTCTCTTTTAGATTAAGATGAAAGAATTGTTGCAAGAGAAATATGTCCCCCTTTCTTATAGGCAGAAACTGTTGGATCAATGACACATTTTGCGCCAAGGATCCATGACGGTAACGAAATACATCGCCAAGTTCGATGAATATATGATGAGGTGCGATGTGGATGAGGACCCTGCTGTGGTTCTCTCCTGTTTCTATATGGGCCTCAGGCCTAAGCTTCAGCGAGAGCTCACGCTTCACATGGTCACCAGTCTGGAACATGCTTACCAGGTGGTGCAGGAACTGGAGCACTATGTGCGCTAGTCCAATGTGAGGGGGATTGATTTTCAACCTACTATGCCTAGAGTAGCTCTGCAAGGAGCGAGACCGCATATCGGAATTAAACCCAGAGCTCAACCTGGTACCCAGCCAGTCAACAAAAATTGAAGTAACAATATGGCTGGACAAAGTATTAGGCCCGCAATGTCAGGGCAGTAATACCGCTATGGTGGCATGGGTCACATTGCTGTTAAGTATTCAAATAAGGGTGGGCGCATTGCCTTTGTTTCTGAACACCCCACAGAAGAAGTGGCAGATAAAATTGATGGTGACCTGGGTGATGAGGAGATCATTATCCCCTCCCTTGACCCGACTAGTGATGCCGATGATGAGATATTATGGAGACTATCCCACTTGCAGTGGTGACGTGCGCCTTGACCCAGATGAAGGAAAGCGAAGATTGACGCAGACCCACCATTTTCCACACGCCACATGCGGAGAAAAGAGCTGCAAAGTAATCATAAACAGCGAGAGCTGTGAGAATATAGTTTCCCCAGTTATTTTGAGTCGCCTGAGGTTAAAGTCAGTCCCTCACCCCAACCCATACAGAGTTTCTTGGGTGGATGAGACATCCCTCCCTGTGACCCAACGATGCCTTGTTTCGATTGAGTTTGGACCATACAAGGACAAGTTGTGGTGTGATGTGGTCACGATAGACGTTGGTCATATCATCTTGGGAAGGCAATGGCTCTATGACAAAGATGTCACAATATTCAGGCGTACGAATAATTGTGTATTTAAGCACAAAGGAAAGAAGCTTGTCTTGAGCCTGCTCCCTCCCGAATCGTCAACAGGAGCGAAAGATGTTACGTCCCCAGGCGGTCCTAAGAGTCAAAGGGCGCCTCAGTCGAAGTCTCTCCACATCATAGATGCTAAGGAGTTTAAGAGAGACTAAAGCGGGGACTATGGTATACGACCTACTAGCTAGGGAGAGTACACCTGAGGTTCCTATAGGGATACCCCAAGAGGCTCATCTGGTCCTAGAGGAGTTTCGGGATGTCTTCCCTGAGGACCTTCCAGACGAGCTTCCACCGATGCGAGACATTCAGGATGCGATAGATCTCGTCTCAGGGGCGACCCTACCAAACCTCCCTTATTACAGAATGAATCCCACCAAGCATGCCGAGTTGAAGAGGCAGGTGAATGAATTGCTTAAAAAGGAATTCATTCGTGAGAGTCTGAGCCCGTGCCGTGCCCGCGCTTCTTACGCCCAAGAAAGATGGCACATGGCGCATGTGTGTTAATAATAGAGTCATAAACAAGATCACTGTCAAGTATCGGTTTCCCATCCCGAGGCTTGATGACATGTTTGACATGATGGCCGCCTTTACTATCTTTTCGAAAATTGACCTCAAGAGTGGTTATCACCAAATTCAAGTTTGCCTGGGAGATGAATGGAAAATTGTCTTCAAGACGAATGATAGGCTTTACGAGTGGCTGGTTATGCCCTTCGGGATAACCAATGCCCCAAGTACGTTTATGAGGGTGATGATCCAGATGTTGCGACCCTTTATGGGCAAGTTTTTAGTTGTGTACTTTAATGATATCCTCATCTAAAGTACATTCCCTAGCCAGCACATTGAGCACTTGAGGCAGGTCTGCAACGCCTTACGTGCAAAAAACTCTATGCGAACCTCAAGAAGTGCTCCTTCTTGACCTCTCGTGTTATCTTCTTGGGGTTCGTTGTATCGTTAGAGTGTATGTCTGCAGACCCTGAGAAAGTCAAGGCCATTGTCAATTGGCTTGAGCCGCGTACCATACACGACGTACGAAGCTTTCACGGCCTAGCTACGTTCTATTGGCGGTTCATCCGTGGATTTGGCTCGACTATGGCTCCCATCACAAATTGCATACGAAAAGGGGAGTTTCAATGGACTAAAGCCACGGCACGGGCTTTCTCGGAAATTAAAAAGAAGATGACGGAAGTGCTAGTCATGCGTTTACTTGACTTTACCAAAGCCTTTGAGGTAGCGTGTGACGTGTCAGGAATTGCCATAGGCGGAGTGTTAAGCCAAGAGGGACATCCCATGGCCTTTTTCAGTGAGAAGCTGGAATAAGGTTGTTAACGTGCTTAGCCGTCGTATCATGACGCTATGGTCCATGAGTATTGAAGTTACAGGCTTTGATCAACTCAATGGTGAGTACTCAAACTGTCCTGATTTTGGGATCATTTATGCGTCATTGTCTAGTGACTCGCCTTCAAGGAGTGTGGAATTCGTCCTTACAGATGGATATCTTTTTAGAGGGGACAAGCTTTGTATCCCACGAACATCCCTCCGCGGTTTTCTAGTTTGGGAGTTGCATGCTGGAGGGATGGTAGGTCACTCTGGTCAAGATAAAACAGTTGTCCTTGTGTCTGATCGTTTCTATTGGCCTAATCTCCAGCGAGATGTGGCTAAGATTGTAGGGCAGTATCGGACATGTCAACTGGCGAAGCAGAGGAAGCAAAATACAAGTTTATATACTCCTTTGTCAGTTCCACATGCCACGTGGCAAGATGTCAGTATGGACTTCGTACTTAGGCTTCCCAAGACTATTCGTAAGCACGACTCCATACTCGTGGTTGTTGATCAATTTTTTAAGATGACTTATTTCCTACCCTGTTATAAGACCTCAGATGCCTCCCATGCTGCCAAGTTATTCTTTCAGGAGGTTGTGTGACTCCATGGAGTACCTAGATTCATCATGTCTGACAGAGATACTAGGTTCACTAGTTATTTTTGGAAGACTCTCTGGCATCTTTTGGCTACGAGGCTCCAGTTTTCTTCAGTATATCATCCCTAGTCAGATGGTCAAACAGAGGTAGTGAACCGTAGCCTAGGGAATTTGTTAAGATGTCTGGTTGGAGACCACCACAGGACCTGGGACACTATTCTTCCCACAGCAGAGTTCGTGTATAATTCTTCAGTGAACAGGTCCCCAGGAATGAGCCCGTTTGAAATTATTTCAGGTCTTAGACCCCGAGCCCCCTAGATTTGAGTTAGGAGAGTCCTTCGTCCAGCATATACATGTATTACATAATGAGATCAGGAGGAAGATTAATTCAAGTAATGAACATTATAAACTTTCTGCTGACACTCACAGGAGATTTAGGGAATTTCAACCTGGAGATGATATTATGGTTTGTATTAGGTCTAATTGGTTTCCACCTGGATCCATGAAGAAGCTTCATGCCTGTAGCATAGGTCCACATAAAATTGTGAAAAGGTTGGGGTCTAATGCTTATGTTGTTGATATCCCTGCTACCATGGGCATCAGTTCCACATTTAATGTGGAAGATCTAGTTTCCTTTCACGAGCCATTACCTCTATCTACTGGTCCCCCTGTTTCTTCCCAGACCCACCCTATATATGGACTTTGGCCACAGCCTGATCTTCATGTCCCCATCTTACCTTCTCTTCCACCTGCACCGAGAATAGACGAGATAGAGGAAATTTTGGACTCCGAGGCGGTTTCCACTCGCTCCGGGGGTTTCCAGAAATTCCAAGTCAAATGGAGGAACATGCCCATTAAAGATAACTCTTGGATCACAGAGGCAGAGCTGTAGCGCATCGACCCCGATTTGTTCGAGAGATACAGGAGTTCACTTTCGCCAGTGGCGAATTCTTCCTACCCGGGGAGAATTGATGCGGACATCAGTAGTGCACCCTTTAGAGTGTACCAGAGGAGGTGTCGCCGACAGAGTACCGAAGCGGAGCTGATGTGGATGGACGTTGGGTCCATCGGACCCATTTTCTGACGTGCTACGAGTGCAGGAGCGGTATGACTGCACCCTGATCATAGATCCATGGGTCGGATTTCACACCCTACCACACCAGTGTTTTAATTTTAGGCATTTATGCTATTTTCCTTATTTCAGGGGCTTTCTTGCACTTTCTTTACTTTTCATCTTTTTTGTTATTTTTCTTGTTTTCAGGCGCTTTAGTGCACTATTACTTTTTTTGTAGCTTATATATACGTTGTGAGAAACCCTATTTTCATTATTATTGAATGAATAAAATTCGTCTCTTTTCTTCCTCTTTATTCAAGATATTAGGGTTTTAAGATTGGCCCTTGGGTGTTGTTGAGGATTCCATCCTGATTTCAAGTTTCCTTCCTTCTAGATATTCGAGGTGTAGGAAAAGGTAAAATCATCTTCCTTGTTTTCTTTTGACGACAAAAAGACCCGTACTTTCTTCATCTCGAACCCTTTGTTCTTCACCCTTTTCATTCCTCTTTGGATACCCTATTTCTAGTTTGAACGGAAAAGAGGGATGGTTAGTCAGTAGAATCAGATCCGAACTTGACCGTGGACTGACTTATGCTAGATCTGGAATATCCTCATATCCCTAGGTCCTCCCTTTTTACTGTTTACGTGATCTTATGCTAAGGGGAATGATCCTGACGGAATAACCTGATCTTTATGTTGAGATTTACCTAATCCCTTTTATTGGAAAAGGTTAGTTAATTGGCGCATTTATTTGAATATTCTTTAACCTGATTATACATGCATTTAGGGTTAGGTCATCGCATGTCCCTGCATCATTTTCTCATTTCAAAAATTCTACTGGATCATTTTATAATAGATTTCAACCACTCTTACTATAGTTTTTAATATTAAAATCGTAGATTGAAGTGATTTGAGCGAATAGAAGCTCTGATGGCATTTTTTTCAAAAAATTGAAAAAGTGGTATTTATGCAATTTTTCTTTGTTCTAGTTTTAATGTTTGATTGTGATGTGTAAACATTAAATACATATAATCATGTTCACAAATTCACTAGACAGCCCGATACAACACTCTCATCAAAGAGTGGACCGTTACACTACCATAAACATGTTCAAAACAAAAAACAAAAAAAAAAAAAACAAACAAAAAAAACAAAAAAAAATAAATACATATTTGGAATATTTACATTATTCTTGAATTTCATAATATTTTTTTAGAATTTTTTGGGCAAAAGAAAATTTTCAACCATTACAGTGGTCGTAACAGTCGTTACGCCCCTGTATCAGCTGTTACAACCAATACCTGTATCGGTAATGGTGGTGACCGTTACGGCCACCGTTACCGATGTGGAATACCTTGCTTGTATCATGAATCATATTGTAAATTGTAAGATTTTTTCAAATTTTCATAAAAATATCATTAAAAAACATAAAAGTTGTAAATAAATACAAATAATTAAAAAACACATCAATCATCCATTTTGTCACGAATATGCATAAATAAAAAAATAAAAAATAAAAAACAATATAACCATGATGCTATTAATCTAAAAGTGTGATTGACTGTATACTAAATGTATAATTCTGAATGTGTTGTATCATGTCATAATTAAGTTAAAAAATAACCCTTTTCCATCCCATGTACATGTAAGCTTTTATATGATTCAAAAAATAACATTTTCCCCATCTCCATTTACTATTCACCATTCACCATCCCATGTATAATATATTCATTATTCACTTGTTTTTATAAATAAAAAAGGAAACAAAAAGCCTTAACAAATCTATTCTTCATCAATCGCAGCAGCACCATCGTCATCATCAATGAGGTCAACATTATTAACATCATCTTCATCTTCAGAATTTAATGTTGAAATAAATTCCTCTTTCTCCTCTTCTACCACTTTTGTTTTCCCCTTCGCTTTACTTTGAATTACAAGTTTTATAGGACCTACATAATAGTTTATGCATAATGCATTATTAGACCAATGTTGTTAAATCGCATATGCAATCATGTGCGATCGCATATGCGGCTGCATTTTTTTTTTATTTATTTTTTTTTTTCAAAAAAAATTTTTTTTAAAAAATCAAAAAATATGAGAAAAAATGTTTTTTATTTTTTTATTTTTAAATTAGGGGGAACTTTCCTAAGTTAATAGATAACTAATTTTACATATTTAAAATACATTTAAGAGAAATAAAACCAGTTAAACAATAATTAAACATCAATTCATCAACATTCAACAATATAGTTAATAAGTAATAAGTAACAACACAATCAACAAGCTTTTTATTTATTATTTTAGAAAATAGAAATATAATTTCCAAGTTATACACTAACAAAATAATAATAAATGATATATATATATATATATATATATATATATATATATATATATATATATATATAGATCTATTTGCCATTGTGGCATTTGATGTCATCTTCTTTTTCTTCATCATTTATACGTACTAATACTTCATAAACATCCAATGTTTGATTTTCAACTTCATCATCATCTCCTCCTTCTATCTTATGAATCTCTTTTACCAGCCGACTGGTATTGGTCAGCCCCCCCCCCCCCCCCCCCCCCCCCCTCCCCTCGAGCGGAAGTACCTTCTCCAAGTATCGATCTGTATGTGGTATCTTTAACTTTGGCCTATGTCAACTCCTCGCCAACAAAGACTGGGTCCTCTTTCTCTACGAACCACTTATTATCTGCATCCAACTCATCTAAGCAAATAAGGTCGCAGAAACCAGGCTTTTCTCACCTAGCTTGGAATCGTTCTCACAACTTCTGATTGTATTGGACAAAGATCCAGTCGTTGAGCTTCTTTTTTCAAGATGATTCCTTTTCTTGGTGCGAATCTAAATGAAAGAAAGTGCATTAGGCATTAGCTTACTTAGACTTGGACTTATTTGCAAATTATCCCAAACTATAACATTTTCATTTCTCTAAACTGATTGCCTCGAACATAACTCTAGTTGCACTTGCAACCGCTAGCAAAACACGTACGTCCAAAAATCCTTGTGACCAACTTCTTTAGAACCGGATCCTTCCTACTTGGGTCCAATCCATAAACAACCCACCAGTCAGGTGAGAAAAACAATTTAAGATGGTTAGACGTTATAGATCAGATTGTAAAAAAAACTATTTGTAAAAGACTAGGAGTTTAAGAGACTAAGACATCCATACTTACTGGGCAATTTCATTGTCCTATGCCTGATGACTATACCCTTGAGAATATGCCCCCACTCTTGATGTAGGGCACTATCGCATTTCTTTCTTGATTGTTTATCAATATACCCCATAATTTTCCTTTAGATTTCTGGAGTAATTTTGTCACATGCTCTCGCATTTGACCCCGGTGTATGTATAAGGTATTGCTTGTGTCATGCAATGCCCACATAAACTCACATACCCACATAAGTCACATACTATGTGAGTCTTTTCTATAGCACTACGATAGTGCCCGTACTTCCTACTCGGGTCATTCAACTTGGGTTTCAAAGAAGAAGACATGGTATATTGATTCTTCTTGTTATAACTTGTAAAAACTAAAAACTAAAGAGTAAAGACTAAAGATTAGAGAATAATTGAGAGGGAGAGAGAGACAGAGAGAGTTGCACTTACACACTTCCACTAGTACTCGTAGACTTGTTGTAGTCTTGGACTCTCGTAGAAGAGACGAAAGGGAGAGAAGAAAAATAGAACGAGAGGGGGATTAAAAAAGACTGAGAGAGAGAGAGAGAGAGAGAGAGAGAGAGAGACTTACACACTTATAGGAGAAATAAAAAGAAGGAAAAAAGAGAGGGAGTTACACTTAGGGGAGAGAAAGGGGGGAGAGAGAGAGAGAGAGAGAGAGAGAGAGACACAAATCAATTAAACAAATTACACAAGTACACAAACACAATACAAGTTTTAGTCTTGTAGTAGAGACTTGAGAGTCTTGAGACTTTCTTCACTCTAGTCTTGAGTCTTGTATGTAGTTGTAAGTTGTAGGTATACACTTGTACTTATAGCCTACACTTGAAATCAAATGAAAGAGAAAGCAGGGGGCGGGGGGGGGGGGGAGAGAGAGAGAGAGAGAGATTTGAGAGAAAGTGAATGAATGAGAATGCGAAGAGAAATAGATTGTAGAATGTAAATTTGAAATTAGAAAAATGAATGAAGATGAAATAGAAATGCAGAATATTAGAATGTATGTAACTATGTACGAGAGAAATATAGATTGTAGAATGAGACTGCTTGAATGTTGAATCTTCCTTGAAAGTGCTTGAAGATTGAATCTTGATCCTCCACAAGAGGGAAACTTCTCTTCTTGAATGAACTTCTTGCTTTAAACTTGTAGAGAAGTAGGAACTAAGAACTTGGATGTTGTGTTGGAACTTAGAAGTAGGAACCTATGTAAGAGGGAGGGAGGGAGGGAGGGAGGGAGAGAGAGAGAGAGAGAGAGAGAGAGAGAGAGAGAGAGAGAGAGATTAATTGCACTTGGAAATAAGAATGTACGAGAAGAAGAGAATAGGAGAGTTTTGGGGTGAGAATGATAAAAATGGAGGAGATTCGGATGCCTTTTTATAGGCAAAAAGTCATTTTTTTGGCAATAATAATAATAATGTGTCACCGGTCGAACCTTTTACCTTTGGCCATTATGGGATCGCGTATGTTGTATACGATCGCATACATTGCATATTATCGTTTTTTTGGCATATGCGAAATGCATATGAGTATACGCATATGCGGTGCGAAATGTTGATGGCACATGCGAAATACATATGAGTATGTGCGAAATGCATATGAGTACGCGCATATGCGGTCGCATTTAACAACATTGTATAAGACTATTAATTAATAATTATAAAACTACAACACTAAAAAATAAGAATACAACATGCAATCATGCCACGTCGTCCATCCGGCCATGAGGTGAATCTGCCTACAACTTGCACATCCTTCAATCCATCGGCAAAGCATTCACCTATGTCCATCTAGGTATTATCTGTAAGAAGTGCAGGATCATCCTCTTCCTCTATGATCCATTCATTGTCGGATTCCATATCTAATAAGCATATAGGATCCATTCATCGTCGGATTACATATCTAATAAGCATATAGGATCAAGCCCTTGGTCATTCTCTCTCTTCGCATGTCGGACTTTGAGATGGAGATTTTATTTTACGAAGACGAGCACATTCAATCTCTTTTGCTCGAGTCTATTCCTCTTCTTTGAATGTATCTACAATGAACGTAATATTACATAAGGCTATTGGTCACTACATGGTAAATACTAAGTAATGAATTCAATAATGTCTCACCTGCTCAAAAGTGCTCCAGTTGCACTCATAACCAGTAGCCTTACATGTCATACTCGAAATATAGATTACTAACTTTTGCAATTCTAGACACTCATCTCCATAACTCTCCCACCATAAAACTATAAACCAATCATGTATAATTATAGAAATAAACTAAATAGTCAAAAAAGTAAAAACATACATGATCACAATTACAAAATTACCTAGTTGCTTTGTTGTTCTGGTTAATTTTGCAATCTCTCTTCCAACTAAACTATAGGCCCTCCATTTGTTCATTAATGAAGACTCTTTGCCTTGAATCTAGGATCCTTCTTTCAATACAGTCATATAGGCACGTTTTGATCCTTAAATCCTGATGGAAACTATCATCATACTGAAATCTAGGATTTAAAAAATAAACTGCCACATGTAAGGACATATACAATTGAAGATTCCACCCTTGGTCAATGATTTCCCGTATGGCCAAATACCACTTCTTCACCTCCCAAGTTCTTTGCGATCACCTCTTTTGCCTAATCCATCGCTTCATAAATATATCCCATGACCGGCCTCCCATTTGAATCAACTAGTCTTAGCACCTTAACCAATGGGAGAGTGATCTTCAAGCAAAACATGATGGATGGCCAAAAATCTACATCGGTCAAAACTATATCTTGAACATGCTTCTCATTTGCGGTTTTGGAGAAAGTGCTACCTTCCCATTCTTTTAAGGTAAACATCAACCTCATGCCAATTCTATTTTTGTGGATGTTTTTCAAAGTCAAGTAACACGTAGCAAATCGTGTTACAGCCGGTCTTGTCAACTGCCCATTTGTGTGCTTCCTCATTAAATCTAAGACCCAATGGTGTTTGTAAATGTAGACCGTTATAGCCCGTTCTTTTGCCACGATCTCCTAATGAACTTGCAACTTTCCAATATCTGCAAGCGTTATGTCTATACAATATGCCGCACATGAAGACCAAAAGCAGATGTGCTATCCGTAACGACCTACACTACATTCTCTTCACCCACCTCATTAATAATTGACTCAAGTAAAGCCAACAAATTGTCCACATTCTTTGAAATATCAGACGAATCAACTGATCTCAAAAAGATAATACCGCTCGAACCATTAACTTGTAATAGAACAATTCACTCCATCGGTCCACCCATCTGATACTATTGTGCATCTAGTCTTCGCCCATTCCTTCTTATAAACCTCAATGTATTTCTCTATCAACTCCACCACCGTCATAAAAAAATTTATTCCTTCATGATATGACGGAAGCTTCAACCCCAACTCAAATGTAACAACCACTTCCATCATATGTGCGAAGAGAGGGCTCTTTACAAGGTTAAACAGCAAAACATTCGCATAGAGGAAACGAGAAATGGAAAGGCACGCACTATTTCCCTTCTTTTAGATTTTGTTTAGAGTGGCTTGTTGCTTTTCTTTCGGCCCACTCTTTCTTCCCACAAATTCATCCATAGTTCCTTTTCTTTTCCTCCACATCATCAATAATAGAAACTCTTCTAACATCGTATGCCATTTCTTCCTATTGCTTCTTCTAATTCACATTACTATCCAACAACTTCTTGAATTTTTCCACGACATCATTACCCACTCAAGGACATGCTACTACATTTTTCTTCGTTCGAGCTAGGTGATGTTTCATTCGAAACACACCTCCTCAATATGCTTTTCCACAAAAATTACATCTTAAATGGATATTATTGTTCTCATCCAGCTTCGAACAATATTATCACATAAGGTCATTATCCTTGGTCTTCGATTTATTTCTCATCTCTAAGGCTTCAACAATAATCAACGCCCAATCCTACATATTAAGAAAAAAGAACTATTTAGGCTAACACAAACATAAAAGATTATAAATAATTAAAATATGACAAAACTCTTAAAATAAATGAAGAACAAATGGAAAAGTCCTTAAAAATGGAAGAAAGGAAAAACGAAAAGATTAAATAACTATTTTATATTTTTCATACCTATTTTGATGTAAAAATCAAGAGAAACAAGCGGCATTAAAATCCGTTAATCGACAAAAAAGACATGACGAAAAGAGAAATTTTTTGGTGGGCCATAAATTCCAAATCTCACTAATCTCTCTCAAAAGAAGTAAAAAAAAATAAAAAATAAAAATAAAAAAGTGATACTCTAATGTGGGTGGACCTTAAATGAGTTTAAAAACAAAAGCCCTAAAAAATTTCACAAAAATCAGCAAAAACAATGCTAGAACACGATTTTTTTTTTCTGAAAAATGCATATTTAAACCTAAACATGAAAGAAATGAAATGGAAAAGATTAATGGGCTACTTTATATATTTTTTTTTACCTATTTTAATGTAGATATCGAATGCAACAAGTGGCATTCAATTCCGTTGATTGACGAAAAAGATATGTCAACTTCTTTCTCTAGGTTTTCTATAACCCACAATCTTCAAAAATCTCCAAACCCTCTCAAAAGAAGCAAAACAAGTGATATTCTAATATATGTGGGCCCTAAATAGCTTTTAAAGACAGAAGTTCCAAGAAATTTCACAAAAAAATGCAAAAATACTTTCTTTTTTTTACCGCTAATACCATTTTTCTAAAGAATCTTTTTTTATATTGTCGAATTGTACGATTCAAGTACAAATTGTACAATTCATACCCATTTGCAATTTGCATGTACGATTAGAATTGTACGCATACGATATGATCCAAATTGTATGATTTGGATCGTAAATCGTACGATTTTGATTACATTGGTCTCACCCTCATCGTCAATTGACTGTTCCTCCACAACTGCTTTCAAGCTACCGACCGAATTGACTTGTCACTGCCTACATTAAGAGTAAATATACCCAACTCCGTTGCATTTGTAGCACCGGATATTTTCCTGACTTGTTAGTCATGTTATCCCGTCATTCAAAACTCGTGACCCAATTACTAGAGCGACATTTTTTGCCCGACTCAAATCCCCTGCAGGCTTACCACTACTACCCCAAATACTAGTAGATCAATAAGAAGCTTCCATTGAACCATACCTGGCTTTGCTCCTCTTTTCAACCAAGGCAGCTTGTTGCATGCTTCTGCAACAATAAACATGGCTAAATCCCCAACTGAGTTGCAATAGTGGGCCGCAAACTATCCATGAAACAAGTAAACAGCTGCTCTTCGGTCCCGAATAAATCATTCTGGGCCACTAGGTGATGGAACTCTTCCACTTACTCTTTTATAGTCTTGTCCCCTTGTCGGATATGTTGCAATTGTTGGAAAAGAGACTGTACATGGGTAGAAAGGCCCTCTTCATGAGAGACTTCATCTTCTCCCATGTTTTCACCTTGAACTTTTGCGCCTTTCTCGGGTGGTATTAACCTGTTCCCACCATGCTAAAGCTCCACGTTTCAACTTCATTGCAATTATTTTCACATTTTTTACTTCATCCACATCTTTGTAGATCCTCTCCATAGCATCAATCCAATCCAGAAAATTGTCCCCGCACATACTACCATGATATTCAAAGACTTCCACCTTCACTTCCAACGCCCTATTTTGGTTATAATAATCCCTCCTTCCTGCTCGTCGCTGCTCAACAACGGACCTTCATGACGGAACGGGTTAATGCCACACCCACTCAACTCATTGTCATCATCTTCCCAGTGGTTCATTTCTTGCTAGTAGCATAGCGAGTTGTTAGGAGATGATTTACATTTATCTCTCTAACATAGAAAATATGGATCTCTGTCTTCCTCGTCCATTCTTCGTGCACCACGGCCTCTACCTCTACGTGGCATCCTTGTAGATCAGAAGCTCATGCAATAATGAAATAATGGTGGAAGTGGAGGCTCTGATACCAAATCTAGTGTAGCTAACGAATGAGAATCGTCAACCGTACACAATTGTATCGAAACTTAGGACCAAATCATGCCCAAACACACCTAATCCAAGAATAGAGATTCTTCCACTTGAAAAGAAAAGGAAAAATGCAATAACCAGCAAATAATCGAACGCTCACAAATTTTGATGGCCTAGATCATACACCCCACGTGTGAAAATATGCAATTGCAAAAAACCTGGCCCAAAGCTTATAGAAAAGATTTTTAAAATGTCCTAAAAGCTACTAGACATATGAATGGAAACAAAAGAAAAGTCGCAGCACTAATCTGGGCCTTCCATCAAGCATAAACTAAGGGCTAGATGTTATAATCTCAGCTCTACAATTTTTATTTAAAGGAAAATTACTAAAATACCCATATTTACTTAAGTGAGACATAAGTAAAAATAAATAAATAAAAATTCGTCCAAAAATAAACCAAAATTCGTAACTTAAGGGAAGTGCCACCAAAAGACCTTTTGTGGACCCAAAAGTGTACCATGCGTGCCACAATCAGTGGTCTGTTGATGAGTCTAGGGATTTGACCAATTATAGAAGATATTTGGGGCACTTTCCACACTTTAATCCATCCTAAAACTCCTCAACAAGTAAATCAGCCCGATCCATCAACATTAAGTAGTCCACATCTTGATCAACTCACCCTTGGTGCAATCCAGAGGTAATTATTGTATGGGTGCAACTTGTACTGGTACAGAAAGTGATACTAGCCGGCCGAAAACAAATCATATCGAATGATATTCAATACCATGTGAAAAACTCAAACAATCGGTCTGCAGCCTATCCTTGCAGTCCCCAGTCCTATGGCCTACTCCTATGGAATCCACATAGCCACATGCATGAGGAGGGATTGGAGCAAACAGACTCATGTCACTCCACATCTTGGTATAAATAACCTAGTTGACATGAAACTTGTCCCATTAATACCCCATCGAGTTCACTTTACAACTTGGGCAATTGGGTAAGAATTGGCAGGTTATTATAATTCACCAATGAGTAATTATAGTTTCCTTCTCATCAACAAATGTATCACTTGACAGAAATGTAGGCAAGTCGACAAAGGATACAAGGATTAACAAGTACTGAAGGGACCCAGCCTGATTTTAAATGGGTATGGGTCCATTTTCTTTAACTTGTCCAAAATCGTATCAAGGGCTCATTTTTAGACCCGGACTGTTAACACATGAGAATGTGGGTCGTACAGCTATATGGACCACCTAATACAAGCATGGCCAAATTGAACACAAATCTAGCAAGACTTTGTCGATTTGATATTTTTTTAGAAGTAACGTAATTTTGTTAAAGATCCGCCTAGCCAAAGACTAAGGCAAGGAAAGGAAACAAACAAAAGAGCAAAATTACAAAGCAAAGAGGAAAATCAAATCACAAACTTTCCTGGCTTTCGAGATGGAAGCCTAGCCCACCACAATCAGCTTCATCCTTCTAGCCAAATTGCCACCAAACAAATTCTATTTTGGAAGTAACGATTATTATGCCCCCCCTCCCCAAGAGGAAATCCATGTCAACTTTGGCACCACCCAACAGACATTGAAAAGAGCAAACAAGGTCTCCCACACCTTGAGGACCACTAGGCAATGGATGAAAAGGTGGTCAACTAATGCACATCACACACATTCGGCAGGATCATGGCTCTTCTTGGAGACTATCAATTGTGAGGACCCTATTCCTTCCCACGAACCACACAAAAGCCACTAACCCTAGGATGGGTTCCATAGTGCCAAGAGTGGAAAGCATCACTTTCTGCTCCCTAACGTAGGACAACGAAAGAAAACTATAGAAAGAGCGGACCAAGAAACGACCCAATTTGAGACCCTACCAAACCATTTGGTCCCTCTTCCTGAATGATGGGTAGACACCCTGGAGTCAATCCAATAGACTTATGAACTCCCCCACCTCCTTATCCCGAAGATTCCTCCGACATGGAGGAGCCTAAATCACTACTCCATGCATCTCAAAGCAATAAGCCACTGAGATATTCAATTCCAACGAGAGATTAGCCAACCTAGGAAAGTCCCTTTTGAGCACAAAACCCCCATATCAAGGATCCTCCCAAAAGCAACGACAACCACCATCGCCCATTGAGAAGGAGATCCCTACCTTAAAATTGGGCATCACACTTGAAAATACTCTCCACATATGAGAGGCCTTATAAAGAGTAGAGGACTTAACCCACCTCCCACCAAACTCAATTCCATATTACAAGTTATAACCACCCTCAACAAATTCCCTCTTTCCCTATTCATCTCTCTCTCCTCGGGAAATGGCTTGCACACCTCATCCCAATTTAGCAAATGATATTTCTCTCTTTTTCTTGGACCCACCCCATAGAAAATCTAATCTTAGCCTATCCAACTTATCTAACACCAATTGGTGACATTTAAATATAGACATGAAGTAGACAAGATTAGAGAAAGCAACCTTGATCAACGTCAAACGCCCTCCCAAGGAAAGATACCAACTCATCCAAATCACAAGCTCCCTTTTGACTCTCTCAATCACTCTATCTTAAAGATGCTCAACAGGTTTCCCAATGCATAGGAAAAGGCCAAGGTATGAACCCAAAGACACTAGTCATCCTTGAGGTCACCTCAGATGACATAGATACCCAACAGCTCGCTTTTAGATAAGTAACATTCAAATCCAACACTAACTCAAAGCATTTCAAATCTTTCGCAAGTTATCCACCATAAACTTGTTTGCCTCATAGAATAGAAATGTGTCATCACAAATTGGAGATGGAAAATTGGGATGCCTTCCTTAGACACCTTAAATCCTAGGAATAAATTGAGCTCTTGCCCTTTAGATAGCATGTACAACCACAGTGAATAGGAATAGGGATAGTGGGTCATCCTACCTAAGACCACAGGACGCCTTAAAAAAGTCTTTAGGAGATTCGAACACGGCCAATCAAATGCATTCTTGGATCTAATCCCTCCATTTATGGCCACACCCCAAATGCCTAAGCATGTAGTACAAGATAATGGAAGTAGGGGTGTACATCGGGCCGAACCGAGTCGAACTGGGCTCAACCCGGCCCGGCCCGGCCCGGTCACCGGGCCAACATGTCCAGCCCAAACCCGGCCCAGTCAGCAATCGAGCGAGTTCGGGCCAGTTTCGGACCCACGATTTGGACGACCTTAATTTTTTGACTCTGCTCCATCTACTCCATGGGAAGAGCTTTGGCAAGTAACTTGAACGGCCTTGATTTTTGGGAAGGGCTTTTGTCATAGATTTTTGGGACTTTGCTCCATCTACAAAGGGACCCACGATTTGGACGGCCTGGATTGCTGTAAATGGTTAGGGTAACTGGGTAAATGGTTATGGGCCGAGTTGGGCCAGGTCGAGTCAGGCTGAACTGGAACCTATCCGAACTCAGCCTGAACTTAGTTTCGGGCCGAAGAAAATGGCCCGTCCCGACCCGAACTCAGTTCGAGTCAGGCCGAGTCGAGCTTTTTCAGGCCGAGTCGAGCGAGTTAATCAGGCTAGCCCGGTTCGTGTACAGCCCTAAATGGAAGGAACATAGTCATAGGCCTTCTCAATATCCAGTTTGCAAACTACGCCATAAGGAAGGTTTGTATGGCGTAGTTTGCAAAATAGGCCGTAACGACCCCGTAACGGTCCTGTAACAGGTTCTTCATGAAATAAACAAGGGCCATAATGGCCGACACTGGGGTCGTTACGGCCCGTATCATAACGGTAATGGTGGTGGCCGTTACGGCCACTGTTACCGTTTTGGATGCTTTAGAAACCGGTCTTCCAAGGGATTCGGCTTCGCTTTCCGACAAGTGACAGAAAGCAAGATTTTCCAAATGAAGCCACTACCATCTTGTACCAAGAAGAAGATTCCTGTAAAATTGTAGTATGGCTTCACAAATTTGGTTTCTTTTTCAAATCAAACCCCATCTACCTGAATGGACCCAATTCTATCGAGCCTAGCCCTGGCACTAGCAATATTGTAGAAAAATCATTTGCTGTTATCCCTTCTCTTAGCCACACCACATGGGATCTCTATCTCCACTTTTATCTCTTCCTCTTTGACCCGACCCTTGTAGTCAGTAGAAAACTTGGCACACTTCTCTCTTTATTCCTGCAATAGACTGCTTCTTCTTCTTTCTCATCAAGAGTGTGGATTTCCTTAAGAATAGTGTCAATCTGTGCATCCCTTTTCCCCAAGACCTCCTTCCAAGAGTTGATCTTACCTTTCAATAATCTCAACTTTTGACTCAACCTATACCCCAAAGCCTTCCAACCCAAAAGATTACCACCAAACTTTAATCAAATCTGAAAATCCTTTCACTTCGAACCAAAAGGCCAAAAGTGGAAAGGTTTAGGGCCCCAATCTTCCTCATCTACCTCGAGCAAATTTGATTGATGATTGAATATTAGCCTCGGAAGACTACGTTGTTGGATTAAAGGGTACCTCTCCATCAAGTTTCTTGCACCCAAATCTTTGTATTCCAAGCCACTACAATACCCTTGACTGCACCCCCAAATGGTTTTTGCTCCACTGGCTTTAGCACCCAGCTCATAATTGATACAACACTCAAAGTTCTAAAGTTCCCTCCACCACTTTGGAGTCCTTGCTTTCAGCTAGTGAACCACCTGAAGCCTCTAATTAGCCCTTAACGAATCTAAATAGTTCGAGAACATCGTCATTGCTTTACCCAAAAGTAACCCCCACCAAAACACCCACTCTCCCCAAAGCAATACCATTCCTTGTCTTTTTTCGAAAGGGCATCCAAGCCCTCCTTACCTATTGTGATAATCAACACAAGAGCAAAAAGAAAAAGCATATCACTAGATTATTCAACTAGAACTCTCAAAGGCTGCCAACATCCAGAGCTTCCACCTGACTAATGCCTTCTAACCGGTTCCCCCACCATTCACAAGCCCCACCTTCCTTCCTCTTCAACCTCCAAAGAAAAAGAATCACCATTAGAGCCCTCTCATCCTTCTTGGAGTCAGATGAGTATCAGCTAAGAGAGCATCCATCATGAGAAACGTTGTCCACAGAGGCTCACGAGCTTCACCCTGTACTAGAGAATCCGAGCAATTGCCCCCAAACCACTACCTTACCTTTAGCTTGCTCCAGCCGTCCCCATACTCAGCACCAACTTTCACAGGCAGATCCGCAAACCGAGATCGAATGGAAACTCACGTTTTGTTTTAAATTGAGCCTCACACGTGGCACTGGCACAAGTAGATCCATACGTGTCGACCTCAACACAAGGGTGAGAGACTCGCTACGATCTCCTCCCTAGACACGTGGAGGCAAGACCCAGAGAACATCACTCTCACCCCCCAACCGAGCCAACATAACTGGCCACGCGTCTTCTAAACAAGGCTTCGGATCACCATTTGTCCCCCGGTATTGATACATGGCTCCAACTCAGGCTCCAGACTTTGACAAACTGACACAAACTCTTCCCAAAGTACTGGTAGGGGTGGCAATGGACAATGCTAGGGCTAGGCCATATTGGCCCTGGACTGTCCCTAATCCCTTATGCACTAGCCCTAGCCTATCCCTAATCTCTTACGCACTGGCCCTAGCCTGACTTTGGCTTTAATCAAGCCTAAAAGGTCCCGACCCTAAGCCCTAGTGATCAAAGGTTTTAATACAAGGGCATTTTCACACCGGGCTCGAGTGGGGTTGCTTGAGATGCAGGGGCACACTCGGAATGGGCGGCACATGAGAGGCGGGTGGCTTGTGTGAGGCGGGCCCCATGTGATGTGGGGCCCACGAGGGGGGTTCGGCCAAGGTCCTAACCCATGCGATGTGGGGCTTGGGCTATGAGATAAAGGGATTAATTCGTCATGCTTTAACAATTCAAGCTTTTAAAGCAAGTGGTTAATTGTCATGCATCAAATTGGTATCAAAGCAGGAGGTCTCGTGTTCGAGACTCCTCACCGGGAGTGATTTATGCAGGGGCATTTTCACATCGGGCTCAAGTGGGGTTGCCTGTGGGACGCAGGGGCACATTCAGGGTGGGCGGCCCGTGAGAGGCGGGTGGCTCGTGTGAAGCGGTACCCATGTGATGTGGGGCCCATGAAGAGGGTTCGGCCGAGGTCCTAACTCATGTGATGTGGGGCCTGGGTTATGAGATAAAGAGATTAATTCACCATGCTCAACCAGTTCGAGCTTTTGGAGCAAGCGGTTAATTGTCCTGCATCAAGTTTGAAATATGCCCAATTTAAGATTATTATTTTCTTGCGATATCCCCAAATCCATAATACATCCTACATATAAACAGTTTGGACATTGAATATGATTCAGGATCCAAATGTTGTCTTTAAACTATACATGTACATCGAATGGGAACCATTAACAAGTTTCTTTAAACCATTGCAATGGTGGCCCGCTTAATGATTGGATTGGGCCAACGGGTCAAGCCAAGGCATTCATAATTGGCCTGTGCTAGCCCATCATAGGGCCTAGTTTTCAGGCCCCGACCCAGCCCTCAAGCCAGGATTAAGAGTCCAAGTTGTGGCCCTACAGGGCCCATTGCTACCCTTAGTACTGTGTCTACACATCTTAGGGCACAACATCAATGATGGTTGTCTTTAAGAACAAGGTTCAAGAGCTCATCAAGGTAGGGGCCATTGTCCTTGAGAAAGATGAGAAGAAAGTCCACTACAAATATTGTCTTGATACAATTTGGTGGGTTTGAACCCATCCTAGTTGAAATCACGCAAGCAGAGGAGCACCATGTTGAATTCTTCTTTGAATTTGAAGGTGATTATGTATGAGGGTTGGTCCGTTGTCATCTACTAAACAAATCAGTCATCTGGGTCCAGCTGATCTGCTTGAGGATGAAAAGGAGGTAATGAAAAGAAAGTCCAAACCTTCTAAAGTTAGCACAACGCCACAGTCTGCGCCACCACCTCACAACAAGCTTGGAGGCACCAAAAAGCACATATCAAAAGAAAGTAGAAGAGCTAGCCTAAAAAGAGTGAGGTATAGCTAGTTGATCCATTGGAATATGAACCTTTGTTTCCCTTGGATTGGGCAAATTCATGCAACTAGAGTTGCTTGCTCCAGGAAAATGTCCCAAACCTTGACATAACAATTGGCAACTTCAAAGAAGATGACTGGCAGAAGAAGAAGAAATGGTCTACTCCTACAATTGCTGCATATCTAAACGAAGAAGGGTTTGTAGTTCGACTTGGATAATATCTCTTAGTTTGGCAATGACTGCGACTTCTAGAAACAAGTTTGCTCCATGGTCACCCTATTCAACAAGACACTGAGCAGGTTCACCATCTTGATGAGTTTGCAGAAATAAGCATCCAAAAAGTGCTCAGTCTCAAAGTAGAAAACTACGAAAAATATAGAGATAGTCGTTGTGTACTAGTTTCCAACTATTTATTTCAAGACATGAGAATAACTCCGCCGAGTTTGAAAGTTGGGAAGAGCCATTGTATATGAGGGATATTGTTGGAGCTTAGGGAAGCTGATAAGGGTTCAATGGGTCGGACTAGGGCCGGACTGGGGTTGGCCCAAGCCCAGCCCTAGCCCAACCCAGGTCCCTAATCGAGCTAAAAAGGCCTTGGCCCTGGCCCTAACCCTACGGGGCCAGGCAGGGACAAGCCCAGCCCCTTAAGGAAAAGAATGAATGATAAAAGGTCTGAAATAGTCCAAATTTAAGAATTTTTTTAGGATATCGCTTCCATGCACAGTGAGTCCCATCATATAAATAGTATTGATCGTAAGAACGTGACCCAGGATCCTTTTTAACTACATGTGTACATTGAATGGGAATCAATCACAAGCGTCTTTAAATCATACCTTGTTATAAAGGTGACTCACTTGATGATTGAACTAGGTAACCAGGCCGGGCCATTCATCGTTGGCCTTGGCCCAGCCTGGCCCAAACATTAGACCGAGATTTGAAGCCTGGGCCACCCCTTGGGCCAAGTTTAGGGTCCCAAACCCTGTCCCCACAGGGCCAGACTGAGGCACCTGGCCAGCTGGCCCATTGCCATCCTTAGTAGGTAATTGCTTATAGCAGCATCTAGAAAACACCTTAAGATAAGGAAATGAGAGCTAGTGCCTTCGATTGGGAAATTAGAATTGGCTGAGATTACATATAATCATTGGCCTACATTCTATAGGAGCTTTAGGGCTATTCGGTATTCCAAAGAATACTGAATAACTTTGGAATACCGAACACACACACACACACACGCACGCACGCACGCACACGCACGCAGCACCCACACCACACACACCCACCCACACACCCACACACACACACACACACGAGGGAATATCCCTCCATCATCCCTAATTTCCATCCATGCATATGAACACCCTGCATGCAAGCATGCACACAAAGCAAATTCTCCACCCCAAATTCAAATCAAAATTCCTACTACGAAGATCTAATTCCCATGTACATTGAGGATATTTGGGTGTCCTCATAAACAGGTGGTCCAGAGGGATGCTTTTCCATGAAAATCAATATCAGTTGCGATTCAGGCAGGACTTGAATGCAAGGATATTGATTTGGGTTTAGGAAGGAAAAAAAAAAAAAAAAAAAAGCAAAGAAACTATATCCAATGTGATGTAGTTACAGTTTTCTACACTGCCCAAATAGATAGCAGAATGAAAGGCTATCCATTCTACCAAAATATATGTTTCTCATGCGAGTTGATCCAAACTCAAGGGCTTTTTTTTCTGGTGAATTACAAATTTATTCTTTTTACTGCAAGTACTCTACTTTGTATAGATTAACGTATCAGTGAACAGGAAACATGGCACATCATCACACAAATGTGTCAAAGCCTGCATAATAGAAATTTTCAAATAACAGAACACGAAGTCCAATAACAACATGTTAATGAAATTAAACACATACCACTTCAGGCAGCAAATTACATTATTCCGAGTGGACAGCTTTTCGCTAATGGCTTCCCAAGCAATGTTATCTCGCAACTGCCCAAAAAGAAAACTGTTCATTCAGCAAATACAGCCAACTGCAAGAGTAATCAAAGTTGTAGATGACCATAAATACACATCTTGTAAATATGAGAAATGTATTTCCAGAATCATAGTCCACTTGCAGTAAATATTGGAGATTCAAAGCATAGCCCAAAGAACTCACGAACCATTCCATGCTTAGTTTTCTTTTCCTCAAAGGCTTTCATGCACAAATCCATGTTTACTAGATCAAACAAGGTTTGGTATTCCTCTTGAGACCAAGGTCCTATCTCATGACCAGTAGAAAAGAACAAATATGCATTAATCAATAACCAGGAAAAAAAAAAAACAAAAAACAAAAAGCCAAAAAACAAAAGGATCACCTACGGTAACCAAACTCAAATACTTCAAAATTAAATCACAGTGTGATATACCTTTTTTAGTGCCGGTCAATTTTATCCTGCGCCAAGCATCCTTTATGTGAAACCTATGTTTGCCAAGTGCAACCGCTAGTGGTTTCCAGTCTGCTCCATGTTTTTCATGGTGCCTATGATTTGAATTGTCATCAACCAGAAATCAGTAAAGGAGAACCAACACTTTCCATGTTAAATGAAAATACATCAACCTTTTTATAGGGTGCAGATGGCAAGACCAAACTCAACAGTTATAAATTTATAATACAAGCAACCAATTAAGGATTCAAAGTACTTTCGGAGAATATCGTATTCTTCAGGACTCCATTTATGATTCCCATCCCCCTCAAACAAGATATGTGCTCGGTGATATACACTCATATAAGGTCTCCAAGGTAAGGCAGAACCTGCAATCAACAACAACGGATAGTTAAAAGGAGTACTGAAATTGCCCACCTAACAAATAACTGACCCTTGATCCTTGTATTATCAGTGTCACTTGCCAATGATCACAATAAATGAACAGGAGAGGGTGAACTTAGAGATTCCCAATAGCTAAAAAGCTTATAATGGAAAATTAAGGAACCATTTATTTCAGTTCATTTAATGCTGGAAGCATGTGGAATAACAGTAAAAGTCGAAATGATTTGATGGGCTATAATACATCAACAAGTGCACAACAGCTGCATCCCAACTGTAAATAATGATATGCCATCCACAGTCAACTTAAAACACAGAATCGCAAAAATCATAAAGAAGAACAGAAAAGAGAAGATAGTTGGCAAATTTAGTGGCAGCAAGACAGCAAAATGGTGGGAATAAAACAAATTTTGTGTGGTGTGTGTGTTGGGGGGGGGGGGGGGGGGGGGGGGGGGGGTTGGGTAGGGATGCTGTTAAAAAACCCTACTTGGGTTTTTTAAGTCAAGTAATGCCATTTATGATTTATTGGGTGTTTATGAAGGTGAACTTTCACAAGAAGTCAAATGGTCTTCTTTCTTTTTCTTTTTCTTTTTTTGAGAATTTAAATAACCCGTAGGAAACAAGCTTTAATAAGATCTAGCATGAAACCCAGCCGAGCTATCTGCACACAGTACATGTGCTGCTATAGAGCACATGTGTGAGATCTAAGCACTCCATCAAATGGGATGATATTCTCAAAAGTAAAAAATAAACCATTTCACATCACAGGTGGGCCACACCATACAAGAAAAGGTACCGCTAGACATTATTGTTTTTAACTGTTGCTTTACATTCTAAGTTTGCATTGTTGATTACGTTGCACCTTGTAATTGGATGGGCATGATATTCTACATAGACAATTGTCAAGTTAGGGCCCACATTTTAGATGGTTCTGATCATTGTATCATCACTCTATATTGACCCCACAGGTGGCAAATGGTGTTTGTGCTTGTGCGCTCATCAGATGGGCTCGTAAAATAAAAGGGACACCAACAGACAACAATAACACACTTGTGGAACTGTACCATCATTCCCACTAAAATGCACTCGTATAGGACATCATAAGCATTAAAGCCGTAGGCCCACCACAGAGATCACTTCCAGTGTTTTCATTTCTAGGCCACACCATTGCAAACAACGGAAAACCGGTGATTGACTCAACATACATGGATGGCCTGCCTAGTACATGGATCAGCCTGATTTTCGAGAAGGGTGTCCTTCATGGTGGGGCATATCATTTTCATGGTACAGATTTCCTCGAGAACTGCCGCCTTGGCAAGAAAGATGTTACCATACTACAGTTGTGGTATTATTGCCTGTAGGTGATCAATTATCTTGGCATGCATGCTCGTACTCTATGAAGGGCATAGTATCCATTTGAATTCTTGCTACAAACAAGATGATAAATGGGATAAATAAAAAGGTGATCACATTCAACAAGGAGCTCTGTGGGATCCACTGTGGTGTCTCTATGACATCCAATCATGCACCAGCTCATGTGAAGACATGAACCCAAAAATCAGTCAGATCCAGAACTCAAGTGGGTTGTACCACAGGAAACAGTGGGAATAGGGATGCCTACTGTTCCAACCTTTTTGGGGCCCATCGAATTTTGGATCATGATGGTATTTAAGTTTTCCCTTCACTTAGTGGGACTCACCTTATGAACGAGTTAGATAGCATATAAGTATCACAGTGAGCCCAAGAAGATTTCAACAGTGGTTGCCCCCATCCCACTTTTCCTATGGCGTGGCCCACTTGAGTTTTGAATCTGCCTAATTTTTGGCTTATGTCCTGACATAAGATGTCTCAACTGATGGACGAGGTGGATGTCACACAAACATCACGATGGGCCCCACAGAGCCCTTTGTGCAGGGGCTCCCTACAACACTTATTGAAGGAAATTGGCATTCATGAGAACATACACCTTTAGGGGCACTTTTGTCATTTCCTTCTGAAAGACCTTAATTTATAATAAAAGTTCAATTTAATAAAATCCTTAAGAATTTTAAGGCAAATGCCATATGAACTCATCATAAGGTTAGTTATGTAAAATAGACCTATGAGTCCTTTGACAGTTTTTCTCAAAAAGAAAAAAATAATAATAAAAAGAAAGAAAGAAAATCTCAGAAGCACAATGAAATTGATTGGATCATGCTACAAGAGCCAACTCCAATATACAATTAGGGGAGCAAATTTCCTACAAAAGAGATGACAATAGTCCAAATGAAGTAGTCCATGTAAATAACTATAGTTATAGGACAAGAGTACTCCAAACACATACAACAAGATATGCATCCTTTGCCTAGTCCACTATTCAGATAATAGTTGGAGAGAGAGAGAGAGAGAGAGAGAGAGAGAGAGAGAGAGAGAGAGAGAGAGAGAGAGATATGACTCCACGTAGAGTTGGCATGAGTAACTGCCCCACAAAAGGCAAATGGCCAAATCCCAAAGAACTCCATTCCAAGAATAGTCACAGACTGCCTTGTCCCATCCAATATAATAAGGAAATAAACAAGCAGCAGCTGCCTCAACAAGTATCTTGCTGAGCACATCTCAGGATTATAAATAAAAACAAAAACAAAAACAAAAAGAGCATAACATGTAAAGCTCGAAATTTTCATGTAGTGGAGTTGAGGAAAAGTTTCTATCGCTAAACTCCATATGAAAAAGATACAAGGTCACCTATAACCAGAAGCATGGTACAGCAACATTTTTTTATGCCTTCAGATTTTATTTTATTTTTCCACTTTTACCCACAAAAGTGCTTGTGAAAAGGGCTCGTAGGTGAAATTAACCTACAGCCGGTTGTAGGTAATCAGCTCTCTGCTAAGAAAACAGGAAAGAAACTGTGCCTCAAACTTGAATAAGGATCATCTTAAATTGCGTACCAGCAATGGTGCTTACCAATTTCCTTAAAACAACCTTTAAGTTTTGGATGACGACGAATGTTCAGAACCATATCCAAACCATTTTCGCCCAGGTCATGTACCTAGGAAAAAGAAAGTGATGCATCAGGCAATTGCATGTGAAAGTAGACAACTCAGGGTAGACGTATTGATTTAACCCAGACCTCACAATTTCAACAAAAACACAAATAAATTCCAAACAAATAGAAGAGAGGAAGAAGGGAAATCAGGGGCTCTAAGTGTTCTAGATTGCAATCTGGCAAGCCAAACACCTTCCAATAGCAAGAGGAAATAGGCTCTCAAGCAATAGAACTAATTACAATTTCCAGCAATAGAATATTTAAAGGGCTCTTACAACAAATCCCCACCTAATCTCAACTCCAATTAATCAAGGTGATTAGACCCCTGAACCTTCCTAACTACACTAATACAACCATGTAACAACCAAGAACAGAAACACAACAAATAGAATCATTTTCCCACCTAAAACCCAAAATATTTAAAACGTGTAAAATAGGGGAGGTGCACTGGCTAGCAGGGATCAGTTTCCCACCAGCAAGAGACCCCAACCAAACCAACAATTCAGGTACCTAGCAGCAGGACATACTTTTCCTGCCAGCCAGGAAGGGTTCACTGGTGCGCTGGAAGAGCATTTCCACCAGCCAGTGGAACCCTTCAATTCGGGTGGATTTTGGTTTACAAGTGGGCCCGCAATCATGGGCCATGCGAGATTTGGTCTCAGTCCTCCACATAGGAAACCTCAGGGCTGTCGACATCAGTCTCCTCAAGTTTGAGAACTCGCCTTCAAGTTAATATGCTCATCTTCACTTGTAGAATCTCGAACATAGAGTCCATATGACCCATCAGCGAGGCTAGTTAGTGCCCTACCGGGTCAAATGCAATGGCGTGCATACCAAGTCATGCAACTTAACCTCCCTATAGATCATGAAAGTGACTTGCTAACAGATGATGAGTGTGGTATGTATTCCCCTCATGCATGGTTACCTCAGGCGTCCCCCAATGACAAACAATGGCGAATAACACATGATCCAAGTGGATTGCAATGTGGCTCAAGTGTACGGATCCACACGTCTGAGATAACCAAATGAGCACTTCCCACGCATCATCTACAAATGGCACACATAAGATATTTCCCTCAACAAAACTCAGATGAAGGTCGGCAAACATTGGTACTTCAGGCTAGGACGTAACAACCATTACAGTCTCACGTAAATCATCAAGCATCGGAGCAATCACATCTAGAAGGCACTCATCACCAAATGTGTCACCCACTTTTGGTGGCTTCTCATAAAAGACTAGGTCTCTTGCAATGTCATTGCATCTAACAAACACTTGGTTGAATATGGGTGCCCCCGTAATGTTTGTATACATGTCAGGCTCCTCGAAAAATGGAGCCTTGTTGAGGTCCAAGATTCAACATGCACATTAGTAACCGCATTGAAGAGATATTGGAAGGTTTGAGGTGTTCCAGAGATGGCTGAAACGTAGTTTCCCAAACTCTTGCATTGAGCACACGACAACCCTCTTGTCGTTGTGTTGGACGGTATAGGTGTTACAACACCATCATGCATAGAACATATTACCATAGTCAGCCCAATAGAATACAAAATTCCATAGTGACCACATCACCCACACCTTGTCGTCATATCTCTTCCCAATTAAGAAAGAACTTAGGCAATGTTCTGATACGGTAATGCAGGGGCATTCTCACACTGGGCTCGAGTGGGGTCGCTTGTGAGATGCAGGGGCACACACGAGGTGGGTGCGGCCCATGGAGGAGGTCTCGTGTTCGAGACTCCTCACCAGGGGTGATTAATGCGCATTTCACACCGAGCTCGAGTGGGGTAGCCCGTGGGATGCGGGGACACACTCGGGGTGGGCGGCCCATGTGATTTGGGGCCCACGAAGGGGCTTCGGCCGAGGTCTTAAAACCCATGAGATGTGGGGCCTAAGCTATGAGATAAAGGGATTAATTCACCATACTCTAACAGTTCGAGCTTTTAGAGCAGATGGTTAATTGTCCTGCATCAAATTGGTATCAGAGCGGGAGGTCTCGGGTTCGAGACTCCTCACCGGGGGTGATTAATGCAGGGGCATTCTCACAGGGGCTCGAGTGGGGTCGCTTGTGGGTGCAGGGGCACACTCGAGGTGGGTGTGGCCCACGGAGGAGGTCTCGTGTTCGAGACTCCTCACCAGGGGTGATTAATGCACATTTCACACCGGGCTCGAGTGGGATAGCCCGTGGGATGCAGGGACACACTCGGGGTGGGCGGCCCATGTGATTTGGGGCCCACGAAGGGGGTTCGGCCGAGGTCTTAAAACCCATGAGATGTGGGGCCTGGGCTATGAGATAAAGGGATTAATTCACCATACTCTAACAGTTCGAGCTTTTAGAGCAAATGGTTAATGTCCTGCATCATACGGTTTCCTGGTTTTCAACGCTCATTCACAAAAGTTTATATGGAATTGGATGATCCTCGGTCACATCTCAGCTTCTTAACGGCGTCTTGTAATATTAGACTTTCACAATTACCGCCATCAATAATCGGCTTGCAAACCTTGGGTCCAATAGTGAACTTCACACAGACGATACTCGGTCACCTCCAATCTTCCGGATCAGGTTACTGTTGCATGGTGGGAATCTTGCCAAGTAATGATGCTTCACCGTCATCATAATAAACAATCTTGTCCTCTTAATCATTGTCATATTGGTTGGACAACAGATCAACATTCAGGCATAATCACTTTCGTTTCCGCTCCCCCTAGATCATCAACTATTCATGCCCATCTTGATGCATAGGCTCAACATTCAAACACAATCACCTTCGCTTTTGCCCCCCTTGATCATCAACTATTCATGCCCATCTTGATGCATAGGCTTCTAGCAGCATTTGGATGCTCAGTGTTTTGGATTGTGGTTCAACAAACCAAACACCGCCCAAGTGCAAGATGGAAACAGCTCCCAAACTCTCTGATGCAGGGACATATGATGACCTAATCCTAGATGCATGTATAATCAGGTTAAAGAATGTTCAAATAAATACACGAATCAACTAACTGTTTCCGATCAAAGGGATTAGGTAAATTTCAACATAAAGATGAGGTTATTCCGTTAAGATCATGCCCCTTAGCATAAAATTGTGTAAACAATAAACATGGAGGACCTATGGATATGAGGATATCTCAGATCTAGCATAAGTCAGTCCACGGTCAAGTTTGGATCTGATTCTACTGACTAAACATCCCCCTTTTCGTTCAAACTAGAAAGGAGATATCCAGAGAGGAACGAAAGGGGTGAAGAATGAAGGGTTCGAGATGAAGAAAGTACAGGTCCTTTTGTCGTCAAAAGAAAAGGAGGATGATTCTCACCTTTTCCTACACCTCGAAGATCTAGAAAGAAGGAAACCTGAAATCGAGGTGGAATCCTCAACACCCAAGGGCCAATCCTAAAACCCTAATCTCTTAAATAAAGAGGAAGAAAAAAAATATGAATTTGTTTTCATTCAATAATAATCAAAATAGGATTTCTTACAATGTATATATAAGCTATGGAAAAAGTAAAAGTGTACTAAAACCCCTGAAAAAAAAAAATTTTAAATAACAAAAGACAAAAAAAAAGGAAGTGCAATAAAGCCCCTAAAACAAGAAAAAAGAACAAAAACGCCTAAAACTAAAACACCCATGTGGTAGGGTGTGAAATCCGACCCATGGATCTATGGTCAAGGTGTGTTGAGTGACAAATATTGCATATTTTCCTCTATTTATATCTTGGTTTTATGAAAATAGCAATGCTTAATTGGTATATTTTATACATGTTTGTATTGCGAGGTGAATCTGAGAGCTTGGATTGAAAAGAATGTCAAAAGCATGGATTTGATGCCCAAGAAGCACCAAAGCAAGGAGTGGATTTTAGGAGACCAAGAATGAAGATTTTAAGATCTCAAGATCCAAGAAAACCAAGTACAAAAGATGAAGAAAGACTGGAGAAGATTACAAAGTCTGCAGCAAAAAAACAGGCTAGTTCGGTCCAACCTAAGCCAACTTCAGTCCGACCGAAATCGCACAAAACAGTCTAGCAAGAAATTATGATTTTTAGAATTAATTCGGCTCGACCTTCGGCTCGACTCGGTCCGACCAAAGCCAACTTCGGCTTAACTCGGTCCGACCTAAATTTGACAGATTTTCTACACAAGTTTTCAACCTTAATTTGGTTCGACCGAAGACAACTTCGGTCCAACCGAAATCGCGCAGAATTGTCCAGTGAGAAAGTGCGATTTTCAGCCAATTCGGTCCGACCGAAGCGTAACTTTTTGCGTAAATTTGAAGCGGTTTCAAAGTCGGTCCAAGAAAATACTATAAATATAGATCTCTTAACTGTTTTTAAGCACGAATTAGGGTTGGAAGAGTGGAGCAAAGTGTTGGAGAACGTCAAGGAATCCTTCCTTCTTCCTCAATCTTCTTCTTCTAGTTAGTTTTTATGTTTTGTTTAAGAGTTTTTAGTTCAGTCGTGTCTTTAATTGGCTAAACCTCTTAGCTAGGGCTAAGAGGTGAAGCTTATAGCGTGTTGGGATGTTTATTTTTCTTTGATTCTTGTTTATGATGAACTTCATTGATTTCTAGTTTGAATTTAAGGAATATTTTCTGTTTTCTATGGTTTGTTATGCCTCAAATTACAATAGACGCTGTGATAACTTTGAATATCTTCTTTTCCGTTTCGAGATTGTGGGATCGGTAAATCTTGTTGTTCACCATCATCTCCTGGGCATGGTAGGGTGATGGAATCCCTTCCAATCATCACAATACTCATTGCGTGAACTAATTCAATGCAAAGTTTAGATTGTGCTTCAATTCTCTTATCTTCTAATTGGATAAGATAGGACTCCAATTCAATTGTAGTTATCGAATCAAGCAAGGTAGCATCTTGA
Organism: Magnolia officinalis; assembly: GCA_021015155.1. Lineage (NCBI taxonomy): Eukaryota > Viridiplantae > Streptophyta > Magnoliopsida > Magnoliales > Magnoliaceae > Magnolia > Magnolia officinalis. The sequence goes on from JAJHSJ010000001.1 coordinate 86,022,237, forward strand.
TAGCTACAAGTGGATCCTTGGCGCTCTAGTTTCCTTTTGATTGATTGATACTCATTCACAATTACTTCTTTTATTCCAGATTTCTATTTTAGATCTTCTTCTAGTTCTGCTTCTAGTTATTTTCAGAATACGTACAAGTTTAGCCCATGTGGATTCAACCTCGGTCTCACCGAGTTATTACTGCATTGCGACCCTACACTTGGGGTTGTGAACAGAGTGCGGTCATGCCGCTCTTGCACTCATAGCGCGTCAAAAAATAGGTCCGATGGACCCAACGTCCATCCACATCAACTCCTCCACTTCGGTACTCTGTCAGCGATGCCTCCTCCTTTGGTACTCTAAAGGGTGCACTACTGATGTCCGCATCACTCTCTTTCTCAATTCTCCCTCAATTTCAATTGTTTCAAAGAACTTATTACAATTTACAGCAATAGAATTTGATAGAGCTCTTACAAGAAATCCCAACTCCAACTAATTAAGGAGGTTAAGACCACTAATCCTTCTTAACTACACTGATACAACTAACTAGCAGCCCAAAACAAAATGACAAAACCATAACTGTTTGTTTTTTTTTTTTAATACCAAAAACATAATCGTTTTATGCCCAAAACTGTTTCAAAATCGCAGAGCAGGGAATGTCAGTTGGCTGGTGAGAATCCATTCCAACCAGCCAAGGGACCCAACCAAACCCACAATTGAGATCTCTAGTGGGCGGAAAAACTTTTCCCACCAGCCAGTGAAGGTTCACTGGTGGTTGGAAAAGTACTTCCACCCACAAATGGACCCTTCAGTTCGCAAGATTTTGGGTTGCAAGTAGGCCAGCAATCATGGGCAATGCAGGGTTTGGTCCAGGCCACCACATAGGACACATCAAGTTGGTCCAAATCGCATATTCCAATTCATTTTTCTATGAATAGCTGAGAATTTATTAAGGTAAACAAGATATAAAGAGCGCAAAATGAATAGGGTTATCAGCAGGCTAGGTGTGGATTTTTTTATTTTTTTATTTTTTTAATTTTTTTTTTGGTGGGGGGGGGGGGGGGGGTGTTGCAAGGCCAACCCATTTACTACCCTAAAATGAAGCAAAGTGCAAATTCTCTTAATGAATTTGTGCCTGAGAATTTTATTAAGACAAGAAGATACAAAGAACTCAAAAGGACGCACTGTGCAAACTAGATGGTCAACCTCAATTGCCTCTTGTACTTCTAGATGGTCAATCCTTAAAGAGTAATTGAACATGTACCACCTGATCAAATCCTCCAAGAATTGCTAGAGTGGATGAACACGGAGGTGGCAAACTTAGGGGACTGAATCAGAACGCACTTAAAGATATTATCAAATCCTTCAAGAATGCTACTAAACTAAAGAAAAAGAATGAGATATGAAGATGCGTCTTTTTTTTTTATTATTATTTCTAGTACTTCTACAGGTTATATAATAAAATAACAAACATCATTTCTTGATCCTCCTGGTTGATCCACCATTTCTGTGGTCAACCACACCCAGAGACTGAGTTCTCAGAAGATACAAGTGTGTTGTACGATCATGTTTCTGCTCAAATGGTTAATGGTAAGGACCTTGTCCCTCCGAATGAGCCACCCAAATGCAATGACCCTAGGCAGACCAGGATAGCTCCAAATATGCACAGTTCGGGCTGATTCCTAAGAGCTTAAGCTCCTAGAAGGCATGGATCTCAGACATGAAAGGGGATATTCCCAATACTCAGAAAAAAGAAAAGGACTTGGACAAAAAGGGAAGTGATTTAGACAAATATTGTTTGTCAATAACCTTGGACAGTCTAATATTGATTAATATAAGCTTCCAGCTTTCAATGAGTTTGACTAAAGTTTTGGGAAAGATACCGATCCATTCCAATTCTTTCCTTTTCAATTGATATCCATGTGTTCATAGCCTCGTGCTGTTCTATCAGTGGCACTTAAGGATTGTGGCTGCCTCCGTTTAGGAGGAACCTACGGGACAGTGAGATTGACAGCTTTGCTGATCTATTGTCCAGCCTGCAGGGAATTTCGATCTCCCCAGAAGCCGAAGACTCGTTGGTTTGGAAGAGGAGTGATTCGGGAGCTTTCTGCATTTGTTCTCCCTACGGATCCATAACTGATCCAGCAAGCTTGATGAGTCCGTGCCCCCTGGAGTGTGGTCTGATCCTACAGGACCCCTCCAAAGATTATAGTTTTTCGTGTGGTTGGTCAGAAAGAACCGTATGCTCGCTATAGATAACGGGGATGATTCTGCCAAATGTTTGCCTGCTTTGCAAGAAAAATGCTGAATCCGTAGATCACCTATTCCTGCATTGCTCCATCTCAGCTGAAATCTGGTATGGGGTCTTCGACTTGGCCAAAGTCTGTTGGGCCATGCCCTCTTCTATTGACAGTCTTCTGTCAGTATGGCATGTGGCAGATAGAGGAAAGCTTGGTAGAAAGAAGTTGAGGTTGATTCTTCTCGCAGTCTTTTGGGCTGTTTGGGGTGAGAGGAACAATCACTGCTTCCGCAATAGAAGTTTACCAGCGGCTGGGATTTTCACAGGGGTCTCATTCTGTTTCAGGATTGGGCTCCTTGAGAGTTATTTTCATGGGTTTTGTGGGGTTTGTGCAGTTGTGGAGCTGCTGTTGTTGTTTGTACTCTTATCTTTCTTCTTAGTCTTTCCAGGTTTTCTCTTCTTTTTCTGTTTTTGGTTTTCTTTTTGCGTCCATTGTTGTCTCTCTTTTTTGGCTGAGGCCTAATAAAATTCATCTGTCAAATAATTATATATATATATATAATATTATATATATATATATATTATATATATATATATATATATATATATATATCATAGTCAGATTGTGCACACGAGCTAGAAATAGGTACATGCGAACGAGTCAGGCGAAGACCTTCCTATCCTAGTACTATAGCTCTCTGTAAGGGTATAGTAAGAATGCCTACTTCAGTCCAAGACCATACCAAGCAGACCCAGCTTCAAGCGAACTCCCCCTATAGAGTTGTCCTTGCTGAACTAGATTCCCTACTAGTGAGAGTGGCATAGAAAGATAAAGGAGCACAAGGGCTGTTTGAAAATGAATTGATAAGCTAACGCACTACTGATTTTCTGCACACTAGCAATGCAACTACTCCTGAGAAATACTCAAACTGAACTAATTGAAGCTAATGGCCAGCCTTCCCTACTGTCGAAGGAAAAGAAAAAGTGGATATTGCTCCGGACAGGGGGAAGGAAGGATTCAATCCAGCCCATTGAATCCTTCAATCTCGACAATTGAATATCGTATGGGCTATTATTATTTCCATCAAGCTGCTATGGTGAATATCGGGTAGACATGTTGCTCTTAGGAAGTAGTGATCAAGCATCATAGTTCAAGTCCGAGCAGCAATGTTGGGGGACAGCAGACTTCGATGGCATCGAAGCCTGCTGATGTCATCGACAGACTGTTGAATTACAGATTTAAGACATCTATTACAGATTTAAGACATCTATCAACAGACAGCATCCTCTAAAAAGGAAACAACAGATCCTATAAGAATTCAATTCAGAATTTCCCTTCTGTAATTAAGGGACCCCTCTCTCTTTTTTTAATGATTTTTAATGCTATATGTGACTTTAAAACATAAAATCACATCTCTTTTTTCGATTCCGATTGTCATTACGATTCATTTGATGACTTCATCAGTCCATGATATCGTAGGTATATGTGATTCAACATAAAAAAAAAAAAAAATGCATGATAGCTATTTTTGTCTATATGACAAGATCATTAGTTACTCGTTGGATTTATTTGAGACATCTCCCATTAAGTGATTTATATGAAACATTCATGTTCCTCTCATGAAGTTTCTTCATTATTCATATGGTTCCTAAAAGATGGATCCATAAAAACGATTTAAGCACAATAACCATCAACCATGCCACGCTATTTTTTACCCAAGGCTTTGCCACTTCAGGTCTTTCAACTGAAATGCACCAACCTGCAACATTACCATACGGGCCTGTTCGCATTGGGAATTACAATGGTAATGTAATAGAAAAGTGTCATCATTACAATTTTACCCCCGCAAAACCAAACATGGCAATCGTTAGTCAATATAGATGTTTCAAGAGGCAAGAAAAGGAATTTGTAATCATTGCACTTTTCAATTGCATTATCGTGGAAATCTCAAATCCAAACAGACATCAATGTACGCAATTAATGATTTGACTGGGTGAGTGGTTTGCTTGAAATAGCATAGCACCAAAACACCTTTTTGCATTTATTTTGTGGTTGTTTACTTGTTACCATTTTTTTTCTCAATATCTCATAATCTGCAATCTCTCATCAGATGATGATCATGAGTAAAAGAGGTTTTCAAATCCCAGATCAGACATTTGTTCTTGTTGGTTTGCTTCTTAGCTCCATTTATTGTGCTCGAACCTATCATGGGTCTATTTTCTAAAGAAGCATATATTTCAAATTTGTTCTACACTTCTACTTCATGTAGAATTCCTCCCCACTTCATCTCTATGATTATGAACAAATTAAAATAGGTACAATGGTATCCTTCATTATGTAAGATGTAGCAGATAATTGGTAAAGAAGGGTTCTAATATCCAGAGCCTTTAGGTAGGAGATTCCCTTCATCTTTGTACTCTTCTTTGCTTTTTTTATGAACTCTACTTTTCAACAAACAACTGAGATGGTCAAAGTGTTGACCATTCGTTAATTCTTCCACAATTTGTGACCACCAAAGCCACTCGCAAAAAGTATGATTCACGAAGATACAGTGTTCTAGTTATCCAAAGCCACCATCGAATAGGACATTTCATCGGTATTTTGTAGGGAAAAAACCTCAAGATGTCATCATGCAGATGATGATTTTTAGGTTGCGACACATAAAGCATGCATGTATAACAGACAAGATCAACACTCTTAAGCAGGAAATGCAAGTTCGAGTGGGAGAATTTGAAAATGTCAATGAATAATTGGAAACACTATAAATAACAGTAACAAGGAACCAGTGTTTTAAATATTGATGATATTGGCCGATATATCCCACAATATATCTTGTATCCCACCTATGCAATACAAAACTCGTTGATGGGGACATCATGCGCATGCGCCCCACTCTACGTACGTACTCAAGGAAGAGGAGGGCCCCACTATCGATCTGGATCGACGACGGCATCTATGAAGAACCTCTTACTTAGGGGGTTGTGCTATGGAGCATTGGAGTGGACCCGATCATCATATGGATTCTACCATTTGATCTCATGATCGTGGCCCACTACCCTAGATGATCTAGGATTTTGAGTTTTGGATATTATCGTTATTAGAAACACCATGAACGATTTTGATTGCGTAGATTAGTTATTATTTTAGTTACTTCATCTCTAAGTATTAGTGTGCACACATGGCGCAAGGATAAAATTGGCTTTTGGGGTTTAGGATTTTCTTATAAATAGGCAACCCCATGTAGGTATTTTTCAATGAATTTTATGAATAAAAATTCTGCATTTTTTTTTTCTTCTTCTCTATCTTTCTGAGTTGAAGAATTGAATTGGGTGTTAAACCCTCCCTTCCTCGAAGGGCTAACTACCGAGGTGCGACGCCACAACTATCCCAAATCATCCTCACTTCACACCACATCCATCATCTTCCACAGCCCTCCCATCTTTAGATTCACCCTTTCTTGTACCCAAGTTCTCCTCCACAACAGATTTTCATATTCTACCTCATCAAAGGAGCAGAAACTTCGGCGGAGCACTACGCACAAACTGGGCAGCGAATCGACACAAAATTTGGTATGGAAGTGGGCCTCCCCTGGCCAATCCTACCTTAGGAATCGTTTTCCGATTTCGCGGGCCCCACACACGTGTGGACAAGGAATCACACACGTGCATCCAGGCCTGGTTGTTGTCCACACGCGTGGATCACCTCAGGTCCCATCTTTCCTCAATTTCTCTCCTCTCTCGCCTTAAATTCAAGGCCTTAGCCCTAGATAATCCCAAATTCCAAGTATTCCCAAATTTGCAAACCCTAGATTTTTCTCCGAATTGAAACATGGTGAATCTCTTGAATTGGGGAACAATCTTTTACAAGAATGGATGAATCTTACACTCCTTTGGGCATTGTTTGGTTTATAATTTTATTTGATCCAACACTAAACTTGTGTAGGCTTGGACCCCCATAGATTCCCCTTGTTGAATGTTTGATCGTATGTAGGATGTGGAATTTTGTGATTGTTTAAAATTGGTATGATCTAAAGTTTGAAATCTTACATGTCATATTTAATTTCATGTCTTGCATCAAATTTGAAATCTTACATGTCATATTTAATTTTTAGGGGAATGCATTGCATGTGTATGGTTTAGTTTAATTATGTCCATTATGCATCAAGTCTCCTCATATAGGGCTGTCTATGACCCATAATTCACAATATGGGCTGCTGAATTTTTGTTGTCAGAAAATCCCCAAATTTCATTGCTGAATTTTCTGTTAACAAATTATTTGGGCAGTTATATTGCTGGAATTTTAGTAACGTCGTGTAGTTTCCCTCATATAGAGTCCTATAGGATCATTTAGTCCCATTTAGACGCATATAGTTGTATTAGAGGGTCTTTGAGTTGAGTGAGTGGTTGTATGCCCACTAAACATGGAGCAATTGCAAGAGTCAATGAACAACATAACCCGGAAGTTTGAGTCTTTGGGTAGGCGCTTGGAACAACGTATTGACCAACACTTGGATCAGCTTAATGTGCACATTACCCAACTAGAGACCTCCACCTGGGCAAACTCGGCCATTGGGGAAGACGCTCAATCTCAGGCAAGTGGTCAGGAGGATAGACAAGGGAATGGGGTGACCGGAGGAATGGTCATGAGCGCGCACCCGTGCACCCACCCCGCGAGGGGCATTATGATCATTATGACCCAGATGCGCAACTCCTCAAGGGAGTTAGAGTAAAGGCCCCTACGTTTAATGGTCACTTGGACCCTAAAGCTTTTCTACATTGATTGGTGGATATGGACCACTATTTTGAGTGGTACGACATGTCGGATGCTCGTCGAGTCCGATTTGCCAAGATGAAGCTTGTGAGCCAAACAAAGAGGTTTTGGGCTATTGTGGAGCGAAAGAAAGAAAGGTTGAGGGAGCCCCCAATAGTCCATTGGGGAGAAATGAAAGAAACTCTAAAGGAGAAGTACCTTCCTTTCTCTTATCACTTGAGATTGGTTGAAGATTAGCAGTCTCTTCGACAAGGTTTCATGAGTGTGGCTGAATACATTGAGAAGTTCGAAGAGTACTTGACCCGATGTGAAGTTGAAGAGGATCCCGTACTCACTCTTGCTCGATTTAAGACGGGCCTCCGTTCTGACATTAGGAGAGATTTGCTCGCCAAGGACATAGACACTCTTGAACAGATGTATCAAGTAGTGTTGGAGGTCGAGCAATACCTCAAAGTATCTGTGGGAAGACGGTTTGAGTTTCGTGATTCTGGCGCTAAGGCCAACCTTTTTGGGGCTAAGCCTGGCACTAGATATCAATACAAGTCTTCCGGTAGTTCTCAGTCTAGACCCAAGGATGATAAGAGTAAAGGAGTTGTCGGGTCTAGCTCGTGCAAAAGTGATGCAACTAGGTGTTTTAGATGTCAGGGGTTTGGTCACTTTGCCCACCAGTGTGGCACGAAAGAGGGCACCAAGGTATTCCTTATTAATGGGCAAGTAGAAGTAGTGCCCCCAGAAAGTGACGGTGAAGAGGAAGAATATGAGCCAGTAGAAACCCCTATGATGAGGAAGGGGGAGCGCAAGAGTATGCGACCCTTGCAGTTGCGCCTTTGCACAAGTAAAGAGTACCGACGATTGGCACCGCAACACGATCTTCTATACTTACGCAAAATGTGATAATAAGAGCTGTAAAATGATTGTGGGTAGTGGTAGTTGTGCTAACGTGGCATCAACTGGCACTGTGAGCCGTTTGGGCCTGAAGCCCATTCTCAACCCTATAGAGTGTCTTAGGTTGATGAAACTTCCATTCCAGTCTCGCACTGTTGTCTTGTTCCTATTCAGTTTGGATCATATAAAGACACTTTGGTGTGATGTTGTTCCCATGGATGTTGGTAATATCATTTTGGGTAGGCCCTGGCTCTATAACAGGGTTGTCACCATATTTGGTCTTTCGAATGTTGTACATTTTGGTTTGAGGGCAAGAAAGTCAAGCTAAATCCACTTCCACCCAAGAACATGATTGGAAAGGAGTCCACAGAAGTGGTGTGAGCGGCTCAAAAGAATTGAAAGAATCAAAGTCCAAGTCTAAGCCTCTCCATATTTTAAATGTCAAAGACTTAGAGCGAGAGACTGAGTCGGACTCGATGGTGTACGCCCTTGTGGCTAGGGAGAGTACACCAGAGGCTAGTATAGAGTTACCTACTGAGGCCATTCCGGTAGTGGATGAGTTTCGTAATGTTTCCTGATGATCTACCAGATGAACTTCCCCCTATGAGGGATATACAGCACACCATTGATTTAGTCCCTAGGGTGACTCTACCAAACCTCCATCATTACAAAATGAACCCAATGGAGCATGCAGAGTTGAAGAGACAGATTGATGAGCTCATAGAAAAGGGTTTCATTCGAGAGAGCATGAGCCTGTGTGTCATGCCCGCCCTTCTTACACCTAAGAAGGATAGCACATGGAGGATGTGTGTTGATAGTAGGGTCATCAACAAAATCATAGTCAAGTATCAGTTTCCCATACTGCGTCTTGATGACATGTTGGATATGATGGCCAACGCTACTATCTTCTCGAAAATTGACCTCAAAAGTGGTTATCACCAAATCCGTGTACGCCTTGGTGATGAGTGGAAGACGGCCTTCAAGATGAAGGATGGGTTATACGAGTGGCTAGTCATGCCTTTTGGGTTGACTAATGCCCCAAGTACCTTCATGCGTGTGATGACCCAAGTGTTGAGGCCCTTCATGGGGAAGTTCCTGGTCATCTACTTTGATGATATCCTGATTTATAGCATGACCAAGGAACAACACCTCAACTATTTGAAATAAGTTGTGGGATTCTTAGAGCCGAAAAATTGTATGCCAACCTAAAGAAGTGGCGTTTATGTCTAGTAGTGTATCTTCTTAGGTTTTGTTGTGTCAGCTGAGAGTGCGTCGGTGGATCCCGAGAAGGGATGGGTTATACGAGTGGCTAGTCATGCCTTTTGGGTTGACTAATGCCCCAAGTACCTTCATGCGTGTGATGACCCAAGTGTTGAGGCCCTTCATGGGAAGTTTCCTGGTCATCTACTTTGATGATATCCTGATTTATAGCATGACCAAGGAACAACACCTCAACTATTTGAAATAGGTTTGTGGGATTCTTAGAGCCGAAAAATTGTATGCCAACCTAAAGAAGTGTGCGTTTATGTCTAGTAGTGTTATCTTCTTAGGTTTTGTTGTGTCAGCTGAGAGTGCGTCGGTGGATCCCGAGAAGGTCAAGGCCATCATCAATTGGCCTGAATCGCGCAGTATTCACGAGGTGCGCAGCTTTCACGGCTTGGCCACCTTCTATAGACGGTTCATTCAAGGCTTCAGTTCCATTATGGCTCCCATCACGGATTGCATTATAAAAAAAAAAAAAGTTTCGATGGACGAAGGCAGCCTCGAAAGCCTTCAAAGAGATAAAGGTCAAGATGACTGAAGCTCTAGTCATGCAACTTCCGGATTTTTCGAAAGTTTTTTAAGTCGCCTGCGACGCATCAAGAGTCGGCATAGGAGTACTTAGGAAGGGCACCCCGTCATCTTCTTTAGTGAGAAACTGAATGAGGCGAAACAGAAATACTCCACCTATGACAAAAGGTTCTATGCGGTAGTGCAATCGTTGCGCCACTGGCATCATTATCTATTGCCACAAGAATTCGTCTTGTTCTCAGATCATGAGGCCTTGAGATATCTGAACTCTCAGAAGAAATTAAACCCTAGGCACGCCAAGTGGATCCGGTTCCTTTAAGAGTATACTTTCGTGCTTAAGCACAAGGCCGGTGTAGAGAATAAGTTTGCCGACGCGTTAAGTCGTCGAGTCGCGTTACTCAATTCCATGAGTGTCGAAGTCACAGGGCCAGAGCGTGTCAGAGAGTATTATTCTGAGTGCCCATATTTTGGAGTTGTGTACGCATCGTTGTTAGAAAGAATCCGTCAGGGGCTAGCAGTGATTATTTAATATTGGACGGATATTTGTTTAGGAGTGACCGTTTGTGCATACCTCGCACCTCCCTCCGCGATTTTCTTGTCTAGGAGTTACATTCAGGAGGGGTCGCTGGTCATTTTGGTCGAGACAATACCATTGCCCTAGTGGAGGATAAATTCTATTGGCCAGACCTCAAGTGAGTCATGGCCGAAATTATAAGACGATGTCGTACTTGTCAACTGGCAAGCAGAAAAAAAAAAACATAATACGGGGCTATACACACCTTTGCCAGTTTCATTCGCCCATTGGCAGGACATCAGTATGGATTTCGTGCTTGAGCTCCTCAAGACTATTCGAAAACATGATTCCATATTTGTTGTCGTGGACCGTTTTTCTAAAATGGTCCACTTCATTCCTTGTTCGAAGACCTCTGACGCATCTCATGTTGCCAAGTTGTTCTTTAGTATGATTGTCAAACTTCATGGGTTACCCAAAACCATAGTGTCTGACCGTGACATGCGATTCATGAGTTATTTTTGGAAGACACTGTGGCATACAATGAGTACTAGGCTCTAATTTTCTTCTGCCTACCACCCTCAAACCGATGGTTAGACTGAGGTGGTCAATAGGAGCCTAGGAAATTTGCTCAAGTGTTTAGTGGGGGAGCAAACTAGGACGTAGGACACTGCACTAACTATCGCCAAGTTTGCATTCAATAGTTTTGTCCATAGATCCAAAGGTTTAAGTCCTTTAGAAGTCGTTACTGGTTATAAACCTAGGAAGCCTATTGATCTTGTCCCTATGTCCCTGTCCCATAGACCATCAGAGTCTGCAGAATCCTTTGCACATCACATTCATTCATTGCATCAAGAAATCAGGCGAAAGATCAATACTAGTAATGAATATTACAAAATTTCTGCAGACCAACATAAACGATTCAAGGAATTCAATGTAGGGGACTCTGTGATGGTCCGCATCAGGCCAGAGTGGTACCCTCAAGGATCCGTTCATAAATTACACGCGCATAGCACTGGACCATTCAAAATTATAAAACAAAATAGTCTCAATGCGTATGTGGTAGATCTTCCACCTTCCATGGAAATTAGTTTCACATTCAATGTGGAGGATCTAGTTGTATTTCAGAAGACCATTGATACATTGTCCAGCCTTTCACCTAACCATCCTAATTCCCCAGACTTTTCCCTTGATCCATGGCATCTTCCTGACCCATCTTCCCAGCCTCTACCTCCCATACGTACCATTCTCACACCCCGAGAGGAGATAGAGGATATTCTGGACCATCAGATAGTATCGACGTCAAACGGCGGCTTTCAAAAGTTCCTGGTCAAGTGGAAGTCACGCCCAATTTCAGACAGTACGTGGCTCACTAAGGAGGAGCTTCAAAGACTTGATTCTGACATCTTGGAGCGGTTCAGGAGTTTTATTTCGTCAGTGGCGAAACCTTTGCTACCGGGGAGAGTTGATGGGAACATCATGCGCACATGAACGCCCCCCACCCTACGCACATACTCAAGGAAGAGGGCCCCACTATCGATCTGGTTAAACAACGGCATCTATAGAGGACCTCTTAGATAGGGGGTTGTGCTATGGAGCATTGGAGTGGATCCGATCATCATATAAATTCTACCATTGGATCTCATGATCGTGGCCCACTACCCTAAATGATATAGGATTTTGAGTTTTGGCTATTATCGTTATTAGAAACATCATGAATGGTTTTGATTGCGTAGATTAGTTATTATTTTAGTTTACTTCATCTCTAAGTATTAGGTGCGCACACATGGCGACAAGGATAAAATTGGCTTTTGAGGTTTAGGTTTTCTTAAAAATAAGCAACCCCATGTAGGCATTTTTCAATGAAGTTTTTATAAATAAAAAATTCTGCGTTTTTTCTTCTTCTTCTCTATCTCTCTGAGTCGAAGAATCGAATTGGGTGCGAAACCCTCCCTTCCTCGAAGGACTAACTACCATAGTGCGAAGTCACAACCATCCCAAATCATCCTAATGCAGGGGCATTTTCACACTGGGCTCGAGTGAGGTCGCCTGTTGGATGCAGGGGCACACTCGGGGTGAGTGACCCATGCGATTTGGGGCCCACGGGGGAGGTCTCGTGTTCGAGACTCCTTACCAGGGGTGAGTAATGCGCATTTCACACCGGGCTCGAGTGAGGTAGCCCATGGGATGCGGGGACACACTCGGGGTGGGCGGCCCATGTGATTTGGGGCCCACGAAGGGGGTTCGGCCGAGGTCCTAACCCATGAGATGTGGAGCCTGGGCTATGAAATAAAAGGATTAATTCGCCATACTATAACAGTTCGAGCTTTTAAAGCAAGTGGTTGATTGTCCTGCATCAAATTGGTATCAGAACGAGAGGTCTTGTGTTCGAGACTCCTCACCGGGGATGATTAATGCAGGGGCATTTTCACACTGGGCTCGAGTGAGGTCGCATGTTGGATGCAGGGGCACACTCGGGGTGGGTGACCCATGCGATTTGAGGTCCACGGGGGAGGTCTCGTGTTCGAGACTCCTTACCAGGGGTGAGTAATGCGCATTTCACACCAGGCTCGAGTGGGGTAGCCCGTGGGATGCGGGGACACACTCGGGGTGGGCGGCCCATGTGATTTGGGGCCCACGAAGGGGGTTCGGGCGAGGTCCTAACCCATGAGATGTGGGGCCTGGGCTATGAGATAAAAGGATTAATTCGCCATACTCTAACAGTTCGAGCTTTTAGAGCAAGTGGTTGATTGTCCTGCATCACATCTACACTTCCTACACCCCACATCCATCATCTTCCACAACCCTCCCATCTTCAGATTCACCCTTTCTTATACCCAAGTTCTCCTCCACAATAGATTTTCATATTTTGGCCCATCAGAGGGGTGGAAACTTCGGCGGAGCACCACGCACAAACAGGGCAGCGGATCAACACAAAATTTGGTATGGAAGTGGGCCTCCCCTGGCCAATGCTACCCTAGGAATCGTTTTCCGATTTCGTAGGCCCCACACACATGCGGAGAAGGAATCACGCACGTGCGCCCAGGCCCGGTTGCTGTCCACACGCGTGGATCACCTCAGGTCTCATCTTTCCTCAATTTCTCTCCTCTCTCGCCTTAAATCCAAGGCCTTAACCCTAGATAATCCCAAATCCCAAGTATTCCCAAATTTGCAAACCCTAGATTTTTCCCCAAATTGAAACATGGTGAATCTCTTGAATTGGGGAATAATCATTTGCAAGAATGGATGAATCTTACACTCCTTTGGGCATTGTTTGGTTTATAATTTTATTTGATCCGGCCCTAAACTTGTGTAGGCTTGGACCCCCGTAGATTCCCCTTGTTGAATGTTTGATCGTATGTGGGACGTGGAATTTCTACAATTCTTGCAGAACCAACATCTGCAGCATAATCCTTACCAAGAAATTAGAAATTGATTGTTAGAAATTACGATACTCACAAGGATACCCATCCAAATGCTAGAGCTTAAGTGAAGACAAACAACTTTGAAAGCCAAACAAGCTTTCACAGAACTGACCTTTACGTAATTCAAAACAGCTTCTCTGACCATTTCATCCTCCTCTGGCGTGAACCGTTTACCTTGCACCAAAACTTCTTCACTAGTTCCCTCCCCACGTCTCGCGTCCTTGGGCAGTGGAAATACCTCCACTTTATCTGAAAAGCTTACTCTCCTTGATTGTTTACCTGTTCGAGATTTTGTGGAATCATCAGCATTTTTCTTCCTCTTTTTCTTACTCGAAACTCCATGATCAGCATTAGCTTCCGCATCTCTCTTCCTCTTTTTCTTGCTCGACACTCCATCACCAACATTATCTTCCACATCTCCCTTTCTCTTTTTCTTACTCGCAGCTCCATCATCAGCATCATGTTTCGCAATTCCCTTCTTCTTTTTCTTACCCGGCGCTCCATCACCAGCATTATCATTTGCAGCCACTCTATCTTCTCCAATTGATTTTCCACCGCTATCCATTCCGTTGTCCGGACTTTCTTCAGGAACTGATTCCATGCCTTTGGACTTCCTATTTCCCTTGCCATCCCTACCCATCTTTTTCACTTTCTTTTGTTCCTTCACTTGTCTATCTTTCTCAATCTTTTTCTTTCTGTGATCGGATACATCATCAGTTATATCCGTTTTTTCCAATCCTCTAATGGGGATTTCTGCAGAGCATGAGCCCGTATTCCTTTCCTCGTAGACTGCCGTCTTCTTCTTCTCCTTCTTCTTCTTTTCCTTTCTCTTTTTACTGTCATCTTCTGTAGGTTGGAATTCAACTTCATTCACGTGTTCCATTTTCAGATCATCCTTTTCATTTTCGCCCTCGCTGCCTCTGACGCATTTCTCCCCATCTATCTTCTTCTCTTCTTCATCTTCTTCTCCTTCTTATAGTTCCCATCAGAATCATCATCCACCGTCGATTTTGCTTGAATCTCATCTGATCCAACGGCGCTTTTGTAAGGAGAATCCAAATCCTTGTTGGTAACTCCTCCAGATGGGTGAGAGGTCATCTCTCTCTCTCTCTCTCTCTCTCTCTCTCTCTCTCTCTCTCTCTCTCTCTCTCTCTCTCTCTCTCCGGCGAGCGTCCAGCGATCTGTCAGTTACGGCCCCCTTTCCGGCGATCGTTGTCCCTTCCGACAAGCTCCCGCTTCAGGTATGCGTAACGGATTTCTTTTCCTGCTTTTTTTTTTTTTTTTTCAGAGGGCTGCGGGTGCGGGAGAGAGAGCTACGAAGCCGATGGGAAGACGATAGGTTGGGAAGCGGGTTGCCCCGAGTACAGAGATATTCCTGTGCCCCTGTTGTCGGAAGCTGTGTCGGGCCATAGAGATGCCCGCGATAAACACACTCCGTCCATCGGTATGGCCGAAGCCGATGGGTACTGAGTAACTCAGTACGGTTAGAGTACCGAGTAGTGTATTGTATCTACTCCGTCCATCCATTTTATTGGATAACTTTAGATATTGATACTAGAATTGAAGTATATCCAACGCTCAAATGTACCACACCACAGGAAACAGTGTGAATTGAACATCTACCGTTGAAAAACTCTTGGGACCACAGAAGTCTTGGATCAAGCTTATTTTTTATGTTTTCCCGTAATCCATATCTATATGATCTTATGAATAAGTTGGATGACAAATAAACATCACCGTGGGGCTAGAAAGGTTTCAACAGTGGAAATCATTATTCTCAGTGTTTCATGTGATATTATTCTCTTGATCTTTGGACGTGCTTCAATTTTGGGCTCAACCCCTTAAATTATTTAGAAAAACGGATGGTGGGCCCAGCTGAGTTTACTCTATATGATAAGAGCGTAGTTGAGAAACTTGTTACGCAATCCGATTTCCAATTTTGCAACACCAATGGGAACGGTAAAAATGGATGCGATTCCTGCCAGAGACCTTTTGCAAAGTTACTGTGCTGGGATGCCACACGGCATTAGATTAAAAACAAGGTGGATCCAAAACTCAAGTGTCTTACGCGTAAAGAAATATTGTAGATTTAGCGACCACCGTTTAAGCATACGTATGGCCACGAAAGTATTGTTGTTGCTTTTTAAACTTAGTAACTGAGTAGGTGGGCATGCAGAAATTGAATTTGCTATAGGCATATACACCTAGGATATGATTGGCTCCGTGCGTATTACTCTCTCAGAATGTTATTACCCTCAGAACGTTAATCGAATTAGAGTAGGGTTCATCTCTTGATGATAGATTATACCTTATACAAAATAACTTTTTAGTATACATAAAAGATTACTGCTAAGATTAATACAATGAATTACACTATGAAATGTAAACATTGGGCAAAAAGTAAAGGATTACACAAAGTAAGAAATATAATTGACTTACATAAATATAAAGTGATTACATTAAGGAATATAAATGATGGTAATTGAAATGATTATTGAAAAATATATTAAGTTTGATTGAGTTGGTATGAGACAAATCTTTTTGCTAAATTCATTTGTTATTTATAGCCTTAATTATGTCATCTGAATACTTCTCACGTCCTGACGGTTGCTATAATTGTATCACATGTTTTGACTATTCTTACCTATAATCCTATCATCTATCATATAACTGTTTCTATATGATCATTCTTCAATTGACCACTTAATGGATTATGTGTCGTTGCCCAATGCAGTCCAATTGTACTATTGTATAATCATCTTCGCATATCCCCACATATCTCCAAATACACCACGCAAATCCATCCGATCACACGTAACTCACTTTGATTGGCTTTCGCGAGAATTTGCGACAATAGGAATAAACATTGCCCCCCACGTTACTTTACCTTGTGACCCCTCATTAACACAGCAGTCTTTTAGTACATGTGGCAACATCATAGTAATTGTCTCTGATCGATACATCCCTACACGTCAGCTCTAACCACCCTTTTTCGAAATAAGGGTTAATTCCGTTGCGACGCATGTACTCATAATATACCAAGCAAATTTTTAATGATGTCCTAATAAATGCTCCATTTACTCAGCCGATATAAACGTCATCTCCATATTCTTTTCACTTCATACTTCTTTCTTCATCATTCTTCTCCAAAAACCTTAACAATTGTTACCCCATCATTCTCTTCTCCATCTTTCCATCAGGACGACTTAGTCATTGTGATGGACGCTCTTTTCGAGAAATGCTCTAATGAAATTGTCTTTAAATCACCGATTAGAGACTATTATTGTATGGGACCAATATTCTTTCATAGGATTGATGTTGATAAATTTAGTATGATGGATCCTTTGTTTCCTATTTGCCTGGGTGAAACTTTACTGATTTAATCCCAATTCATCCCAAAACCAACCCAAAGAATCATCGATCTTAGCCAAAACCACTACCAAAATTGGATTTGGTTCACTAGCGTTCCTTCTCAATATGAGACAACCTAAAGAAACTCTAGCCTTTACGAGTGCATCAAACTCTCCATATATGATCATCCATCGAACCATCCCTTCTTATAGCAACGTTGACATTTTAAAGCCCATCCACGAACATCTTCTTCTTCAGATGCAGCCCTATGAGTCCAACAATTTTGGACATTACAGCTCTGACTCAACTTCTTCCTTTCGGCATGGCAGTCTTCCCAAGCTCCGATCATAAGGAAACAAGACGCTTTGCAATTAAGGCCAACAAGGCCTATTCACATTTCATGCAAGTGTACCACAAACGTGAAGGCCCGATTGATTACGAAAAACATACAACTGTCTTATTACTCTAGATCTGCCGACATTTACTCTGCGTGAATGCTCTTTAGATCACGATGTTTAATTGGTCGAGGTGTTTACACATGATCAAAAACTTGCTTTAGAACCTTTTGTACTCAGCCACCTGTACATAGGTATTTTTGAAATCACCACAAAAGGTCTATATCTTAAAAGATGACTGTTGTGGCTTCTTCGGATGTGGATCTATGAATATTTTCGTCCTTCCCTTGTACATGCCCATCATTCATTCTAATGTTGTTTATTCTTCATATGGTCAACGCATTATCCATTACTCCAGGAGATCCATACATTTTTTGTTTATATGGACTTCTTATTCTTTTGTCAGAATAAAAGTAAGTGGAGTCAGTCGTTTGCCCCTTTTCATGATAGAGAGTTATGTCCCGCTTGGTTTACTAGCTAATACAAGGATAAAGATAAGCAGGAACCATAGCAGATATATCTTGCTTAGGAGAGTTATATCATTTGTAGGGATCTCCTCCATGGCAGCACAATAGACACTGGCAAGAATGTCAAGGTTGGAATCAAGCAATACTGTCCAAATCCACTCGCTCATCAGTTCAGCCTTGTCCAATGCATTCCTTATCCATTCATTCAGAAATCCTGCAACCAACCTCCCTTTACTCGGCTGATCGTCAATCAAATTGATCTCTACCATTCTCTTAATTCTACTTTTTGGTTGACCAGTTGGACCCTCATTCTTCCCATCTATCTAAATTAGCCTCAGATGATGAACACATTTTTTTATTGGTGGGATAGTTACTACAAAACGTTGATTAATAAGTCTCCTCAAGTTATCATAGTTCAACTCTTCTCTTTTATAGAGCTTCGAGGGAAGAAAGGAGCATCACCTCAATCAGCCACAACTCCTAGCTAAAAATCGAAGAAGTCAAAGATCAAATCAGCCACTGCTATCATTCCACATGCATCACCAACCGAGATAGTTCCTCAATCAAAGCGTCAAAAAGCTATGGTGAATGTAATACCCGACTCAACCTATAAGTATGATCGATTGGTTAGTAGATGAGACTCAACTTCCAAAATAAAACCCGGTAATGCCTACATGTACAATTCAAATACTCAAAAGAACCCCTAATAAGTACCTAGGAGGTACACCCCTCATAATGTGATTGTAAATAACCGAAACTGATACTATGATGACCACTCTGACGAGATGAATCCAATGATAACTTTCGCTCGTGGGCACGTGACCCCAAACGCATGCTATAGCGTGAAGAACCGACACTTTTTATGTGCAAATATCTATGAAATTATATATGAATGACACCATCGTGAGGTAATGATGAGGTCATATTTGAAACTATTCCATTAAGATTAATTTAAATTAAATATAGACTCAAGTGTAAGCTAACCTAATCAATGCCTTATAAAAGTTAATTTAATGAGGTAAGTAACTTTATTAGCTAAAAGTCAAGGCTCTTCCTTAAATCAAGGAGAACCGTGACACCTAGCATATTTTGATTAAAAAAATATATATTATAATACTATATGGAACCTACTCAGGAAGATAAAAATAGCTTAATTAACCATTAATAAAGTGAGGACCTTAAAAGTCAAAAGTTTTCCTTGATTCAAGGAGATCATGCCACCTCACCTAGTTCTAGAATTCCCTAACCCCATCTAGAAGGTCATTAAGACCCTCTAATCAAGCCCTAATAAGATATATGTGGTTAATAATTGAATTAATGAAGCATATATGAAGAAATTCAATAACACAATTCCTTAAATTAAGGAGATATGTCCACATGACTAGGATATTTCTATAAAAGGTATGGAGGCCATTTATGATGAGCTAAAAAGTCAATAATTAGGGGATTATCATGGGACAATCTTCCATGAATCAAGGAGGGCCATACACCTCATAGATGATAAGATTAAGCAAAATGATTAAGGTCTTATCTATATAAAGTAAGCATGGTTGAAACTTTGGGTACTTAGTGTCCAAACTTCCTACATCCCTTAGCTATTTTCCAGTCTTTTTTAAGCCTTTAAACCACTCTCCAAATAACCCCAATTAGTCCCTTAAGTTTAAATCAAAATATACCTTACAATCACGGCCATCCAAACATCCTAAGAAGATCACTCCTCTATCAAGGTGAAGTCCTCACACCTTCATTTTCTATTTTCCTCTAATTAGTGTTGATTTTTATTATTCTCTTGTTAATATTGATGTGGGAATCATGATGAATGCCCCACTTTGATATTCATAGTGCATCTAATTTGCCTGAGAGTATGGATGGTGTGGAAATCACAAAAAAAAAAAAAAAAAAAAAATAGCTTGGTTCCACACTTATGTGGACCCACTGATCTTGGACTCCACCATGATGCTTATCATATGTCATGTTCAAAAGATCACAAGGACTTAGATGAAGGGAGTATACAAATTTCAAATTGATCTAAGACTTATGGGCCCACTAGGATGATATAAGTCATCAAATCGATTGGCCCCATTGAAATCGTCAGCCCCTCACACTCACACATGTACACTTCTACACACAAAAAAAGGGAGATTGGACGCTGTGGCTGCCAGCATCCAAAGGACGCTGCAGCACACAAGGTTCCTATTGCTTTAGGAAGTAATGGAGTGTGGGACCCATAAAAGGCCCCACCATGATGTAAGTATCTAATCCACACCGTCCATCATATTTTCCAGATCATTTTAAGCATCCAACCAAAAAATAAGTTGATCCAGTTCTCATGTGGGCCACATCATTGAAAACAGTGGCAATAGTAATATATACTATTGAAACATGTTAGGGCCCGTTGTAATGTTTCTATACACCCAAACATATTGAATATTGGATTGTAGAGCCTGACATGAGTCGGAAAACCTAACAGACGGAGTGGATGATTCACATGTGAGCCCCACTTATAAAAAAACAAAACAAAAAAAAAGGGAGAGAGAGAAGCTGGACGCTGTCGCTGCTAGAGGTGGGCAAAATAGATCCGATTCGGTGGATCCAACCCGATAAGACCCGATCCGACCCGAACCGATGGTCTGGATTGGTCAGGATCAGGTTGGGTAATTCAGATCCAAACAAATTTCGGATCGAATTCAAATCTTGCTGGATCCGGACCGATGACCCGACCTGATCCGGAATCGGGTATATATAAAGGCATTTTATTTTTTACCCTAACCTAAAATCGCTACGTCTCTCTCTCTCTCTCTCTCTCTCTCTCTCTCTCTCTCTCTCTCTCTCAACACTCCAACCCCAGCCGTCCGCCGATTCCCTCTCCCAAACCCTCACACTCCAACCCCCGCCTACTCTCTCTCTCTCTCTAAGCTCCAACCCTCGCCTCCTATGTTGCCGATGCGTGTAAGGTGTAACGTCGTTTGGAAGGTGACCCCGCACCGGCCAGCTAGTTGGCGTCAAAGCTCTTTGGCCCACCATGATGTATTTTTAAATCCACACCATTTAAAGCTCTCACGCACCATCAGGCTTCAGGTATCTCTCTCTCATTCTCTCTCTATCTCTCATTCTCTCAAGCGCAAAAATTGGAGAGTTAGAGCTTCCAATTTTGGGAGTTTTAGGGCCACAGATTTAGGGTTTTTATGGTTATGGAATCCATCATTCAATAGTGATTTTAGGGTTTTGAGATAGAATTTAGAGCTTTCCTTATAGTTTTAGGGCCACAGATTTAGGGTTTTAAGATAGACTTTGGGGCCACAGATTTAGAGTTTTCTTTCTTCTTTTCTACTTCTTCTTCTTCTTCTTCTTCTCTCCGTCTGTGATTTTAGGGTTTTGAGATAGGATTTTAGTCGGACTCGGATTGGATCAGCTCAAACACATTTCGGATTTGTTCGAGTCAGGTGACCCGGACTTGGTCCCAGATCGGATCGAGTTCGGGTCAGGTTATCGAGATTTCGAATCGGGTCGAGTTGGACCTAGTCCGATCTGACTCAATCCGATGCCAAGCTCTAGTCGCTGCTAGCGTCCAAAGGACGCTGCAGCAAGCAGCATCCCTACTGCTTGTGAAAGGCAGGGCATGTGGGACCCACAACAGGCACTACCATGTGGGACCCACAACAGGCACTACCATCTTTACATTTATATTCTCAACTATATCCTCTAATGCACTCAGACAAGCATCAACATCAAATGGTTCAAAATCTGGATCATTTGTTGAGTCAGAATCCAGTTCCTCAAAAATGTCATCCATATTAATGTCATCACCAGCTTCTTCATGACCACCACCACCACCACCTTGTTCAGAAGTAATTCCAGCTTCATCTTATTGATATTAGTATTGTTGAAAATCAGATGATGATAGGTGCCTCATCAACAGGCATATCGACTAACATATGTGTAGCCAATACAGTCATTAAATAGGCAAAAGGAATGTCACTATGACCAGGATGGAGTCTAAACTGAAGAATGAAATGACAGATTAAGGATGGTAAACAAATCTGAGTACCACTGGAATAGCATGGATAACACGAACCATAAACGAGGTCAAGTCAGTTTTATTACCCGATCGAGGATACAGATTAGACACAAAGATTTTGTGGAGAATTCTGTACTTGGGTAACAAATACCTTGCGGGAAGCGCATTCCCTTTTCGTGTCCATTGAACATCCTGTTTCACAAATCTCTAGTGAGCATGCATTTTTCAGAAATTGAGGGTTTATCAGTTAGGTTATGGATAGGAATACCTCATCATTCACAGGAATGTCCATAAGGACTGAAATTAAATGACGATTAATGTCAAAAGACCCTTCTCTAGTAGATATTTTAAAAGTTAAATTATCCTGTGAGAAAGCACTAATACATGCAAACATGGATTGGGCAATGGACCGGTATGCTGGCCCACCCCAATGTAATAAGTTAACCCAACCTACAGCTTCAAGCATAAGAAGGATGTCAAAAGGTGCAATATGATTAACATCAACAGGATGTTCAACAATAACATTACGTAATCTAATATCCCTAACATAAGATGGATCATCATTGGGAACAAGAAGATAACACTTAGAGATAATGGTCGATCTGGAGGAAGAAGAAGGACCACGGGAAGTAGTTTTTCTACCTCTAGAAGCCTTTTGCAACAAAGATATCAAGAAAATAAGAAGTTGCAAAGGATTGAGAAGTAGGTTTACTCAAAATAGATTTTTTAAAATCCAAACCCCAAATCTCAATGAAATCCAAAATAGAAAGCTTCAAGCTAGAAAAGTAAACAATCTAGACACAAATCTGCAAGAAAAACGTAATTGGAACACTAACTTTGAAGAACATGAACAATGGGTTCGACAAGTCGAAGCTCGGCTCCTTAGAGAGGAAAAACAGAATGAGGAAGAAAGCAAAATCCCCAAATTTTAAGTGATTTCCGAGATCTACGACTGGTTGTGGATATCTACGACCGGTCGAAGTTCGACTGGTCGAGTATACTCACGACTGGTCGAAGAATGTCCAAAAATTCATATTTCTTGCAAATTATTTAAAAATTGGAATTCAACCTAGCAAATATATACACTATGATACAAGTAGACATAAATAATCATTTTAAAATGCACATGCCAAGATCAAATTTCATCTTTTTGAACCTACATTTATCGAGAGGTTTTGTGAAAATGTCAGCTCGTTGATATTCGGTAGGAATATATTCCAGAGATATAACTTTTTCTTCTACTAATTCTCAAATATAATGAAATCTAATGTCAATGTGCTTAGTACAGGAATGCTGAATAGAATTTTTTGAAATATTTATCGCACTGGAATTATCACAATGTAATAACATAGAATCCTGTTTAATTCCATAATCACTTAGCATTCGTTGCATCCAAACAAGCTGTGTACATGCATTACCAGCTGCGATATACTCAGCTTCAGCTATTGAAAGTGATATAGAATTTTGTTTCTTACTAAACCAGGAAACTAGACAATTTTCAATGTAAAAGCAACCACCACTGGTTGATTTTCTATCATCTAGATTACCAGCCCAGTCAGCATCCGAGTATCCAGCTAATTGGACACTAGTCTCATGAGGATACCAAATACCGAGATTTACAGTACTTGCGACATATCTAATAATCCGCTTGACAGCAATCAAGTGAGATTCTTTTGGATCAGATTGATATCTTGCGCAAATACCAATACTTAGAGAAATATCAGGTCTACTAGCAGTTAAATATAACAAACTACCAATCATACTCCGATAAAGTTTTGAGTCAACATTTTTACCATTAGTCTTTTGAGAGTTTCAGGGTATTACTCATAGGAGTATCGAAATTCTTGCCATTCTCAAATCCAAATCTCTTGATTAGATCAAAGCATACTTAGATTGAAAAATGAATATTCTTTCAGGTTGTTGCTTTACTTGCAATCCAAGGAAATAAGTCAATTCTCCAACCATGCTCATTTCGAACTGTGATTTCATCAAATCTGCAAACTCAGTAGTCAAGTCAGTACAAGTTGATCCATAAATGATATCATCAACATAAATCTGTACCATTAAGATATGATCATTATGTTTTTTAACAAACAGAGTTTTATCAACAAATCCCATTTGAAAATTATGACTTAAAAGAAATTTTGTTAGTTTCTCATACCATGCCTTAGGTGCTTGTTTTAATGCATAAAGTGTCTTTTTAAGCCGATACACATGATCAGTATTTTTAGGATCTTCAAAACCCATTGGCTGTTCAACATAGACTTCTTCATGTAAATCGTCATTTAGAAAAGCACTTTTCACATCTATTTGATAGATCTTTATCTTTCTAAAACATGCAATGGATATAAATAGTCTGATAGATTCAAAACGTGCTACTGGTGCAAAAGTTTCATTAAAATCAATTCCTTCAATATGAGTATAACCTTGTACCACTAGTCTAGCCTTGTTTCTAATTATATTTCCACACTCGTCAGACTTATTTTTGAAAATCCATTTTGTTCCAATGATGTGTTTATCTTTAGGTCTTGGTACAAGATACCAAACATCATTTCTTACGAATTGGTTGAGTTCTTCTTGCATCGCAACAATCCAGTTCTCATCAGCAGAGCTTCTTTTACGTTAGATGGTTCTATTTGGGATGTAAACATACATAATTACATATATCCTCAAGTTGTCTACGGGTGCGAACACCGGTGAGAGGGTTTCCAAGAATTTGTGTGGTTGGATGATCTTTAACAGTCCTCAACTCAGAATCAGTCTGATTTGATGAAGTATCGGGTTTATCAATGATTAGAACTTCATCATTATCTGAATTAGGGATTAGCGTGTTTAAGTGATCATCAATGATAACATTAATGGACTCTTGAATCACACCAGTTCTTTTGTTCAGAACCCTATAAGCTCAACTGTTTAAGGAATATCTTAGAAAAATCCCTTCATCACTCTTCGTATTGAATTTTCCCAAATTTTCACGATCTCGTAAAATATAGCACTTGCTGCCAAAAACTCGAAAGTATTTGACAGTAGGCTTTTTATTGAACCACAATTCGTAAGACGTTTTATTATTATCTTTGCTAGTGTAGACTCGGTTAATAATATAGCAAGCTGTGTTGACTGCTTCAGCCCAAAGATTTTTAGAGAGTTTCATGCTATTCAACATGACATTAGCCATTTCTTGAAGCACCCTATTCTTTCTTTCCACAATTCCATTTTGTTGTGGAGTTTTGGGAGCTGAGAATTCATGTAATATTCCTTGGTCGGTACAGAACTTCTCAAAACTGCTATTCTCAAATTCAGATCCATGATCACTGCGAATCTTACTGATTTGAGAAAATTTTCAGTTTGAATCCTTTTGAGAATTTTTCTTACTTCTTCAAGGTTTTCAAATTTATCCCTTAAGAAGACTACCCATGTAAATCTGGTACAGTCATCAACTATTACCAGGATATACTTTTTCCCACCACGACTTTCCGTTCTGGTAGGTCCTATTAGATCCATGTGGAGGAGTTCGAGTGGTCTTGATGTGGTATTTGAATTCACCTTTTTGTGTGAGTTCCTTGTTTGTTTGCGTATCTGGCACTCACCACATATTTTATCTAATTTCTGAAGTTTGGGTAAACCTCTTATAAGTTCTCGTTTGCTCAATCTATATAAATTTCGATAATGTACATGTCCAAGACGTTTGTGCCATAAATCAGTCTCGTCTGTATGGACCATGTAACATGTTTGATTAGATGAGCTGGATTCGCTAATAATATAGCAATTTTCAGACGTTCTACGTCCAGTTAATATTACAGAACCCTTATTGTTTAGTATCTCACAGCTTTGATTAGAAAATCGAACACTATGGTTATTATCACATATTTGAGATATACTAAGCAAGTTATGTTTTAAGCCTTCAACATATAAAATGTTTTTAAACACAGGAAGATTAAAAGTTGAACCGTACCTTGGCCTATAATCTTGCAGTTGCTACCATCACCAAATGTGACTGAACCATCAGTCATATCTTTCAGATCCGTGAATAAAGCTTTGTCACCTATCATATGCCTGGAGCATCCACTGTCTAGGTACCACTTTGAATGACTTGTTGCTTTGAAAGCAGTGTGAGCAACCAAGCAGGCAACTTTAGGAACCCATTTTATAACTGTTTTGGGTTTAGGAACATAGTTGGTCTTCTTTTGTTTATAGTTGTAAGAATGACCTATAGAGTTAGATTTTAGAGCTCCTTGAGTAAATCAACTATCTTTTCAGCTAGTGGATTTTTTTTCTGATTAAAGTTGACATGGCTGCTTCTAGGTTTTTGAAAAGTTTTTGAATTTCTAGAAAAACCTTGATAAATTTTTTTGAGTTTGAGACTCTCCTTAACAAAAAACCTTGAGTACTTTTCAGTACTCTCCTTTAACAAACATAGGAGGATCTTTTATGAAATAAATTTTTATCATAGCCCAACCCGGATAGATCGCCACATTTTCTTAATCCGGATAAAAGTTTTTCTAACTTTAGATCACCTTGGGCATATTTCCATGTGTCCTTTAGACTCAGAAGAGAAGATACTTCAGTTTTGAGTTTCTCAATTTCAGATTTCAAATCAATAATTATGGAGTTTTTGAATTCCAAATCATATTTTGATTTTTCAAAACAATCTGAAATTTGTGATTTTTCTAAGACAAGTGATTCAAAACATTCTTTGAGTTTAGAAAACTTTTCTTTTTGAAGTTTAAGTTTGACAACAATTTTACAACTTTCCTTATATAGGGCATTGTAAGCGTCTTGAAGATCATCTTCATTTTCACATTCACTACTCAGATTTTCTTCACTTGTTAAGTCATTATCTGAAAATGTGAATTTGGCTAGAGTCATAAGAGCTTTAACTTCATTATCCGACTCACTTTCAGAATCATCTGATTCAGAAGAAGCTTCAGAATCAGATGATTCATCCCATGTAGCCAACATACCCTTTTTCTTGGGTTTGTCCTTTTTAGGACATCTATTTGCTAAGTGCCCATATTCTTGATAGTTGTAACATTAACTATCTTTCAAAGAATTTTGAGATTTGGGTCTAAACTTCTTTTTATCATTCGATTTTTGAAAATCAACCATTTTCTTACTTTTGAAAATCTTGTAAAATTTCTTAGCTAAAAGAGCCATATCATCTTCTAAATCAGAATTTTCTTCTGAATTACATTTAGAAGATTTTAGTGCGATAGATTTACCTTTAGGACCTTTAAAGTTTAACTCGTAGGTTTGTAGAGAACCAACTAGTTCTTCTACCCTCATATTATCCGTATCACGAAGTTCCTGGATCGCGGTTACTTTATAATTGAACCGTTCAGGAAGTGAGCGTAATATTTTTGCACACACTTTACTTTCTGGGATTTTATCGCCAAGACCCCACATTGAGTTTACAATGTCATTCAATATAGTGTAAAAGTCCATAAACATTTCATTTTCCTCCATATGAATTTCTTCAAATCTGGTTGTGAGGAGTTGGACTTTAGATTTTTTGACAATTGTAGTACCCTCGTGTGTCATTTCTAATATATCCCAAGCTTGCTTTGCAGTATCACAAGAAATGATTCTTTTGAACTCATCCGGTGATAGTGCGCAAGTGATTGCATTTAGTGCTTTAGCATTTGCACTACTCTCACTTTTCTGAAGTGTGGTCCATTGGTAACATGGTGTGACTTTCATAGATTTTGAACTGTCAGCCTCAGTAACTTCCACGATAGGAGGTTTCCATTTAGTCACTGTGGCTTGCCACACACTCTCATCCATTGATTTGAGGAAAATCCTCATTCTGGCTTTCCAATAGGCATAGTTGGAGCCATCAAAGGGTGGAGGCCTAGTGACTGAAAGGCTATCAAAATTTGACATCTTAAATAGCTTAAATTGTTAGCTCAGGAATTAAATCCAAGAATTAAAAAGAGCTATTAGGCTTTGATACCACTTGAAAAGGCCTAGCTATATGTCCTAGAGGGGGGGTGAATAGGACAATGCCAAATAAAACTTATAACAGCGGAATTAAAAAGAATACGATAGCCAAAATAAATCACAATGCAGGAAAGTAAAACAACCTCAAGATTCAGATCTTAAGAGGTTGATACAAATGTTGTTTTAAGGACAACCTTACACCAAAAACCAGAGTTTATGGTAGGACAACCTTATTTCTAGAAAGATCTTTGTATCAAATCTCAAACCAAAGAGGAATATAGAAATAAACACAAACTGAACTGAAATAAATTGTAATCACAAATGTATTGTTCTAGGGACAGCCATACACCATAAAAATGGCAGGGCAACCTTGCTGGAACAACTTTAAAGGAAATAGAATATCAAGCTGATAAAGGAATAGCAGAAAATAAATTCTAAACTATTACAAAATTCCCACAATGCTTGAATTAAATGATTACAACATTCACCACCATACATACATCCCACAAATAAATAATTAAAGATTAGAAGTATAAATCATTCAACCACAACACAAGGGATTATAGTGGTTCGCGTATGTGTTCACCAACTGTTAAACAACAGCCACACAGAATGCTACTCCACTCCTTATATCCTCACACAAGGGATATTAGCGTTCACTAACAAAATAGGTTTTCACAGGTTCACCCAAAACTTTTACAATTGTGTCTTTGTCTTTGGGCTTACACAATTAAAAAAACCCCACTTTGAGTTTTCTTGGCTATCCTCAGATAACCAATACAACAAGATTTTTCTGGCAAATCTTGAAAGAAACCAAAACAGAAAGAAATTTACAATTAAATGTAAAATACCTGATTATCTCCTTCGTTGTAGCAGCCCGGTAGAACCAAGTCAGAGTAGATGATTGAATGTTCAAGTTCAATGTCCAGTACTCAATTACAATGGTTCTAGTTCTAATAGATTTTAAATTAAACCAAATAGGGCTTGCCTTAATTGATTTTGATTCCAAAGAAAGGGAATAACAATTCCTCTTATCAAATTAGATTAGAATAGCAGAAACAAAATCAATTAAATAAAGCTAAAGAAAGAGAATATTAAATAAGCATACTTAGCTTAGATGGAGCATATAATTATCTCTCAGAAATTCGATGAAGATTGGCTTGAATGGATTAATTAATTTGATGAATTCTTCTGAGATTCGTGCTCTAATTATAGGTGAGCAGATCGCGTCTTCAACTAATCTAGGGATCTCTTCAACTAGTCGAAGAATTAACAGATATTTGAAAAATCGGGCGCGATAAGCTTTGACCGTTTTACGACTGGTCGAAGGTCTCCTTCGACTGGTTGAAGGTCTCCTTCGACTGGTCGAAGAACCTGAATTTCATCGCTGGACTTTGAGTCGAAGACTTTCGACTGGTCGAAGATGCAGTCGACACTGTTCCTTCGACTGGTCGAACAGATTCCTGGACTAGTCGAAGCCTAACAGAAAATATCCGAATTTTGTAACAAACTCACGACTGATTGAGGAATTTCTTAGACTGGTCGAAGCAAAACTAAGACTGGTCGAAGAAGGCCTAGGACTAGTCGAAGAACAGACGAAACTCATGTAAAATAAACATCCGACTTATGTATCCAAAGTGACCTACTCCTAAGGTCAACCTAAGGTCAGTCAAACCTCAACCATGAAGTAAGGACATTGAAACATTAGGAACAAGTGACCTTGAAGTTTAAGCTTTGAAGTCTTGATGTAGTTCAATCTTAAAATCTTGATGTAGTTCAATCTTAAAAGTGTCTTGAGTTCTTTACGAACTGCCTTGTACTCTTCTTGAAGTCTTGTATTCTTGAGTCATGTCTTGTGAGCAGTTCTTGCAGTCAAGGTTGATCTTTTTACTTGTGAGCTTTGCTTGTTGTGAGCTTTGCTTGTTCATGAATGTTGATCTTTGAGAGAGCTTCACTTATGCAAGTTATATAACAGTGATTTTGGCGCCACAAATTTGACAACAGACAGGGATATAAACTATAGCACTTACAAAGTGATTGTAAGTCTCCTGAGTATGATCATGTTACCAGATCAATTAATTACATGTAAAATTCTAAAATATACCAAATGTGTAATAACGTTTAGTTAGCATCCCAGTAATCCTCGTCGATCAGAACATGACCTACATAGACCCGCCTGATAGCTGCATATAAGAGAACTCCTCCTCATCATTATAAAAATCCAGCTCCGCTACGTAAGCATCGCCATCATCTGCAACTACAACGGGGTCTAGTTGGTGTTTAAAGCACCGTCCCAGAACGTGGGAGTGAGTGATCAACTCAGTGGAAATATAAAGCAAAGGTTAACATGTTATCAATTCAGTCAAGCAATAATGATAAAGTAATACAACACTCATGTCCTAAGTACTCTTGTTAATGCAAGGATGATATGTGATAATGATGTATGCCCTCGTTTACACTCCCTCTGCGACATCATCTCACGATCGTGACATGCAACACTCCCGTTGTGCTCAACTCTAACGCCAAAGGCACATGCAATGCGGTGCAAGTGCGTGTTAGCCAAGTTTTTAATTAGTCTTATTCATACAGCAGGTTAGGAAGCTAAGGCACCTTCCTTTATATCATTTCCCAAACGATGATCCATCTAGGGTCGTCAATCCTAATTAATCTCAAACGATAGGCAGTTTCAGGTCACTACGGAGAGGCTCGGCACCATCAGCGCAGGCCTAGTTTATACTCGAAGTATCTACGGAAAGGCTCGTCACCTTAACATAGACCGAGTATATGCTCGAGGTCACTACGGGCTCGTCACCTGATCGTAGGCCGACAACTCGAATACAGTATCCCATACCACCGTATTCAGTTCACGAGTTTGGGTTGCTCACTGGTCACTACGGGGAGGCTCGTCGCCCCAGCGTAGGCCGACAGTTCGACCACGGTGTCCCATACCACCATGCCCGGCTCATGAGTCTTAACGGATCGAGGTACCAAGGTTAAACGGATTTTTCACTAGTGAGTTTGGTACCTTAGATTCAAGCAGTAGCGTCCATACGGGGTGAACATACATTGGGTCAATCGGGTTACTTGACAAGCTCGACTAGTACGAGCGTACATTGACTTAATCGACATGGAGTGCATAAGCATTCCGCGTGGCCTAACCACTGTCGTCAAATAACGTATAACTCAGATTCATCAAACGCATCCGTCGTGGCTAAAACAGTTCAGTCACCGATCGTAAATCCTTACCAATTGCCTAAACTACATTGTAGCACCAAATAGCAAGTAGCAACCAATTTAAATATACATCTCATATCAACATTTTAACGAACACAGAGTACATGTTAACATACATAAGCATTGTATTCATAAATCACGTAGTAGTAAGATAGATTACGTGAAGGAAACTGTAACCCTAGGTAAGGGGATTGAGAATCCCATCTCAATACCCTCATCAAATACATTACATCAGACATGTTCTCATTCCGGCATTTTATCAAACACTTAGACTACACATATTACATACACATAATAAATTAGTTAAAACACATATTGTAGCAAATCCTTCCACAAAGGAGATGCCACGTATACAACGATCACGTATTAGCAACCAATAATCATGGCAAGCACAAATCATAATTCCATATTCATTCAGACATTTAAACAAACACTTGGAATGCATTAAAATCAATATAGTATACTTATATATGAAATATATGGAAAACATTGTATCTAGGCATATGTGATAGCAATCAAGTTAGACATAAATCATTGCTGACATTGAAAACCTTGAAAACCATAACCTAAACGTTTATAGTCCACACCTTTCGCCGATAAACTCGTAACGAACTCAGTTTAAATACTAAGTCCTCATCTACGGCACAACGGCAACCTATAGCATGAAATAGGTTAGCTATTTCGCCATTTACTCTATTTGAATCCCTAAAACAAATTAGGGTTAGGATTTCTTACCCAAGAATGGAACCGGAATCGTCGGAATAGCGATGCGGGAAAGCTGATTAAGCACGTGGAGTGGTGGGATCGAATCCCAGGAACGATCTCCCACTTTCTCTCTCTTCCTTCTCTTTTTGCTCTCTTCTCTCACCCAGGGTTTGCAAATTCGTATGTGAAGGGAGAGAGAGGGTTTAAGGCCCTTATATAGGCTCAGAACTGATGAGAATGTCCCCACGGCCATGGTATACTTAGGTTATAGCCAAACGATGGTTGTTTCGATCCAACGGAGCACATCTGGAGGCCCCTTTTCTGCGTACGGTCTGGAGAAAGTTCCCTAACATCGAATCTATGCCAGGTTAAGTTTTCAGTCCAATCGAATTTGTAGATCGACCGTGGTTGACCAGTTTGAGCTCAATGGTCATCGTCACTCAATCAGGGCCACAAGTACACTGACCTGTGTAGAGAAATTTTCCTGATCCGAGGGTGTATTTGGGTGAGATTCTGAAGGTCTAAAACCTTAAATTCGGCCTGCAAGCAAACGGCCCGATTCACTTAAATCTGAGTTCAATTTCCAAAGATATTTGCGTTTCTTACGCACTTCGCTCCGGGTTCAAGTTGTGCATTTCTGGATATTATCAAGACCTGATTTCCGAGATGGTTGTCAAGTCTAGTAAGGTGGTCGTAATTGTATAGCTTCGCATTAATCGGACTTCCGACGTGCGGTCCAGATCCGATACAGAGTTTCAAGGTGCTCCCGAGAGCAACTGGGTTTTGAGATTGATCCTAAGTTTTTAGGTAATGTAGCGTTAGCGATTCTGCTAGTTTCAGGTCATACAGTTCGTATTTAAAAGTGGTTAGTGCTAATTTCATGAGTAATCTAGTTTAGCACTTAGTTGATTTTTGCCTAATTTATAAAAGATTTGATCCTGAGTTAGTTGATTTTTGCCTAATTTATAAAGGATTTGATCCTGAGTGATTTCTGCCTGAGGTGGTACTCAGGTCTTTGTACGAATTTTTTCGAGACGTTACAATATACGTTGAGAATTGATCATGAATATCAAATGCATATGCTAGACCTTGATTCATTTAATAGTTCTTGAACTGTATTTACACTTGCACTTAGGTTGTATTCTATTAGGATGGTATCGTAGTTCGATACTTGATCTCTATGCTAGTTGGATATACTATTGTACTGTATGTAAGACACACGTGAATCAAAATCTCACTAATTTGTAAGGTGAACCTCTATTTAAGAAAGAGAGTCCGTACTCAGGATATAATGAGACTGATTGTGTTAGGAATAGACCCTCAACATGTAGGTTATGCTAGTGGCAATTTTATTCATGGGACTTACCATCTATGGGGTGAATCCACCTATTTGATTTTGGGATGAACCGTTTGACGTTTTATTACCACTGCTTATTCTTGTTTAAGGCAGGCCTACCGACTCCTTTTTAATCGTTGTATTTCAGCATCTTTAACAATCATTTCCACTCGACATACGATGGTAGTTTCCCATACATTATAATTGATTGGCCATGTGTTGATGGGTTCTATACACACCCTAAGGCGGTAGACTCATGCGCCGGGGATGGTGGTCATGGGACACTATGCCCGAGCCGTCGGCCTACGCTAGTGACGAGCCCCCATAGTGAACTTAAGTTTTACTAAACCAGCTGATTGTAACTGGACTAATAATGGTTTGGCTAATCATGCATACATGGCACAGACCAGCGTCTATCGCTAACGTACGTAATGTACGATAGGCAGTCGTTATGCGGTACGTGATGTGCTTCACTAATGGCCAGCCTCTGTCTTACTGGATGAGCATTCCCAAGTCGATGATTGCATGGGTAACGAGCCCCAATGTCCGCACGGATGAACATCCTCGGGGCGATGATTGCATTCGCGCATTTATACATATAATAAGAATGCATTTTGTTATGTTTTGATTGCCTTGTTGCTTTCATGTTATACTTGTCTAAGGCGACGGTGTGTAATCTTAAGGGGAATTCACACTGAGTTGGTCATTCATCCATCAAATATATAACCGTACAGGTGGCACAGGTGGCTTAAGTGATTTTCAGGTTCAGGCTGATGAGAAGCAGGGTACAAGTGCCAGGGATGCACGGCTATGTTGCTAAGAGGAGCTGCGCGGTCTTGCGGCTTACATTTATATGCTTTCTGTAATTTTTCATGTATTAAATCATGTAAATCTTGTACTTGTTAATTTCAATGACATTAGCCTATATAAGTCATTATGGGCAACCTCTTGTATATTCTAAATGTAAATGAAAATTTTCTTTTATGCTGACCTGTCCATTCTACGCTTATCTGCTAACTCTGATGAAAGAAAAAGATTATATATGGAATTTGGCTCTGTTTAAGTTAACACTCAGGTTTTTAGGAAACGGGTCATATACTCGGGTTTTTAAAACACGGGGCGTTACAAGGCCCCAACGTCCCAATATCTGGACGACAAGGATAAAACATATACATCACGTGGGCCCCACAGCCGCTGGACGGCGTGGGTGCACCACATACATCAAGGTGGGTCCACGTGGTGGCCCGCCAAAGTTTTGGATCAGCTGATATTTGTGATTTCCTACATCCAGGTTCTGCCAAAAAAAATGGGCAGCAGCAAGGTGGGCCTCACGATCGGACAGTTTGGATCGATCGGACAGTTTGGATCAAGTGGGCCACACACCATCACAAAAGAGAGAGAGAGAGAGAGAGAGAGAGAGAGAGAGAGAGAGAGAGAGAGAGAGAGACGGGTGCGATGGAGGGCTCCACCACTATGAGCCCTCCCTTCCATGCATTACAAAACATACATCAAGTGGGTCCCATTACGTGTGAGCTCACCAATCAAAATCAACAGTCGAGATCCCTTTTTTCACCAAAAATGCAAGGTCTAAATGACCTTTTCCCAATGGGAAAAATAAACATCATGATGGGGTCCATGGAGAATGGCCCCATCATGGGATGAACATATGAATCCTGGTGGGTCATCGGCCACATTTAGGATCCGAAGTGAGATCCATACCATTAATCGGTAGGCCCCACTTGGCCCATCATAAAAAACACAATCTAATCCTACAAATCACCCACTGATTCCACTTCTTCTAGGCTCCTTGGAATTCTAAGCTCCTTGGCTTCAACTTTGATGGAGAATGATGAAGATTGAAGGATGGAGATAAGAGTTTAGGGGGTAGGAAGTGGGCCACACTTGCCTCTTCTCTTGGAAATGCTTAGACGTCCAGTCCTTAGTAGCTTGGAATGGTAGAGAGAATGAGAGGGAGAGAAAATGTGATGGGATGAAAGGGATGGGATGTGTGTTAGAAAGGGATGGGTGTGTGTAAGAAAGGGATGGACAGAGAGAGAGAGAGAGAGAGAGAGAGAGAGAGAGAGAGAGAGAGAGACTTTGGGGATGGCTTGTGTAAGAAAGAGATGGGTTATGTACTTGACTAGTACTTGATTGATTGATGTGATGGATGGTAGAGATTCTCTCGGAATTCGCAATGCGCGGCGTTTCCTCAAAATAAACACGGGCCTCGCATTGGTGAACAAGTCGCGACATTGGAACCGCGGTGATGGTGCGGTCGCAATGGTACAAGTCTCGGGTCAAGTCGACTTAGATTTACATGATGCGACTTAGGATCGCGGGCAAACGTTGATTATAGGTTGCGGGTTGCCGAAATTCGACGAGGAGGATCACGGAAGTCTAAGGAATGGTACGGTATAGGATACGGGCCTTACACTATCGATATATTCTTAGTCTATATAATACTCTAGTGCATCCATTAGTTAAATCCCTTAGGAAATCTACTTGCCATCAAGTTATAGGAGGTTCAACCCACTCCCATTACCTTGTTTACCCTAAGAGGAGTATCATATACAAGGAAATCGATTGTGAAGCTGAAACATCATAACAACCACAACATCATGATCGGGAGAGCATTCAAGAGCTGATTGAAGCTCAACAAAGCGGAGATCAAGCAACCTACAAGCTACAACAAGAAGGGCTCATCCACTTACAAGTACTAAAGTCCAAAGAGTCTGAAGCCTCTTCATTGTGTAGGATTTGGTTTCAGAGTTTGTTTCACAAACTCGCTAAGACCTTTTGTAGGCCTCCGATGGGAGAATACTTATAGTGTCCTTGTGTCGGACTCAATACCTTGTGTAGGTATGTGTGATAGCC
This sequence comes from Magnolia officinalis, assembly GCA_021015155.1. Taxonomy (NCBI): domain Eukaryota; kingdom Viridiplantae; phylum Streptophyta; class Magnoliopsida; order Magnoliales; family Magnoliaceae; genus Magnolia; species Magnolia officinalis. The sequence continues at coordinate 86,058,155 of JAJHSJ010000001.1, forward strand.
TTGTGTAGGCTTGAATGAGTGTCTTATGTAGACAATACCTTGTGTAGGTATGTGTGATCGCCTTGCGTAGGCTTGAATGATTGTCTTGTGTAGACAATATCTCGTGTAGGTTGTAAAGGTTTGAGGTAAACCTGATTTAAAACCTTTTATAGTGAAATCTGATACACTCTAGGAGAGAGTGCGTCCACCAAGAGTGGAGTAGGAACATAGCCAAACCACTATATATGCTTGTGTTTGAGATTGACATTTGTATATCTGTTTAAATTATGCTTATATGTTTGAATGCTTAGTTATGTATGCATGATAAGTTGAATGCTTAGGATCAATAAGCATCATATTCAATTCACACATGTTCAATGTGCTATAGACTAGTTGTTTGATTGATATATCTTGAGAAGTCTATGAGATTGGATCCTCTATTGGCTTGGAAGCCTTTAGAGTTATATCTCCTTGCTTAGTTTAACTGGAGATTAATTTAAGTTAGGTAACAAGGATTTTTAAATTGGCATAATTATTGAAAAGTCCTATTCACCCCCCTCTAGGAATTTTTTTCATACATTCATACTTATATATCAGTGGTTTAAACTGCAATTTCAAGAGATTCACCCAACATCGTATCACCTTAGTGACCTCAAAGGAGCATCATATGCAAGATGGTTGATTTTGGAGCTGAAGCGTTGACAACGCATCGGCATCATGATTGGGGGAGCAAATGGGAGCTGATTGAAGCATGAGAGAGCATCGATCAAGCAACCCAAGAAGGCGATACAAAAGGGGCTCAATCTGACAAGTAAGTTGTAATGTGCAAGAGTCAATGTATACTCCTTTCTTGCGTATGATTGAGTGTAAGAGTTTAAATTGTTAAACTCGACTAGGTTCTTGTGTAGGACTTAAATTAAGTCCTTGTGTAGGCCACCAGACACGGGTGTTTACGTATTATTCTGCAAGGGAGCAATTGGAGGGAGTAAATGTAGGTCCTTAGATTAGGACCGAAGTTGTTGGTTAGTTGATAGAAAACCAATTCAAGTCTTTTACGGGAACCTCTGGTGGGAGTGTACATCAGTAGGTTCTTATGTAGGGCCAAGGTTCGTGACGAGCCTATAGAAAACCACGTAAAATATCTTGCGGGAGCCGGTACTTGTGTAGGATTGTAAAGGTTAGAGGTGAAGCTGATTTAAAACCTCCGATAGTGAAATCTGGTACACTCATGGGTTAAGTGTAGGGGTGTACACGAACCAAGCTAGATCGGTTAGCTCGTTTGACTCGACTCAAAACAGCTCGATTCAACTCTGTTCGAAGTTGAGTTCAAGCCGAGTTGAGCTAATTTTCTGAGCTCGAAAATGAGTTCGAGCTGGCCCCAGCTCGACTCAACTCGGATCGAACCAGTTCGGTGACTCGGCTACTTTTCTATTGATGTTGCTCACCAAGTGTTTAATGAAATGACTCAACGAAGTGTCGCTGGTGGCAAGGAAGGTATGTACATGAAACAAATACCCTTTTTTTTCTTGGTTTTATGTTACTTAGAAGGTGTTTGATAAAATACCTGTAAAACCATTGCTTCTATTTTACAAACAGTGGGATTTTGAAGGTGCAATCTAGGTGTTTGTGGAAATGTTGCAATGGCGAACTCGGCTTGATCTTGGCTCGAACTCAGCTCGAACTGGCCCGAGCTGCTAACCGAACCGAGCCAAGCTAACCAGTCAGGCTCGACGACTGAGCTGAGCCGAGTTCGAGCTGAGGTCAACTAGTGGCCGAGCCGAGTTAAGCTGAGGCCAGCTCGACTCAGTTCGACTCGATGTACACCCCTAGTTAAGTGCATCCACTGGGATTGGAGTAGGTAAACCGAACTACTATGTATGCTTATGTTTGGGATTGTCTTTGAACATTTGTTTAATTATACTTATGTGATGAATTGATGAATTATGTATACATGATTAGATGAATGCTAGAAGTTGATAAGTTACACATCCCACATACTCATGTACACGATCATATATAGACTAGTTGCTTCATTAGCATATTATTTGTAGTCTATGTGATTGGTCCCTCTATTGTCTTGGAAGCCTTAGAGTTAATTGCATTAGTTTAATTTACATATTAGTTTAAGCAAGCAATTGTATTTTAAAATGGGAAAATTTTATTTGGTCCTAATCACCCCCCTCTAGGACATGACCATTATTCCCTAACTTCACTAAGCATTCGTACATAGCCCGTGAGCCCACCACACAATTTCAACACTCACATATTCATACACATCCACATCTACATTCATATCTTCATCCACATCCACATCTACATTCATATCTTCATCCACATCCACATCTTCAATTCAACATTCACATTCACCTTCACATCCACATCTTCAATTCAACATTCACATTCACCTTCACATCCACATTCACACCCACACCCACACCAACGTTTGTATTTTGTCAATTTCAAGCTCATATCCGCATCAAGATTTTCATCAATTCATGTTCAACATTTACATCTACTTCATGCATTCCACATCCACATCCACTTTTTGATTCATTCAATTTAGCATTCACATGCACATATTCATCCATTCTATTCAAACTTCACATCTTCTCTTATTCTTTCAAATAATACGATATGTCTACAAAAGGTGTATGTGGATGTACAATGTAGATGCGGATGTGCATATTCATGTGGAAGTGGATGTGCATGTACATGTGGGTATGAATTTTGAATTGTAGAGTGCACGTGTCAAAGTGCATGTGCATGTGGAAGTGGATGTGAATTTTGAATTGTATGAATGATAATGCGGAGGTGGATGAGAATGTTGAATTGTGTGAATGCAAATGAGGAGGGTGGATGAGAATGTTGAATTGTGTGAATGCAAATGTCGAAGTGGATGTGGAAGTGGCTGTGAGTTGTGAATGTTGAATTGTATGAATGAAAATATGGGAGTGAATGTGGATGTGGAAGTGATTATGAATGTTGAATTGTATGAATGTAGATGTGGAAGTGCTTGTGCATATGCATGTGGTAGTGGATGTAAATATGAATGTGCACTTTGGAGTGGGTCTGAGGGGGGTGGATCCCCCTCGAGCAATATGGCTCTCACCTGGTGGGGTGGATCTCCCCTGAGCACTGTGGATCACACCTGGTGTTAGAGTATAAAAATTAAGGAAAAAAAAAAAATCGAAGATCCATAGTTGTTTGTTGCGCGGCTCAAAACACAAGTATTAGAAGATCCATTGTGCGGCGCGCAATGAAAGTCTACGAGCAATACTAATGGACGCGCAATGGACGTGTCCGCGCAATGATATATTGTGCTTGTTTATTACGCGGATAGAAGGGTTCGCACGTGTGGGAGGCTATAAATACCTCACCATCTTCTTCATTTGCATCGATCAAGAGGCTTTCGGAGAGCAGAAGAGAGAAGACTTCTCAATATTTGCTAAGGTACACCGAGTACCTGTTGCGCGGTGCGCAACAAGTGACCCGTGTTGAGAAGTGGAGCCACATCTGGGGCCGCCCACGACCAGTCGAGGTTGCACGGATTTTGTGTCGCAAGTCCTTTCGCAACTGGGATGCGAAAGGAGTTTCGCGGATTTCGTGTCGCAAGTCCTTTCGCAACTGGGATGCGGAAAGGGAAGTTGTCAAAACTATAAATTGGGGTCCCTAGGACTATTCTAGGTGAAGGTGATTTTTAAGAAATTATTCTGAGGTGTGGGCAAAGGATTTTCTATGTATTTCCAAGGGAGAGGTTAGTATATTGCCTTGTAATCTTCGTTTCTCTTCATAGTGGAATTTTGCATCCGTGGTTTTTTACCCTAGTTTGGGGTTTTTCCACGTATATCTTGTCTTGTGGTTTGTTTTGGATTGCTTTGATCTATTTCTAGTTTATATTTCTTCCTGTCTATCGTTTGTGGGTGAGGCCTTAGATTGGATCTAGGCTCACTGCGTTGTTGGCGTGCTGCGCGACAACTGGTATCAGAGCTATTGGTTTAGTTCTATTGGGAGCGATGACAGAAGATGGGAAAACTAGAATTGAGAAGTTTGATGGTTCAAACTCTGCCTTCTGGAAGATGCAGATGGAGGATTATCTGTATCAGAAGGACCTCTATATTCCTCTAGGAGGAAAAGAGAAGAAACCAGAAAAGTTGACAGATGATGAATGGTTTTTACTGGATAGGAAGGCTTTAGGAACGATCCGACTCTCTTTGTCTAAGAGCGTCGCCTTCAATATATTCAAGGTAAAAACAACAAAAGAATTAATGGAAGCCCTAGCCACCATGTATGAAAAGCCCTCAACATCCAACAAGGTTCATCTTATGAAACAGCTATTCAACATGGAGATGTCAGATGGTGGGAGCGTGGCTGAACATCTAAACAAGTTCAATACAGTCACGAGCCAGTTGGAATCCGTTGGCATTGCTTTGAGGATGAGGTCAGGGTGTTATTGATCTTATCCAGTTTGCCAGACAGTTGGGATGATTTGGTGATTGCTGTGAGCAATTCTTCAGGATCGACAAAGCTGAAATTTGATGATGTGGTAGTTCTAATTCTCAGCGAAGAATATAGAAGGAAGGCATCAGGAGTTTCAGGGGATTCAGGGAATGCTCTAAACGTTGAAGGAAGAGGAAGATCGCTGAACAAAGGAGGAATAAACACCGGCGTTCTAAGTCAAGGAATAAGTCCAAGGGACCGAAAGACAAAGACGGGTGTTGGCATTGCGGCAAGAAGGGGCACATGAAACGTGATTGCAGGGCGCTCAAGAAACAAGAAGAAAGCTCTCAAGGTGGGAAAGATTCAGTGAATTTGTCTGAGGAGAGCGACACAGAGGCATTGATCTTGTCTCTTGATGCGAGGAATGAGTCTTGGGTTATAGACTCGGGTGCTTTGTCTCATGCTACTTCGTGTAAGGAAGTTCTGCGTGATTATGTGTCAGGTGACTTTGGGAGAGTCTACCTGGGTGATGATGAGCCGTGCAATATTGTTGGAAAAGGAGATGTTCATGTAAATCAGAAAGACGGAACGGTCTTCAAATTGAAGGATGTCAGACATGTACCGAGTTTGAAACGTAATCTGATCTCAGTGGGACAGTTGGCTGATACCAGTTATGTGACGACATTCACCAGTGACTCCTGAAAGATCACAAAAGGTGCCTTGGTAATATCTCGAGGCAAAAAGAAAGGTACTTTGTACGTGACTTCAGGATCGTATAGTTCACTCGCAGTCGCATCAACTAGAGTGAATAGGCAGTTATGGCATCAGAGGCTGGGACATATGAGTGAGAAAGGGATGAAAGTGCTATTGTCAAAAAGGAGGCTACCAGGGCTGAAGTCTATTGACTTGGAATTCTGCGAGGACTGCGTGTATGGGAAGCAGAAGAGGGTAAGCTTCAAGAAGACGGGACGCTCTCCAAAGACACATCTGTTGGAGCTTGTACACACTGATGTGTGGGGACTGGCACAGGTATTATCTCTTGGTGGCTCACGTTATTTTGTTACCTTTATTGATGATGCTAGTAGAAAACTGTGGGTCTACTTCTTAAAACATAAATCTGATGTATTTGATGTATTTAAGAAGTGGAAAGTTATGGTAGAAAATGAGACAGGTAAAACAGTAAAGTGTCTCAGATCTGACAATGGAGGAGAATATTGTGATAAGAGGTTTGAGGAGTATTGTGCAGCAAATGGAATCAAACATCAGAAAACAATTCCAGGGACACCACAACAGAATGGTGTGGTTGAGTGCATTAACAGGACCATCCTTAAGTGCGCCAGGAGCATAAGGTTACATGCAGGGTTACCCAAGACCTTTTGGGCAGATGCTGTAAATACTGCCGCATATCTCATCAATAGAAGTCCCTCAGCACCATTGGATTGTGGGCTACCAAAAGAAGCGTGGACTGGGAAAGAAGTGAACTTTGCACATCTCAGAGTGTTCGGTTGCACTTCATATGTTCACATTGATGCAGAGCACAAAAACAAGCTGGATGCAAAGTCCAGGAGGTACACATTTATAGGCTATGGGCAACATGATTTTGGCTACAGGTTCTGGGATGCAGAAAACAGAAAAATCATCAGAAGCAAGGACATAGTCTTTAATGAAAAAGTGATGCATAAGGACAGTGTGCAGGAAAATAAGACCGAGAAAAATGAATTCGTAGAGTTGGAAGAGTTACCGGACATGGGTGTTACAGTGCCACAGGATGAGGTAGAGCCGCATACACCAGTTGTGAGGAGGTCTACTCGGGAGAGGAGACCCACGGTCCGATACTCACCCTCCTTACATTATCTACTACTGACAGATAATGGTGAGCCAGAGTGTTTTGAAGAGGCGTTACAGTCAGATATACGGGTTAAGTGGGAGCAGGCCATGGATGATGAGATGGACTCTCTTGAGTCTAATCGTACATGGGAGCTAGTCACTCTACCCAAGGGTAAGAAAGCTCTTCATAACAAGTGGGTTTACAGACTGGAAGAGCACGATGGTTCGAAACGGTATAAGGCCAGATTGGTTGTGAAAGGGTTTCAACAAAAGGCAGGTATCGATTTCACTGAAATATTTTCACCGGTAGTGAAAATGTCTACGATTCGCATGGTCTTGAGTATAGTGGCTTCAGAGGACTTACATCTAGAACAGCTAGATGTTAAGACAACCTTTCTTCATGGGGACCTTGAAGAAGAGATATATATGCATCAGCCGACAGGATACGTGGCACCAGGTAATGAGAACAAGGTGTGCAGACTGAAGAAGAGTCTATATGGCCTGAAGCAGGCCCCGAGGCAGTGGTACAAGAAGTTCGATAGTTTCATGTCGGGAAACGGTTTTAGGAGATGTCATGCAGACCACTGTTATTACTTGAAGAAGTTTGATACGTCATACATCATCCTTCTTCTGTACGTTGATGATATGCTTGTGGCTGGCTCAAGCATGGAGGACATCTCAGATCTCAAAAGACAATTGTCTAGAGAATTTGCCATGAAGGATTTAGGAGCTGCAAAACAAATCCTAGGCATGAGGATAAAGCGTGACAGGGAAAACAAGAAATTAGTTTTGTCACAGGCAGAGTACATAGCCAAGGTACTTGATCGATTCAATATGGGAGGTGCTTAGCCGGTTAGCACTCCATTAGCCAACCACTTCAAGCTATCTAAGGCAGTGCAAAGACGCAGGAGCAACAAGACTACATGGCTAAAAAGTCCCATACGCGTCAGCTATTGGGAGTCTCATGTATGCTATGGTGAGCACGAGGCCAGACATTGCTCAAGCAGTGGAAGTTGTTAGCAGGTTCATGAACAACCCCGGGAAGGAACATTGGGAAGCTGTGAAGTGGATCCTTAGGTACTTGGTAGGTACTAAGGACGTAGGGCTGTGTTATGGTGGATCGAAAATCAAGTTACAAGGCTACGTAGATTCAGATTTGGCAGGAGATATCGACAGCAGAAGAAGCACTACGGGTTATGTTTTTACTCTGGGTAGTGCTGCAGTCAGTTGAGTCTCTCAGTTACAAAAGATAGTATCTATCAGTACGACAGAAGCAGAATATGTTGCGGCTACAGAAGCATGCAAGGAGATGGTGTGGATGCAAGGTTTTATGGAAGAGTTGGGTAAGAAGCAAGCAGATTGCAAGCTGTACAGTAACAGTCAGAGTGCAATACACTTGGCTAAGAATTCAGCCTTTCATTCAAGGACCAAGCATATTGCCATCAAATATCACTTCATACGTTCGTTACTGGAAGATGGATCGATTGCTCTGGAGAAGATTCATACAAGTGAGAATCCTGCGGATATGCTGACCAAGGCGGTCACAAGGGAGAAGTTGAAGCTCTGTTCAGCTTTGATTGGTCTTCAGGTTGAAGACGGGGAGGTGGTGCATTCGAGATGAAGAAGACAAAGGTTTATGGAGATGTGTCTCCAAGTGGGAGATTGTTGAGAAGTGGAGCCACATCTGGGGCCGCCCACGATCAGTCAAGGTTGTGCAGATTTCGTGTCGCAAGTCCTTTCGCAACTGAGATGCGAAAGGAGTTTCACGGATTTCGTGTCGCAAGTCCTTTCGCAACTGGGATGCGGAAAGGGAAGTTGCCAAAACTATAAATTGGGGTCCCTAGGACTATTCTAGGTTAAGGTGAATTTTAGAAAATTATTCTGAGGTGTGGGCAAAGGATTTTCTATGTACTTCCAAGGGAGAGGTTAGTATATTGCCTTGTAATCTTCGTTTCTCTTCATAGTGAAATTTTGCATCCGTGGTTTTTTTTTAACCCTAGTTTGAGGTTTTTCCACGTATATCTTGTCTTATGGTTTGTTTTGGATTGCTTTGATCTATTTCTAGTTTATATTTATTCATGTCTATCGTTTGTGGGTGAGGCCTTAGATTGGATCTAGGCTCACTGCGTCTCACTGCGTTGTTGGCGTGCTGCGCAACAAAGGTGTGCAGACTGAAGAAGAGTCTATATGGCCTGAAGCAGGCCCCGAGGCAGTGGTACAAGAAGTTCGATAGTTTCATGTCGGGAAACGGTTTTAGGAGATGTCATGCAGACCACTGTTGTTACTTGAAGAAGTTTGATACGTCATACATCATCCTTCTTCTGTACGTTGATGATATGCTTGTGGCTGGCTCAAGCATGGAGGACATCTCAGATCTCAAAAGACAATTGTCTAGAGAATTTGCCATGAAAGATTTAGGAGCTGCAAAACAAATCCTAGGCATGAGGATAAAGCGTGACAGGGAAAACAAGAAATTAGTTTTGTCACAGGCAGAGTACATAGCCAAGGTACTTGATCGATTCAATATGGGAGGTGCTTAGCCGGTTAGCACTCCATTAGCCAACCACTTCAAGCTATCTAAGGAGTAAGGTGCAAAGACGCAGGAAGAACAAGACTACATGGCTAAAGTCCCATACGCGTCAGCTATTGGGAGTCTCATGTATGCTATGGTGAGCACGAGGCCAGACATTGCTCAAGCAGTGGAAGTTGTTAGCAGGTTCATGAACAACCCCGGGAAGGAACATTGGGAAGCTGTGAAGTGGATCCTTAGGTACTTGGTAGGTACTAAGGACGTAGGGCTGTGTTATGGTGGATCGAAAATCAAGTTACAAGGCTACGTAGATTCAGATTTGGCAGGAGATATCGACAGCAGAAGAAGCACTACGGGTTATGTTTTTACTCTGGGTAGTGCTGCAGTCAGTTGGGTCTCTCAGTTACAAAAGATAGTATCTATCAGTACGACAGAAGCAGAATATGTTGCGGCTACAGAAGCATGCAAGAAGATGGTGTGGATGCAAGGTTTTATGGAAGAGTTGGGTAAGAAGCAAGCAGATTGCAAGCTGTACAGTGACAGTCAGAGTGCAATACACTTGGCTAAGAATTTAGCCTTTCATTCAAGGACCAAGCATATTGCCATCAGATATCACTTCATACGTTCGTTACTGGAAGATGAATCGATTGCTCTGGAGAAGATTCATACAAGTGAGAATCCTGCGGATATGCTGACCAAGGCGGTCACAAGGGAGAAGCTGAAGCTCTGTTCAGCTTTGATTGGTCTTCAGGCTTGAAGACGGGGAGGTGGTACACTCCGGATGAAGAAGACAAAGGTTTATGGAGATGTGTCTCCACGTGGGAGATTGTTGAGAAGTGGAGCCACATCTGGGGCCGCCCACGACCAGTCGAGGTTGCGCGGATTTCGTGTCGCAAGTCCTTTCGCAACTGAGATGCGAAAGGAGTTTCGCGGATTTTGTATCGCAAGTCCTTTCGCAACTGGGATGCGAAAGGAGTTTCGCGGATTTCGTGTCGCAAGTCCTTTCGCAACTGGGATGCGGAAAGGGAAGTTGCCAAAACTATAAATTGGGGTCCCTAGGGCTATTCTAGGTGAAGGTGAATTTTAGGAAATTATTCTGAGGTGCGGGCAAAGAATTTTTTCTGTACTTCCAAGGGAGAGGTTAGTATATTGCCTTGTAATCTTCGTTTCTCTTCATAGTGGAATTTTGCATCCGTGGTTTTTTATCCTAGTTTGGGGTTTTTCCACGTATATCTTGTCTTGTGGTTTGTTTTAGATTGCTTTGATATATTTCTAGTTTATATTTCTTCCTGTCTATCGTTTGTGGGTGAGGCCTTAGATTGGATCTAGGCTCACTGCGTTGTTGGCGTGCTGCGCAACAACCCGCACAACCAAAGAAGGATATCAATCTGTTGTCCGCGCAACAGGTTCATTGCGCGGACAGTAAATTCTTATGATAAATTTCATCATGAAGACATCAAGAAGGATTCGATTTATGCTATGGAATTAAAGTTATTCAAGTCCGCCAGACTAATTAAAACAATGATTATCCACACAACGACTTATGCGATCAGAAGATCATATTATGATTCGAAATGCTATCGAAATAGATATCCGAATCTTATTCAGTTCTTGTATTTTGTTATGTATATTTTATCTTAAAATCAAGGGATAAAGAGGATGTAAACGAATTTGAAATAAATGAAATATATTGTGATGATTATTCTCTCTTCATCCTTCTTTGTTATTACTGGATAAGATAATCTACAAATCAAATACTTTCGTTTCTTGTCGAAACACCTGGGAGTCTTAGGTGAGATCCAAATTGCTCAGGAGGGATCCACAATCGTCTTCATGGATTCAGATACAACAAGCCGAGAGAGATGGTAAGCCATTACGTTCTCTACTCTTTTCTTATCTCAGATATATAAGTCCAACTCTTGGAGTAAAAGGATCCATCAAGTTAACTTGTTGTCTCTTCTTTCTCAAGTGAGATTGGTGATATCATAATCGAATTTGTTGGTGTGGTTGAAAGAGATATTGGACAAAATTTTGTTATAGGATATTGGAGGGAGTTGTTTCTAGTAATGGGACAAGTCTGTTGGCTTTTGTTTGGTACCTCAGATTGCCTTCAAAGGTGGCAGCTTTTGCATGGCTTGTACGGTGCAGTAAGGTTCTTATGATCGATAATCTCAGAAAAAGGAAAATGATTCTCCCAAATGTTTGGTTGTGAGCTATCAAGATGACAAGTCGGTGGATCACATTTTTATCCATTGTGCTTTTGCGAGGCAGCTGTGGCAAAAGTTTTTCAACCTTTTTGGAGTATTATGGGTCTTGCCAAATTCCATCGGGCAGTTCTTCCTCTTGTGACAAGAAGGAATGCATTCGAATGCGGATCGGAAAGTATGGAAACTTGCGATGTCGGCAGGTCTTTGGTTCCTATGGAGGGTAAGGAATAATAGGTATCTCAGAAATCATGCAGGGCGAGTAGAAGCAGTCTTCAAGATAGTGAAACGGCATGTTATAAAAAGGTCGAAGGTTGTAATTCGGTTTCGGAAAGTTGGGCTGAGCTTTTAGGAATTTTAGGTGGTTGTATAGTTTTTCTGTCCTGCAGATTCTGGCCAAGGCCTTTTTCTCTATAAAATTTTCTCATCATTAAATAATAATAATAATAATAACATTTTATAGGCCTTTTTCATAAATTGAGTTTCTCTTGAGTTCTACAAAAAATAAACAAAAGGCAATACCCACCATAAATAAATAAATAAATAAATAGATAAATGATCTGAAGAAAAAATACCATCCTGTATCCCAAGGATATGATGCATGATATCCTTAGTGTTTTCAGCTTTGTACATATGGGTTTCTTGGCTCAGTCATCCAACCTGTTAATCCAATCATCCCACAGTTCATGCAAACTTGAGAAAATACAGCAGGTCCAGATCCAACAGTGAAAAGATCTTGATGGACGATTAGGACCTTCCCATCTAGGAAGTTGTGTGGCATAGTCCATCTACGGTGATGCCAATCAGATCAACAGTGTGGATTGCTGAACCATGGACCCCACTTGTACAAACTAAAAACTCAATCCTATAATTAAACATATCCTTGGGTCAAGAACCATACAATCCTCCCCAAGATGGAGCAATAAATTGATATTATATCACATACATTTGGAAATATTTCTTCCAGGCCAATCAAAATCTGATGGCCCACTTATCGGAATTCTTACGGCACTTCGTCTTAGCCACAACTCATACATGACCATGTAGAATGCATCATAATCAACTGGAAATATATGCCACTGGAAATGCTTCCGCACCTTTAATACGTTCCTTTGTAACATTGCGTAATCATCCGAGCTGACTCCATGGAGAATTCTCTTCAGCAGCACAATATCCAAGGTGGCAACGACTAGCGAGAAGCTCTTCCAATTCAAAATATCTGCAAATGGCAGATCATAGTGGTTGGCGATGATCACTGGGACACACCCATAGTACAAAGCGTCGCCGATCCTCGCGGTGTTCACTTCAAAACCTTTGACATGAAGGCAGAACTTGCTGTGGAGGAGCTTGTCTGAGTAAGAAGTTGCGAGGCGGCCTGAATGGACAAAGATTTCGGAATCGTTTTTCCAAGCTTGGAGGAGCTTCTCCCGCACCGGGGAGTTGGCAGACCCCGCAAAGAAGGCTAATTTCTTCCTGAAAATTTGTGCAGATAGAGATCAGCTAGAACATTGGAAAATTCATGGAAATAATTCAAGTATAAGAAAACAAACATACCACATAGACGAAGTATAGGATCCTCAACCTGAGGCTCTGCACAGTATACTTGTTAGGTTCTGAAAAGTAAGGCCCATATTTCAGTGATCCGGACCATTGTCCTGGTCAGCCCTGCCACATGGATGGCCTATGCCCTGAAATCATCTCAATGGGGATGAATAATAGCCTTTTAAGCTTTGGTCTGCAGGTAGGTCATAGGTGGTTTAAGAGGAAAAGTGCAGCAATCACCCACATTCAAATGAGGAGGAAATGCAAAGAATGGTGGATAGATTATTGGGCATGGTACAATCCACAATAAGATGCAACAGACCAATGGTCTGGATTACTAAACCATGGGGCCCACTTGTCAAAACTGACAGCCCAAGTGACTGCAAAGCATCGGGGTCAGGGACAAGGTATTCCGTAACGGTAATGGTGGCCATAAAGGGCACCACCGTTACCTTTATGATACGGGCTGTAACGGTTGTTACGGCCATTACAGTCTCTCTTTTTTATTGAAAGAAAAAACTCAAAAAACATGTATCTGCCCCATAACATTGAAAAAAAAAATATTTCTGAAAAACCTGTATTCAACCCGTAACAGACCATTATGGGGCTGTTACGGCCTTTACAGGGGACGTAATGGGCCGTTAACGGCGGTTACAGGTCATTTTTTTACATAACGGCTGTTACGACCATTATGACCCCGTAACGGGTAATGGTTGCCACTGTTACCTTTATGCAATAGCCTTTATGGGCCCCATAAGAGCCTTTACGGCACATCATGGTCAGGACCCTATAATTCATTTTAACATGTTAAAATAAATGCATACGTGTGAATTTTATTGCATGAACAAATATAAGGATTTTTTAGATCCTCAACTAGGCAATATGTACATATCCTGTGGTTTCAGTATCTACAAGTGGATGCCATTGTTGGGTGATTCAGACTGTTGATCCAACGCACCGACAGTGGATGGACCATGCCACAAACGCGACCTCCATGGTGACAATGCCAACCCTTTGATTCGTGACCTGACCTGATATTGGATAGTTAAGAATAGGAATATTTTGACCATCTGCATTCACAAAAAGCGAGAAGGGGAATGGTTGTACTGCTAGAATGTTTCGATCTAGGAGACTGTTGGGGCATGATCCATCCACAACAGGGCCCAAACGATATGGATAACTGAACCTAGGACCCCACCTAACATGCATGTCCTTGGGTTGATGGTCATCTAATTCCTCACAAACAAGATACATAGGCTTACACACCATACACGGTCGTGTACCACTCAACTCTCCTCTTAGCCATATTGCCAGCCTAAAACATAGATGCTCCTACACTGCTTAGTTAGGTCCGATGCCTTCTACCAATGGCAAGGTGAGGACTATAGTTCTTGTGAGTGGCAATCTCTTCTGTTATGGTTATGCAATATGATCGTAATTATTGATGATTTGATGATGACTGTAATCAGAGAACATCTACATATAATCCAAGAATCGAAAAGGCAAAGCGTAACAGACCTGAGATCTTTTGAGTATCCAGGAATAGTAGTTTTTGGTATCTGAAAACTCAATATTCAAAAAGGCCTGTTTAGTTTATTTAGTTGATCGGGACCATAGTTAGCAGGACTCATAAATGGGCGAAATGATGCAAAAAACAGATGTGAAATGTCTCATTTTTGATAGCTGGGTGTGGTAGTTATCTAGGGCCAAATGTGGAAAACAGGGAAGATGGAGGCATTGGTGTTTTTGCAAGGGAAATAGGTTGCCAGTAACTGCGACTGAGACTAGTGTGTTTAAGTCGAACGGTTTTCTTGTTATATAAAAGCCTAATGGGCGTTAAAAGCCTGGATCAAGTACTCAAATATCTCTCATCTGAGTACTCGGAAAAACTTGACATGTTACTGAAAAAAAAAAAAAAAACTCAATTTGGATTAAAGTTTTGTTAACTAGAGATACCAAATACAAAATACCAACACGTTACAAGTCCATTAGGATTGAAGCCCCTCACATTGAATACAAGTGAAATTTCAAAGTATCTAAACCTAGGGCTGCATTCTATTTGAGGCTATCAACCCTACGGTTTCAAAATTTCTCGAATGAAAATTGAGCAAAATCACAAATTGAAGAGATTTGACCATTTGATCTGAAAATAAACTTAGAAGTGGCAATACACTAGGTGAACTGCAAAACCGTCGTCTCGGTAGCAAGGTATTAAAAAAACAGTTACGTAATGGCCATTGCATAATTGTAGCGGTGGGACCCATTACACCATAAAGGTCCGAATACTTTTTTTTTTCCTTTAGAACAAAAAATTCGATTGTTATAGGATCATTATGGCTGTTAACAGCCCGTATCATAATGGTATGGCCAGCTGTTACAATTACTAAATATCTTGCTTGGCAGCCATAGGGTCACACCTTCTTGACAAGGAAGCATCAAAGTTTCGGTGTTTCCGGCTGTAGCTAATGAACGGAACATAAAAGTCAAAAGAGAGCAATCAAAGGTAAGTAATGTTGTTGCAGTCACCAGCTTAATTTTCAAGGTAACATCCTACATATCATCTTTAAACATTTATGCAGATTGGCCACCTAAGCCAATCCTCTCTAGTTCATCATTTCATCTTATGTGGACACCATAATCAGCATACGGATGAAGATGGAAGATAGAGCTACAATTGAGATAGCCATAATACAAATTTGGGTAATGCAAGTAGAACAATCAATACAGGACACTGCAAGCCGCTACACTATGTTGGTGATGTATCCACCCGAGCCAAGTTCTGGAGCAAAAGCACATGATTCATGAAACCAACTTGTCACTTCATTCTTCATTGGTTTTTGCATGGATTTTAGAAGGTAGCCCTTGGGTCAAGAAATGTTTGGAGGTAGCTTGGGTGGGAAATTTAGGTGCAACAAGATTGAAAGATTTCAACTTAAATTGAATAAACTGAAAATACTTACCATTCAAAGATCCAAAAATTCATGAACGTTGGCACAAGATTGAATAAAAAGGCCAAATAGTAGAGCACGGAAGTAAATTCCTGCAGTCTTCTAGTTTATTCAGCTAGAAAGAAAGGACAGAAGCAACTAATGCTAGAGCAACTCTGAAACATGACTCAGAAAAACTTGAAAAACTTTATTCAATCAAATCTTCATGTTTAAATTCATAATTCCCCTTGCAGCCACATAATGATGAATGGGGCTAAGCGATCTGCCAAAGCTCGGTGAGTTTGGGTTCGAAAGACAGAGTTGATGAGGAGGCCAGCTAGGCATGATTTTTCAAATTCCGCATATTTACAAAGAAATCAACAACTCTAAAACCCAACTATCTAAGTCTAAAATGCTCCTAACTCAACTTATCATATGAGGACTTTCTGAAACTCATTACACCTCAAAGATAAGAGTTAGATTGGTGTAAAACTTGCCCACAACTAAAACTTTCCTGATATCAACCAAATCCAAATTGGAAATTAGTAAAAACAATCTTTTACCAATAAAAGAAAGGACTTTTACGGTAATTAGCTAACTAAGCTATATTTTAGGAACTAACTTTGATTTTTTATTTTATTTTATTTTATTTTTTTATGGGTAGAAACTAACTTTGATTAGACGAATTAGTTTTTAACTCTAGGACCCACATGGAACCTTTTCTAAATCAAGGATTAGCCAGTTTGACTCTTGGTGGACTCCGCATGATAACATAATTAACAAAACCCTATTTTTCATCATAACGCTATACCCTATTGGTTATCATCATCATCATGGTCTAAGTCTTATCCCAATTAATTGGGTTCAGACATGAATCTTATCCCCCCATTCCACTCTATCAAGGGCCAAATTTTCTTCAGTAATAGGGCTAATTCTTCAGTACTTGCTTGAGTCATGTAATCTTGGACCCGTTGGAAAGATAACTTGTTAGGTTATCCAAATGGTACCAATTATCCATCCAAATGTTATTTGGCCCACGAAAAGTGACCTACAAAATAAGTGACGAAAATGCTCTCGTAGCAAGATTCCAGTTGCAAAACATTCATACAAGAAGGCATAAAAATTATCTCAGTATCTCGTGAAACTGATAGATGTTCCAACATTACTTGGATAGATCCTTATTAGGAAACAAGATGGCTGCTGCAGAAAAGAGCTCATATCTGATGTAGCAACCTCAGGAGTAAGTTTACCTTTTTGATGAAGCAACCTCAGGAGGATTTCCTTGGCGTGGCCAAATTTGCGGCAACGATGCGTCCTTGTGTGCAACATATCCAGATAAGAAATAGCTCGATGAGCACACAACTTGTATAGCATTGAACTTCACTTTTGCCGCCTTTTCCATCGCCGACCTTCCAGCGGAATGACAAGCAACATAAAAATGGTCAGCCCCGCCACTTCTATTCCAGTATGGGTAGTTTTGACTGATGTTGGAAATGTACATTTGAATAAAATCTTGGATTCCCCCAACATCGACCCTGGGGTCGTGCCTCAACCTTGCAATTGAGAAAGGTAAGAAGAAGAGATCTGCTTCTGAAGGATCCTTTGTGATGAAATGACTTTGCATAAGAACTTTTTTGAAGTAGCTTTCACTGGCGTAGTTGCCACCTGGTTCGAAATCTACTGGCAAAAGTGCATGTGCAAAGGGATCATCTTTCCTATGTGGGTAAACATAAATCTTCAAGCTTCTATTCATCTCCTTATAGTCTTCCAGAAAGAGATCTTTGTCATGAAACACCTCACTATTAACAATGTCTCCTGCACATCAACAGAGAGAAACTGTCTACATAAGTACGATACATTACAACTCAACGGTTTGTAGCTTTCTATAGGGATGCATCTTGGATTTGGGTCAACCAGAACCCAATTGACCTAACCCAAGTTCGGGTTGGTTGTCAAGGTCCTTGGATTGGGTTTGGCTTGGAAAAACACCAACCCAATTCTGAATTCAGGTTGGGTTCAGGTTGAGCAAATTCTAGTCAGGCAGGGAGTAATCACATATATTGGGTTTGGTCGAGGTCAAGTCAATTCGGGTTGAGTATCGAGGACTTCAGGTTGGGCACCTCGCGTTGGAATTCAGGTCAGGTTGCATGTTGGGTCCTCTTCATGTCAGGTTGGGCTCGGGTTGACCCTCCACCTGACCAAGCCTGCTCAAGTTGCACCCCTAGTTTTCATGTCGCCTTTAAATCTTACACATAATTGAGAGTGACTAAAAAGATGAACAATGAGAATCCTTTTGGGACAGTGAACAGATGAAAGTGAAGAATTAGTGGTTGTTTCGATTTGGGCGAAGTTGTGTCGCAACAAGTAGTCAGAGCAACCATACATGTCCATGATTTGTTAACCCTCTTGTAGTACCCAAGAACCAATGTACTTTTGGAGTAGTCATGGATATATGATCACCAGAGCATGGATTGAGTGTCTCTAATGGAGAGGTGGAACTACTTGTCAGTGACACTTTCGGTTTCGGTGCACATGAGGATCACCCTTATCCATGCACATGTGTGACATGTTGAAATGCACAACGTGTGCGATCGTCCAAGTTCAAGCATCCCACATTTGCATAGAAAGGTGGAACTACTTGTCAATGATACTTCACAGTCTCAGCGTATAAGAAGATCACCCTTATCCATGCATATGCATGACGTGTTTCAATGTCCCATGTGTGTGACCTCAAAGTTCGAGCGTCCCACATTAGCATATATGCCACCAACCAATCTTTAACTTCTCCACGTGCCAATATCCATCCCGTCCCAATATCCATCCCGTCCATATTCCAGGGTGTTTGACAAATAAGGGGCAGAAAAAGTAGTCAGCAGCAACATGTCCATGACCAGCTAGTCCTCAAAGGATGCCATGGATGCTAGTTGCGACCCAATTTTTCCCGAATCCAAACAGTCTCTTAGAGTTTCTTAAGGACCATTTTTGCATGAGTAAAGAACCTCAATATCTGAGAAAAGTTCTAAAGAAAGGGAAGGGCCCACGATTCAATGACCCAAACCATTTGTATGTTGGGCCCCACTGAATTAAAGTGAATCCATCTCAACCTAATAAGATTCAACTAAAAGACTGCGCATCCGTCATCATTATCATCATCATCACAATATAAGTCTTATGCCAATTAATTGGGACCAGCTACATAAACCATGTTCTGCCATTCCACTATATCAAGGGCCATACCGTCATCCCAACCTAATTCCAATCATGTCCTTCTTTGGAAAATGCTATGTTTATCCTACAAGAATTATACCTCTCTAGAAGAGATCGGTCATGTGTATGCATTCTACACATGTTACACATACTGAATCCAAACCATTCAAACTGCGGACCACACTGTAGATGGGGCATAGCCCAAAACACAGACCATACAATTTCAACCCTCAAGCAAGGGACATTGGCATGCTCAGTTTTGACCGTAGGCCCTTTCTTTTCTCTCTTTCTTTCTTTCTTTTTTTTATTCATTTTTACCCATTTTTCATGGACAACCATAGCATGGAGAGGACCCTCTGATGAGTGTGACTCTATTGGAAATGCCCTGTTGCTAGCATGGACCATGATTTTGACGGTTTGGACAGATAATTTACAATGTTAATTGCCTCTGCCCTGCAGGAAATTCCTGTATTCAGAAGCTACATAGGGCCCACCACGATGGCCAAGTGACATCCACTCCATCCATCAGTTTTGCGAGCTCAGGATATAACATGAATCCAAAAATGAGGCAGATCCAAAACTCAAGTAAGGCACACCACAGGAAAAAGTGAGGATTGAACACCCACCATTGAAACCTGTGGGGCCACAAAAGTTTTGGATCAGGCTCATATTTGTGTTTCAGTTCATCCCAGTGGGAATAACGTTATGAACGGTTTGGATGGTATATAAACGCCCTGGGAAGGTTTCAACGGTGGGCGTTTCCATCCCCAGGCCTAGTTGAGTTTTGGATCTGCCTCATGTTGGGGCTCATGTCCTAATGTGAACTGGAGAAACTGATGGACGGACTGGATTACTAACTGAGATCACGGTGGGCCCCACACAGATTCTGCAAGGGGCATAGTGATGTGGGAGAAATTACTCTCATACTAGTACAACCTTTTGGACTGAAAATTCCAGACAAACTCCAAAACCAAACAAAACCAATGAACACAAAATGAAAAAGACACATACCATTTGAATTGATATCGCCTCCTTTCCCATCAAACCGAATGTCCTCAGCTCCTACAGAACCATTGGCGGATAACTGTTCCACTTTCGGGGCTCCGGCCTCGTGGGTCCCGCTAGGATTGATTCTAGAAGGGGTCTGAAGTGTAGATTTGAGGTTTGGGTTAGTTGGGGGAGGGAATTGAAAATACTCGAGTGGTGAGATGAGGAGAGGGGATGGGTAGAGATTGGAGGTAAGAGAGATGTAGAAGAGGATAGAGAGAGAGGTAATGAGAGCTAAGGTTGTGGGTACGATGGAGAAGCTTAGAAAGGAGTTTGAGAGGCGAGGACGAGAGGAAAGAGAAAGGAGAAAGGAAGATGAAGACATGGAGAGGGCGATGGGGAGGAGAGAGAGAGAGAGAGAGAGGGTGTTGGTTTTTCCTTTTCTTTGATTTCATCAACGACCAAAAGAGTCGGACGCGGATTAGCTACTGACGGCTTCAGTAGCGAGTTTCCCTTCAGTGACGTCACCAAGTTCTGTCGCTTCGACGTGATGTATGTGTTGTATCCAAACCGTCCATCCAGTTGGAGATATAATTTTAGTGCATGATGCAAAGAATGAGACAGATTCAAATCTCAAATGGACCCCACCATAGTAAACAGTGAGGACAATAACACCCACGGTTGAAACCTTCCTAAGTGCAAAACTTCCTAAGTGCCACGGTGATATTTACTTAAGATCTAAAATGTGACATGGACGAAGGGAAAGCACAAATATCAGTTGGGTCCTAGCTCTTATCCGGGTGGTAGACTCTCTGGAGTTTCAACACCGGGTCAACGGTTCGAGTACCCACGGTAGTGAAATCCTACGGCGTGCGTATGTGGGGTGTGTGTGCGTGTGGCGTGAGTGTGTGGTGGTGTTTGTGCGTGTGTTTAAATATTAAATAAAAAAAAAAAAAAAAAGTACAAATATCAGTTTGATCGAAAACTTCTTTAGCCTATGAATTTTTTTTATTGGTAGGTATTTAATCCCTACTTTTTTTTTGTTTTCCGTGATGGGTCCACTTGAGCTTTAGATCTTGTCCTAAAATGATTTCTCCGAATGAATGGTGAGTGTAGATATAACACCCAGAACTTAATGACGCCACTTCAATAGCAAGATTTGCTACTAACGATGTCAGTAGCTAATCCGCGTCCAAAGGAAGACTCCTTGCTGTCAACGGCGGGTTGGAATCCCCTACAACGAACGCGACGAAAAGGGTCCAACCGGCATCGCTGGATCTGGGTAGCAGCTAAGTCACGCGATGTGGGTGGAACCCTGTCAGTGGGGCCTATCTCGATCTATGCGTTGCCTATCTAGACTGTCCATCTCTTTTTCTAACTTATTTTATTGCATGGTTCCAGAAATGAAACAGATACAAATCTTAGATGGACTACACCACTGGAAACAATTGTCACCGAACGCCAATCATTAAAAACTTCCTACGGTCCACCATGATGTTTATTTGCCATTCAACTTGCTGATAAGGTCACAGATACCCTGATGAAGGGAAAACACACATATCATCTTGATCCACCATGATGTTTATTTGCCATTCAACTTGCTGATAAGGTCACAGATACCCTGATGAAGGGAAAACACACATATCATCTTGATCCAAAGCTATCGTAGGCCACAAAAGTTTTTAATGGTCAATAACCGTTCATTCTTGTGGTGTAGTCCACGTGGGATTTGGATCTGTTTCATTTTTTGGACATGCTCTAAAATGATTTAGAAAAATAGATGAACAGTACAGGTACTAAACTCTTACATTGAGGTGTGGCAAGTCAGGGTACCAACCACGTCGCTGGTTTCGGGGGTTGCAGTGAAGTCGCGTCCGCTGGATCCGGGGTCGCAGCCGTCTACGGGGAAGCGGATTGCGTAGTGAGTAACTTACAACGCATATAGCCTACTGGGTAAATTTTGTGAGGTCCACCATGATTTATGTATTTTATCCACACCGTCCATCCATTTTTACAAATAATTTTAGAGCTTGAGACCAAAAATTAAACATAGACAATATTCAAATGGAACACACCACAGAAAATAGTTGACTTGAACTTCTACCATTGAAAATTTCCTGAGGCCACGGAAGTTTTGGATAAGCTTATAATTGTGCTTTCTGTTCGTCCATGTCTGTGTGATCTTATAAATAGGTTGGATGACAAATAAACATTACTATGGGTCCTAGCAAGGTTTCAACTGTGGAAATCATCATACCCACTGTTTCATATGGTATGATCTTTGGATATGCTTAAATTTTGGGCTTAACCCTTAAATTAGATTGAAAAAACGGATGGGGGCATGGATAGACCACATATATTTAAGGTGGGCCCTACTGAGTTTACTTAGTACGGTTTACTCAATTTACTCAGTACCGTAAGAGCGTACTTAATAACTCAGTATGCAATCCGATTTCCTCTACAACACCTCCTATGCATACGGGCCACCTGTTGCGAGATGTCTTAAATCTGAGTCCTTTCGCAACTGGGATGCGGAAAGGAGTTTCGCGGATTTCGTATTGCAAGTCCTTTCGCAACTGGGATGCGAAAGGAGTTTCGCGGATTTTGTGACGCAAGTCCTTTCGCAACTGGGATACGAAAGGGAAGTTGCCAAAACTATAAATTGAGATTGTAACATCCCGAAAAATCGAGGGTCGAGTAGTAACTCAACTCTCGAGTTTCCAGAACATCACTTATGCAACATAGATAATGATGATTAAATGTTGACTGTATTAGAGTAGTGAACATGAGTGAGATTAAGCCAAACAGCATATCATACTCCACAGACAGTTCAATTTGCAAGCGGAAGGCTGTGATAGATAGATAAAATATATAGACTAAGATGAGTCTTCAGAGTGTGATAACATTACCAGGTTAAATAATTACAAGTACAATCCTAAAATATACCAAATGTATAAGGTCCTCTAGTCAATATCCCAGAAAGCCCCGCCGATCAGGACACGGCTCACTGGAAGCCGTCAGAAGACAACCAATACAAGCAGGCATCGTAGTCATTGCAGAGGTCCGGCTCCGCCTCAGAAATAGCGTCGCCATCTGAAATCAGACAATGTCTGGTGGGTGTTCGAAACACCATCCCGTAACGTGGGAGTGAGTAGCTAACTCAATGGAACAATAAAGCATAGGTTAACATGTTATCAATACAGTCAAGTAGTAATGATAAAGCAGTAAAATCAAACACTCCTAACTACTCTTATTAATGCAAGTATAGATGCGGGTATGATGGATGCCCTCACCACACCCTCCCTCGTGCGACACCATCTCACGTTCGCGGCATGCTTTCATCCCTCAGTGCTCCACATCTTCCAGGCATATACAATGCATGATGAGCATGATTACTGAGTTTTTAATTAGTCCATTTCAAACAGCAGGATTGAGAAACTAAGGTACCTCCCTTATATCATTCCCAAACATGATTCATTCTAGGGTTGTCAGTCCTAGTTAATATCAGACGACGGTGTGTTTTCTAGGTCATTGCAAAGGCTGTCAGGGCTGTTACGCACAAAGGTTACACCACTCCTCCATCACCTCTTTAACGATTCATCACTATACAGAAACAGGCCTAGTTCATACTCTATATACCGCGGCAAAACCCTAAGGCTCACCGCGATTCCAGAGTATGCTTGAGGTCACTACAAAGGGCTGCCAGGGCTGTTGCGCACAAAGGTTGCACCGCTCCTCCATCACCTTATCAATGTAGGCCGACAGCACAAATATAGTGTCTCATACCACCATAATCGGCTCACGAGTCTGGTTGCTCACTGGTCAATACGGGGAGGCACGTGGCCCCAGCTGATCAGGGTCGAATATTGCATATCAGACCCCAGTAATTACTTGATTTTACATACATGATACTATTTAATGCCAGATTTTACTCGTGTTTTTGTTATAGGAGGAAATTAGGAGCGTGTACAGCAAAATGATGTTAAAAGCATAGATTTGACGCTTCAAAATTACCAGAGCACGAGATGTACTCCAGAAAACCAATGGTGAAGAATATACACGCCTGGGATCTGAGTAAAGCACGTTTAAGAGGCCCGAAATTGGTCCAGAATGCAAAATCACATGGTTCCTGCCATCCGATCAGTTCAAAACTCCATACATGAGATTAGGGACATTAATTAACCGTACATTTCAAATTTCAGCCCTGGGATCACTATGGAAGTGCCCCAACTGACAAATCAGCCCATAAACCGTTGATTCTGGGCCCACCTGATATCTGGAACTGTCTCAAATTGGATTTTGGCGGGTGAAATAATATGAGGAAAAAGATGGACGGTGCAGATTTCGCACAAACATTACAGTGGACCCCGCACGTGGTGCATGTACACCATGCACATGCGCGCCCACCGTGCATGGGACCGCCAGCTGGTCAAAAAGACCGCTGACCCGCGCCCTCCTCGCCAAAACGGCAATTGCCATTCCAGCGTTTCTCAAAACCGACCGCGGTTTTGGTTGTGGGTCCACACAGTCCATCGAACCGGAAATCTGCACCGTCTATCAGGTCTAAATGGCCTACATTACCATTACCTAGGTGGCAAAAATTCAAATCAAAGCATAGAATAGAATCCAGCCGTTCAACAATGCAATGGACGGTGGAACGAGATCTTCCGTGGCCAACAGCAGAATAGAGAAAAAAATATGTGTTTCTGACCGAAATTTCGACAGAAATTCGGTGGACGTCTTGGATTTTCTAAGTACACATCACAGTGGGCCCCACCATCTTCGCAGCGGAAGGAAACCGCGTCCGCGGTTGCGTCAGCGACGAACGGCCGCTGGCCGTTTTTACGGACGTCAGTGGGCCCCACCCGTCACCTGTCTGGACGATCCGATCCGTCCATCTTGTAGAGGGCCATGAGAACTACAAAACTATGCTGAGATTCCACTCCCATGCGTACACACGTGTGCGGTACAGAAGCCAAAAGTGGACTGCCCCGGGACGTTAAAAACTGAGTTTGTTTGTGATTTCTTCTGTGGGCCGTGCTAATGGACCTTCAAAACCACCCATTCCTGACTGAAATTTCGTCCTGAATCTAATGGACGGGGTGGATTTTCCAGAAAACACCTCTGTGGGGCTCACCGATCACGACAGCGAAAGGGTGCGAAAGTTTTCGCACAATTTGAAAATCCGGTTTTCCAGGCGATTGTGGGCCACCATCTTTAATCATATGGCAGATCTGAACCGTCCATCGTGTAGAGGACCCAAGAAAGTCCTAAGGGACGGTGTTTGTTGGAATTTGAACGAGGAAAATATGGTATTTCGAGGCCCCAAACTTAGCTGCGAAAAAGCTTTCGCTGCGCGTGCGACAGCTTCCCAGATCCGATTTTTACCACTCCAGCCACTCCATCAGCTATAAAAGAAGAGTCTTGGACATGAGAAAGGCATTCAGATCCAGAGAATTCGAGATCCAGAGCCAGGAAGAGAAGAAAGAGAAGAAAGAGAAGGAGGAAGAGAGAGAGATCGATTGGTTTGGTGTTTTGATTTTATGAATTTTATTGAATATTTTTTCATGGATTTTATGGGTCACTAATCTCTCAGCTAGGGCTGAGATGAAGCCCCTAATTTGATCAGCTCTTGTATTGGTTGATTTACTTTGAATATCAATTAATTTGTTTTTTTTCTCTAAGTGAGCTTTATGGGTTTAAATTCCATACTTCTCCATCTATGAACTTGATCAAAGTATATAGATGGATGTTGTTTGGATGCTTATTACAGGTGCTTGGGTCTGATCAAGAACAAGTTTCCTATAGAGGAAGGAACAGGGTGCTTTAATGAATGTACATTCCATATACCCGACCAAGGATATGGGATATGTTGTTCATGGCATTGCTTAAAGGAATTAGACAGTCTGTATGCCCGATTAAGGACACAGATTGTACTTTCTCTATTTAAGTGGTATCAATCTAGATCAAGGTGAATCAACAGACAAGACAAGGGTTAGGATAGTTAGGGGTGGATTCGAAAGTCCTAGTGCTCTTTCTCTGATTAAATTTTCTTCCCTATTCTTAATAGTTATTTTCCATAAATTTTTGTTAGCAATTTGATCCTTTATTTGTTGAATTAGTTAAGGAGAATCGTAAATTTGAATTGTGACGACCAGTCCCTGTGGATTCGACCTCGATCTTACCGAGTTATTACTACATCACAACCCTATACTTGGGGAGTGAACAAGTTTTTGGCGCCGTTGCCGGGGACTGTTTCGATCCAAATTGGATTTAAGATTCTCTCTTATCATAATTCATAGTCTTAGGATTTTACTAATTTTAGATTAGAGTTTTTGTTTAGAAACTAACCTGTTTCCTATTTTGTAGGGTCCTGAAATAAACTTCTAATTTGGTAATCCCTTTCTAAATTCTTTATTCTTTCTAATTTTTATTTTTAGAATTAGGATTTTACTTTTTAGAAATTTTCTAATTCTAGAATTTCTTTTTTTTTAATTTTTTTTTATTTTCTATTTTTAGATTTAGATTCTTCTTTTAACTAACTTTCTATTTTTAGAAATTTCTTTTTAGAAACCTACTTAGTTTTTTTATTTTTAGTAACTTTCTAATTCTAGGATTTCTTTCCTTTTTAGAAACTAACTCTTTTTTTTTTGTTCTTTAGGAAGTTTCTAATTTTAGATTTTCTGTTTTAGAAACTAACTTGTTTGTTTTCTTTTGCAGGATTCTAACATAGATCTCTAATTGGTAACATCTTTCTAAATTCTCCAGTCCCCTCTACTTTCTATTTTGAGATTTAGGTTTTCAATTTTTAGGAATTTTCAACTTTCTAACTTTGGATTTGGTAACTTTCTGTTTTCTAGTTTTAGAAACTTTCTTTTTAGAAATTAACCGTTGCTTAGGATTTTTTCTATCATTATTTTAGGAAACTTAATTTGTTTTTGTTTTTATTTACAGGAATTGGGGAAGTAAGCTACTAAGTGAAGGAGGAGCTTCTAAAATCTTCTGACATCAATCATCTCCTTTCCTGGGTTCTTTCTTCCCATTCTTGTTGACATAGTTTTAACTTGTTTTAGAATCTCATAGTTTCTAGTTCTAGTTTTATTTCTCTTAGGTTGCTTTTTAGTTTAGTTTCCTTTCTTACATTGCAATAACATAGTTTATGCTAGGACGTAGATCTCTAAATATAGAACTAGCACCTTTTGATCCTGAAATAGAAAGAACTTTTCGTAAAAGATTTAGAAACATCCTATTTGAAATGGCAGAAGAGAATGGAACTAAAGCTCTTAGAGATTATTCAGCTCCTGTCCAATTCAATGCGCCTTCATGCATAGTGTTGCCCACCACCACGGCAGCACACTTTGAACTGAAGACTGGGGTCATACAGTTGTTGCCTTCTTTTTATGGGTTAGACAAAGAGGACCCATATCATCATGTGAAAGAATTCCTAGACATTTGCTCTACCTTTAGGTTTCAAAACTTTTCAGACGATTCATCCGTTTGCGCCTTTTTCCTTTTTCTTTGAAGGATAAGGCGAAAGCATGGTTGAATTCTCTAGGAGTTGGGTCTATCACTACATGGGACCAATTGTCTAGGAAGTTCTTAAACAAGTTCTTCCCTGTTCACAAAACAAATGCTCTCCGTAGAGAAATCACTAATTTCACACAAAAAGAGGGAGAGCACTTTCATGAATGTTGGGAAAGATGGAAGGACTTACTTCTTAAATGTCCACACCATGGCTTTGAAAAGTGGCAACAGGTTCAATACTTCTATGACGGTCTGACACCCCAAAACCGTCGCATGGTTGATGCCACCAGTGGAGGGTCATTCATGACCAAAAGTGATGTTGAAGCATGGAACTTCTTTGAAACCTTATGTGAAAATTCCCAGCAATGGGACTATTCAAATAGAGATGACAGAAGTTCCCAACCACAAAAGAGAGGTGGTATATATGAGATAGGAGTCACGCCAGATCTCCATGCCAAGATTGATGACCTACCAAGAAGGTTGATGCTCTGATGTTGCATAATGGACCTCCACAAACTCAAGCCGAGGCTTGTGCCATATGCTCTAGCCCTGCCCATCCTATGCAGTCTTGTCCATCTGGTGCAGCATCCCCAGAACTTCTCTCTGAACAAGTACATGCTATGAATACTTTTCAAAAACCTGGGAATGATCCTTACTCGAACACATACAACCCAGGGTGGGCCAGACATCCAAATTTTTCTTGGGCAAAGGGACCACAACAAGGAGGACCATCTGGAAATCCTCCTATGCAACCTCAGCAGTTTCCACAATATCAACAAATGCCTGCACAATCAAGGAAACCATCTCTTGAGGATACACTCCATCTTTTTATGCAGAGTTCTCTCCAATTCCAAAAAGACACCCAACAAACTTTACTAGCCAACCAGCAAAGCTTACATGCAAATGCGCAATCCATTGCCAAGCTGGAAGTACAAATGGGTCAACTAGCTGCCACATTGAGTGAGAGAGAGAAGGGTAAGTTCCCTAGCCAACCTGTGGCTAATCCAAAGGGACAGTATGAGATTGGCTCTAATTCCAACCAAGGGCAATATCATGAGCAAGCCAAATCGATCATTACCCTTAGGTCAGGCAAACAGATTGACAACAAAATAGAGATACCTAGGGATGAATCAAATCAAGGTGAAGTAGAGAGACACACCAATGCATCCAAAGTCCAAAAACTCTCTGACTCTCCAAGAGCCGCTGACGTGCCCAAAGCACCCTTTCCTCAACGTCTGGCACCAATGAAGAAAAGAAACAACTTTGATGAAATCTTGGATGTGTTTAAAAAAGTGCAAGTCAACATCCCGTTGCTTGACGCTATCAAGCAAGTCCCTCCTTACGCTAAGTTTCTTAAAGATTTATGCACTCAAAAGCGTAAGCAGAATGTTCATAAGAAAGTCTTCCTTGCAGAGCAGCTTAGCTCCATGATTCAACATAACACTCCTCCTAAATTTAGGGATCCAGGAGCTCCTACCATCTCTTGCGGCATAGGAGATCATAAAATAGGGAAGGCATTGCTTGATTTAGGGGCGAGCGTCAATTTGTTACCATATTCGGTTTATGAGCAGCTAGGACTTGGCGAGTTGAAACCGACTAAAATAACATTACAACTAGCTGATAGATCTGTCAAGGTGCCCCGTGGTGTTATTGAAGATGTGCTAATCCAGGTTGACAAATTTTATTTCCCCGTGGATTTCATAGTTATAGATACTCAGCCTGTTCAGAATCCTCATAGTCAGATCCCAGTCATTTTGGGTCGTCCATTTTTGGCCACATCTAATGCTATTATAAATTGCCGAAATGGAGTTATGAAGTTGTCCTTTGGTAACATGAATATTAAACTTAATGTTTTTAATGCAGGACAACAATCCGCAGATTTGGATGACATATTTGAAGTGGACATGATCGAGAGCCTTGTGCAGGACTCCTTCCGTACATCTTTTGAAGATCCTCTTGAGACCTGCTTAGCACAATCGGACATGGATTTTGACATCGATAGTCCCATCCACGAAGTCAATGCACTGCTCGACTCTACTCCTATATTGGAGACTGAAAAATGGAGAGCGAAAGTGGAACCTCTTCATCCTTCTGAGACTCTTCCTGACAGCACAGTTTCTAACTCTGAGAAGGCAAAAGAGAACAGGTTGCTTAATGTTCTTCAAACATATAAGGCAGCAATTGAACGGAAGATAGCAGAAATACAAGGAGTGTGCCCCACTGTATGTAAGGATCATGCTGTGGAAATGTCACGTAAAATGCAATGGAAGCATGATCCTAACATGAAAGAAGTTGTTCGAGCAGAAGTCCTTAACTTATTTGACGACAGTGTCAGTTACCTCATTGCAGATAGCACAGCTCATGGGAACTCACATCACTTGTCTGGGATTGGTTAACCACAGTGTTGAGGTAAGTTCTTTGGCGGACCCTGGTCTTAAAGAGTAATAAATTCATGGTCCGTTCTTGTCTGGCTGAAGACGTTAAACTTAGCGCTCCTGGGAGGCAACCCAGCATTTCATTTGATTTCTTTTTCCTTGTTAGTTAGTTCAATGTTTGTGGGTAACATTACTGCAAACCCTCACGAGACTACAACTCGTCCACTAGGGGTAACCTAGGGGTTTAAAGGCTTGTTGCATGCGCTAAATGCAATCGAGAGCACCTGCGAAAGTGGTATAGGTAGGATCTTCTTTTATTTTTCTTTTATTTTTACTTCTGTTGATCTCTCTCTTGTGCTAACTTGCTTTTATGAAGAAATTTTTTTGAGAAAGCTTCTTGATTCTCCATCAAGGTACTATCTTTCCATCACTCATCTTTTATTCTCGCTGTCCCATGTGCATTGCATGCTTACTTCTTTTACATTGAGGACAATGTAGATTTTAGGTTGGGGGTGGGAGATTAGGGTACCTAATCAGTATTTTCTTGGTCTTGAGCAAAATTTGTGAAATTTTTAAAAATTTTTTCTGGAATTTCTATTGAATTCAAAGTGATTTTGAAGGATAGTTGTGATTTTAACATTATAAGATACGTGATGTTGGTAACTTATGACTCTTGGATTCGGCCATCTACTTGATTTCACAGTCAATTTTGAATTGATAATCCATGATTAGAAATTGTAAACATTGATTGAGCCATGATTTCACATATCACATCTCGCTTACACATTAAGTTTTCAGTTCGATAACTGAATGATTAATTTGGTAAAAAGAAGAATTAAAAGGCTAAGTCACATAATCGTCATCATAGGTTTGCTCCCTATAGATGAAGATTCGATTCCTCATAATTGACAAAAAAAAAAAAAAAAAAAAGTTAGGCGACAAGTTTTCGCCATAGGTTTGCTCCCTATAGGTGAGAATTTGATTCCCGTCATTTGTGTTACTGCTCATAAATAAAAAAATCAAAGGTTGATAAAATGAAAAGTTAATCTGTGAGTAAGTGTTGGTTTCAAGCTTGGCAACTTACTAAAGATATCATGAAATTGACAATTGGATCTCTTAATGATTGTACGTCGAGAATAAACTATACACTCGTGGAACTCAATGTTTAGGAATGTTCAAATTAATGGATTAATATTTTAAATTTGATTATGAAATCTGTTGAGAGCTTGATTCCAAGAGAAAAATTCCACACACCAATCATGAATCTTAGAATTTTCACATCTCAAGCTATCTGTTCACAAGTCACTTGAGTTTACAGGAATTATCTTTTATTTCTGAAATTATTTTTCGCATGTTTTGCTCGGGACTAGCAAAATGCTGGTTGGGGCTTGTGATCAGGGTCGAATATTGCATATCAGACCCCAGT
This sequence comes from Magnolia officinalis, assembly GCA_021015155.1. NCBI lineage: Eukaryota > Viridiplantae > Streptophyta > Magnoliopsida > Magnoliales > Magnoliaceae > Magnolia > Magnolia officinalis. The sequence continues at coordinate 86,089,120 of JAJHSJ010000001.1, forward strand.
AATTACTTGATTTTACATACATGATACTATTTAATGCCAGATTTTACTCGTGTTTTTGTTACAGGAGGAAATTAGGAGCGTGTATAGCAAAATGATGTTAAAAGCATAGATTTGACGCTCAAAATTACCAGAGCACGAGATGTACTCCAGAAAACCAATGGTGAAGAATATACACGCCTGGGATCTGAGGAAAGCACGTTTAAGAGGCCCGAAATTGGTCCAGAATACAAAATCACATGGTTCCCGCCATCCGATCAGTTCAAAACTCCATACATGAGATTAGGGACATTAATTAACCGTACATTTCAAATTTCAGCCCTGGGATCACTATGGAAGTGCCCCAACTGACAAATCAGCCCATAAACCGTTGATTCTGGGCCCACCTGATATCTGGAACTGTCTCAAATTGGATTTTGGCGGGTGAAATAATATGAGGAAAAAGATGGACGGTGCAGATTTCGCACAAACATTACAGTGGACCCCGCACGTGTGCATGTACACATGCACATGCGCGCCCACCGTGCATGGGACCGCCAGCTGGTCAAAAAGACCGCTGACCCGCGCCCTCCTCGCCAAAACGGCAATTGCCATTCCAGCGTTTCTCAAAACCGACCGCGGTTTTGGTTGTGGGTCCACACAGTCCATCGAACCGGAAATCTGCACCGTCTATCAGGTCTAAATGGCCTACATTACCATTACCTAGGTGGCAAAATTCAAATCAAAGCATAGAATAGAATCCAGCCGTTCAACAATGCAATGGACGGTGGAACGAGATCTTCCGTGGCCAACAGCAGAATAGAGAAAAAAATATGTGTTTCTGACCGAAATTTCGACAGAAATTCGGTGAACGTCTTGGATTTTCCAAGTACACATCACAGTGGGCCCCACCATCTTCGCAGCGGAAGGAAACCGCGTCCGCGGTTGCGTCAGCGACGAACGGCCGCTGGCCGTTTTTACGGACGTCAGTGGGCCCCACCCGTCACCTGTCTGGACGATCCGATCCGTCCATCTTGTAGAGGGCCATGAGAACTACAAAACTATGCTGAGATTCCACTCCCATGCGTACACACGTGTGCGGTACAGAAGCCAAAAGTGGACTGCCCCGGGACGTTAAAAACTGAGTTTGTTTGTGATTTCTTCTGTGGGCCGTGCTAATGGACCTTCAAAACCACCCATTCCTGACTGAAATTTCGTCCTGAATCTAATGGACGGGGTGGATTTTCCAGAAAACACCTCTGTGGGGCTCACCGATCACGACAGCGAAAGGGTGCGAAAGGTTTCGCACAATTTGAAAATCCGGTTTTCCAGGCGATTGTGGGCCACCATCTTTGATCATATGGCAGATCTGAACCGTCCATCATGTAGAGGACCCAAGAAAGTCCTAAGGGACGGTGTTTGTTGGAATTTGAACGAGGAAAGTATGGTGTTTCGAGGCCCCAAACTTAGCTGCGAAAAAGCTTTCGCTGCGCGTGCGACAGCTTCCCAGATCCGATTTTTACCACTCCAGCCACTCCATCAGCTATAAAAGAAGAGTCTTGGACATGAGAAAGGCATTCAGATCCAGAGAATTCGAGATCCAGAGCCAGGAAGAGAAGAAAGAGAAGAAAGAGAAGGAGGAAGAGAGAGAGATCGATTGGTTTGGTGTTTTGATTTTATGAATTTTATTGAATATTTTTTCATGGATTTTATGGGTCACTAATCTCTCAGCTAGGGCTGAGATGAAGCCCCTAATTTGATCAGCTCTTGTATTGGTTGATTTACTTTGAATATCAATTAATTTGTTTTTTTTCTCTAAGTGAGCTTTATGGGTTTAAATTCCATACTTCTCCATCTATGAACTTGATCAAAGTATATAGATGGATGTTGTTTGGATGCTTATTACAGGTGCTTGGGTCTGATCAAGAACAAGTTTCCTATAGAGGAAGGAACAGGGTGCTTTAATGAATGTACATTCCATATACCCGACCAAGGATATGGGATATGTTGTTCATGGCATTGCTTAAAGGAATTAGACAGTCTGTATGCCCGATTAAGGACACAGATTGTACTTTCTCTATTTAAGTGGTATCAATCTAGATCAAGGTGAATCAACAGACAAGACAAGGGTTAGGATAGTTAGGGGTGGATTCGAAAGTCCTAGTGCTCTTTCTCTGATTAAATTTTCTTCCCTATTCTTAATAGTTATTTTCCATAAATTTTTGTTAGCAATTTGATCCTTTATTTGTTGAATTAGTTAAGGAGAATCGTAAATTTGAATTGTGACGACCAGTCCCTGTGGATTCGACCTCGATCTTACCGAGTTATTACTACATCACAACCCTATACTTGGGGAGTGAACACCAGCGTAGGCCGACAGCTCGACCACGGTGTCCCATACCACCATGCCCGGCTCATGAGTCTTAGTGGATCGAGGTACCATGGTTAAAAGGAATTTCACTGGTAAGTTTGGTACCCTAGGTTCAAGCAGTAGCGTCCAAACATGTGAACATACATAAGACAGATCGTATTGCTTGACGAGCTCGGCTAGCTCGAGCGTACAACAAGTTGAACGACATGAAGTGCATAAGCACTTCGCGTGGCCAACCGCTATCGCCAACCGAAGTACGACTCGAGTTCGTCGAACACATCACACGTGGCAAATAAATCACAGTCACGAATTCAATTCTGGTACCGATTGTCTTGACTATAATCATAACCCCAAACACAATCAATTTCAAATAGTAAGGCAGTAATGGATCAAGGTTCAAATCATACAATCAAAGTCTGATATTATCCGTTTAGGGCTGTCAGGGCTGTTGCACGCATTCGTTGCTCCACTCCCCCATCACCCATGACGGATCATACAACGTAAACATGAATTTAACATATGCATTACATAGATAAAATCATAAAAGCAGTTGAGCATGTTATGAAGCACAACACAAGCATGAGTTTGTACATATTTAATTCCTAATCACACAACTATCCAAGGAAAACATACACATAGTTAAGAGAAGTTGAGAATCATATCTCAACACCCTTAAACATTACAATTTACTAACTACTACTCATTCAGACATTTCAACAAACACTTTAAAATACATGTATCAACATACATGACATATGTTGATCACATAGGTATAAGGCCAAATCCTTTCACTAGGGAGTTACCCCAATCATAACACGCATACACCCACGACGGATAGTCATGGCAAGCAGGAATCCAAGTTCCATATTCATTCAGTCATTTCCACAAACACTTGGGCCACACATTTTAGCATATATAGTGTGTATTGGCCGTGGCGTGATTTAGGGCAAATCCTTTCGTCAAAGGGGTATCGCCAATACAACAATCATGAATCCATGACAATTAGTCATGGCGAGCACGAATGAGAATTCTATACTCATTCAGTCATTTTCACAAACACTTAGCATACACTATTTCAACATACATGATGTATGTTAGCAAAACATGTATTAGGCTAACCTTTCGCCAAGCAAGTATTTTATCCATATATAGTATATTCATACAGCAAATAATCATGGCAAACACATCTCCAAGATTTATACGTAAACGGTATTTTCTAGAATACACAATTTCAACATACATAGTGTATATAAGCAAAACATATATAGGGCGAGTCCTTTCGCCAAACAAGTAATTTATCCACATATAATATATTCATACAACAATTAATCATGTCAAACATATTTCCAAAATTTATACGTATACCGTACTTTCTACAATTACCTAGAGTATGTAGAATTCCATATTTTTCATCTTTAATCGAAACGGAAAACGGACAGCACTTTGTACATGTGCAATTGCATGCAGATCATGAATCTATCCTTATCTGACATTGAAAACATTGAAAACCGTAACCTATACACCTAAAGTCCTCACCTTTTGTCGTAGAATTGTAACGGAGTCGATAGGTTTGCTAAGCTTCCGTATTCGGCAGTTTGGCAACCTATAGAACGAAATAGGTTAGCCATTTCATAACCTACAACCACCCAAGCCCCAAATCAGGTTAGGGTTAGGATTTCTTACCTAGAAACGGAGCTGGAATCGCAGAGAAAGCGATTAGAAAGGAGCGGTGTAGCTCGTAAAGTGGCAGGGAAGAGTGGCAAGAAGGTTCTCCCACTGCTCCCATACTTTCTCTCTCTTTTCTCTCTTCTCTCTCTAGGTTTCCTCTCAAATTCGTATGGCTGCAATGAGAGAAGGTTTAAGGTCCTTATATAGCCTAAAAACTCACCGAAACAGACTCCAGGTCAAAGTATACTTAGGTTATAACCAAAGCGGGTCAATTTCAGCTCAACGGAGGACTTCTGGCGGGCCTCCTTGAACCAAGGGTCGGACTTAAGCTCACCGACAATGGATCTAGGTTCTATTAAGTTTTCATTCCAGTAGAGTTCTCAGATCACGCGTGGCGGACCAGTTTCAGTTCAACGGTCAGCGGATCTCGATCGGAGATTCCGAGTACATGTAAATGTGTATGAAATTTCTCCTGATCCGAGGGTGTAATTTGGTCTGATTCTGACAGTCTGGTTGCTTAAAACTGATCCGCAAGCGAGAGGTGCCAGATTACTATTCAAGATATTGCATTTTGAATTAATTTCACATTTCTCACACTCTTCACTCCGAGCTCAAGCAAATAGCGCTGGGACACTATCTGGATTTGATTTCCGAGATGGTTGTCAAGCCCAGCAAGGCAGTCCTAAGTCCTTAACTTCGTGTTAATCGGACTTCCGACGTGCGGTCCAGATCTGAAACGGAGTTTCGAGATGCTCCCGAGAGCAGCCGGGTAATGAGATTGATCCTAGATTTTAGGGTAACCTAGCGTCAATGATTCTACAAGTTTTGGGTCTTGCAGATCGTATTTAAAGTGATTGGTGCTAATTTCACAGGCACTCTAGTTTAACACTACATAATTCTCGCCTAATTTCTAAAGGATTTAGTCCTGAGTGATTTCGGTCTGAGGTGGTACTTAGTCCTTTGTAGCAATGTTTAGTTTAAATATTGTTCTTCATCACCTAAACTTTAAGATAGTGTCTAATGTGAAAGTACTTAGAAAATTTAAAGAACAAGGTGGTGAAGGGTGGGATTTGTGAAGGAAATGGGTTAAGGAACGATTTTAGACTGTGGGATTCAGTTCTGACAAGTTAATAAGGTGTTAGGATCGACCCATCGCCTAAGGACGTCTAATCCCAGGTTAGCAAAAATCCGGGATGTTACAGGGATCCCTAGGGCTATTCTAAGATTATTCCAAGACTTCCTAAAGGTATTCTAAAGGGTTCTAAGGTTATCAAAGGGTGTAGCAAGGGTGAGATTCGAGGTTGTTCGAATCGGGTAAGTCTTTTTTCTTTGTAATTGATGCTTTCATAGTGGTGATCTGTCGCTTTATGCCGTGGTTTTTTCCCGCAAGGGTTTTCCACGTTAAATCTGTGTGTTCTCTTTTCTTGTTGGGGATTTTTGGCCTGCGGAATCACATATCTATGTGATTCCGCAGGCTAAAAATCTCCAACAAGTGGTATCAGAGCTTGAGTTCGGTTGGGGCACAGATCTGAATCTGAGGGATTAGTAATAATGGCGAGCGCCAGGTATGAGATTGAGAAGTACTCAGGGAAAAATAATTTTGAGTTATGGAAGATCAAGATGATGAGTTCCTTAATCAAACAAGGCGAAGATGGTGCTCTTGAGGAGCGGAAGTCCACTATGACTGATGGTGATTGGAATACTCTTGATAAGAAGGTTTTATCATCGATCTGTTTATGTCTCACGGATGAGGTTCTCTACAACGTCATGAGGGAGAAAACTGCGGCTAAGTTATGGGCAAAGTTAGAGGATGTCTATGCGAAGAAATCCTCTGAAAATCGCCTACACTTGAAGCGGCAGTGGTATAACTTCAAGATGGCAGAGGGTGGAGATCTGGAGGCTCACATCAGCAACTTTAATAAATTGGTTTGCAAATTGCTGGATATGGAGGAAGTGATGAAAGATGAAGAACAAGCATGTATGTTGCTGAATTCTCTCCCAGCGTCCTATGAGTCATTCAAGGACACTAGGTGCAGCATGAATAAAACCCTGAGTGTCGACACTGTTATCTCAGCCCTTCAAGGGAAGGCTATGAGACAGCTAGACAGTAACATGGGGACATCTTCTGATGCACTGTTTACAGTGGGTAGGAATTCTGAACAAGGTACAGGTTCTTCAGGTTCTAGATCCAAATCCAAGGGCAAGGGTAAAGGAAAGGTAAAGTGCTGGAATTGTGGGAAGGAAGGACATGTGAAGAGGGATTGTGAAAATCCTAAATCTAGGAGGGAAGATTCTGAGGCTTCATGCAGGGAGGCTAACACTGCCACGTCAGATGAATCGAGTGGATGTGATGGTGATGTTTTGTCTGTGTCTTCGCTCAGGCGGTCATACGATGATCGCAAGGACGAGTGGATGCTAGACACAGGGGCATCTTTTCACATGACTCCTCATCGGAGTTGGTTCACCAGTTACAGGGAATGCGATGGTGGACAGGTATTTATGGGCAATGGCTTTGCCTGTAATGTTGTGGCTGTTAGTACGGTGCACATCAGGATGTTTGATGGGGTGGAGCGTACCTTGACAGATGTGAGGCACGTTCTTGATTTGAAGCAGAATCTGATTTCTCTTGGTGTACTTGAGGCAAAAGGATGCGAGTACACATGTATTGATGGTGCTCTTAAAGTATCTAAGGGGGCACGGGTAATCATGAAAGCGCAACGACTCGATCATATTTATAGGTTGATCGGGAGCACTTCAAAAGGTGGAGCTATAGTGGATGTAGCGGATTCCACCTTTGTATGTGTGTGGCATGATGGGCATGACCACATGAGCGGGCAGAGCAGGAAGGTTGAGACGTGCGTACAGGGATACAGAGCAGGTGGAGCAGCCACCTGCGTGAAGAATAGAGCTGTACACGAGTCGAGTCGAGTCGAGTATTGCCCTACTTGTACTCGACTCTTAACGACCGACCGTTGCTCGTACTCGGGCTCTACTCGGCCGAGTAGCATGACCCCTGCTCATATTCTACTCGTCCGAGTACGAGCCGAGTACGAGTAGTAAACGAGTCGAGTCGAGTCCAAGTTTTCGAGTCGAGTTCGAGTACGAGCACACGAGTTGAGTACCGAGTGCGAGTTTTCGAGGCGAGTTCGAGTTCGAGTCTGAATTTGAGACCAATTCGAGTAGGGTTTTCGAGTAACGAAATAATAAAATATATAAATTACACATAATTACATTAATGTTTTTACATAATTACATTAACGTCTTTACATAATTACATTACATTGTTCAAAATGACAATTTATAACTAATAACCTCTATAAGATGAGTGCCTTCTTGTTCCTGTATTGTCATCTGATCCATCGGAACTGCTATCTATTTTTTCATATACAAATTGATTCACTTCCTCTGAGTCAAAAGGCGAAGAGATTTTTCCTTCGTGCTCTTCTACACTTTCAACTAGATTTTTCAAACTTGCTTTATGTGAAGAATTGTATGTAGTACCCAATGCCCTATAAATTCACCGAGACGAGTCAGGAATTTCAATTTGTTACTCTTTTTCTTGTTCTTGTTTGTCGTACTCGACGAGTAACTCGATCCTGCTTCAACATCGTGTTGTCTTTGACTCGAATATCGCTGAAGTCTAGAAGCATCTTCCATACTGCGTTTTATGGCGATTTGGAATTGTTCTTCCTCCAAAGCTTTTAATCTGGCTTCCTCCTCTGCATCTTTTGTGGATGTCATTTGTGTACCAGATCCAGAAGCAGAAGGTTTAGATAGAGTGGAAGACTTTCTATTCGAATCTAACAGGGCTTGAAAAAGAATTTGGACATCCTTAGGCGCATTGGGGTATGGTTTTGCATCACCACCTTGACATGACAAGTGTAGGCGAAAGCGATTAGTCTTGTTTACAAACTTTGCGCCACACAAACCACACTTAATCTTTGTTTTTCCAGACCGTGGCGGTGATTCAACTAGGAAAGCATAGTCCCAAATGTTTGTCGATGGCTCAGATGACAACATTTCTACATTCAATTTTTAAATAAAAAAATCAGAATATTGATAAATAAATTGAACTTAATATAGCAACAAAAGAAAGCAATATAAATGTATCAAAATTCAAAAATAAAAGCAAATGAACAGGCATATGTAAATAAATATCAATGATTCAAAGTCTTCCAAACCACATTCCGAAAGAACCAATACTTTTGTGTGTGCAGTTGCAGTGAAATAATATTACAGATCATTCAACATTCAGCCAAAAAATTTTGAAAAATCGAAAATAATTACTGATCTGTAGGTAGAGACTCGTCATGAATCTCAATCTCCTCTTCTTCATCATCATCATTCATATCTCCTCCCCATATCGGGCGCAACCAATCTTGCGTACAAATCAACGCTTCAACTGTGTTTGGGGAAAGTGAGCTTCGATACTTGCTCACAACCCTGCTCCCTGTGCTGAATGCGGATTATGATGCCACTGTTGAAATTGGTATTGATAATATGTCCCGTGCCATCACAGATAATGTAGGGTATTTTGATTCACTAACCCTCATCTTCCACTATTCCAACACATCAAATTCAGCTCGCACTACGATTGACTCCTTGAGGTACATTTCTAACTCTGATTCCTTAGTATCAACTCCTATTCGTGCTTGTGCCAAATATGATATGTATTCATTTAGCACATCCGGATTACCAGGTACAGAAATATCCGCATCTCTACTTTCTTCAACACCCACTGCGGGTAAAGTATTAACATACGATTTATACAGATCTTCAAGGGCTTCACGAACCTTAGACGTCTCTGCTGCCGCTCTTTCAGTAGAATAAAGCTTCATGAAAATAAAACTAACCAATCCCATATTACAACGGGGATCAAGAACAACTGCCAAGGACATCAACAGATGACATTCGTCCCAGTATTTATCGAACTTCGTCTTCATACCAACTGTCATCTGGCGTATGAAATCTGGACCCGCACTGGCATTTTTCTGCAGAGCATCCTTAATCTTCCAAAGAGATGGAAGAAATAGATTCGCGGTTGGATACTGATTCCCAGAAAAAATCTTCGTGCACTCGTAGAAAACTTGGAGAAATGTGTGAACTTGTTGTGCTTTGGCCCAATCATCTGTGCTCGGCAACCAAGAATACGTTCTGTCACGCGCCGCGTATTCAGGAAATGCAAGCTGTAATTCCATTGCCGCATCTAACATTTCATAAGTCGAGTTCCAACGTGTACAGACATCCAACTTCAACGTTTTTTTAGATGGCACATTCAAACGTTGGATGATGTCATTCCATACACTCAGTCTCGATGGCGACCCCCTTATATATTTCACACTTTCTCTTATGTTCTCTATAGTGTCGTCGATTGCTTTCAGCCCTTCTTGTACAATCAAATTTACAATATGGGCACAACATCTAACCTGGAATATTTTTCCTTCAAAAAATAAATTTCCTGTAGCCCTGAACTGGTTACGTAAGCATGAAATGACACTGTCATTTGCTGAAGCATTGTCTAAAGTTATTGCTGAAATTTTCTTCTCAATGCCCCAACCTTCTAGACAACTGTAGATGCAATCTGAAATAAGTAAACCAATATGTGGAGGAGGAAGGTTTTTGAAGTTCAAAATTCTCTTGCATAGTTTCCAATCCTTATCGACATAGTGAGCGGTTAATGAAATGTATCATTTTCTTTGATTGGACGCCGTCCATAAATCAGAGGTCAAAGCTATTCTGGTCTCTGAAGCTAAAACTTCTTTCAGTTTCATCTTCTCCTTTGCGTACATCTTCATGTTTCTCTCTGCACTGTGACGCGGGAGACATTCTCGGCCCGAGGGTTAAGGAATTGACAGAAAGCCCTAAACCCTTTACTTTCAATCATTCTGAAAGGTTTTTCTTCCAAAATCACTAATCTAGCAAACCACTCATTCAACTTCTCTTTGTTAAACTTATGACTGGACACTACGCCTTGGGAGTCGTCCCCTTCTGACTTCGTAAATGACAGCGTCTGTTGGCCGGGAGGAGGGAGTCTTGCTTTCTTAGGACACGTCTTCAAATGTCTAATTAAATGTGTCATAGATCCTCCTAGAATCTTGTTGAATAACCCTTTGCAGTGATTACACTTTATCTTCTGTACACCGTTAACTGTCACATCTTCGAAATCATCCCACACTGCTGATCTCTTCTTCTTCCCTTTGCATGCGGTTGATGTATCTGTGTCTCCCTCTACTATTAGAGGAGATGTGGTCGATGCACCCATTCAAGGGGTATTTGGGCTTTCGTCTTGACTAGCCATCTATAAAATAAAGTTCTCGATATGTTATACAGCTATACCTAGGGGATAGGGTCCTAAATGGCTAGACCGCTAGACGGGCGTAATTACTTAACTGTCTAAATCAGTCACCCATTCAAAGTTAGATGGATTGTAATGCTTCATTTTCCAATTTAAATGCTACGCCGAAATTCCGACAGCATCTCCCCGTATCTCTCCAGAATATATTAATCTTGTATTTGATTCCCATGTCAATCATCAATACAAAGTGTGGACATTTGACAACGGAAATAAATACATAAAATATATCCAGAGAGAAAAAGGAGAGACGAAACCAGAACAGGCATATGCATTTAAATTGGAATAAATGAAGACATTACAATCTATCTAACCTTGAACCGTCCAAAAAGGGACAATTTGAGCAATTTCTATGCATCCAAGAACACACTGAATCTATGTCTGGCAACATAGAAATCCTCAAATGGGCAACTGATTATCCTATACTACAAGTCTACAAGTAGAATAATACAAATAATTCATATATATGCCAAATATTTAGGGAAAACACAAATATCAGGTTAATTCCAAAATTATATTAAATAAATTCTATATTAACAACTGATATCAGGTTAACACAATATATTAACACAAATATCAGGTTAACACAAATATATTAACAAATATCAGGTTAACACAAATATATTAACACAAATATCAGGTTAACACAAATATATTAACACAAATGTATTAACAAATATCAAGTTAACACAAATATATTAACAACTGATTAACAAATTCTATATTAACACAAATATGAAATATATTAACAATTGATTAACAAAATTATATTAAACAAATTCTATATTAACAACTAATTATCCACCGAATATTTAGGGAAAACACAAATATCAGGTTAATCCCAAAATTATGTTAAACAAATTCTATATTAACATATATTAAACAATTTCTAAAAATAAAAAATAAAAAATCCACACATTACCGGGCGAGCTGGACAAGAACGACCGACAGCTGCGTGCAGGGCGATGACGAGTGGCAGCCTGGCAGGGACGATTTTAAACCGGACGACTGACAGGGACGAGCTCCGTCACCGGACAGGCCGCAGAGACGAACGGCAGGGTCTAGCACCGCCGAACAGGGGATAGGGGCAAGTGTGTGAGAGAGAGAGGGAAGAAGAGGGACGGCCGGAGTCCGGACGATCGCTAGAAGAGGGAGGGGAGAGGGAGAGGGGTTTTTTTTTTTCAAACGGGCGGGGAAGAAGGGTTTGGGTGCTCGCTGGTTGAAAATGACGGATGGTTGGGGTAGGATTTTTTGGGACAGGGGCGAGTGAGAGAGAGAGAGAGAGAGAAGAAAAGGGACGGCCGGAGTCCGGACGAGCGCTGGAAGAGGGAGGGAGAAAGAGGGTTTTTTTTTTTCAAACGGGCGGGAAAAAGGGTTTGGGCGCTCGCTGGTTGAAAATGACGGGTGGGTGGGGTAGGGTTTTTTGGGCGCTCAGCTACTCGCTCTGGTTGAAAATGAAAAATGGTGGGTGGGTAGGGTTTTTTGGGGGGCGGGCTTATATATAGAGGAACGAGTCGAGTACGAGTCGAGTACCGAGTCGAGTACCTCTAGACTCGTACTCTACTCGTTATGTAAACGAGTCGTGGAAACCCGCTCGTACTCGGCTCTAACTCAGACGAGTCGAGTACGAGTCGAGTATTCCGAGTCGAGTCGAGCGAGTACTCGAGCCTTAGTCTGCTCGTGTACAGCTCTAGTGAAGAATCATACGGCATGATCGCAGAATATTGGCGTGGTACATGGACGACTCTAAAATCACAGAGGATTCATCTTCTATTCTGATGGCTCTAGGTGAGCCTGGTGCTGAGAAGCGGAAGGTGACTATGGGCAATGTGATGAATTCGTTGTACCAGACCGACATATGGGAGCGGGTGGAGCTTCCAGTGGGCCGGTGAGCGGTTGGATGCAGGTGGACCTTCAGGAGGATACAATATAGATACAGGGTGAGGTTGGTAGTGAGGGGTTATTCTCAGAGAGAAGAGATCGGCTTCTCAGAGATATTTGCGCCGACGGTATAGCAGGTATCTATCAGATCCGTGATTGGCGCTAGTTGGCCAATGTAATCTTGAGCTATGATGTGATGCAGAAATAAGAGAAGAGGTCAAGAAGCTACACAGTTGAAGATTAAAAACATGGTGAAGATTGTTGCGAGATGTCTTAAATCTGAGTCCTTTCGCAACTGGGATGCAGAAAGGAGTTTCGCGGATTTCGTGTCGCAAGTCCTTTCGCAACTGGGATGCGAAAGGAGTTTCACGGATTTTGTGATGCAAGTCCTTTCGCAACTGGGATACGAAAGGGAAGTTGCCAAACTATAAATTGGGGTCCCTAGGGCTATTCTAAGATTATTCCAAGACTTCCTAAAGGTATTCTAAAGGGTTCTAGGGTTATCAAAGGGTGTAGCAAGGGTGAGATTCGAAGTTGTTCGAATCGGGTAAGTCTTTTCTCTTTGTAATTGATGCTTTCATAGTGGTGATCTGTCACTTTGTGCCGTGGTTTTTTCCTGCAAGGGTTTTCCACGTTAAATCTGTGTGTTATCTTTTCTTGTGTGTGTGCTTGGTGCCATTGGATTGCTATCCTAGATTTAGATCTGTGTGATTCCGCAGGCCAAAAATCCCCAACACCACCATGGTTTAAATGTGAAGTCCACCGAAACGGATTGGCTACTCCCCTTGCCACTAGCTCGGTTGCTAATGGTCAGTGATATATGGCCCCACCATGATGTATATATTTTATCCATGCTATTTATTCATTTTTACGTATCATTTTAGGGCTTTATCCCAAAAATTAGAGGGATATAAATCTCGGGTGGACCATACTAAAGGAAAACAATGGTGATTGGATATCCACCATTAAAATCCTAAGGCCCACTGTACTTTTATTTGACATCTAGTCTGTTGATTAGTCCAAACTGTTGATTAGGTCATGCAAACTTAGATGAAGTTAAAAAACAAAGATCAGCTTGATCCAAAACTTTTATGGCCCTCAAAAAGTTTTTAATGGTTGACGTTCAATCAACACTTTCCTGTAATGTGGTCTACTTGAGATGGGGATATACCTCATTTTTGGGCTTATACCATAAAATTATCTAGGAAAATAGATGGATAGTATGGATGAAATACATACATCATGGTGGGGCCCACATAACACCGACCACTAGCCATTGGTTAGTGGCAGGGGAGTAGCCAATCCGTTCCCGAAGTCCACTCCATCAGTTTCCATACTTAGATGTTAGTTCCAAGATAATAAAAATAAAAAATCAGCTACACCCACGTATCAGATGGGCCACACCACATGGAATAATGAGCATGGGAATATTGGGCACAGGTGTGTATATTTCATCAAGCCCGTTAATCAGGTGAGAAAGACCGTTAATCAGGTGAGACCAATGGCTCTGTATACCCTGATTTTACGTTCTGGTGATGAGTGGGGCACATGGTTCTGCAATCCAGACCATTGATAAGTTGTCCTGTAGAGGGTGGACCGTGGCTAACAATATCCTCGAGGGGCCGCCATCTCTGACCTTTTTATTTGAGGCTACACAACATCTGTTATAATAGTAAGTTGTCCTATAGTGGGTAGACCATGGCTCACTAATATCCTCTAGGGGCTCTGACCTGTTTATCTGGGGTTACACAGCTTGCAGGTTTAATGGTGGTCAAAACAGAGAAAAATAAGATTTTAAAAAAAGAAAAAGAAAAAAAAAAAAAAAAAGGCTCAGTTACAAACGAGAGGAGAGAGGAGAAAAGGAGGAAGGAACTTAGATTTTTCATTGATCTTTTATTACAATCAAGGTCGTAATTCACTTAAATTACCTAAAACAAAAATTAGAAAAAAAAAAAAACTTATTAAAATAGGAAAATAAATTATACTTATTGCAGCAGTAGTTTCTTGTGTAATCTTATAGAATCCCATCATCCCACTCCCCATAAGAACAACATTAGCCTCAAAGTTGGAAATTTGAAAATGGTTGAGAAAGCTCAAGCGACAATTCGGATGCGGCATCTTTAATTGCCGCTTTGACCACTTGACAAAGGCTTATGTCATATCTACATTTTCTTTTTTAGCATGCGGCAGTCCAAAACTGATTCATGTTTGGCTTGACTAATAGTCATATGTTAAATATGGAAGATCATGAACTTAGATATTTCCAGTGCTAAGCTTCTTTTTAAGTAATGAAATGGTTGCCTCACGATTTTCAGAATTCGATCATGTGTGATGTGTGCAGGTATGCTAGAACTGATTATGCGGCTCAATTCCAACCGAACAACTTTGACCCCAAGCGCTAAAATGGTAGATATGTCGAAATTAACTATATATGACCGAGATCTGAGAAGAACAGGTCGCCTATTCAATCACTCATAAGATATTGTTTAAAATGATCGGGCGATTATCGGAGGGTAGGGTTCATCCTCCAATAATGGGTTACACCTTACCTTCCATACGAATGGACTTTCATATACAAAAGCAAACAAAAAGAGAAACACTTGCAGTCGACAGTGAGGAGTAACTGCAAAGCACCTTTATGAAAAAACTGATTGTATTTTAATGGAAATCATCAAGCGTATGAGCATAGACTTGGATTACAGGTAAAGATTATAGCTATTGGATTACTACCACTCCTAATGTAAGATTAAGTTATTGGTGTTGGGGGCCTTGCATAAAACCTTAGAATCTAACCTCCCGAAACAAACCAGAATTATGGAATAATAAAGCAATGAAATAAATCAAAGCATAAACCACACACCACAAGAGATTTTTACGTGGAAAACCCTCAAAGAGGTAAAAATCATGGGACCTCATCCATATCAACAATCTACTATGAAGTAGAACGTTACAACCTTCTTCACTCACGCAGGAGTGGATAAACAATAAAAGAATAAAAGAAAAACGGAGAGATTTGACCGATTACGAGGACGTAGAAGTGCTGAGATATCAAGTGCACAATAGATTACCTCTACGAGCAGAACCTCCCTTCCACAAGCTTCCTCTCTCTCTTTCTCTCTTTCTCTCACACCTTTGATAGCCCTAAACCCTTTAGCAAATTCCTTATAAAGTTTTAGGAAACCCTCTTGTCATACCTAGAAAGCCCTAGGTACCTCCTATTTATAGTTTAGGAAAGTCCCTTCCGCATCCTTGTTGTGAAAGACTCAAAATCCGTAATCCGCACAAAATCGCGAAACGAATCTGCGTAACCACGACCGGTCGAGCGCCACCCACGACCGGTCGAGCACCACCCTCGACCGGTTGAGCACCCCTGGAAAAAAATAGTCCAACGTCGCTAGACTTTGAGTCGAGTCAGGGCTTGACTCCACTACTGGTCGTGCATCAGCCCTCGACCGGTCGTATAAGGCTCACAACCGGTAGAGCACGGGGAAAAAAAAAAACTCCATCAAATCTCCCTTTTTTTGACCTAGGAGGGATTTACCTTCTTCAAGCCAGCCTGATTTCTACAAACCTCAAACTTGCCCTTAAGCAAAGCCTTGGTTGTCATGTCTGACCCATTGTCGTCCGTGTGGACCTTCTCAAGATGTAACACCTTTTGTTTCAAAGTATCAATGATCCAGTGATACCGAATTTCTATGTGCTTTGACTTAGAATGTTGACTTGGATTCTTTCTCAAGTGTATAACACTCTGACTATTGCAATAGACCACATGCTCCTCCTGGTTCAAGCTAAGTTCCTGTAAGAATATCTTCATCCAAAGTATCTCTTTACATGCCTCTGTAACTGCAATGTATTCGGCCTCTGTCGTCGACAATGCTACGACCTTCTGTAGCTTGCTCTGCCAAGAAACTGCTCCCCCTACAAATGTAATATGAACCTCGATGTAGACTTCTTGGAGTCTATGTTGTCTGCCATATCTTCATCTGTGTAGCCCTCTAACACAGGTTTTCCGTCACCATAGCATACGCTCAACCTGGATGAGCCTCTTAGATACCGCAGTATCCACTTAACCGCTGCCCAATGTTCTTTGTCAGGATTGGCGAGATACCGACTGACGACATCAACCGCATATACTATGTCTGGGCGTGTACACACTATAACATACATCAAATTTCCTACAGCTGACAGATAGGGTATCTTCTGCATCTCTTTCACATCTGTCGTCGTCTTGGGACACTGCCCGTCGCTTAATCTGAAGTGACCATCCAGTGGAGTACTGACCGGCTACGCTGCATTCATATTGAACCGCTCTAAGATTTTCTCAATATACCGCTCTTGTGACAGCTAAAGCTTCTTTTTGCTTCTGTCACGGGTTATCTACATTCCTACGATCTGTCTAACCGGGCCCAAGTCTTCATCGCAAAAGACTTGCCCAATTCCTGTTTCAGTATGTCGATCTTCTTGATGTCTTTTCCCATGATAAGCATGTCATCAACTTATAACAGCAGAACTAAGAAATCACCATCTGAGAACTTGCGAGTGAACACACAGTGGTCTGACTCCGTTCTGTCATACCCATGCTGTAACATGAACGAGTCGAGCTTCTTGTACTATTGCCGTAGAGTTTGTTTCAGCCCATACAAGCTCTTCATCGGCCTACACACCATATGCTCTTTGCCCTTGACTTCGAACCCCTCTGGTTGGTGCATGTAGATCTCTTCTTCCAAGTCATCATGGAGGAAGGCAGTTTTAACATCTAACTGTTCTATCTCCAGATCCATGCTTGCCGCCAACCCAAGCAACACCCGTATGGATGTCATCTTCACCACTGGTGAGAATATCTCCTCGAAGTTTATACCTTTCGTCTGACCAAACCCTTTCACCACAAGTCTGGCCTTGAACCTCGTCTGTGAACTCTTTTGCTCAATCTTCTTTCTGAACACCCACTTGTTGTTCAAAGCTTTCTTGCCCTTAGATAATTTCACCATATCATAGGTGTGATTCTTATGTAAGGATTTCATCTCCTCTTACATAACTTTCAACCATTCCCCCTTATGCTCGTCAACTAGAGCCTCAGAATAATCTTCTGGCTCTCCCCCATCAGTCAGCATAATGTACTCATGCGGCGAGTACCTCTTAGATGGTTGTCTGTCCCTAGATGACCTTCTCACCTGTGGCTTAACAGGTGGATCAAGTGGGGGCTGCTCCCCTGGTCTATCTTCTGAAGGAACTCCCTCGTCCTCTGCACCTTGCTGTACTCCTCTGTCATCAGGCACCACGGGAGGAATAATAGGGTCCATGTCCTCTAGCTCACTTGAACTAGACTAATTCTTCTCTAGCTTACCAATGTCTTTTATACACTGTTCTTCAAAGAAAACCACATCTCTGCTCCTGACGAGCTTCTTCTCGGTCGGATCCCACGATCTATAACCGAACTTTTCATCACCATACCCTAAGAACACACATTGCCTGATCTTCATATCGATCTTGGACCTCTTGTCCTTTGGTACATGAATGGATGCCCTGCATCCAAACACTCTGAGATGATTGTACGATGGATCCTGTCCAATCCACGCCTTCTCAGGTACTTCTCCGTTCAACGGGTCTGATGGAGACCTGTTTATCAAATACACTGCCGTGTGCATTGTTTCTCCCCAGAACGTCTTGGGCAACTTCGAATGGGATAACATGCATCTAATTCTCTCTACAATAGTGCGATTCATTCGCTTAGCTACACCATTATGTTGGGGGGTCTTGGGAACCATCTGTTCATGTCGTATACTCAGGGACTTGCAGTACTCATGAAAGTCGCCAATGTATTCACCACCATTGTCAGTGCAGATGCACTTCAATGATCTACCTGTCTCTCTCTCGACCATGGCATGAAACAATTTAAACACACCAAAGACCTCATCCTTGGATTTCAGAGTATAAACCTAAACCCTCCTAGATTCATCATCTATAAAAATAACAAAATACAATGCCCCACTCAAGGTTTTTATCCTCATAGGACCACAAACATCAGAATAAACCAAATCTAATGCATGCATTTTATTAACATGAGAAGCAGAATTAATAAATGAAACTCTATGTTGTTTCTCTGATAAACAATCAAGACAGGTTTGAAGAGGCATATCTATCACGTCTGGAAGGAGTCGCTTCCTTGCTAGTAGCTGAAGCTCTTTTTCACTCATGTGGCCTAGATGCCTGTGCCACATGTCGATAGTTAAATCTTCCGCCGAGTTAAACCCACCCTTGCACATACTCACACTTGTCTTGTAAAGGGTGCAACACTTCTTTCCTCTGGCTGCGATCAAGAACCCTTGATGAGCTTCCAGCGCCCACCAGCAAACTGGCTTTCATAGCCATCATCATCCAACCTTCCCGTCGACATCAAGTTGAGGCGAAGGTCTGGGATATGTCTCACATCCCTGAGAACTAATGTGCATCCCACATCGCTCTTCACACAAATATCACCGACCCCTACGATCTTCGATACGCCAAAATTTCTCATCTTCACGGTCCTATAATCACCTGACTTGTAGCTTGTCAAGAAGTCCCTGCATGGAGTCACATGAAAAGAAGCTCCCGCGTCTATTACTCAGTCAGTGTCATAACTCGTAGTCGTAAGACATACATCGTGATCTGCTGAAAGAATAACTACAACGTCGCCATCTGAGGTGACTGCAGTGGAATCTGATTCATCTTCCTTCTCCATTTCTTTTCCTTTCTTGTCGTTCTTCTTACCACGACATTCATGCTTGTAGTGGCCCTTCTTGCCACAATTCCAACAATCAACATCTTTCCTATTACTTGACTTGCCTCTTGATTTATCTCGGGTCTTCCCAGCTTTTCTGTTCTTTCCTCTCCCCCGTTCCTATGTCACAAGGGTCTCTTACTGAGTGACCCCTGAGACTTCCTCCTTGTCTCCTCATTGAAGAGACAACTGGTTACCTATTCCATGAAAATCTTTCCGTCTGGCGCGTAGTTACTTAGAAACACCACCAATGTCTCTCAACTGTCAGGCAATGAACTAAGTAATAGTAAAGCCTGCAATTCATCATCCAGGACCATCTTCATAACAGAGAGCTGGTTCACTATATTTTTGACCTCATTCATGTGCTCGGCCACAGAACCACCATCCTTGAACTTGAGATTCACAAGTCGTCTTATCAAAATTTTTTTATTACCGGCTGTCTTCCTCTCATACAGCCCTTCTAATTTCAGTCATAGGCTAGCAGCTAAGGTCTCTGTAGACACATGGTGGAACACGGAATCATTCAACCATTGTCTAATAAACCCCACCGCCTTTCGGTCCATCTTCTTCCAATCATCATCAGACATATCCTTGGATTTTGCTGATATGCCTAAAATTGGAGAATATAGGTCCTTGCAATAAAGCAAGTCCTCCATCTTAGCCTTCCATATGGTCCAGTTAGAACCATTGAGGCTAATCATCCTTGATGAGCCATCTTCCATAATTCAAAATTGATCCTACCCGTTCAATGAACTTGGCTTTGATACCACTTTGTTGGGGGCCTTGCACAAAACCTTAGGATCCAGCCTCCCGAAACAAACCAGAATTATGGAATAATAAAGCAATGAAATAAATCAAAGCATAAACCACACACCATAAGAGATTTTTACGCGGAAAACCCTCAAAGAGGTAAAAACCACGGGACCTCGTCCAGATCAACAATCCACTATGAAGTATAATGTTACAACCTTCTTCACTCACGCAGGAGTGGATAAACAATAAGAGAATAAAAGAAAAACAGAGAGATCTGACCGATTACGAGGACGTAAAAGCGCTGAGATATCAAGTGCACAATAGATCATCTCTATGAGTAGAACCTCCCTTCCACAAGCTTCATCTCTCTCTTTCCCTCTTTCTCTCACACCTTTGATAGCCCTAAACCCTTTAGCAAATCCTTTGTAAAGCTTTAGGAAACCCTCTTGTCATACCTAGAAAGCCTTAAGTACCTCCTATTTATAGTTTAGGAAACTCCCTTCCGCATCCTTGTTGCGAAAAGACTCAAAATCTGTAATCCACACAAAATCGCGGAACGAATCTGCGTAACCACGACCGGTCGAGACAAGGCAACAACCGGTCGAGCGCCACCCACGACCGGTCGAGTACCCCGGAAAAAAATAGTCCAACGTCGCTGGACTTTGAGTCGAGTCAGGGCTCGACTCCACAACTGGTCGTGCACCAGCCCTCGACCGGTCGTGTAAGGCTCACGACCGGTCGAGCATGGGGAAAAAAACTCCATCAATTGGTTACACTAAATAACGTAAAAGATATATTATGCTAAGGAACATAAAGGATAATTGATAGATAAATTGGTTTGATTGGGTTGATACGAGGCATTTTGCTTCGTTGAACTCCTTTGCTATTTATAAATCATCTTGAAATAGCCATCTAAATGTTTCTTCTCACGTGCAGCCGATTACAACAACTGCTTCGGCACCACTCTGACCTTCTAGACTCTTCTTGGACACCTATCACAATAACTGACTCAGCATCGCTTTTCTCTCGACCACGTTCAGTCTTAAGGTTTCTCGACCACGTTCCATATATAGATGACTTGTATCATCCAAACAATGCCAACTATAATTCCATTTTAAAAAATGCTTTAAATATCCTCGCAGATCTTTTACGTGTTGTATACTTCCGTGCATTGACACATGTCTTTCCTGATTGGTTCTTTTAAAAACAGTAACAAATACACCCCCCCCCCCCCCCTCCCCCCTCGGGAAAAAAAATAGGTAAATGTGACAGTGGCCCATTATTCATTGAAATAAATATGATCAGTCATTCCTTCTATATATTAGCTCCCTATTGATTCTACTCGGCCGAGATGAAAACTCAAATGATTGTTCTACTTTTCTCACGGCTATTATTGTGACATGTGGCATACAATCGAATCCTACAATGAGTCATAATTATCATTTTATTAACGCGCAAGTCCCTAACTGATATGTACGCAATTTCGAATTAGTTTTGATTTTCTACACTTCTTGCTCTCTCATCCATCTTCTTTTTCCTTCGAAACTTCTACCATTACCATGGCTGCTTTTTCATCCTATGCACTTTCTATCTTTCATCAAGAAGATTTCATTAGAAAACTTGACAATCTTACCCTAAGATCATAGAAGATATCGTCTTCAATATTCTTATTGATCAAAGATCATTCCTTTCACTTGGACCGACTTTCCACCTTAAAATCACTCATCGAGATATTCTAAAAATAGATCATTTTTTCCAAGCTGTCCAGGAGAAAAACTTTTGCTACAATCCAGCCTTCAAAAATCCAAGATCTTAACCAAGACCAATGAAAGAATGAGCAGAATAGTACAACCGTGTAGTTCAACAACACGACAACACAGAGAAACAAGTCGGCATATATGAATGCATCAAGCTCTCTTTTTTAATATCCATCACACACATCCCTCCTTATTTCTTCTTCGACCTTTTGGAGCCGATTGACTAATACATTTCATTTTGGATGTGGTCCCATGAGTCCAACAATTATGTACATATGTGCTTTCACCGATCATCTTCCTTTTGATGATGTAGTCTTTTCGAGTTTTTCCCAAGACGACGATTACTACTTTAATCTTCAATAGAAAATGGAAGAGTGTATTCGAATTTCATGCTTACTCATAGCTAGAATCATGTTAAAGTCAGGGACCGGGAACATACAACGTTCCTATTGATGTGCATATGTTATTATTGGTTATGCGTGAATGTCGTTCAAATCACAAAAGAATATGTTTATCTAGTCAAGGCGCTAGCTTAAAGACGACAACTAGCTCTCACTCTGTTTGTGCACAACCCTCTGTATCGGGGCATGTATAAAGCAAAACGAAATGTTTTTACCATAGTGGATGACCTCTGTGGCTTCTCTAAATGTGGCTTTGCGAGTACTTCCATTCTTTCGTCTGCAATCCCACTACTCTTTCTGGTCTTCATTCTTCTTAAGGTTAGCATAATATCTTGTATTCTAGGATTACATGCATGTTTGCAGAGTGTATGAACTTTTTCTTTTCTCTTTGTACCAATCAATCCAACTATTCTTTCTATCCCTTCTAAAATAAAGACATCGACCCAGCCTGGTTCACCGAAAAGAACTTCGAGATGGCCGACAACCTCACTACCGAGAACAGAGAATGGTCCTAGAATAGTTATCTCCTTTATAGAGATATCCCTTACGATGGCACTATGGAAACTAGTGTCACTGCAAAGGCAACAGGATTCAAACAATACTATCCCAGTCTTCTTACCCATCAATGCGTCTCTTACCCTTTCACTCATAGAACTGCCAATCAACCTCATTAACGTTCGCTCATGGAGTTGGTTGACATCTATCACACCCTTCATAATAATTATTAGATGATTTGTGTCACCTTTGAACTGTCTGTCTTCCAAAGTTGTCCCTGCCAGATAATCACCTTTATGATTGGTGGCAGAATTACCACAATAAATTGATCATTGATCTTATTGACCTCATCATTGCCCGACTTTTCTCTCTTACGACTGGGAAAGAGAAACTTGTGGTCGAGAAGAAGAAACCAATGACCAAAGGAAATAAACAGAAATTTAAATTGAAACCATATATATTTCCAAATTAGAGAATGGCACGTTCACAGAGAACAAGAGCTACCCTGGCCACCTCTCTGTCAGCAACAATAAGAGTGGTTGATCCGACATCTCCGTAACACAAGCGCTAGAAAATCTTAGCTTCTAGTCCTCCCAAGAAGGAATAACCTACTTAACTTGTTCCCACTGTTACAACTCCTTAGTTATTAAGAGAATTTTGGACCTCGAACCTTTGACAGGTCGCACTCCTACAACTCCTACTGCTCCAGCTTTACTAAAAAGTTCTGCTATAACGTCTTGGGCAAGTTGTGCTATTAGGAAAACCTCAGGTATTTCTCTTGTAGCCAAGTTTGTCTCTACCTTAGAAAAATATTATAAAACGAAATTCTGATCGGGAATACCTCCTTCCAAATATGCTTGGGAAATGAAGCAGGTTCATAAGAGGCACGAGGAAGCTACATTCAATCGAGCTTGGAGTAAATGTGAGAAAGATAAGAAAAGTCTAAAAAATCTCATCATTCCTTGATTATTATCTCAAACCTATACACCCAATCCACCATATTTTTCTCTTCTTGCTTATCCTTTTCCAGTGGTTATCAATCATCCAAACAAAATTTAGTCAGTGATCAACCATATTCCACCTTCGTTGTTCATTCTGACTTAGGTGGATATTTTTTCTTTTATTTTCTACTTATCTCTTATTCTTTGCCTCTTCTAATATCTTCTTATCTAGTGCAGTGATGAAAGAAGTTACAGCTGTTGAAGCAAAAGTTGTCCCTGTAACAATCTCTCATTCTCAATAACTAAAAGAAACTACCACCTCTGTTATTGCAGGTAAATTTGTAGATCCTATGGTGGAACTCATTGGCTTTGATTATGAAATAACCAAAGGCAACTCACATCGACCTGAAGGAAATGTCCCTAAAGACATGGAAACTACACAACCACTGGAACCTTTTCATATTTCTTTCTATTATGAGGCTTCATAAGCTATTCTTGACCAAGAAAATGATAAGTCATTTGCACCATCATCGTAAAATCCTCAACAAGGCATGTCTGCTCACTCCACTCCTGCATCAACCAGTCACTCTATACCATCTACAGTTCTTGCTAAATGACCTACTTCTGATGCAGTTGTCAGGTGTCTAGTAATTGTGGACAATGAAGAAGAAAAACTAACTCAGGCAGCTAATCTGCCAGAACCACCTTGTGATCGTTAAGTAGCCATTGATGTTCATATGATGAACTCTACCACTTTCACCGTATCCAGAGTCTTCACCTCTTCAGAGCCATCATCTACTCTTATACTTGCGCAGACAAAGATAGTTACGACATCTTCTCCAGAGCCCAATAAGGTGTCTCTTGTTGAAAATGCACTCTTTTCTCTTGGCCAATCTCTTATTAGTAATATTGTTGTAGCCGAATCTCCATTGCCTTCCCTAGAACTTTAGCAACTCAAAGATGAACTATGAGCTCTCGTACATTCAGGAATTGTAAAAATTCTTTCCACTGGATCGGCCGAAAGATGTGTATCTCTCATCCAATATTATCAAGTATTTTCTCGCTTGGGCGAAACCATCTTGGCCAAAGTACCTACATTTCATGAGTTCTTGGACTTTGTGCAAGAGTATCAAGAGATCAATGTCATGATCAAGAAGATTCAAGCATAGAATTCAGCCGCAAATCTCAAAGTAATAGAGGTTAGTGTCGCAGGGGAAATATTCTCTACCGCATACACCTAACTCAAATAATTTGAAGTCAAAATGGCTTATCTTTTTGCCTAGGTCACAACAATAGAAGAGCAATTAGAGGCTTTGAGGATACATTGTGAAGAGATAGAAAAGACCTGTGAGGAGTAGAAGAGTGAAATCAACACACTTGTCGACTTCGTCCAAGACAAAACACCATTTGTCGGTTAAGCCAAACGTGTAGTCCTGAAGACTCAAGCGACTCTTGTCAAACAAGCGGCTAAGCAAGTGAAGATATTAGAGATGATCGCTTCTTTTTCTTCTTTTGATTTTTATTTTTTTGGCCTTATAAAATAATTTTAAATCTATGAAATCGGCTAAAGTGTCATTTTTGTCTTTTCCTACCTATCTCAGTCATTCTTTACTCTCTTTTTTTATACTATAAAGAAAATAACTATTATAATGATGTGGTATAGAAATGAAGAGTCGTGCGTCATTTTTTTAGTCAAAATAAATGCCACTGTGGCTTCTGGAGAACTTCAAGGAGTCATTCCTTCTTCCCTAATCTTCTTCTTCTAGTTAGTTTTTATGTTTACTTTAAGAGTTTTTGTTTCAATCATGTCTTTGGTTAGCTAATCTCTTAGCCAGAGCTAAGAGGTAAAGCTTTTAGTTTGTTTAGATGACTATCTTACTTTGATTCATGTTTATATTGAACTTCTATTGATTTATAGTTTGAATGAAGGAATATTTTCAGTTTTCCATGGTTTATTGTGACTTTAATTTCACTAAATGCTTGGAAAGCTTTTGATATCTTCTTATCTTGTTTAGTAATTGTGAGATATGTAAAATTCGTGATCCACCATTGTCTCCTAGGCATGGTGGATGATTGAATTCCCTCAGATCATCACCTTGGATCTTCATGTGGGAACTAATTCAATGAAAAATTCATATTTGGATTAACTACTATATCATCCAACTGTATAGGATAGGACTTCAATTCCAGTTATGTTTGTTGGATCAAGTAAGGTAGCATCTTAATGGCTACAAGTGGATCCTTGACGCTCTAATATTCATTTTCTTATTGATAGTTTGTTCACAATTAATCTCTCTTATTCCAGATTTTAGTTTACATTCTTATTCTAGTTCTAGTTCTTGTTTATTTCAGAATACTGTAACGCCCTGAAAATCGGGGGTTAAGCAAAAGCTCAGCTCCCGAGTTCCAACGCATCACTTATGCAACATAGATAATGATGATTGAATGTTGTTCGTATTAGTGCATTAAACATGAGTAAGATTATACCAAATCAACATATCATACTCCAGAAACAGTTAAATTACGCAAGTTGAAGACTGTGATAGATATATAAAAAATATATATTGTTGTAAGTCTCCAGAGTGTGAACATGTTACCAGGTTAAATATATACATGTATACTCCAAAAATGAACAAAATGAATATACATGGGTGTTCCAAAGGTACAAAATAACAAGTGTAATGACATCTAATTAGCAACCCTATAACCCTGTCTATTAGAACATGGTCTACATAGACTCGTCTGATAGCTGCATATAGGAAAAACTTTCTTCGTCATCATAAAAGTTCGGCTCCGCTTCACAAGCATCGCCATCATCTGAAACTAAAACAGGGTCTGGTTGGTGTTTAAAACACCGTCCCGTAACGTGGGAGTGAGTGATCAACTCAGTGGAACAATAAAGCAAAGGTTAACATCTTATCAATTCAGTCAAGCAGTAATGATAAAACATTACAATCAAACATCCCTAAGTATTCTGATTAATGCAGGAATGGTATGTATAAATGATGCATGCCCTCACCTGCACTCCCTCTGCGATCTTCATCTAACGGTCGCGTGTGTCAGTCACTTCCTCAGTGCTCTCTATTCAACGTCAAACGGCACATGCAGTGCAGTGCATGAACATGATTACCAAGTTCTTATTAGTCTTTTTCATACAGCAAGATTAGAAAACTAAGGTACCTCCCTTATATCAATACCCAAACAATGATCCATTCTAGGGTCGTTAGTCCTAGTAAATCTCATACGAAGTTGCGTTTCTAAGTCACTACAAAGGGCTCGTCACCTGATCAGTGTAGGCCTAGTTTATACTCTAGTTGCTATGAAAAGGCTCGTCGCCTCAACACAGTCCTAGAGTATACTCGAGGTCACTACCACCGACGCCCTACCAACTAGCAGTCTATTTTTGAAGGCTCGTCGCCAACCCGACTAAGGACCACAGCCAGGCTACACTGGGGTAGGCCTATTTCATACTCGAGGTCACTACAAAGGGCTCGTCACCTGATTAGTGTAGGCCGACAGCTCGAATACAGTGTCTCATACTAACGTATTCGACTCACGAGTTTGAATTGCTCACTGGACACTGCGGGGAGGCTCGTCGCCCCAACGTAAGCCGACAGCTCGACCACGGTGTCCCATACCACCATGTCTAGCTCATGAGTCTTAGCGGATCGAGGTACCAAGGTTAACGGGGTTTCCACTGGTAAGTTTAGTACCTTAGGTTCAAGCAGTAACGTCCATACATGGTGAACATACATCGGGTCAATCGAGTTACTTGACGAGCTCGACTGGTATGAGCATACGTCGAGCCAATCGACATGGAGCGGATAAGCACTCCTTGTGGCCTAACCATTGCCGACAAGCAGCGTACGACTTGGATTCATCGAATACGTCCTTTGTGGCAAAACAACCTCAGCCACCTTGTCAAGGCCTATTACCGATTGCTTGGACTATACTGTAGTCCCAAACACATCCAATTCCAACAAGTATTTATATGACATAGTCAAATCAGTAATAAACACATAATTTCAATCCTACAATCATTTGAGCAGGTTGTGAAATGCAACATAAACATGAATCGCACATATTCATTCCATAAATATAATAAACATCATAATATACCATACATGGAGGAAATTATACGCATCATTAACGTAATTGAGAATCATATCTCAACTCGCATACAAGTACACCTTGCTAACTACTAGCTCCTTCAAACATTTTTACAAACACCTAGTCTACATATCCCAACAAACATATCGTATGCCAGTTACAATACACATTAGGGCAAACCCTTTCATCAGGGAGTTGTCGCCTATGCAACAATCATATACCCACACCAGCTAGTCATGCCAAGCACAAATACAAACCCTATACTCATTCAGACATTTTCACAAACACTTAGGCTACACATTATAACATACATGACGTATGTTGGCATAACATGTATTAGGGTCAATCCTTTCACCAAGGAGTTGTTATACATACATCTAGCATATATACACGGCAAATAATCATGGCAAGCACAATTTCAAATTCCCTACGTATACGATCATTTCTACAAACACATGTAATACTCTAAACTCAACATAGTTCATATATATACGAAAAATGAAACAAACATCGCAATTGACATGTGAAATGGCACCCACGTTAGTTATAAACCATTAACCGACATTGAAAGCCTTGAAAACCATAACCTATACGTTTATAGTCCGCACCTTATGCCGGTAAACGCGTAACGAATTCAGTTTAAACGCTAAGTCTTTGTCTATGACACCACAACAACCTATAACAGGGAATAAGTTAGCTAATTCACCTATTACACTATCTAAAACCCTAAAGCAGATTAGGGTTAGGTTTTCTTACCTAAGAACGGGATCGGTATCGCCCATATAACGATGCAAGAATGGCGGTTAAGCACGTGGAGCGTCAGGGAATGATCTCTACGACTATCTCTCAGCCTCTCTCTCTCTTCCTCACTTTCTTCTTCTCTTTTCTCTCTTCTCTCCCTTAGGGTTTACCAAATTCGTATGGCATAGGAGAGAGAGGGTTTAAACCCTTTATATAGGCTCAAAAGTGAGCTCAATGGCCCCAGGGCCATGGTATACTTGGGTTATAGTCAAAATCCTTCCGTTCTGGTTCAACAAAATACTTCTGGAGGCCCCTTTTCTGAGTGCGGTCAGACTTAAGCTCCCTGACCTTGGATCTAGGTCAAGCTGAGTTTGCGGTCCGATCGGATTTACAGATCGACCGTGGCGGACCAGTTCCAATTCAACGATCACCGGTACTCGATCAGGGCCACAAGTACACTGACATGTGTGGGAAATTTCTCCTGATCCGAGGGTGTATTTAGGTCAATTTTCGACGATCTAAATCCTTATATTTGGCCCGCAAGCGACATGTCTCAGTTTACTTAATTTTGGATTTTATTTCCAAAGATATTCACGTTCCTCACACACTATATTCCGGGCTCAAGTTGTGCATTTCTGAACATAGTCAGGACTTCATTTTCGAGATGGTTGTCAAGCCCAGCAAGGCGGTCATAATCGTTTTGTTTCGCGATAGCCGAACTTTCGATGTGCGATCTAGGTCCGATACGGAGTTTCGTGATGCTCCCGAGAACAACTGGGTAATGAGATTGATCCTAGATTATAAGGTAATGTAGCGTCAACGATTCTGCAAGTTTTGGGTCTTGCAGTTCGTATTTAAAGTGATTAGTACTAATTTCACAAGTAAACTAGTTTAGCACTAGCTAATACTCACCTAATTTCTAAAGGATTTAGTCCTATATGATTTTTACCTGAGGTGGTACTCGGGCCTTTGTAGTTTGTATGGAAGGTGGTACTCGCCTAATACTTAATTAAATTGCACCCTAATCACGGCAGAATAAGGTCCTAGGGAAGTTCTATGTCCAAGGACGTCCATTGCTAAGTTAGGAAAAATCTGGGGTGTTACAAATACATACAAGTTAAGTCTTTGTAGATTAGACCTCGGTTTCACCGAATTATTACTACAGCGCAACTCTGCACTTGAGGTTGTGAACAAGCAATTTATTATCTACCATATTATAGTCGAAGTACCTGGCTATTAGAAATTTGTTGGTACCTTCTTCTTCATCGTTGTATTTGAACTCTAGAGAGGTCCAAATTTCATTTGCGGACAACATTTATGTGTACAGATCATACATTCAATTGGAGAGCGCGTTCAGTACGTGACCACGGCACAGGAGTTCATCTTTAGCTCGTTTGTTGCGAGCAGCAATCTGCTCAAGTGTGTAATCGTCGGTTGCTTCAGGCAGCGACTGCAGATTTGGATCTAAGATGCAATAGATCTTTAAGGCCAGAAGGAGAAACTTTATCTTGTCTTGTCACCTTGTAAAATTAGTTCCGTCGAACCGATTGAGACGAATCAAATCCTGATTTATCAGCTTGATGGAAAACACGCCTTCGGTTTCTATTGGAATAACGCTTTTAAATTGTTATCGCAAATTACAAATTACAAATTGTGTAAAAATAATAAAGAAACTGGAAAAATAAGGACAGGTTGAAGCACGTGGGATCACGCTATCCTTAAAGCGTTATTCGCCCCTTATCAAAGTGATCGAGAATGTTGATAGCTTGCATGAAAATAGCTTCTAGGATACGACGAGCCTATATGTGGTTCTGCATTTAGCGAACACGAATAACCACAAATGGAACTCTGTGTACATAATTTTTTCTATTAGATAAATGAAATAAAATCCCATATCAGAGAGAAAAGTAGAAAAATTTTTGTCGGTTTAGACACCACTGCTTTGGTCTATTTCTTGAGGATTGCTGGCTATGATTTGTATTGAACCTGGTCGGCTTGATCATACTCTTCTTGTTGGGTCGTATGTGAGAGTGATTCATGTTGTTGGTGATGGTCCAATGAACCACCCAGGCACTATTTATATAGGCCAAGGTTGCTGACCGTTTTGATTAAGGGTCATAACTCAATATGACCGTTTTATGGCCGTTGGTAAGAAACTAGGCATTATTGGTTGTTTTTGACTATTATGCATGTGAAACAACCGGCTGTTGTATGCTAGCCATTTAGACTCACTGGCTAGCCGTTTTATGACTGCTGGGCTAGCCGCATGCAACAATTTTTACATGGTTTGAATTAATGTTGCATGTGCAGTTAAACCTCTCTCAAGCAGCTAGTTTGCAGCCTCTATAAAAGACACACTGGGTGTGCCATCAGCGCCTCTACGGCCACACTACCTTACATACCCATGCCCTCGCACCAATTTCGATCTTGTGCCCGTGCATGGGTGTTCCAGTGTGAAGCAAGTCTCGGTACTCCATGGATCAACGAAGCAAATAATAAGGTACTCCATACCCGATATATAAACACAATATTTTCTTCTCTCCTTTTAATATGGGACTATTCTCAAAACACCAAAAAACCAAGTTTTTTTTAAACAAAATTCTTTTAACACACACATATATATATATACACAACAGCATCGATTTTCTAGCCGATGCTTGCTTATTTCATAAGCTTATGACTATCTATACTATAAATTGAGTTCGAGGATTTAAAGTTAAATCTAGCCATTGCTTGCTCACGATGGGACGTCCCTCGTATCCTCCAGCATAAGTTAACATCATCATAATTTATAAACGCCAAGTAGCAATGCTTATGGAAAATAGCCCATCACCATTTCCAACTCATAGCAGTTAAGGATTCCACAGTCAGGGAATCCAAACTACCATGAAGGGCGGAGCCTGCTCCATCATCAATCTTATCTATTGTCTTGCTCCTCGGAAACATGAGAAGTTAGTACCTGCTTACTAATAATCCAAACTTGCCGGCCTTCATCCGTGACGAATCAACAGTCCAAAATACCCCATAATTTGGGTGTCTCCAGCTAATGTTGGCCGTTGTAACAACCTCTCTTGAATGTATGGATGCAAACAACTAATTAGTGGGGCTGCGTGCTACAGTGGGCCATCCTTTGTGGGGACCAGAAAAGATCAATCCCACCTAAATGGTTAAGATGTTAACCATTATTCTAAAACTGATGATCATCATTATTACATATCCTTTGATGAACATGGTTTAATGGCTCAAAAATGATTATTGGACACCAGAGTATAGACAAAAGAGGTGATTATAATCTGTAGTGAAATTTACATGTGTGGCCCACCTGAGTGGACCAACTATTAAAATACAGAAGCGGATTGCCAACTGAGTAAACTCCATGGGGCCCACCGTGATGTATGTGTCTTAGACAGGCCGTCCATCCTTTTTGCCAGATCATTTTAGGGCATGAGCCCCAAATTGAAGCATATCCAAAGCTCAAGTGAACCACACCACAGGAAACAGAGTGAATTGGACGGGCTACCGTTGAAAAGTTCCTGGGGATAACAGATGTTTTGGATCAAGCTGATATTTGTGTATTCCCTTCATCCATGACCGTGTGACGTTATGAACATGTTAAATGATAAATAAAAATTACCGTTGGCCCAAGGAAGGCTTCAACGGTAGATATCATTATCCCCACTGTATTCTGTAGTGTGTTCCACTTGAGCTTTGGATATACTTCAATTTTGGGATCATGCTCTAAAATGATCTTCCTAAACAGATGGATAGCATGGATAATATGCATACATCACGGTGGGCCCCACAGTTTACTCTAAAATACTGATACAGGGCTACCTGTTGACGCACACTGTTATCTCAGACTTTAATGTTGCAAAATGATGACACGCAAGACCAACTGCAAAACTGTCTTGAGGAAAATCCAATAGCTCAATCGGCACTGATATGATAGAGAATCAGTGGTGTTATGATGGAACCAGTCTTTCAGCCAAACATTATGCAGGAGTAGAGATTGAAATCTGTGTAACAACTGGATTCAGTTGAGAAACCTGAAAACTCAAGACTCGGATGTATAGCTAGGTCAGATCAACTCAAAGACTCGGATGAGTTTTATTAGCAGCCATTTTGAGCCTTTTTCATACTACCTGGGATTTGGATTTGGAACATTATACATGAAATGATATCACCTACAGTCTCTGATAGGTAATGGTGGTCACTAAAATCAGATGCACTCATTTTTTTTTTTAAGTGGGAAAGGTCCTCAGTCTTTCATTCTTCTTACAGAATGTCAGCCGTCAACCATTTGTTTTCTACCAATCATTGTGGCTAGCAATTAGATGGCCAGGATCATATAAACAGTGATTTGGAACCCTGATCCATCCAAAGTGGGGTCCAAATGGCAGATTGTCCTAGCCGAATTCCCCACTCCCAAATTTATAAAATCAAGTGGGGCCCCGAAGATATTGATGGCTCTATCATACCACAGTTCAAAAGATTATTAATTGAAGCTCTTTTATGCCTAGCTTTACATGCTACAACTCTGGGGAAAAAATGAAATGATCAGATACAGTTGTTGTATCATAATCTAGGATCAATTTTTAATTATTATTTTTTTTACTACTATTGACACTTCGGTTTGCATTCTATCATGTGTAGTGTGCTTGCGCGTGCCAAAATCGATATAGCAGCTCAATTTAAACCAATCAACTTTGACCCCAAGCGCTGAAATAAGCAAACATGTCGAATATGAACGTATATGACCGGATTCTAAAAAGATCGATCGCTTATTCAACCACTTGCAGAATTTGATAATGATCAGGCAATAATTAGAAGGTGGGATTCTTGCTCCGAAGATGGGTTAGTGTACGTACAAGTGTAGATTTGAATTACAACAAAATATTATAGTTAAGAATTGTTGTTACTGGATTACCGCTACTCAAAGGATAAACTGAGATAAAATATAAATTGATAGATTTGGTTTTATTGGTTGTTGTGTTGGATTTGTAGGAATAGGCATCGGACTAGGCGGTAGATTTCATTGTTCAGGCACCTATAACAACGGTTGTTAAAGTATTACGACCACCTCTTCAATTAATGATTCCAAGATATTACTAGACCAGCAAGTATATTGGTGTCAACAATGCCCTTTTTGCACAATTGGTGCAAAAGGAATATTGATGACGACCAAATATTTTATCTTGTCCCACCAAACATACCAAAAATTTTGACACGACGTTTTTGTACAACTGGTGCATAATAAATATTTATGACAGCCTAGTAATTGTTAGTCCCGCCGAACGTGCCAAAAATGTTGACACTTCGGTTTTCCTTTTATCACGTATAATGTGTGCTAGAATTGATATAGCGGCTTGATCCAAACTGATCAAATTTGACTCCATGTGCCGAATTAAGCAGACACGTACAATATGAATGCAAATGATCGAATTCTGAAAAGATCAATCACTTACTTAGCCACTTGCAAATTTTGATAATGATCAGACGATACTCAGATGATGCGGTTCTTCATTTAAAGATGGGTAACTTTGTGCCTTCCACAAGAAAGGATTTTCAAAATATCAGTGCAATCAAGCAAAAGGAAAAACTTATAATTGGTCACTAAGAGCAACTAAAAGAATGCATCTCTTGAAAGAACTATGTGATATAGGATAAAGAACAAATCCAACGTAGATTTGGATTACAACTAAATATTATAGTTAAGAATTATTACTACTGAATTATCGCTACTCTTAGAATAAACTAAGATAAAAAATTAATTGATAGATTTGGTTTGATTGGTTGTTGTGTTAGATTTGTTGAGATTTTCTCTATTAAATTCATCTGCTATTTATAAAGTTATTTTGCAGCTTGTTTTTCTAAATCCTTCTTCCATTACTACAACCGTTATGGTAGTCAAAAAGTCTTTCTAGATCTTTCTTTTATCTAGATCCTTCTTTTGTTATGTTTCTTTTTACTACAGTTCCTCTTCTATCAGCTAAGACTTTGTTCCTCTTAATTGCCTTTTGTATCTGGTATATCTTGACCACATTTCTCTCTTCACTCGTAACTCGACCTCAATATTTCGTCGACCATCACCTGACTTGTAAAATTGAATTTACGCTAGCTATAATCCAGTAAAAAGCACTTCAAGTATCTCGATGATCTTTTCATCCACTTCCTATTCTTCATGCAAGGCCACATGTTGCTCTCATATTAACTTTTTCATAATGGTCAGAAACAGAGTACAACACTAGTAACAAGCCACACATGCAAAATATCCTATCCATACAAAAGGTGAGCATTACCATGATGATCACCTCGTATGAAAATCATGTTGATCACCCAATGAGGTTTGGGCGAATGATCTTCACCGTAGGTTTGCTCCCTATAGGTGAGGGTTCGATTCCCTTCCTTGGTTTTACCCGATACATGTGATTGTGGGTGATTGCGTGTATCCTGTCTTCACAACAAAAACAAAAAAAACAAAAAAACAAAAAACAAAAAAAAAAAAAAAAAAAAAAAATCACGCTGATCGATTCAATGGCTAGGCAATACCAGTACAGAGTCATACCTGCAGTAGTACACTGATATTGATGTTGTTTTCCTATGTGGATCGTTCTGATTGTCAGATAAGATATTTTGCATGTGAGGTGACAAGGGGCTATATCAATTGCGATAGTGAGGCTTTTACGCTTAAGCATGACATGCTACAAGTTTTGGGGAAGAAGAGGGGAAGTAAAGAGATGATCAGACAGTGGTTATGTTTAAGTTATGATACAGTCGCTTTTCCCCATTGAGTCACGTGTAGAATATCCTATCCATTTAAAAGGTGGGCCACACCATGATTATCACTTGTATGTAAAACAAGCTCATTGAGTGGTCACACCAGTTAGTCATATCGTCAGCTGTCCATTGATGTTGGTGTATGCCACTCAATGTGGATCGTCCTGAGTTTCATACCAGGTGATCATTATGGCATGGACCGTCCTCTTTGCAGATGCAACATTGAGGTTATATCATAATTTACAATACAGTGGCTGAATCTGATGACTGATCGTTCCTAAAAATAATAATAAATAAAATAAAATAAAATCCCATACAAGATGCCGCTTTTGGAGTTGTAGCTAAGTCGTCTTAATATGACACTTTTGGATTTGCAGCCATGTAGTCATAATATCTTCTCCTTTTAGCTTTTAAGCAAGAGTGACCTTAGGAAGTCCAGTAGGAGGAAATGAAGTTGGACAGTTCTGCAAAGATACAGCTCACAACAAAGCTGTACACACCCTCTGCCTCTGCTTTGAGGGGAGCTACGACTGTGTTGTTCGTTCTCTCCCTGCCTGTTCTTTCCGGGTCTTACCCAAATTAACGAGCAAGCCTTCACATTCAATTTTAGGGGGTGGAGAAAAACTCAATTTTAAGTGGCCCCCAAACATGCCCAAATATTCTCCAATAACCTGTAAATTCTCTTTCCACTATGAATAGTTATTCTGAGGCATTTTCACACATACTCGTACAAACTTTTTTTTGTGTTAAATACTAATATCTAATCCTCTAATAATATGTTCTTCTAGAGGCTTTCTAATTCTGTGTACATTGAATGGTTCCTAGAGTGCACATGCCTTGGCCCAATGATCAGGCTGGACAATCGACCAGCTGGGCCACAAGTGCAAACCATCATCCACCTGTTCAAACTATCTTTCTTTTCTTTCATGTGCCATTTTTGTTCTGCCAATACATTACATTCAGCCATATCTTGAAATGTGATATCCCTCCAAATGCAGGCTTATAATATAATCTCTCCATTTGTCTTTTTTTGCATCAAAACCAGCCAGCCGTTTTGTCTTCTTCTTTTTTTTTTTTTTTTACATTAGATTTGCTGTTTCAAATTTTGCCCTTGAAAAGATCATATAATTCTGTAGCTCCTCTTTTGAAATCAGAACTATAACTGAGAATGAACGAAGCTAACCCATGTAAACTCAATTTCATTGGCAAAATATAAAAGGAAAAAAGCTTCATCTGTCATTATAAAATTAAAAAAGAAAAAAGAAAAAGAAAAAAAGGAAGCTACACTTCTTAGCAAAGTAAGAATTAAGCAAGCACAAATACAATGACCAAAGAAACAAAAGCTTTACAAAATTTACAACATTCATGTGGGTATATCTTTTCACCTGGTGATGACAAAGGAAATCCACTAATTCTGTGCTTGTTTCATGGATCCCCAGTTTTGCTCACATCCCTCATCTCTTGGTGTATGAAAGATATGGATCTTGTGCAATGGTTAGAACATCCGGTCTATCTGCTTGGTTATATGTCAAACATCGCCGAATCAGCTCCTGCAACATTATGAGAAGTACCATAAATTACTATAATGGTGTTTTTCTCTCCTTTTTTTTTTTAAGCGACAAAATTTATTGAAAGAGTAGAAGAAAAATACAATAACCAGCCCAAACAAGTGACCTCTCTTGTCATTCAAGCTTTGAAGCAAAACAGCCACCAAAACAATCACAAACAAATGCAGGCAAAGGAAACATCACTCCACAGCAGAAAGAACCACAAGACCTATTTGCTACTCATGTCTGGAACTCTACTTTCCAAACACTCAAAACGTCCTCAAAACAGCATTCCCCTAAATTTGAGTCTAGATGGTGTCCATCCAGTCCAAGATTGAAGTGGTGACATTGCACTCATGGGCTTGTTTATTTTGCCGATTTCCTCAGTCAATGTAAAGGAAATGCGTCATAATTATGATTTTACCATTACCAAACCAAACACAGGAATGGTCAGTCAAATGCAAATGTATTTAGGAGATAAGTTATTTGTAATCATTGCACTTTTTCATATAATTACTGTGAAAATCTTGAATCCAAATAGAGACATTAGTATATTTTGGTGATGATTAGACATTAAAGTAATGTAAGAATGGCACCATTACGATTTTACTGATGATAAACCAAACACAGGAATCAGTGGTCAAATGCAGATGTTGTGTAAAGAAATTTGTAATTACTCATTTTCTTTATATTAAAGTGGGTGATTGGGGAACAAACAGGCCCTAATTGAATAGGAAAGGATTTTGTTGGTTTTAGAAAATTTTGTAACTTCTCTAGAAAATTCTCACGTATTTGAAATTTTCAATAGTTCTCATTTTTTTAATCATTTATAGCTTCTATGTTTGTGTGGGGCCTAAATAGTTTTTTTTTTTTTTTCTCAATACGTAGGCTTGTCACTTGTGTGTTGCCGACTTGCCGTGTTGCTTCTGTTTTAGCATTGGAGATAGAAAAATGTTGCTTTTTGAATCATATAGAAAATTTACATGTACATTGGATGGGGAAAATGTTATTTTTTGAATCATATACAAAATTTACATGTACATGGGATGGAAAAAGGAGTAATTTTTTAACTTGATTATGACGTGATGATATACAAGTACAACACATTGACAATGAATCAATGATGCATCATACTTTCTTCTTTTTTTTGCATATTCATGACAAAACGGATGATTGATGTGTTTCTTTTAATTTATATACAAATTTTATTTTTTTATGACATGTTTTATGAAAATTTGAAAAAACCTTACAATTTACAATATTATAACAATTATGACAACATTGCTATTTAGGAAATTAAATATAGGAATTTTGCTGTCAATCCAAGGCTATCAATTTCATAAAATCATCAGACAGGATGAGACAGCATTCCCACCAAAAAGTAAACTGTTACGTCATCATAAACATGATTAATATACACATTACACACACACATACATACATATTTAGAATCCTCTAAATATTTGGGATTTTTTTCATATTTTTTTACAAAAAAAAAAAAAAAAAAAAAAAAAAAAAAAAAAAAAAAAAAAAAAAAAAAAAAAAACACTAACCTATGCATACCGATATGGGTGGGTACCATTATGCCCACCAATACCAATATGGCACACCTGACCAAGAGCTCGGAGCTGCAGAAATTGCTTCTTGATAGAGACCTATCTTCTAAAGCTCTGGACATCTCTTCATTATGAACTTCTGTGGGAAGTGACGAGAAGGATGGGCGGTATGCAATAATGGTGACAACTGAGTTTATGTGTCCCAACAATTTCACCAAGGATTTCATCTCATAATCAATAACCTTTTCCCCTCTTTTCAAACAAAGAGCACATGCCTTGAAATAAATCCTTTAGGAGAGCATCGATCTGAGGATCTTTAAAAAAAACAGGTTCTACAACCTTTACCGACAATGAGAGAACACCCTTCTCAATTTCATGACCAAATTTTCTAACAAGAGTCTCATTCGGATCATCAATGTGCCTCCCCATTTTGCTAGCCTTCTGAACCTCCAAACTAAACTGCTACGGTGGTAACATATGGAAGCAACCACCATTGGATTCCTCACGATTACCTTGCCCCAAAGGGCCAAAGGCTCCTTGAATCTCCACCACCACCTCCCTCCCTCTCTCCTGATTGGGTAATTCTCCCCACCAGAGATCAATGGGCTTGTGGGGAAACGGTTGGAAACATTTCAACAAGCCGAAGAGATTAACAGAAATTTGGGGATAAAAACAACTGTTACGATAAATAATAGAAGCACCGACTCATTAATGACGATGGTTGGCGAAGTGAGTAGAGGTGCCCAAGCATTCATGACAAGTAAGTAGCCTCAAATTTCAACCATTTCTTTCAATATATAGTTCAAATTCAGACCTGGACCCATGATTTGAATGCTAAAGAAATCCATTTTGTTCTTTCCACTTTATCACACTACTAATTGCAATTAAATTTGATAGCGCTTCTAAATATACCCTATAAAAGGGCTAGATCAAATCATCCTATTAGTGGATAACCAACAAAAAATGTAAAAACCAACTTAAAGAAATAAAACACTATGATGTAGCCTAATCAAACAACAATTTCTAGTCCATTTATAACAATCTGATCTTAGAGCCGTCAAACAAATAAAGACAATAGAAGCAGTCTTAGTACTTTGAGGCAGGGTTTTAAAATGGTGTTATGACCCCATAAACAGCAGACTGGTGTTACAGTTATATAACAGTGGTAGCTTGATGAATCAGGGAGAGGAAAAAAAATAAGATAATGCAAGGATGGAAAGCATTGGACTGTGACAAATAAAAGATTTTTCTTTTTCACTGAGAAGGACAGTAGCACCATTATGGTTTAAATAATAATTTTTTAAAAAAAAAACAGAGGGGGTGGGGGGGAGGGGGGATGATGGATCTTGTTTTCAAAATATCAGCCAGTCTTCAAGACAATGGCCGTTGTTTAACAGCTATTGTTTGTTTATATAACACATCAGGGAGTGACCATTATATCCTATTATAACAGCTGCCAAAATGTTCTTTTAGAACCTTGCTTGTGTTACCTACAATTTAGTTTCATATCCAGTTCCAGGCCATGTTTGGGTATTGATTCATGCATTTTCTGACAAGTAGGATTCAACTGGAAGAGGAATCATAGGGACCTCTGCATTGGCAAACCTTGAATCTTCTGATGCACAGAATCCATGCTAGTGGAGGCCCACCCCAACACGGATAAGAGATGCCCCAAAATCTTCCAGACTTGGAAATCTTTGAGCTTTGGACTACTTTCCATTGAACGAGGGGCATCTGCTTCATTTTCTCCTTAACCATTTACGAGTTGCAGGTTGGTCA
Organism: Magnolia officinalis; assembly: GCA_021015155.1. Lineage (NCBI taxonomy): Eukaryota > Viridiplantae > Streptophyta > Magnoliopsida > Magnoliales > Magnoliaceae > Magnolia > Magnolia officinalis. The sequence goes on from JAJHSJ010000001.1 coordinate 86,128,982, forward strand.
AAAAGTTATGATACTCCAATCTCACAGATTTCAAGGATTCCACCAATCCATGTTACCCGGACACTTCTACTCTTTGGGTTTCTGCCGGCCCACACTTGGACACTGTGCACGACACAACACTTCAAAATTGGTTCGGACAGTATATACTAGTGAAGTCATTGAAAAGTACAGCATGTTGGACACTTTTAAGTGAGAAATCCAAACATATTCTCCACACTTTCTCGATTCTTTTTTAGGTCAATTTCTTTTGTCAGGTGAAACACATCTCACTCCTAGCCCTTAGGCCTGTCTGCATTCATAAGGGTGTCCTCTAAATTCTATATTCAGTTCATTTTTCATTAAAGGTACAATGAAAGAGCACAGCATTGTTGCACTTTTTGCCTTTTTTGTTCTTTTGTTGGGGTTCTCTATTTTTTTTTCTAAGTGTTATTCATAGAAACTAATAATAATGTGTGATTAGAGATAAAGGTAAATGGGTAAATGGCGAGAGAAAATTAGAGATAAAAGTAAATGGGTTCCTCCAGCCAGCGATGCCCAGGCCAGAGTTTCGGAACAGGAAGACAGGGAATTTGGGAGGTAGCAAGTAAGAAAAGGGTGGAACGACAACATAATGGAAGGAGCGACCTGTCGGGGTTATCAGAGTATCCAATTCTCTTTGTCGAGATGATGCGGACACCAAGCCATTCAAAGTATATCAACGTAGGAGGCGTGCATTACCCGTGTCAATGTGGTTAGATGACGGATACGGGTCGGGTCTCTAGAGGTTGAAGACCTTACACATGTGTTCATGACATGTGTAAGTTGCTTAGAGGAGACATTTGGACCATTGGATCGCGAGGATGGTGTGATCGGACCGTTGGATCGTCACGGCCCACCTTCATTACACTACCTTCATGGCATTATCATCGGGGCCCATCGGGCATCTTAAATTTACATTTAGTTTAGGAACATTTGATTTAATTATGTTTTGAGACAGTTCGTGCACAATTTTGTGCGAATTTCTTTTTTTTGAAACTTTTTTTAAGTAGGGGTATTTTGGTAATTTCATGTAATTACGATTTTATAAGGGTTTCCCTAAACCCATAGCATGTTATGTGATGTTTTATGAAAAAAGAAAAAGAGCTTTTTGCTTCTGACGATCTCGTCTTCGACTTCCAGTGATTGGAAGAGGGCGTGAGGCCCAGGTAAACGATTTCTCATCCCCTACTTCTTTCTCCTTCTCTCTTTTCTCAAGGTATTCTTTTCTTTAACCTCATTCTCTTCTTTTTCTCCTAATCTCAAAAGATTTTCATTCCCTTTTCATCCCCACATAAAACCCATCACCCAAATATATATTTAAAGAACCACCATTTTTTTTTCTCTGAATTTTCCAGATTTCCAATCCAGGAAATTTCTATTTTTCTGGATTAGAAAATCCACTTGGATCGTTGGACGGACCCATTGCAAGACAAAAGTTCTATCTTTCGCCGGATCCAATTAAATTCAGATTTTAAGATTCAATACTTCGTGTTTGTGATGGATGGCCCTAATCAATGCTATGTTGCCCTTATTTCCTTCTTGTGTTTATGATGTATAAATCAAGCTGATATTTATTTGTTTTTAAGATTGCATGAATCTGCCCCTCTCAAATAGCATGCTCATTTAAAGTTAGATTAGGCTGTCCTACATCAATTTTGGTATCAAAGCCTGGTTCTTGCATTGGGTCATCTTAGATCGAGTTATCAAGAGTCTAGATTTTTATTTTATTTTATTTTTTTTCTAGGGTTTCATGCATCGCATATAGCGTCTAAATCTGAAATTTTTTAGATTTGCATATATATATATATATATATATATATATATATAAAGGAGTCTAAATCTGAATTTTTCCACATTTGCATCATTCTAAAGGTTAGGATCATCGGTGTCCATAGTCTTATGTCAAAACAGTCTCTTAGAGTCATGTTTTAGGAAACCTAAGTTGAGTCTTATTGTGTATGCCCACTCGGACTGGTAGAGGATTTGGTCTACACCCGATTTTCAATATGGAACAGTTGACTGAGATGATGAACACGATCAACCAACGTTTGGCCGTCATTGAGGCACAATCTAGGAACACGAATACCCGTATGGATCAGATAGAAGCATCCCTAAGAGAAATCTCCGACATTGGAGAGGATGAACAGTCTCACGTAGGGGGAGTAGTTGAGGAACGGGTAGGAAATCGTGGTAGAGGTCGTGGAGCACGTGGCCGAGGGGTAGGACGTGGAGGGGCGCGAAATCCGCAACCCGCTATCGAGTATCAAGACCGTTATGATGTCGATGAGAGGGTCTTAAAGAGTGTTAAAGTAGATGCTCCTAGTTTTGATAGGCGTCTTGACCCAAAAGCATTCCTTGATTGGTTAGCGGACATGAACCATTATTTCGAGTGGTATGAGATGTCTGAGAGCCGACAAGTGCGGTTTGCAAAGATGAAACTTGTGGGTCAAGCTAAATTATTTTGGACAAATACGGAGCGTAAGATCGAGAGATCAGGAGGTGTCCCAGTCGCGCATTGGGTAGAGATGGAGTTATTAAAGGAAAAATATTTTCCTCTCTTACCGTCAAAAGCTCCTAGATCAATGGCAAGCATTACGCTAAGGATCTATGTCGGTTGCAGATTACATCGCAAAATTTGAGGAGTATATGATGCGGTGTGATATTCAGAAGGATCCCTTAGTGACGCTGGCGCGTTTCAAGGTGGGTCTTCGCATGGATCTGCAGCGTGAGCTTATGACCCATGCAGTGAGTGACTTGGATCAGGCTTACCAAGTTGTACAGGAGTTAGAGCTTTACCTAAAGTCTCCTGTCATGAGGCGCTTTGAGTCCCGAGACTCTACTGTTAGATCTGGTTTTCAGGGAACCAAACCTAACATTGGAAGTCAGCCTAGGGCGCAGGCTAGTGCACCGCCTAAGCCTAAGGATGATAAGGGAAAATGTGTCCTTGGTGCCAATCCTGGCAGTGGTAGTCATGTGAGATGTTATGAGTGCGGAGGTACAGGTCATTTCGCATACCAGTGCACGGCAAAGACTCGCGGGAAAGCCTTAGTCATAGACGAGTCAAATGAAAATGCGGATGACATGGGTGATTATGAAATTGAGGAATATCATCCAGAGATAGGTGCTAGTGATTATGAAGAAGAAGAACCAGAGACTGCACCACTAGCTGTAGTTAGATGTGCTTTAGCGCAGGCCAAAGAGAGTGATGATTGGCGCAGAAGCACAATTTTCTACACGTTTATCAAGAGCGGTGACAAAAACTGCAAAGTCATCGTGGATAGTGGTAGTTGCACCAACGTGGTCTCAGCTAGCACAGTCACTCGTTTGGGTTTGAAGCCCATCCCTCACCCTCAACCCTACAAGGTTTCTTGGGTTGACACGTCTTCTATGCCTGTGTCCCAGCAGTGTTTAGTCCCCATCCAAATCGGTTCATATAAAGACATGTTGTGGTGTGATGTTTTACCTATGGATGTAGGTCACATCATTTTAGGGAGGCCGTGGTTATACGATAGAGATGTCATGATTTTTGGTCGCTCGAACGTGTGTACATTCACGCATGAGGGCAAGAAAATCAAGATTAATCCGTTGCCACCCAAGAGCCACACAGACAAGGCTAGGGATGTGAAAACGAGTGAGTCAAGGAAGGATGTGAGGAAATCTATTCCGAAGTCTCTACATATCATAAATGCAAAAGAGTTTGAGAAAGAGACAAGAGGATGATTCGACGGTGTACGCCCTAATGGCTAGGGAAGTTACACCCGAGGTTCATGTAGAGTTATCCCCTGAGGTGACTTCGGTTCTTAAAGAGTACAGTGATGTATTCCCCGAGGATTTACCGGATGAGCTTCCACCTATGCGGGACATCCAACATGTCATTGATTTCGTCCCGGGGTCTTCTTTACCGAACCTTCCTCATTACAGGATGAATCCTGCAGAGCATGCAGAGTTGCATAGACAGGTAAATGAGCTCCTGCAAAAGGGTTTCATCCGTGAGAGTATGAGTCCGTGTGCCGTACCAGCGCTATTAACGCCTAAGAAAGATGGTACGTGGCGGATGTGTGTGGACAGTAGGGCCATTAATAAGATCACGATCAAGTATCGGTTTCCGATACCGAGGCTTGATGATATGTTAGACATGATGGCTAGATCCACCATTTTTTCCAAGATAGATCTCAAGAGCGGGTATCACCAGATACGCATACGCCCTGGAGATGAGTGGAAGACAGCCTTCAAGACGAAGGATGGGTTGTACGAGTGGTTGGTCATGCCCTTTGGCTTGACTAATGCACCCAGTACTTTTATGCGTGTGATGACCCAGGTTTTGAGACCCTTTATGGGGAAGTTCTTAGTGGTTTATTTTGATGACATACTCATATATAGTACTACTAAAGAGCTGCATCTCGACCACTTGAGACAGGTCTGTAGTGTCCTGAGGGCGGAGAGGTTATGTGCGAACCTTAAGAAATGTTCGTTCTTGTCTGATAGAGTTGTCTTCTTAGGGTTCATAGTGTCGTCTGTAGGGATGCGAGCAGATCCAGAAAAAGTCAAGGCCATAGTTGACTGGCCTGAACCGCGAAACATACATGAAGTGAGAAGCTTTCATGGCTTAGCCACATTTTATCGTCGGTTCATTCGAGGGTTTAGCACTATTATGGCTCCCATTACTGATTGCATTAAAAAGGGAGAGTTCATATGGTCTAAGGCCGCAACTAAGGCATTCAAAGATATTAAGGGAAAGATGATAGAGGCTCCCGTCATGCGTCTTCCAGATTTTTCTAAAGTCTTCGAAGTAGCGTGTGATGCTTCAGGCGTAGGTATAGGAGGAGTACTAAGCCAAGAGGGTCATCCAGTTGCCTATTTCAGTGAGAAACTGAATGAGGCAAAACAAAAGTATTCCACCTATGACAAAGAATTTTATGCGGTAGTGCAATCGCTACGTCATTGGCGTCATTATCTTCTACCGCAAGAATTTGTCTTGTTTTCTGATCACGAGGCTTTGAGGTATTTGAATTCCCAAAAGAAGCTTAACCCAAGGCATGCCAAGTGGGCAGCGTTTCTTCAGGAATATTCATTTGTCCTGAAACATAAAGCCGAGATCGAGAACAAACCAGCCGATGCCCTTAGTAGGAGAGTGACATTGCTCAACTCCTTGAGTGTAGAAGTTGTCGGGTTTGAGCAATTGAAAGACGAGTATCCCATGTGTCCAGATTTTGGAGGAACATATGTGTCACTCTTAGGTGCCCAGCATAGTTCGGGTGAGTTCGTGCTAAAAGATGGTTTCCTTTTCAAAGGAGACCGACTTTGTATTCCACGCACTTCCCTCCGAGATTTCCTTGTTTGGGAGCTTCATGCTGGAGGTATTGCTGGCCATTTTGGTCGAGATAAGACCATCGCCCTAGTGGAGGATCGATTTTATTGGCCAAGTCTTAAGCGAGACGTAGCCAAAATTTTAGGGCAATGTCGAACATGTCAACTGGCAAAACAGAAGAAGCAGAATACTGGATTGTACACGCCATTGCCAGTGCCACACGCACCGTGGCAAGACATCAGTATGGATTTCGTGCTTGGACTTCCCAAGACAATTAAAAAGCACGATTCCATTTTTGTGGTCGTGGACCGTTTCTCAAAAATGGCCCACTTCCTCCCTTGTTCTAAAACCTCAGATGCGTCCAACATAGCCAAGATTTTCTTTGAAGGGGTGGTTCGCTTACATAGTTTACCTAAGACCATAGTATCTGACAGAGATGTCCGGTTTACTAGTTATTTTTGGAAGACATTATGGCATATGATGGGTACGAGACTCCAGTTCTCGTCTGCCTACCATCCTCGAACTGATGGTCAAACTGAGGTTGTGAATCGAAGTCTCGGAAATCTACTACGATGTTTGGTGGGTGAACACATTAAAACTTGGGACTTAGTCCTGCCAGTCGCCGAGTTTGCATATAACAGTTCAGTTAATAGGTCTACGGGTATGAGTCCATTCGAGATTGTTAGTGGTTATAAACCTAGATTACCCATAGATTTGTTACCTATGTCAGTCACTCAGAGGACCTCAGAGTCAGCCGATGCATTTTCCCATCACATTCATGAGTTGCATGCAGAGATTAGGAGGCAGATAAATGCTAGTAATGCACAATACAAAATTTCAGCTGACTTACATCGTAGAATTCAAGAATTTAATGAGGGTGATTATGTAATGGTTAGGATGAGGCCAGAACGGTTCCCACAAGGTACCGTTAAGAAGTTACAAGCACGCAGTGCTGGACCATTTAAGATTCTGAAAAAGATTGGGTCCAATGCGTATGTGATAGATCTTCCACCTCGCATGGGGATTAGTTCAACATTCAATGTGGAGGATCTAATGCCTTGTTCAAGCCATCCCATAGACACTAATTTTGTTCCAAACCATTGGCCAATTTCTGAATTTTCTTCCCAACCTACACCACCTATGCCTACTATACCTGAGATAAGAGAAGAAATTGAAGGAATTGTGGATGAGCAAATTGTTTCCACTCGAGACGGTGGATTTCAGAGGTACTTAGTGAAGTGGAAGAACAGACCATCATCCGACTGTACATGGTTGACGGAAGCAGAGTTGCAGCGACTAGATCCAGATTTGTTAGAAAAGCACAAAAGTTTTATCTCGCCGAGTCGAGATCTTCTCAGTCGAGGGGAGTTGATGCGGACACCAAGCCATTCAAAGTATATCAACGTAGGAGGCGTGCATTACCCGTGTCAATGTGGTTAGATGACGGATACGGGTCGGGTCTCTAGAGGTTGAAGACCTTACACATGTGTTCATGACATGTGTAAGTTGCTTAGAGGAGACATTTGGACCATTGGATCGCGAGGATGGTGTGATCGGACCGTTGGATCGTCACGGCCCACCTTCATTACACTACCTTCACGGCACTATCATCGGGGCCCATCGGGCATCTTAAATTTACATTTAGTTTATGACCATTTGAGTTAATTATGTTTTGAGACAGTTCGTGCACAATTTTGTGCGAATTTCTTTTTTTTGAAACTTTTTTTAAGTAGGGGTATTTTGGTAATTTCATGTAATTACGATTTTATAAGGGTTGCCCTAAACCCATAGCATGTTATGTGACGTTTTATAAAAAAAGAAACAGAGCTTTTTGCTTCTGACGATCTCGTCTTCGACTTCCAGTGATTGGAAGAGGGCGTGAGGCCCAGGTAAACGATTTCTCATCCCCTACTTCTTTCTCCTTCTCTCTTTTCTCAAGGTATTCTTTTCTTTAACCTCATTCTCTTCTTTTTCTCCTAATCTCAAAAGATTTTCATTCCCTTTCATCCCCACATAAAACCCATCACCCAAATCTATATTTAAAGAACCACCATTTTTTTTCTCTGAATTTTCCAGATTTCCAATCCAGGAAATTTCTATTTTTCTGGATTAGAAAATCCACTTGGATCGTTGGACGGACCCATTGCAAGACGAAAGTTCTATCTTTCGCCGGATCCAATTAAATTCAGATTTTAAGATTCAATACTTCGTGTTTGTGATGGATGGCCCTAATCAATGCTATGTTGCCCTTATTTCCTTCTTGTGTTTATGATGTATAAATCAAGCTGATATTTATTTGTTTTTAAGATTGCATGAATCTGCCCCTCTCAAATAGCATGCTCATTTAAAGATAGATTAGGTTGTCCTACATCACGAGAACTTTCCGGTAGGGTGGCAACCGATTAATTTCGAAAGGGTCTTCGGACAGGCGCGGATAGTCAAGGAGGTGGTGATTCCGAGAGAAGAATTCCTCCACCCTTTGGGGTTTCGCATTCGTCCGAATGAGTTTGGAGCAAGAGGTTCAAAAGGCAGTCCAGATGCTAAATGGAAAAAGCTTCGACAGCATCAAACTAAGGGGGTGCTTGGATCGTAAGTTGCCTAAGATAAGTTACTTATGCCACAAGTAGCTTATCTCAGCTTCTACTTATTAAGAAGATAAGAATGTTTGGTAAACAACATACTTATCAGCTTCTCCTCTCTTTCGTCTCGCCTATGCCTCTCTTCAGCAATTTATGAAAAGTACGAAAGCTAAAAAAATTAACTGAAGTGATTAAGTACTTTTAAGTAGAAAAGTTACTTATAACTAATCATAAACCAAACTTACTTATCTGAAATAAGTTACTTATCTACTGCTGTAAGTAGAAAAAAGTAACTTATTTGGTGGTATCCAAATGGGCCCTAAGTGTCCAGAAGGTGCGGTATGGCCTAGAACAAAAAAACAGGGAAGAGAAAATGTGTAGCAAGGAACAAAAATCGGAGACAGCTCAAGGCCAACAATTCCAGTGAAATAGGGTCCAGTTCAGGACTCTCAACCGGTGGGTGGTACCTGGAAAATCTTATAAACAGGTGGTGAAGAATTCACAAAACCAAGGACTGAGGGATGTTGACAGAGGGGAGTCTCCGGAGGAAAAGTGGGTATGCAGGGAGAGCACAGAGGAGGGCCCGGAAGTGCATATACATAAGGTCTTGGAAGATTCAATGAAGACCTTTGAATTTTGTTTTCATGTCTCAGTTAAACCAAGCCTGAAAGAGGATGCTTTGGTGCAATGCTTATCTCAGAATTCTAAAGGCTTAGATGAAGAAGATCCGGTGGTGAAGAAACTACAGGAATGCTTTGGTGGAATGTGTTTCTACAGGAATGTGTTTCCGTCAACGATAAACTTTAAACGGTTAGGATGGGAAGAACATTGGTATTAGATCTGGAACATCCCAATGGAATTCTGGATTGATGAAATCTTCAAGCAGATTGGATGATGAGGACATCCAACCGTTTAAAGTTTATCGTTGACGGAAGCGGGCCCCACAAGCATCACTATGGATAGGATGAGATTGAAGATCAAGAGAAGCTTATTGCAGAATTATTTTTTTTTAGTTTAGTCTTATGTTAATTTCTCATTGCAGAAATTTCTATTTTTAGATGTTTCTATTTTCAGAAATTGCTATTTTTGGATATTTCTATTTTAGTTAATTTCCTGATTTTCGGAAAACTCTACTTTTAAGAAATTTCTATTTTTGTTAGTTCCCTGTTTAGGTTGTTTCTAATTTAAGTAACTATCGGTGTTTTGGTATTTTCATTTTATTTGCAAGTTCTATTTAAAGGAAGTTAAGCCCTAAACATTGGGGGGATTTTTTGAAGAAAAGAATAAAGCTATTGAGTTTTTCCACAGTCGGGTGTGAGACCTTCCTCTTCCTCCAGCAGCTACTACTTTTTTTCTCTGGTTAATCATTCTAATCTTCTTCTTACTTCTTCATTCTTCCATCTAGTTTATTTGGAAAAATCTGAAATTCTACTTGTGAATTTCCTACTTATTGGATCTATTCAAACATCCCCAATTGGAAATCCTATTTAATCTAACAGTTTGTTAAATGATTAGATCATCACGTTGGATGGTTGAATTGACCCTTGTGAGACATGAAAGTCCTATCTTTCGTAGGATCCACTTTTCATATTTGAATCTTTAGTACTACATGATTGTAATGGATGGCCATGATCATTGATGAGTTTTCTTTCAGATAATTCTTATTTATGATGAATAACAACTCTGAAAATTGATTGTTTATTTTGTGTTTTATCTTGAATTCTAATTCCGCACATCTAGGATAGATCATGTTGTCCTATATCATCGAAGCTTGCATTGGAGAGGTAATAGCCATGGAACCCCGAACAGATAACAGCGATGAGCTACGTCTCACCAAAATGCGCATCAGGAAAAAGAGAATCAAACCTTTTCCGGAATCAATAACCTTGCGGGTTGAGATTACAAGGCCATTAAGGGTGTTCCAAGAACTAGAGGAGCAAATGTTAACTGAGGAAGCAGGTCTCAAGAATGCACTAATGGCGATTGAGCGGATCAGCAAGGCTGGAGCACCGAAAAAGTGCTCCTTTGGAGCATGGGAAGAAAAAAGGAAGTTGTGTCGGCTTCCGATTAGCCCTCAAAAAGGTTTTCCAAATCCCCACTCGGGAATCGAGACACATGGGAGAGAGAGAGAGAGAGAGAGAGAGAGAGAGAGAGAGAGAGAGAGAGAAACGATATCTGCTCATTGTATTAATGACGAGGAGACGGGTTTTGAAAAAGCAACGACACCTGGCTTCTCCTCCGCCATGAAATTAAATGCTAAAGAGAGGAAATATTGCGGGAGCCGATATTCTCGTCAGAAGAAATCGTCTCTCGACCAAGTGCAAAGGATTTTTCATGTGCGACTTTAAATGGTTCCTCCACACAAGCTCCTGGGCTACACACACGTGCCATGGAAAGAAACTAAAGCAAGCCGAGGGGGAGCCTTCTCTGCTTCCAGTCGTCGAAGGGACACATGCACAGGGAGAAAAAACAGCGGATGAACTTTTGACACGGGCCCTTCAACCGTAGAGATCGGGGATCATCTCTGAGCCTTCCAACTCTTTCCTAAAGTCAAATGCAGATGATCTGATAGCCTGTTACTACATCTTGAAACATCTGTAAACGTTCCGGAACGAAAAGAATTTGAGGATAGAGTTGACGCAATCAGGGGAGCAACCTCAGAGTTTCCCAACGGAAAGACAGAGCAAGATCCTTTTGCAATTAGTGGCATACAACGATTTCGATAATGAAACAGAGTCAAAGGACAGGGATGAAAATCAGGAAGCTCTGGAATGTCTAGGGTCAGCAATAAATCAAGCATCAATCTAGATGAATAAATTGGACTTTAGGCCACAGTTTAATAGAAACAAGGGAATCACAATCGCTGACCCCACTGGCGATTGAGTGCCAGGCGATTACAGCAGAATCAATTAAGGCAGGCACGCAGATAAGTAAAAGGGCTGATGCCATTTGTGACATATCATTACTACAGAATCGAAAAGTTTCTATGGCACGAGGTAAGCAAATTGAGACTTTTGCAGTGGAAATTGCCTGGCTGGTTGGGGTCACTTTCATCGATAGACTGGAGGATTACGTAGCATTATTTGAATTCATCGAAGAAAGAGGAAGACAACCAATTCAATCAGACGAGTCTAATTTGATGCATATCAGTGATACAACAGCAATGGTCACAGTTAAGGAGGATGAGAGCAATCCGGAGTTGGGAATCACTGAATCGGGTATTATGGGATCAGCAAGTATCCAGTGAAAATCATGAGTTGGAACATTAGGGGGTTGGGGTTTCCACAGAAGCATGGCCAGATGAAAGATTTTTGTAAAAGGTATAAAGTGCAAATCTCAGTTTTTCAGGAAATGAAGTTGGAAGGGATAGAATAGGGGATGGTAAATTCAATATGGTGGGGGCAGATGAAAGAATGGGAAGCCTTAGATGCAATAGGAGCAGCAGGGGGTATACTAGTTGTTTGGGACACAAAAATTTGGAGTAAAGAAGATTGTTGGAGAGGGAAGTATTCTATACACGTTTTGCTCAAAGAACTTTCCTCAAGTTTTCAATGGGTGTTTTCAGCAGTATACGACACCTGTCAACCGAGACTTTGGGTGGAATTTTGCGAGGAGCTGAATGTGTAGGAATCGAATAACAAGCAGTACGAGGAAATTTTCAGAATGGATTAATAGAAATGAGATGGTTGATTTACTTATGGGCAAAGTAAGATTCACGTGGTTGAATGGCCAAGCAAAAGCAATACCGTCAAAATTAGATTGATTCCTCCTATCACCTAATTGGGTGGAACCTTTTAGGTTTGAACTTGCAAAAAGAAATTTGTAAGCGGAAGAAAGAGGTTTTAGGGGCCAGAGAGGAGACTATAAAAATCCTTCAAAAATTCAGCTCATTGATGCAAAAGGAGGAATCAAAGGTATTTTCGGAGGACGAAATATCATGGCAAGAAGTATTTTGAGCAAAATACAATGCTAGACTTCGTGAGGACGAAATCAAATGGCGCCAACGCTCGTGGGGTTTTTGATTGAAAGAGGAGGATAAAAAAAACATTTTTTCCATTCAATGGCTAGTGCTGGAGCAAGATAAAGTCGTAAATTGTGGACGAGGAAAGGGTGCAAAGTAAGGCAAAGGTTTGTGATGCGCAATGTTCGAAATATTGATACTATCAACCGATATTATCCATATCGCGGTCCAGCGATGCGAAACCCTTCGGAAGAAACTAAGAAATTAGTAAATTTTACAGAATACTTTGTATCGATCAATATATCGAAAAATATCGCATAACATCGCCAAATATCGTTCGATATCACTAAATATCGTTCAGTATCACTAAATATCATGCGATATCAACGATACTATCACTTTTATCAGGATTTTTTATTTTTTATTTTCGAGAAATTTGGTTGTAGAACACCTACGTCATTATCCGAAAAAATCAGAAAAATAAAAATAAAAGAGAAAAACTTTCAACAAGTGGATTTCGGTACCTGTAGAATAGATCGCCCTGATCGGAAGCTACATTTGGTGGGCCATTAGAATCGAAACGTCGTTCATAGGTTAGTGCAAACAAAATCTCCGATTTGGGAGAGATTTGGGTGAAATCCGTATATTTGGACAAAATCCAGAGAAATTCTCGGCCAAATGATAGATTTGGGAGAGATTTTAGGGTTCCAGAAGGCCAGAACCCTCTCTGCTCTTTTTTTTTTGTTTTTGTTTTAAAGGCCTTTGAGCCCTTTTTATGGGAAGCAGATGCGTTGGTGTGAAATCGGATTGCGTACTGTGTTACACAGTACGCTTTTATCGTACTGAGTAAACTCTGTTGAGCCCACTGTGAATGTATGTGGTCTATCCACGTCATCCATTTCTCCAGATCATTTTAATGGTTGAGACCAAAATTGAATCATATCCAAAGCTCAAATGGATCATACCACAGGAAACAGTGGGAATAAGAATTTTCACCGTTGAAACCTTTCTAGGGCCCGCAGTGATGTTTATTTGTCATCCAACCTGTTCATAAGATCACACAAACATGGATGAAGGGAAAACACAAATATCAGATTGAGCCAAAACTTCTCTGGACCCCAAGAATTTTTCAACAGTAGAGATTCAATTCACATTGTTTCCTGTGGTGTGGCCCACTTGAGCTTTGGATATGCTTCATTTTTGGGCTTAAGCCCTAAAATTTTCTATCAAAATGGATGTAAGGAGTGGATAAAATACATAAATCACGGTGGGCCCCACAGAGTTTACTCGGTACGCTTAGCATACTGAGTTACTCAGTACGTAATCCGCTTCCAGCTGGTGTACCGCACACCACCGACCTGGTTGGTGTGTTCACGTCACCAAGTTGTGGGTCCCATCATGAGGTATGTGTTATATCCAAACCGTTCATCCCTTTGGCGAGCTCGTCACAAGGCTTGAGCCGAAAAATAAGACAGATTCAAAGATCAAGTGGACCACACTGCAAAAAACAGTGGGAGATTGAACATCTACCATTGAAACCCTTTTAGGGGTCACGGAAGTTTTGGATCAATATGATATTTGCTTTTCCTCTTCATCCAAGTCTGTGTGACCTCATGAACAGATTGGATGGAAAATAAATGTTATGGTGGGCCCTATGAATATTTTAACGGTGAAGGTGCGATCCACTTGAGGTTTGGATTAGTTTGGATTACTAGTAATCAATGTTAGTCTAAGGCGTTTCAAGCGCACATCTAGGTGTTTTGGGCAAACTGCCCCTTAATTGGGCCACAAGCAAGGAGTTCTCCGAGGCATGCGCCTAGGCACAAGTATTTGTGTCTGTGTGGCACGTACATAATGTTGTTAGGTACCCTTATGGGAGCCTCAAAGAATGGCATCGTGGGTTTTGACACCCATTAAGGGTGGAAGGGCATCTCATAAACCCCATTAAAGCACATTTTGCCCATTTATTCTAGATCAAAGCTTTGATTATGAATATTACCTATTCTCTCAAATTTCTTAGATTTTTCATGAACTAGTGAATTCCCAAGTTCTTTCTTCTATTAGTGTTTCAAGTAGAAACATTGAACTTCCTAAAAGCAAATTGAGTTTCCATTTGCACCATAAAAGATATAGAAGACAAATTGGAGATTTTAAGGGAATTGGAAAATTAGGGTTTAGAATTAGGGGAATTTAGGAATTTGGGGATACAAGGTTTTGAGCTAAGAGGAATTGGGATTTTTATGAAATTAAGGTTTCATGTTTGGAAATTTGGGGGAATTTGAAATTTCTAGGGTTTTGTGGATTCACTGTTATGTTTGAGTAGATATGAGTTTTTGGAATTGGTCTCCAACTATCACTCTATTTAAAATACATAATAACTTCACATTCTAGTTTTATTTCATTGTGTTAAGATTAGTTTTAGAGCTAAAACTCCTAAACAGAGTGATACACTGCCAGTAATTTTTTGGAATTGGTCTCCAACTATCACTCTGTTTAAAATATGTAATAACTTCACATTCTAGTTTTTTTTTTCATTGGGTAAAGATTAGTTTTAGAGCTAAAACTATTAAATAGGTATCTATATGTAATATGGCATAAAACATTAGAAAAAATTGTGCCTGGAATCTCCAGGCATGCTACTAGGAGTGTGTAGGTGTTTTGGGCATTATTAGCAGGGAAGTTGCACCTAGCACCTTTGAAATACACTGCTAGTAATTGGTTGTTCTTGGAAATATGTGAATATTCTTTCTGAATTTCCTTTATTCTTTATTGTTTTCGTTGTTTGTGTTATCTATTTAATTAAGATCTTTTTTGTATATGCAAGTATCCCTATGCATAGATTTTCGGATTGTGCCAAGCCAGACACTTTTGAGACTTGGCACCATGCCCCGCATCTAGGTAGATGGTGGGTCCATCAGAACAATGGTTTGTAACACCAAATATGCAGAATCCTGCCCTTCAGCAAATTGTATTCTCATTGAAGTCCAGGACCCGCATAATTGCTCCAAGTAGAATCATAAATCATTTTCTACAGGAATCAAATCAAATCCTAAGTTTAAATCCGACTCATAAAATTTTGTCAAAACCAACATCAAGGCTTTCTAAACATTCAGGACCCTTGTTTTAAGCCATGGCAATGTTTAATTCACTACAATTTGTGGAAGGATAATGCATCAAAAATATTTGACATGAAGTGATTTTTAAGGGGATGTTTTATCAGATGCTTCATCTCAAAGACGTTAGTGCTGTTTTCTCAAAAAACAAGCAAAACCACAACTTTAAGAAGTCATAAAAACATCAGGTGAATGGAATTTCCAACACAAACAACACTGAAACAACACCCTCTTTGGCTCCAATGTCGACCATGACATCTGCATATCTACGAACAGGAGTAAATGAAGTGTCTAGCAGAAGCAATTGCTTGAGTCTCAGCAAGAAGAATGGCACCTTGAACATAGCCTCCAAGTTCACAATGGTGCCACAAGGCAATGAAGAAAATAAGCATTTGTACAAATGAGTAAGACAGAGAGGTTCTTGCCTTTGCCTCATTTGAGACCGTGGGACGTGAAGGAAAATCCACCTTGTGTGCTCTTATAATCGTGTCTTCACGGAGTATCCTCTCTTGGGTCTGATCATGCCCGAAGGGGCGTCTACCAAAGAGCATTTGGTAAAACAGAATACCAGCTGACCAAACATCGACCTGTTTCCCAAGTAGTAGCAGATTAGAAGAAATAGAAATATCACCGAGTAATGCACCAATAAATGAGATAACACAAATGACATACAAATTTCAGGAACTTGGAAGAAAAAAAAAATCAACTACAGACTCAATGGGAACCCCCAAGTCCGAGTTGACACACAACTGGGGAGAACACTTAACCTTATGTTTTAGTTTGATGTTTTTGTCTTAAAAGTACTGAAGTTTTTAAAGGTCCTATTCTATGGAACATTAGTTACCCTTTGACATGAATCATGTTTAGTAACAACAGGAATTTAAATTAATGAATACAGAAAAACTCATACTTTATAAGACAATAAAGTAATTGTTATCGGCATGAGAAGGTGCCTGTTAATGAATATAATTTTGGTTGCCCTCCTAAGTGCCCATCCAAATCCTACAATCCCCACAGTTACATGTGCGAGAAATTGGGGTTGTTCATCTGGTGGTACCAACTGTGTGACGTAGAGAAAAATCAAGCCAGAAAAGTTATCAGGTAGCCATGTTAATGAAAAATGGACGGGCATTGATCCACAGTGGACAATCGATGTATATGGTCCACATGATGACAGGAACAGCATCATATTCAGGTCATGGAAGCTGCCACATGGAGCCCACTTGATGAATGGTCCGGCTCTTGCATAGATGAACCATGTTGGCACGTGTTGGGCGTAGGATTTGGATGGCTACTCCCCCAATAGCTATATAACTGCTCGTTTTGAACTGAACCAACCAATCAAAGATATGTGAGATTATCAATCTGATCAAGTGTGACAATACAAATGTCACATTAACCATTGGATACACTTTTGGAGTGACAGAAAATGCTATGGAAAAGGCCACTTTTGTCCATACCAAAAACTAAATGACCCGAAGAGAGCATTTCCATGTATTTAAAAGCAGAATCGCATTCAGACAAGAAATGTCATTTGTAAGCAATCAAATTACTGAAAATGCCTTGCAAGTAAATTTTCCCGGAAAGCAGGACTAATATTCTTTAAAATCTCAAGTCTATTATCATTCCAAATCCCGATAACCTTATGCGCTACCACACAATTGTCTTTGTTACAGACCTTTGATGAAATGAGTGGTGTCTTGCTGAGCACAAAGCATTCTGGAGGCAAGTACCTTAAAATACACAATGAAAAAAAAATATATAAAAAAATCTGTGAGCATAGGGCAATTCATGATGTCGCTAGAAAAGGATAGAAATCATATGGCATGCATGAGGAAAATGTTGAGGTAAGAAACAAATGAAGAGAAATGACAGGATGGAAAGTGATGATACAAAACTAAGTTTAATTAAATGTAATTGCTCTTCAGTATCACAAAAGAAAGGTGGTACTGTGATTACAAGCACAGCTGAAACATGAGAAGACTAGAGAAATGCATGATTGAACTTGTATGGATCTCAACTACAGAGTGTGAAAAGAACTGGGTACGCCAGATCTTCTAGACCCCAAATTCTTAAGAAATGGGCATATTAATTCGTTATGGGTAATAAGTATAACCATGTTGAAACATTCCCCAAAAATATAACAAGTTCCAATCTGTAGCCCAATTAGTGAGACTCACTCTAAATTATTAATAGGTATGTCTCAGGAAGGAGAAACATTCCTACCTGAGTTTCAAAGTATGCAAATCAGATGCTCTAGTTTTTTCTAAGGTCTGTGTACAATAGTGTACGAAATCGTTCAGTGAAGATTAACTGTAAGTAAACAAATGATTACATTCACAAAATTAGATTATGAAGCATATTTTTCCTGGAGGAATCCAGTATTTGAAGTGAAGCGACTTCTAGAACAGATGGAGAGATTAGCAGATGTTGCAGGAAACAGAACTGAGATCGGAACTTGGAAATAGCAGCGGCATCTCTGAATAAGAATAAAATGGCCATCATCATCATCTTCTAAGCCTTATTCCAACTAATTGGGTTTGGTAAAAATAACAATGACCATAAGAAAGGACTTTGGGAAACACAACTACTCACTAAGGAAACTTAGGTAAGTATGTGCCATCTGTGTACACTATACAAGAACTCCAGATTCCTTGAGAGGTATTATACAATTCCTGAGCCATGTTTTTGAACAAGTGGACAAGTGGAGCTCATGGTTCAGTAATCCAAACCATTGGTCTGCTATCTCCATCGTGGATGCACCATGTCTCAATATCTCCCTAACAGAACAATCTTAACTTTTGGGTTTCTGGCCTACAGATAGATGGCTAAGAAGATAAACATAATAATGGTCCACATTCGACTGAAAATTGTCCTGATTTGTTGTCGCTGAGATCTTCTACTTTGGGATTATTTTGGGCCATTATCCATCTACAGTGGCAATCAAAAGACCAACAATCTGAACCTGGATTACCAAACCACAAAGGGCAAGTTGTCATAATTGAAAATCCAAGTATACTGTGCAAAGAGGCATCCCACTTATCATATAATTCTTTGTTCTTGAACCTATAACATACTCGAATTATTTGTAGTGGGAAGAGGGAACAGATCATTTTAAAAGAGTTGAAAGATTATTAACATGAAAGTAAATTGAGCTAAAATAGTTGAGAACAAATAAAACAATCTATCAATGGTTGAAATTTCATCTTCAGATATGAGAATAACATCTCTAAAGAACACATGGACAACATAATTGCTGAGTGATGCACTCACCAGTATGTTCCAGCTCCCTGAGAAGTCAGTTCCATGCCCTGAGATCCAACATCATCCTCCACAATCTTGCTCAGACCAAAATCGGTCACTTTTGCAACGCCAACCTCATTAAATAGAACATTGCCAGGCTTCAAATCATAATGAATGATCTTCTGTGGTCTCTTGTTCAAGTACACAAGGCCTTGAAATATCTGAACAATTATAATCCGAGCTTCTCTTTCTGGCAGGATGGGGGTTGTTTTAAGAACCGCATCAAGATCTTTCCCTAAGATCAAAACAAGAGATCAATAAAGAAGAGAACTGAAGATTAAAATGACTCTTCTAGTTCAGAAAGTTGCAACAATAAGAATAAAATGTGAATCATTCAGTCATCTAAATAACATAAAGGAAAATTAAACAAGGCAAGATTCTCCATAGATTAACCAGAATTTTCACTTCTAATAGCAAAGGGCCAGCAAAAAAAAAAAAAACTTTTAAACCAGAATTAGAACTATCTGACTGCATAAATATGAAATAATACTTAAGAAAACCAAAGAAAGTGCACACGCATGGAGCTGAATATAATAAAAAGAGGACCATTTAATAGCCTACTAGTATAGGACTAGTATTTTCCACAAAGAAACACCCCCTTCACAGCTCCCGTAAAAGAACTTGAGAATTTCAATCACAAAGAAAATCATGTAAAACTATCAATATGAATGGCCTATAGGACTATTTATATGCCTGGGCACAAGGAATCCTTTTAGGGTTCAAACTAAACCCTACTGGTGCAAATGACTCATAATGGACACTCCTAATCATAACAAACTTTTTTTTGTTCTTTTCCCTCTTCCTGTTTTTTTTTTCTTTTCTTTTGAATGGCGATTTATAACAAACTGCTTTCCAGAAGAAAATAGAAAACCACATGCTAATGGCTTGTAGACACCTGAAAATGAATTAATCTCATTTTAGTTTACCATAATGCGCATGGTAAACTAAAATGAGAGATCGCGCTATAGTTGGGAGAGAGAAATCAGCAGAACACTGGTTCTGTGCAGATAGATGTAAGGCATCCACTTTTGCAGGTGAAATCCAAGCCATCAAATGTCAACCAGCCACATTTTAAAGTTCCTAAAATACCCTTTAAATTTACTTTAAATGTTATACCATTGCCTTAAAACAGTTAAGGTTTTCCAACCAGGAAAACTAACTGCGGGGGCAAAAATATCCAAAACCTATCCGTGTATATATAGTAGAGATTATGTACTACAGATCATGATCTCTACTAAATTATGCCATTTAGTTAATCAGAATTATGTATTAGATATCATGATCTCTAATACATAATTATGATTAACTAATATGAAATGAACCCATTTTTCAGGCATCAACCAAACAGCCCTAACACTCCAAACTATTATAGGACTCGATATAAACCATGCATTTGGACTCCAAATGAAACAGTATCAACAGAAAGCACTAATCATTTGATTGTCATATTGAGGGCATATTTGATTCCCAGATGAATCTGTCAGCCATCCAATTGCATATGTGGACTCATCCAAGAAATCAGATGGAAGCAGTCTCACATTCCAACACGACTGAACTTGGTCAAAACACTAATCAAGACCTTCTGATGGCCCTGATATCGCATCAAATCAATCCGGACCCTTGATGCGATCTATGAAATGGAAAATAGGATGGTCCAACTTAAATAGACAGGACTGTCAGTTATTTGATCAGGACCCTCAGATGGGAATGATATGGGCCTGATACGACATCAAATGGCCTGATCTTTCATCTGGCTGTCTTGTAGGATCATCTGGGCCAATCTGATGAGGATGTGAAGCCAGATGTATAATTTCGTTTTTGATAAGCGAAAAATGAATAGTTTACCAGCCGATTTGACGTGGGCTGCCAGTTGAAGTTGTTAATGTTAACAACAAGTGTACCGTGTCGTCTTTTTTCTTAATTCTGAGCCAAAAACAGCATTGCCCACTTGATATTTTGTAAGAAGACAATATGATGATCAGATCAGATGCAAGAACAGCCTGGATCTCTCAAAATCTTGGGGCAAACATCTGGATTACCTGGCAGAATCGATCGATTTATTTAGAAAATTCTCTCGTTTCAGTCCCAATTGCAAAGTGTCAAATTCTCTCATTTCATGTTTTGATAACAAAATCAAGTTCAACCACTTTGAGGCTTTTAAAAAATGTATTTGTATGTCAGCAGGTGGGTAGTGTGAAATAGATGTCTTTCGAACATCAAAGATGATGTGTTCCTCGCACAAAGTATTCTTTAGAAAATTGGAGAGTAAATGTAATTTTTCACAGCATTAGATTTGAAAAACATGTTAGAGTAATCCAATGGTCTTGATAACAGGAAAGGCATGATTATTCATAAAATTACAACATGTGAAAAAAATATGGACTATAAACTAGTATAAGAAAATGCAAAACATCATTTAGTTGTACAAAACCTGCTTTGCAAGTGCTCAAGGTGCATAAAGCTTCCTTAGTGCACTAAGGAGCATCAACAGGTTTAGGTATTCAAGTCTATATACCACTGCAATAATCCAAGACAGTGCAGAATGTGTTCTGATCGATCTCAAAGGTGTCCCATAGCCGCACGATGTTATGATGCACCAAGGTCTTGTGAATGTTGTACTCCCGAATTGCGTGGCGTATGTAACTCTGCTTCTTTTCCTCACTCCATTGCGCATTCAAACCATGAAGCTTACATGCGACATATCTATACTCCACCAAGTCATATGCCTGCTCGAAAGTTCCCACTTCAAATCACTGCAAAAAAGTATATTCTCACAAATGCCTATGTAGGCAAAACAATGATCCAGATATCTGTTTCAAGGTCCAGGAAGGCAGAATCTTGGTCAACTTTTTTCTTACAGCAAATGGATCCATTAACATCAACAGGTAATAAGATGAGGGAAGCAAGACTAAGATGGTTTGGCCATGTGTAACAAAGACCAAGAACTGAACCGATTGGAAAGACTCAGTCGGTTCAAGTTGAAGGCTCTAAAAGGGCAAGGGAATGCCCAAAAGGACATTGGTGGAGGTAGAAAGAAAGACTTCCAAGACCTAAGGTTTAACTGAAGATATGGGCCTTAATAGAGTGGAAAAGATAACAGGATTCATGTAGCTGACCTCAATTAGTTAGATAAGGGTTTGATGATGATGATGATGATGATGATGATGATGATGATGGAATGGATCCATTAACACCATACTCTTGGAAGGTAGATTCTAGAAGTGCTGGAAAACAGGGAAATGAACTGGAAATTTAAAAGGGTAAAAAAACAAAACATTACCTTGTAAACCTCACTAAAGCCTCCCTTTCCAAGAAGGTTTAAGAGAGCATATCGGTGGTTCAGGATCTGGAAATTGTTAAAGCGTGACCCATCCTCATCCCTTATACGCTTCATTTCACGTATCAACCTTCCCTTCTCCAGTTCATAGCGATCCCTTTCTCGCAAAGCAATTTCTTCTTCCTAAAATAAATCCAACACAAAGTAATCATGTGCTCAATTGGTACCTGTTGATAGATAAGCAATTGCTCGAAACAGGACTAACATGATACACCACTGTCTGGGACCCTAATGTGAAGAAAGATGGCCATGAAACAAATCAAATCATGAAAGAGAAAAGTAAGATGCAAAAAAGCTTACACGTTTGATGCTTGCTAGACGGGATTTGCAAATTTCATCCTGGATAAGAAAGTCCTCTTCTAGCGTTCCCGTCTCAAGGTCACTTCCATCGCCCTTATCTTCAAGACAGAAAACAATCACATAAGCAATTAAGAACTACCACTAGGAGAAGGCCCAAAATGACATGAGTGGTGATCAAAGTATTCCATAAAGGTAATGGTGAGTGTAGCCCAACCAAAAACTGTTTGCATAACAACCATAACGGTCAAATTTTTTTAGATAAAAAATAATAATAAATAATAATAAAAAAAGTCGGAAAGATCTAAGATATTGAGACGATTCAAAATATGTATTCTTTTGTGGTTTTGAACATGTTTATAATGGCGTAATGGTCCATTCTTTGGTAAGAATGTTGTCTCAGCCTGTCAAATGATTTTATTAACTTGAAAGGCTATATTCACCCCAAATTTGCCCAAAATTCATGCAAGCTATGGCACTCATCCCACAAATGCAAATCCTTAAGCATTTGACGTCACTCCCCCCAAGAACTTTCAAAGAAAAAAGTGAAACTGAATTCGGATAAATAATGTCACCGATTTGAAGGACCGCTCAAGTGCCCCTAAATCAACCTGAAATTCATGCAATCTATGGCACCCATCCCACTATTGCATATTCCTAAGCATTTGACATCATTCCCTCAGTAATTATAAGAAAAAATTAAAATTAAATTCAGATAAGTAGTGTCGTCGATTTGGAGGACCATTCAAATGCCCCCAATTGACCCCAATTCATGCAATCTATGGCACTCATCCCTTATTATCGAATTCCCATTCTTATGGCCATCTATTTACGACATCTTTTGTTATTAATGGCATTCTTGTAATGTCAATCATCCATCTCATTCTTCCCTTCTTCTCTTTTTCTTCTTCTCCTTCCTCCTTTCTCAATCCATCCACATGGTATCCGAGATAAATAGGTCCGGGCATCGATCTTTTCCTTCTTCCACATTTCTTCTCTTTTCTTTTCCTCTTATTGCTTTGAGGTGAAAATCTAAGGTCGTTGGAGGCTAATCAACTCAAATCTCTCTCAACCACCGTATGGTGGGCTGTATAATCGTATCCCATGAATGTGTGTGAGGCCCACTCTCATATAGATCCATCATGATGAACCTAAGTAGGGCATTGTGTGTTTATGGCCAGATTTTTTATCAAATTTGAGATTGAAAATGTGTTGAAGGTGAGCATTGCAAGAGTTAAAGAATCAATGTACGTGTGAAGGTGTTAAAACAAAAAATTCCATCAGTGATCGTGTTCGTTGATCTACATTGGTTTCTAAAATACGTGTGGGGTTAGTAAAAGTTATCCCTTCCTCCTTGGGTGTTTGATTTCTCCTTAATCAATAGATGTCAATAATGAAGCCATGAGTCTTTTGTCTCCATCTAAGTCAATAAACTTTCATATTACATTGAATAAACTCAATGGGGCAAATTGCTTATAGTGGGCCACATCAATAGAGGTAGTCCTTGTGGGTACAAAGAAATTAAAATATGATTTCTGTCAAACCTGACAAAAGTTCAATAGAGTACGAAGATTGGGTGGCAAATGATGCCAAAATTAGGGCTCTGTTATGGAATAGCACGTGGCCTCATATTAGTGCAAATGTTACATTTTTCAAGACAGTGAAGGAAGTCTAAGATAACCTGATGGAGATGTATTTAGAGAAAAAGAACTTAACTCAGATCTATGAATTACTTCAAAGTATTTCCATTCTTTAACAAGGAGATGAGAGCACCGGAGGGTTATTTTTCTGTCTTGTGAGGTATGTGGGAGGAACTAAACGTATGCTAGCCCCTACCTACAGATTATGAGACTACGCGCAGATAGACGAATTACATATTACCAAATTCCTCTCTGATATTTGTCCTAAGTTCAAGCCTATCCAAGTTCAAATTCTTGAAGTTAGCGAGATCCCCGACACTATTAAGGCTTTTGCTTGTGTTCAATGTACGGTTAGCGTACAGAGTTCATCTTCGTCAGATCATTCTGCATTTATATCTACGTCTAGTAGCAGAGATGGGGGAAGTTTGGGGGTGGCCATGGTCATAGTGACCGTTTCGATGATAGAGATACAAGAGAAGGTCGCTTTAGAGCCGAAGTAATTTGGAAGCACGTGGTACAGATTTCAATGATAGTCACGGCCATACCCATGGTAATCGATAATGCAATCATTGTGGTCACAGTAACCACATAGTGGACACGTTAGGATTTTATATTCTTATTGGTAAGCTTACCTAAACGAATCAGGTTTATTCCTCTGATAAAGGGGGTTATGTCTCCAAGCCTATCTCCTCCACTTCAGAGCCTAGTACTTAATGTGATATAGTTTTTTTTTTTAAGATTCAGGTGATAGTTACACTATCTAAGAAAAAATATACTAGACTTCTAAACGATCACCCCACTCACGCATCATCCTCCACAGCTACTCTTGCGCAGTTAGGTACCTTTTGTCTTGCAACGTCTGATAGTGTACCCTAGGTCATTATTGACTCAAGAGCTTTCAATCATATAACCAGTAAGCATATTGCGTTATCTCAGTTAAGACTGTCGCCACCCATGTCTTTTGTTGCATTAGCATATGGTACTTCAACCCATGCTTCTAGATTGGGTACAGTCCGTCCTACCATATCACTTTCATTGTCATCAGTACTTTACATTCCTAAATTTCCTTTAAGTCTGTTGTCAGTGAGTAAGCTAACTAATTCATTAAATTGTTCTGTCACATTTTATCCTTCTTATTGTAAATTCCATAATCAAAAGACAGGAAGGATGCTTGGTGGAAGGCACGAAGCAAATTGACTCTATTATCTCGATCGTGTAATAACCAGAGTTGCATTGTAGACATACATCTCTCCTCATCAGTGGCATTCCATAATTGGTCATCCATCCTTAATGTAGTTTGAAGAATCCAACCCCATCATTGTTACATGTGTCTAGGTTAGAGTGTGAGGCTTGTGAGTTGAGTAAACACCATTGAGCATCTTTTCTTCCTCATCTAGATAAGAGAAGTGATAAACCTTTTTATTAAGTACATTCTTATATTTGAGTCTAATTCATCTTACCTGTTTATCTGCTTTCAAGCACTTCATTATTTTTGTGGATGACTATTTTCACATGGCATAGCTATATTTGATGAAGGTCAATCATACGCGTTTTCTTGCTTTAAAGAATTTCATTGGAAGCACAAACTCAATTCAAGTCTAGAATTTGTGTTCTGCATTCAAATAATTCTAGAAAAAAATTTATCTCATGAATTTAATTCATCCCTTTCATCTCATGGTATTATTCACTAAACTTCATGTGTGCACACACCTCAGCAAATGGGGATAGTAGAATGTAAGAATCGTCATTTACTTGAAGTTGCCAAAGCCTTATTGTTGAATATGAAGGTTCCATTAATATTTTCCAGAGATGTCGTCTTAACAACATGCTACTTAATAAGTCAGATGCCTTCATCTATTTTAGATGGAAAGTCACATCTCTGTCTTGTGTCCTCATATTCTCTCTTACTCTATTCCTCCCAAGGTATTTGGTTATGTGTGCCTTGTGCATCAGATTGATCATGTTCATGACAATTTTGAACCAAGGACTATCAAGTGTATCTTTCTTAGGTACTCCCATACCCAACGAGGATACAAATGTTATAACCATGTCTCCAAGAGACATTATATATCAACCAATGTTACATTCTTTGAACAAACTCCATATTTCTCTAAGGACAGTTTGATGAGAGCTCCATAACTACTATTCCTGTTGTACTAGATATTACTACTAGAGTTGGGAAGATGACTACGCAGCATGCAAATCGGCCTTTGCAAGTTTACACCAGACGTTCTAAACGTGGAGATGGAGTACATATGATCATGACTTCTACCAATCCTACAAATTTGTCAGAAGATCATCATTCTTCTAAGTCCTTGCCTCCACCATCTGATAAAGGTAATCTTCCCATTGGTTCATATGGGCATTCATTCATGTATGCAACATCTTATTTCCAACTTTGTTTCCTTCAATGATTTGTCTCTATCACTTTGACAATTTACTGTCTATGTCGTCTGTATCCATTCTCCATTCTTTTCAGGACACTCCGCGTTGTGATGGGTGAAAACGATCAATGAAAGAAGACATCGCTTGACTTTATCAGAATCAAACTTGGACGTTAACTAAACTTATTAAACTACTTCCTAGAAAGCGTGCAATTGGGTGAAACCATGCAAATGGGTGTATATGGTAAAATACAACCATGATAACTAAATGGATCATTTAAAAGCTCGATTAGTTGTCATTATAACTCTCGTATCCTTGGAATCAACTACTCAAAGACCTTTTCAGATGTGGAAAAGCTTCACTCATTGTGAATAGTTATTCCCATCACTGCGAATTTACATTAGCCATTATATCAGCTTAATTTGAAAAATGTTTTTCTTTATGGAGATCTAGTTGTAGAAGTTTACATGGAGCAACCACCTGAGTTTGTTGCTCAAGGGGGAGTCAGATAAGGTATGTCGTCTTAAGAAATCAATTTATGGGTTGAAACGTTCTACAAGAGTCAAGAGCTTTGTTCGACAAGTTTAATAAAGTGTTGTTCGAGTTAGAGATGAAACGTAGCCAAGCCGATAATTTTGTTTTTGTTCAGGATAGTGAGACAGGCACTATTGTGTCGGTTCTATATGTAGATAACATCACTATCATAGGCAGTGACAATACAAAAGTTGACAAGTTGAAATTCTTACAGCGGCATTTCTATATGGACTTGAGCCATCTTCGATATTTCTAGTCATTGAGGTGGCCAGGCCCAAGGTGGTCATCAACTTATCACAATGAAAATATGCGATATATTTACTTGATTGACCAGGTATCCTTCAAAAAGAAAAGGAAAAAAAAAAAAACTAGATGAGATAAGTCTTCTAGGAGCCAAGCCTGTTGAAACTCCCATGGATTCAAATCAGAAAATTGGTATGGATTAGGGTGAAAACCTGATGATCTAGAGAGATATTGTTAACTTGTGAAAAAAAAATAATTTATCACATATCTTGTTAATGTGGTTAGTCAGTTTATGCTGCCTCCTTGCATTCCTCATATGGAGGGCGCACTTCATATCCTTAGGTATTTAAAGGGAGCTCGCAGTCATGGTATCATCTACGAGCAAAATGGCCATTTTCAAGTGGAAGGATATTCATATGCATATTAGGTTGGTTCTCTATCTAATAGGCGATCTACATCTGGCTATTGTACTTTTGTTGGTGCTAATCTTGTTACATGAAAGACTAAGAAGCAAAGTATTGTGGTCCATTCAAGTGTTGAAGAGGAATACAAAGCCATGGCCCATGCGACATGTGAGCTTATTTGACTAAAAATAATAATGGTTGAACTTACATTTGTAGTTGAGGTTCCCATGATGTTTTACTATGATAATCAAGCAGCCTCTCATATTGCCAACAACCATGACTATCATGAGAGGACTAAGAACATCAAATTTGATTGCCACTTCATCCAGGAGAAAGTTGTAGCTAAAGAAAGTTGAATGTCATTCATCGAGTCTTACTATCAACTGGCAGGTATATTTATAAAGGCTCTATGTCGTACTCCACTAGATCCTCTCTTTATCGAGCTAGGCATTCATGATATATATGCTCCAACTTGAGAGGTAGTGTTATCGAATGTGAATGTGAGCGCTATTATACAACCCATTCTTAGGCGCATCTAGGTTTAGGACGTAATGGTATTTTTAGTTATTAATGGAATTCTTGTAAATATTGAAAACTATGCAAATAGACTTAAGGGAGCTAGGGACATATGAACCCTAAACATCATTCTCTCTCTACTTTCTTCTCTTTTTTTCCTCTTTCCTCCTTAATCCGTCCACAACACTAGGCACTAGTGCATATCCCCAGCATTTGACAACATTCCACCCAAGAAATTTTAACAAAAAAATAATAATAATAATTAAATTCGGATGGATAGTATTGCAGATTTGTAGGCCAGTCAATGCCCCAAATTCACGCAATCTATGGAACTCATCCCACTAATGCAATTGGCCTGAAATTATGCTTATTTCATTAACTGGCTATCAGATTAGTGGTCATTTGTTGGAAGCTTAAGAATGAAATATCCAGTGGTCCTATTTCAACAAACAAGTGTCCGCAAATCAATGATTAAAATTGTTGAAACAATTTTATTTTCAAACAGTGACTTAGTAACAGTGGGTCCCACAATTTAGTGGTTTTATTTTAAGTTAAATATATGCCATGTGTACAATTTTCTGAGTGCAAGTGTATCAAGCGTCATATGCCACCAAAGTTTCAAAAATCTCCTTTTTAAACTAGGCATATAAGGAGCCCCGTTGATGGATTTTCTTTGGAGAGAGAGAGAGAGAGAGATGCTGCAGCCATGCAGGGGAGTAGGTGGAGAAGAAGCAGAAACAACAGCAACAGAAGAAGTAGCAGAAGCAGTAACAGAAGCAGAAGAAGAAGAAGAAGTAGTAGCAGAAGAAGAAACAATAGAAGAAAAAGAAATCCCAAGTACATTTTTTTTCATTCTCCCAATTACTGTGTAACCAAGATGATTTCTTTTTTTCCTTTCCGGGGGGGGGGGGGGGGGGGGGCAGGGATTACGCCCCCATAACATGCCAAGCCATTACTGTTACGTGAAGACCATTACATAACTGATATGGGATACCTTGGTGGAGGTAGTAAGAAAAGACTTTATGACCAATTAAGGCTTGATAGCTTCTTGATAGAGAGGAATGGCGGAACAGGATTCATGTAGATAAAACTTGGATGATGTTGATGATGAATTAAGAACAACCACTACCAAGTATGAGAATATATCAGATCTCTGGATTCTACAAAAAGTGGACAAGTAATACTTAATGATGCAAGAAAAACACTTGAATAATAGATAAATGCTACATTTGCCTGGACCAAAAGGCTTGTGTCTGAAATATTTGAACTGATCTCAAATACTGTGGTTCCCATCTCACACATATCAAAGAAAGAACTAGAAAGCACAATGCTGTCAATGTGAAAACAGATGAACTTTACCAGATTGTCGTTTCTTTAACGATTTTCGATGCCTCTCAATATTCTCCTTTGTTTCCAATAGATATTTCTAAAAAGGAAACAGGAAATCAGTTCCACATCCCATCTCAAAGCATTTAGCATTAATTATACTTCACTAAAAACACAACGAAAATCCAAATGGCAAGAAAATTGCAAACCAATATAATGTTTCAAACAAGGAAAATGACCTCTTTTCTGTGTATTAAGCCTAGTTTACTTGAAAGATGCACCATGCAAGAACATAAGTCCACCAAGGAGAGTCCCTAGATTCTTCGAAGCTTCTTTATCAGGGTGTCAAAAACTTAAATAAAAAATAAGTGACAACACACAGACAATCAGGGTGTAGCATGTTATGGAGATTCATTGCATTCTAGAAACCAGGTGTGGTTGACTTCTATTGACTAGGAAAAGGTATTGATTTGACACCACTCTTAACAATACCTAAGGTTCTTGGACACTAGTAATTATTTCATTGTTATCAATGGAATCTCAGGTTACTAGTGAATGTTAACATAATTGAGCCATATCCCTTTAAGCCACGGGCCATTCCTTTTACTTGGGCCTGACATGGGCCATGGACCTCGTATTTCCCTTTTATTAGTTATCTTTTACTTTTATTCTTTTTTTATGTTTTATTAGTTTATGTAATTTTGTCATTCACTTGATATATAGATATATATATATAGAGAGAGAGAGAGAGGGTTGAACATCCAAGCATCTTTGAGTTTCTTTTCTTCCCGAGTTATTTCCTCTAACACGGTATCAGAGCAAGGTTTTTGACATCAAATATTTGAGTCTGTTAAAATAATTTCTTAGCATTAAAATCTCTTGTTCGAAAAAGGGTATTGTTTTGTAATATGCTCTTGATCTTTTGACTTTTATTAGTAATCGTGGTGTCAAACCTCTATATTCCTCATCATCAGCTCAAAGCTTCTTATTATATCCTATTCAAATTGTCTCTTATCACTCGTCTTCTAAACACAAGTCCTTTGTTTCTACCCTTAAGTGTTCTTTCTCTACCATAACAAAAAATCACAAGGAGACTTTTACTTCTCCTTTATGGCATCAAGCTATGGAGGAGATGACTGCTCTTGAGAAAAATCATACGTGAGAGATGATTACTTAACCTGTTGGGAGGATTCTAGTGAATTGTCATTGGGTATTATGCCCTTAAATACCAAGCCTAATGGTAGCATAGCCAAATATAAAGCTCGCCTAGTGGCTAAAGGCTTTACACAAAAATATGGTGAGAATTACTCTTAGATCTTTGCTCCTATTGCTAACATAAACTCAATTCATGTTATTATTTCTCTTACTGCTAATCTAAATTGGCTACACCAGTTTGATGCTAAGAATGCCTTCTTAAATGGTAAGTTAGATGAGGAAATTTATATGCTTCCTTCTCCTAGTTTCACTCCAATGGGGAAGAAAAGAAAGTTTGTTATTTTAAAAAGGCGATATAAGGTTTAAAGCATACCCCTTGGGCCTAGTTTGAGAAATTTAGTAGAGCCTTGATTGGGACTGGACTTACTTGTACTCAGTCAGACCATAGTGTTTGTTAAGTGGCGTGTCCAAGGCATTATCATTGTCAGTGTGTATGCAGATGATATTATTGTTACAAGTAATAATGCTAGTGGGATCTTTGAATTGAGGATCTATCTGAGCAAGGTTTTTGGCATCAAAGGTTTGAGTCTATTAAAATATTTTCTTTTCATTGAAGTCTCTCATTCAAAGTAGGGTATTCTTTTGTCTCAGCGAAAATATGATCTTGATCTTTTAACTTCTACTGGTAATTTTGGTATCAAACTGCTCAATTCCCCCTTAGAGCTTAATAAGAAGCTTCGGCCTGATGATAGCGAACTTCTTGATGATCCTCGCATGTACCAGTGCTTGGTTGGTAGGTTAATATATTTAACTATTACTCATCCTGACCTATCTCATGCAGTCAATCTAGTGAGTCGAGTTATGCGTGCTCCTCACTCCAGCCATTTTGAAGTTGTTCATCACATTCTTCGCCATATCAAGTCTTCTCCGGGTCGTGGTATCCTAATAGTTGTTATAATAATTGAAATATTGAAGGTTATTCCAATATAGACTGGGTAGGTTCTCCTTATCATTGCCATTCTACGACAAGACATTGTACTTTTTTCAAAGTAAATCTTGTTACATGTAAGACCAAGAAGCAAACCATTGTTGTGCAATTCAATGCCGAGGCTGAGTATCGTGCCATGCTGAATATTGCATTTCAAATCTTGTGGCTGAAAAGTTGTCGCTCAATTAGGAATTCCGATGAATACTCCGGTGCCCACGTATTGTGACAAACAGGCTACCATTCATATTGGTTCCAATCCCCTTTTTCATGAATGCACAAAATATACCGAAGCTGATTGTCATTTTATCTGTGAAAGGTTGCTGGTGGCGTAAGTTCCTCTCTCTCTCTCTCAAAGGATAATAGTAACTGTTTTTATTGAATTGCAACAATGATAGATACCAAAGCAGGAAAAAATACATCATGAAAAGCAAATCAGATTACATCCTAGAATCACAACCCTAACAAAGAAGAGATTTCATAAACATTTACATCAACATCCCATAACGCTCCAAATGCCCATGCTACTACATCTCTCTTGGATTGCCACACTCTCTCTTTGCATGATCGATGTTTATTACAAAAACATCGATTATTGCATTCTCCTAAGTATTCCATAGGACTGCTAGCAAGACGAGATTCCATGTCTGTAGCAAACCCTGCAAAATTGGTTTCCATGCCACATCCAAAACAACTCGGTGAATGATTGAGGCATAGCCCACTGAGTACCAGAAGCTTGTAGGAACATGTACCATATATGTTGCACAAATGAGCAATGAATAAAGATGTGATCTATCGATTTTGCATCTCTCATACACAATAAACATATATTGGGAAGAACCATCAATCTTTTCTAAAGATTGTATATTGTTATGATTCTGTTCCGATTGATTAGCCAAGCGAAAGATGCCACTTTAGGGGGCGCTCCATAGAACCAGAATGCAAAATTTCTGATGAGCTCGAAATCAATCTCTCTAATAATCTTATAGAAGGATCTGACTGAAAATTTCCCATTAGGTGACATCTTCCATACCAAGTGATCTTTGCAAGCTGAACAAGGATGAATGTTGTGTAGCTGCTCCCAAAGTAGTGTTAAATTTGTCGCCACCTTATCTATTAAGGCTCTTTGATATGGGGGACACAAACACCACACACCTCCCCCATTTGTATGGGAAAAACAATCGGCAACTAGGATATTCTTCATAGGTGCTAACCTTGCTAAGGATGGAAAATCTACCATCAAAGGCCTTTCTCCATACCAAGGGTCCTCCTAAAAACGAATATGTGACTCATCCCAGAGGGGGGGGGGGGGAGAGCACGCCAGGCTTGAACAAGGGAGCAATTAATTAATGGCTTTTCAAATACCCAAAGCTCTATAATACGAGGACTTCTTTACCAACCACCCCTTTCTTGGACACCGTATTTTGATACAAGTACTTATCTCCACAACTTACAAGCTTCATATCCAAATCTCCCTAGCCATTTTCCTAGGAGTGCCACATTCATGCCTTCCAACACTCTAATAGCTGCTCTGCCTTTTGACAATGGTTTACATACCTCATCCCACTTAAGCAAGTGGAATTTATGCCTCTCCTCTACCCCTTGCCATAGGAAGTTGCGGATCAGTTTTTCTAGCCTATCCAAAACTGTTTTCAGGCATCTACATAGAGACATGAAGTAGAGTGTCAGATTGGAAAGTGCCACCTTAATAAGCGTAATACAACCTACTAGAGATAAATAACAACCCTTCCACTTGGATAGCTTTCTTTCGAATCTTTCCATCACCTACTCCATAAGTGTTTCGCCGGTTATCCTAAGCATAAGGAAGCCCCAAGTAGAATGATGTAAAATCCCCAACCCCACACCTGAATACATTTGAAGGATTGTACCTCTTCTTTGGGAATCCCAATGTCTAACATCTTGCTCTTTTTCACATTGATTTTTAAGCCTGACCCTTCTTCGTAACACCCCAAATTTTTCCTTAGGTTATCCACCACTGCGATCTCTGCCTCACAAAAAAGAATTGTACCGTCCACAAATTGTAAGTAAGAGATTTTCCCCCAGTCTTGTGCTTTGTCCCTTCTACTGAACAACTTGTTGATATCTTCACTAAGGCTCTTTCAGTGGAAGCGGGATGACATATTCAAGGCAAGTTGCGCATGATTAATATCTATGCCTCAGTTTGAGGGAGAGTGTTGACATAATTGGGACATGGCCCATTCCCTTGGGCCTGACTTGGGCCATGGGCCTCTTATTTCCCTTTTATTAGTTCTCCTTTATTTTTGTTCCTTTTTTACCCTTTTCTCTAAGAGTAAGCTTATGTAATTTTGTCATTCACCTAATATACAAAGAGAGAGGGCTGGACATCCAAGCCACTCTGAGTTTCCTTTCTTCCAAATTCTTTCTTTTCTCTACCAGTAAAGATATTTCTTTTTATAAGCATAGTAAAGATTTGATGACCTATGGTTTAACCAAGGCTATGTTCCTCAATCGAGTGGAATGGCGGAATATTATTCATGTAGCCAACCAAGTAGTTGGGGTAAGGCTTAGATGACGATGCTGAGTAGTAAAGGGAATTATTATCTTAATGCAGCTTAGTAGTGAGTTAAGATAAACCACCATCAACAATCTTGCCATTGCATTAATGAGATGTTCAATGTTGATCCTATTGCAACTAAACCCAGGTCCAAGCATTTATAGGCAGGCAAAGTTGGCAAATCAGGCAGCGATCAGAGGATACATAAACCAAGGAATTTTCTCTTCAATTCAAATAGGCTAACGATATGGTGGGAATTGACTAGATTATAAGATGCTCTCCACTTAAAGGCCCTCATCTTATTTTTCTTCATAAGCTACTGTTATGGGTTCCAAAAAAGTCCTAACAATACAATAAGGTTTTGAACTGTATATTGATGAGAAAATTATTGACACTTGACGGAAGCAGAAAGAAACATGAAGATGAGAAGAGAACATACAAGATGAGCATGAAGCTCTTTCAGTGCTTGCCCATCCTCCCAAGTCTCAGATATAACAGTTCCAGCTCTGCAGTTAAAAAGCAAACACAACAAACCCGAACACATCAACAAACAGATGAGGCAGAGAAGACACAGGAGCTGCGACCTAAAACAACAGTAAACTATAGAACCAGAAAAATGTAAGAGTGAATCTTGATCGTTTCACCACTTAACACCCTATATGGGAGATTTCAGTTGAGAAACAATGAAAAAGAACCAATCAAGAAATAACAATATAAAGTCGTGAGCAACAGTTTTTATCGTGTATGATAACTGTTTATGCCTCAGAAATCATCAATGAAGAATGGATCCATTGCATCAACTCTTGAATAATATGAGACAGAAGTAGGCTGCAGGAGGTCAAGCACGTTTGGAACGTATAATCATATAAATCCACAGACACTGTCTGAAGATTGTATGTAAAATGGGATTCTGGGGCCAGTGGGAGTCAGGGGCCTCATTAGGAACAGCACCAGATTGCCATTGTGGAATACTCAGGGGCCATGGGTTTTGGGGATTCCTCCACAGAATCTATGGCATTGCTGAACAGTTTGAGGATTTCAACAAAGTGTAATCTCAGAGCGATCATTGTTGAACGGGCTTCAAAGAATGTCACCGGTTGCATCCTGTCACGGAAGATTCCTTGGCAGTTTGCTGACATTTTGGAGGAAGCAACAAAATTCAGTGGCAGGTAGGCTGCCTCGTTATCTCATGTGGGATGCTCCATCAATGACCAGGCATACATTTTGGCAAAAGACGACACTGTGTGACACCTTTTGGATTTTGGATGAGGGTTAGCTTGGCTAGGGCCCTCCGTCGAGCTTGTAGTGGTGTTTCTATAGATCTTTTCAGTAGCTTGCCTTTGTTTTTGGGTCACCCTAGGCCAGGGTGTGATTGCCTGTATAATTGTGTCATGCTGTTTTCATGTTTCCTTTTTTCTTCAATGTGATTCTCCATTTGTCAAAAAAAAAAAAAAAAAAAAAAAAAAAAAGAGCCAAATAATAACAAGAAGCAATCACTTATTCCTGTTTTGAGTTCCATTCAATACTTTCAGTATTGACGATATCAACCGATATAACCCACAATATACCTTGTATCCCACATGTGCGATATGAAACGCACAAGTAGTGGCAATACATCCCACCTGTTCAATCAGGTGAGCATTTTCGATTTCGATCCATTTTTTTTGTTGTAAATCATATTAAATTGGTGTCAAATGGTTACAAATCCAGAATTATTCGTGTTTTGCATGAAAATTGGGGATTTAAAGCTTCGATATTTACATTTGGGGGAAGATGGGCCGAGTTGCGAAAAATCGGTAGAAATTGAAATGTCCCAATTTCTCATAGATCGGTTGCAATCCTAATGGGGACATTACGCGCACACGCACACCCCCCCTACGCACATACGCAAGGAGGATGAAGGCCTCACCATCGATCTGGATCGATGACGACATCCGTGGAGGGCCTCTTAGTTAGAGAGTTGTGCTTTGGTTCCTTAGAGTGGACCCGATCATCATGTGGATCCCACCATTGGATCTCATGATCGTAACCCACTACCCTAGATGATCTAGGACTTTGAGTTTTTCTTATTATCGTTATTAGGAACATCATGAACAGTTTATATTGCATTGATTAGTTGTTATTTTTGTTACTTCATCTCTAAGTAATAGTGTGCGCACATGGCACGGCTTTTGGGGTATAGGGTTTTCTTATAAATAGGCAACCTCTTGTAGGTTTTTCCTCATTGAATATTATGAATAAAGTTCAGTGTTTTTCTGCTTCTCTAATTCTTTGAGTTGAGGAATCCAATTGGGTGTGAAACCCTCCCTTTTTCAAAGGGCTAACTACCGTGGTGCGAAGCCACACCCATCTCAAATTGCCCCCACCTCGTACCATCAATATTCATCATCTCTCACAGCCATCCCATTATCAAATCCACCCCTTTTGCAGCCGATCTTTCCTCTACAACAGATTTGCAAAACCAAGCCCTCCAGAGGGCTGAAACTTCAGCGGAGCACCGTGCACAGACCGGACGTCCGATCGGCCTGAGATTTGGTGTGGGTGGCCCACCCTGGCCGACCAGACCCAAGCTTTCCCTTTTTGGGTTCGTGGGCCCCACACATGTGCGAGCAGGATGAGGATCCCATGCACGTGCATCTAGACCCAGCCGTTGTCCACACATGTGGATCATCTCGGGTTTATCTCTCCCCTCTATTTCACTCCTCTCTTGCCTTATTTCTCTAACTCTAACCCTAGATAATCCTAAATCTCAAGTTCTATTGCACTTTTGCAACCCTAAGTTTTCCCGAATTGAAGCATGTGAATCCCTTGGATTGGGGTATAATCTTTTACATGTGTGGATGAATCTACTCTCCTTTGAGCATTGTTTGGTCTATAATTTTTAATTGATCCAGCCCTAACATGTGTTAGCCTGGACCCTCGTAGATTCCCTTGTTAAATGCTTGACTTTATGTAGGATGTGGAACTTTTGTGATTGTTTCTAAATTAGTATGAACTAAAGCCTGAAATCTTACATATCATATTTAATTTTCATGTCCTACATCGTATCCGTGTCCAGACACAAAATCAAACATGCATGTGACTTGATCTAGTGATTCTTGGTAATTTGGGAATTTTTTGAAAGATTTTACTTTTTAATTAAAAATGTTTATAAAAAAATTGAAATTCCACTTCGATAGACGGTCAATTGGCCCCTATTTCACAATATTCAAGAGTGTTTGATGAAATCATCAACACAAACTCTAATTTTGTGATTGGGGGAAGATGGGCTGATTTGCAGAAAATTGGGGAAAGTTCGAAATCTCCCTAAATTTTCTCAAATCAAAGATGATGAGTAGCAGCTTATGTTAAAAACTCTTCACTTGCATTATTCTACTATGTCCCGGGCATAGCATTGTTGGTTTGTGGAGCAGCAATATTATGCCCAACCCTGACAATATCGAGATGATGATTTTAAGCCACTGCGTAACTCTATATGGGTCTGAGCCATAACCACACACATTATCCACAAGTATATTTCTAGTTTTCTACTTTTTCTTTTGCTTTTAAATGTATTGCTTGTGTTTCCATACATTTCTCACATTTATAAATTATATGAATAGACTTTGAATATACTTGCATCAATTCGGTTAGGCAATGCATAGATTAGGAGTTAGGACCCCATACAAAGAAACCTATTATGTGCACTTGTTTTTTGTGATGTTTTGATTTCTAAGTGTGTAGTAATGTCTTTTTTAACAATCCTTAAAATTTCATTGAATAATTCGACCAACTTCCCAATGTTTCCCAACAATAGCGATACATTACGCGACACAATATATATATCCCATGCGATAACCGATATGTATCCGTTCCGTATCCCGAGGGTGCGATACATTACGCGATAATGATACGGAAAACATTGTTTCCATTGGGATCTATTGCATGGTCTGGCACTCTTAAGAAAGATAATGAAATGCAAAAAATTGGACTCTACCTGATTACACCCACATTGAATAATTCGACCAACTTCCCAATGTTTCACAACAACAGTGATACATTACGCGATACAACAGTTATATCCCATGCGATTACCGATATGTATCCGTTCCGTATCCCGAGGGTGCAATATATTACGCGATAATGATACGGAAAACATTGTTTCCATTGGGATCTATTGGATGGTCTGGCACTCTTAAGAAAGACAATGAAATGCACAAAATCGGACTCTACCTGATTACACCCACATTGCCAAGCCTCAAAGAATCTTGGCGTATCTTCATCCTTGCTTCTTGCCTCTCTGCTTTCGAGATGGAAATAAGTAGATCAGATAATACTTTTATTCGCTGCATCAATGGAACAAAACCAAGAAAAACAATATCAGAAGAATGTCCCCAGAACCCAATCAGTAGGTATGGCTTTCAAAAAAATATATATGAAGGCCTTGCTATGCCATGAGTGCTTTTTAAAACAAGAGAAAGGAGTTGGCATTTGCTCTTCCTAGTCTCAAAATATAATGAAGTGAGTTTGTGTAGCAAAAACAAAAAAAGATCAAAAAGATACAACCTTTGGCTTCATCTGCTGTTCCTTCTCTTTGAGGTCTCCCAGTTCCTGTAAATACAAGAATCATGTCAAATGGACATAATGTCATGCACTGTTACACAGGAAACCCTTTTTATGGCTGATATATGGAAATCATTCTAGAGTTGGCAACATTGGATTAAACCATAAAAATTACTACCATTTCTAGTAGGCGACACTGCTCTTGATGATGAACAGCCTCTTGGCGTGCTTTACATAACTCCTCTTCTAATGATGCAACTTTTCCACGTAATGATGTGATCTCCTCCTAAAAGTAATAAAAGAAGGAGAGAGAACATGGGAAAAACCAGACATCCATTCAACCTTCAAGCAATTGATTATATTACCCAAATGAAAGAATTTACTTCAACATTTTAATTAGCATAAATAGGCAAGTCAATTATATGGTCCCAATATTAAGCATTCTTGAGAAATTTTATATTCTAATGTCAGGGAGGGACAAAAGAATATGGGTGCTGGAAGCTGATGTATTTCTCAATTCGTTTGTTCTATCATGCAATTGCTGTGGGGCCTAGGCCCCAACAATTGTTTTCATTGTCCAACTTCTGGAATTCTCTGGCCCCCTAAAAGTGAACATATTCCGTTGGACTGCACTGCTGGATAAAATTCAACTCACGACCATATCAAAAGCAGAGGTCTTTACCAGCATGTGCATCATGTATTTTACAGCTGAAGAATCAGATCCCCATTTATTGATATATTGCCCCTTCACATGAAGGCTTTGTCTGCGGTTGTATCTCGGTTTGATAATAGTTGTGCAATTCCCAAGACCCTGGAAATCTATTTTCTGCATGGAGGACAGTTGATACTGGTCCCCTGGACAGTTATTGTAGAAGTTTTCATTTTGGGTGACCCTTTGGAGCAGAATAACAGAATATTAAAGGGGAAATTATGTACAAACAATAAAGTAACAAGCAAAATCATTGGGATGGAAACGGAGCCATCATGTCTGACCAAAATGTGAAGTCCAAGAGTTACATCTAGAAATGCCACCAGCCATGATGAGTGGTCTGCAATGGCAGGCGTGTAATTGCATTTTCTCGCAGTTTGGCAGTTTTAATAAAAATTTCTTCATCCTCCCAAAAAAAAAAAAAAAAAAAAAGTTAGCAAGCATAAATGGCTAGGAAACAGAGGCGTGAGTGTGATTTAAAGTGGGAGAGGTGTCTAGTTAGAAGAATTTTGCAGCTAAAGGCTTTGGATTAGTTGCAATCTCTTGTGGGTGACCAAATCAGCATGTGGGACCTTTTCCACCTTATGAAAGCATTAAACCAATTTATCAGGTATTATATTATCCATGAACAATACCCAATACGTGTCGGACGAAATGCTAAAATTTCAATAAGAAACAGTATCAAAAAGCCCTACAAAGTGCATTAAACATGTTAATAAGCATTCTAAATTGTCATCTCCTGAAATATGTGCTCAAAATAGGCGAATCGGGAGGTTTTTGGGGTGACTTGCTCCTAACCAATACATATCAAGTGACATTAGTCGATTTCAGCCTACTTAAAACCTTGATCTCAAGTAGAGCCTAAAGTTCTTCTATGAACCACCATATAGGATCATCCCCTTTCAATACCACATCATGTTTCTCACTGAGTTTCCACCTGAGCTAAAGGACAGCCATATCTTCAGTATGAAAGATTTAACCATATACTTGGGACGAACTCGTTGATCATAATTAACCTATGTAATAGACTATTAGATAGTGCTTGACTGTAATCAACCTATGTAATAGTCTATTACAATGCACCTGTGGGATTTTTACGCTCTCATTGCCAGTCCCACAGCATGATAAACAAGGGTTGCATCAGGTTGGCAACTGGCATCAAACTTATGCCATAATTTCCAACACGAATCCAAAGTCTAAACAATATGACATTCCATACTCATGCTAGGATGACCCCTGTAGCTGTAAGTAGGGGTGTACACGAACTGAGCTAGCTCGGTTAGCTCGCTCAACTCGACTCGAAAAAGCTCGATTCGACTCAGTTCGAAGTTGAGTTCGAACCGAGTCGAGCTGATTTTTTTAGCTCGAAAATGAGTTTGAGCCGAGTTCAAGCTGGCCCCAGCTCGACTCGACTCGGATCGAATCCAGCTCAAATCGAACTCGGATCGAACCAGTACGGTGACTCGAAGTGTGGCTGGTGGCAAGGAAGGTATGTACATGAAACGTGGCAAGGAAGGTATGTACATGAAACAAATACCCTTTTTTTTTCTTGGTTTTTATGTTGCTTAGAAGGTGTTTGATAAAATAACTGTAAAACCATTGCTCCTGTTTTACATACAGTGGGATTTTGAAGTTGCAGTCCAGGTGTTTGTGAAAATGCCTCAATGGCGAACTCGGCTCGATCTTGGCTCGAACTCGGCCCGAGCTGCTGACCAAACCGAGCCGAGCTGGCCAGTCAGGCTCAAAGACCGAGCCGAGCTGAGGCCAGCTCGACTCAGTTTCGACTTGATGTACACCCCTAGCTGTAAGCAACGTATTGCATCTGAACCCGAATGCAGTAGAAATCAGCAAGGGTTGGCTACGGCATCCCCCAGAAGCAAAACAGCATGCCACAACAGCACCCAGTTGCTGTAAGAAGTAAGCAACGGTTCTCACGCCGTTCTGGATGCGTGCTGGTAAAGAAGCTAGATCAAGAGAATCGGATTTGTCATACCTCCTGAAATATAGAAACATTGATGGGTAAGAGTATGGTGTTATCAGATACAATGAAGCCAAATAGAGTTAACATAGCTTGCATTCAGGAGACCAAGATGAAAGGCGCCAAAACTAGCGCAATTGATTGATGTAAGCTTTGTAATATAGGAAAAGAGTCAAAAGACTAATAGAAATGGGGTAGGGAAGGTGGTAGATAAAGATGTAAAGGATAAAGTTGTAGATGTTTAGAGAGTAAGGGATAGGAATTTATTAATAAAACTTGTGTTAGGAGAGGAGATAATCAAGGTTATTAGTGCATATGCACTGCAAGTGGGGTTAAAAGATAGAATCAATAGATGATTTTGGGAGGAAATTGGATGGAAAAAACGAACAGAAAGAGGATATCTATGGGAGACCTAAATGGTCACGTAGGAAAAGAAAGTAGAGGATAAGAGAGGAAAAGAAAGTA
Organism: Magnolia officinalis; assembly: GCA_021015155.1. Taxonomy (NCBI): domain Eukaryota; kingdom Viridiplantae; phylum Streptophyta; class Magnoliopsida; order Magnoliales; family Magnoliaceae; genus Magnolia; species Magnolia officinalis. Next base: position 86,170,316 of record JAJHSJ010000001.1, read on the forward strand.
GGATATGAGAGGGTACACAGAGGATATGGTTTTAAGATAAGAAATGAGATGGGGAAAGCTATCCTTGATTTCACTATGGCATACAATCTAGCTCTAGCAAACAAATACTTCAAAAAGAGAGATGAACATTTAATAACTGTCAGAAGTGGATCATAAACAAGCCAATTATATTTCTTTCTACTTAGGAAGATAGAACAATAAATATGTAAGGACTGAAAGGCGATACCTAGTGAGAGTTTGACTGCATAGCATAAGTTAATGACTATGGGTGTTTAAATTAAGAGATCAAAGAAAGGGAATGAAATTAATTAGTGCCCAAAAGTAGGTGGTATATGTTAGGAGTGAAAAAATATATATATTAGTCATAAGAAAATTCATGAAAGAAGGAAAGTGGAATGTCAATAAAGAAGACATATAGTATGACTTGGGAATAGAATGAGAGGACAGCTATGGGGCAAATCTATAGAATGTTGCACGATACATTTTGAAAGAAGACATTTGGAGAGAGCAGCCAACGCACACATCCACACTTTCCAACCAACCATGAGGGATGATGCTCACTAACACGGCATCTGATGAGCGCAACCAACCCACATGCTTCAAAAAACCACACGAAAGATGATGATCATGTAAACCTCACTCACCTTCTCAGGCACAAGCCATTACAAAAGCCCAACACACAAAAATAAATGAACAAGAACACGAAGACACCCTAGGTTTCTTAAAGAAGTTTCAGCACAAGATGATGAGCAAGTGCAAGAAGAGAAGAAGAAGAAGAAGAAAGAGAGTGTAGAGAAGAGCGGAAGCTAAACTAAATTAAGAGAATTTCACTTTGATACCATGCAGTTTTGTAGGAGAGAGAGAGAGAGAGAGAGTTGGGAGAAAAGAGAAAAGAGAAAAGAAGAGTTCAAGTTGGACCTCCTATCTCTCCCCTTTTTATTATTCAATAATAATAATAATAAATGCATATGACAAAAATACCCTCTAGTAAGAAAAGCAGAAATACCCACTAAGTCGTAAACCAGCATAACTACTAATTAATAAAGAAAAGGACTAGAATCAAGGACTAGGTGGGTCGTACAGTAGTATGGCCCACATTTACATCCGTTAACAAGAGTAAATACATATTTTAGGTGCCAATTATGAGCCTGATGCAAAACCATGGCTAGTCATGGAACTAAAGCATTTGGCCACAACATACCAGCAAAGATGCCCTCTCATCCTTTCCAAGCTGCTCATTAGGCCAACTCTCCTGCCAAATTAATCAACGAGAGGGATCAGCTTTATAAAGAAACAAAAATCTATTTGATGATTCTGGGCAGTGCAAGGGGCCCCATTTTTTTAGGAAAAAAGAAGAATAGTTGATTAGTGAAATATTGAAGCCATCAAATGCATTGTCATATTCCATGAGATAACAAACATACAGTTATAGGCAATAGTGGTACCACCATTTCAAGAAAAAAAAAAATGGTCCTATTTTCTTGTAATTAATTTTTTTAACCAAGTTCATGTAAAGAACCTGTGGGTTTGAATTTCAGGGAGTCAGCATTCTGGTTATCGTTGATGATAATGCCTAGGGGTGTTCTACATCTGGGCACTTACAGAACTGAAAAGGTGTTGTAGCTGGAGTGTAGACATGATTTTGACTGTTTTAACTGTTTTGACAAGAAACAAATGCATTCGATTTGGGAGATTATCTTATTTAATTATAACAGAGAGAGTGTATATAGAACAATCATCATATTTATTCATACTGAGTTCATCTACATCCTTCTAAGATAGATTATTTAAAATACAAAAATCGCAAGAATTTGAATATTGAATCTGAATATCAAATCCGGCAGCATTTCAGCTTGTGATTTAGTCATCTCATTGAGAGGAATGTTGTGTGGATCTAATCATCCGATCTCTCTTTCTTGAGCTCATGTCCTTGTAAGGAAGGAAAACTGAAGACTACGAAAGCTACAAAGATCAAATCCACAATAATTTCAGTAGCATTTCAACCATTGGACATTGATGGCCGCGCAACAGTGTTCTAATCTTCTTCAAAATCTTCCACTTGTCCAAATGAGAGGGAGAGTGGGGTATTTATTGGTTTCCACACATGCAAACCCTCGAAGTCCGTGTCGTGGGCCCACCTTTCATCAAATCTCAACCGTCCACGTCAGCATACCCAGATCTTCATTTGAGCCTGTCCGCGCAACACCTTATCCTATTTGCGCGGGTCCGCACAACACTACACTGTTGCGCGGTTCGTCACAAAGACCCCAACTTCTTAATAAGTCTGCCTTTTGTGCAACAACGCACAACCAAAAATGGGGTTTTGTGCCGACCCACGCAATCAGTACCCTTTGCGCGGGTTGGCGCAATACCATGAGTCTTCACTTTCTTCATTCTCTTCTTTCTATTCTCATAACTTTCGTCTTCTTTTTTATTCAATCTTGATCCTTTATTTTATGCCTCAACGGATGCCCCCTTGATCCTTTTTGTTCATCCTCCATTTGATGAAGAAATAGGATCAAAACTAATTTCACAACTACCTTTTGCACGGGACTGCGCAAAGGACCTAATCGGGTCCCATCAATCAAATCCGGTCCAACATTCTCCTATAAATACCAGAGCCGGCTCTTCATTTTCATCTTCCTTCAACTCCTTGCGGAAGCTCTACCTCTTTTCTTCCAACCCGCGCACCTGCTTGTCTTTACGCATCCCCGCACAACACACCTCCTTTTTCTTTCAACGAAACCACCTTTGCGCACCCCTGCCCAACAATCTTGTCCTTGTGCATTCCTGCACAGGATTTCCAAGCCATTCTCCCCCTACTTGCTCAATACCGCGCAACTGATCCATGTTGTGCACCTACGCGCAATCATCTCTCAAAGTCTGAGAATTTTCAGATTTTGAAATCCTTCTTCTACCCTTGAATCCTTCATTTTTCAAAATTTCTTCTTCATCTTGACAACTTTTAGCCCATAAACATGTATTGCTCACAAGCTTCCCCTTCGAAAAGAAAGAATCACCCATCTTCTTCAAGATCTGAACAGCCTCTCCATCATTCTTGGAAATATGTAGAGATGAACGAAGAAACTTTGGAACTTCACAACCCCTTTACCAACAAACTAACCATTATTCCCATCAATTTGCGGTGTCACTGGTCCATCTTACACAGTGAACCGTTCGACCGACGAAATATCTTTGTTTCTGTGGACAATTGGATCATGAAAGAACCAAGAATTTTGATAGGATATTTGAAAGAGAACGGGTCCCGTCAAAGAGCTGGTAGGATTCATAAGATGAGATTTTTGCGTCCATGCCACGATCCTCAGCAACCTTTCCCTGCCCACTATTTTGAAACTGCTCAACAACGCTTCTTCTCTAAGAGATTACCTTGGAACACAGAAAAATTCTCAGCAATAGGACTCCTATCTCTTCGAAATTTCTACAGTACTTGGGCTCGAGCTGTCGTTCGAAGACACACCGCCATTCTAGAACAGATCAACCTTTCTGATGCAATCATAGCAACGTCAGAGCATTTTCACGTGGATGCTGCTATCTTCGGAGGCTTCCTCAATCATTGGTCTCCAATCACCAACTCATTTCATTTTCCTTCAGGAGAAATGAGTATCACTTTATGGGATCTTCTTTGCATAGCAAGTCTTCCCATCATGGGCAATATCTTTGATGCATACGTGCCTTCTAATGGAGAACTTGCTCTAGCATCCGCAGGAGGAGGCACATCCGAGATTTCAAAGACCACACTTGAACTCTTCAGTGCACTAGCTAACTTCCCTCACCCTGATCGCATTACTTCTCTTGAATGGCTGGCTCACTTTTCTCGAAAACTGCGGTATATTTTTCTCCTTTCTGTTTTTTTTTTTTTCACAATTTCAATCTTGTATGGTTTGATTTTAATGATCGCATTTTCATCTTGACAGCTTTGCAAGCCATAACCATCAAGAACTCAAGACCATTCGCAAGAACACTAAGAACACTGCTGAATACAGTTCTTCCTGCGAACTAGGTGCTTTCTTAGCTTACTGGTTAAGCTTGGTATTATTCCCGGATTCTGAACAGACAGACATCATCAGGCCATCCTTCTTTGTGGTCGTAGGTGCAATGGCGGAAGGCCAAAAATATTCACTAGCTCCTTCGGTCCTGCGATCTTTGAACCGTGCTTTCGGGGACGTTATCTATCGCTCCAAAGATTCTTCTTTCGAATCTTTTCCTGTCTGTGTTCCCTGGCATTTCTTCGTGGGTTGGCTTGGAGTATATTTTCCTTGGACATTTGTTGACTCCGAAGGAGCGTATTCGCATCCTGATCACCCTAATCACCTTCCTCTGCAACATTATCAATTGAGAAAGATGATTAAGAAGTCGAATGGATGGATCGCAAGAAAAATAGAAAGCAATGATCCTATCGACTTTTATCAATTCTCTTTCACTAGTTATCCTGACGACATGGCAGTCGTTAATGATGATTCTATTTCATTTGGCGAACATTCATTCCTTGTCTCCATCAGGTCCAGCCAGCACTCTTCCCTGGAGAGAAGGTAGTGTATTCTGGCTCGAACCATACTACCCTAGCAAATTTGCCCGCCAATTCGGATTTGATCAGACTGTTCCAGAGACTTGCAATATTGTTACCAAAGCAATGAGAAGTTACGGCATTGGGCCATATAATTGGGCTTTAATATGGAAGCAACTCTTGAACGTTCGCACCGGGTCACACTTCATAATTCCTGGCTATAATTATTCTTTTAGCGCTTCTTATTCCTTGATGCGGTGGTGGGTTCATCAGTATTTCTTAGTGGAACATTGCTACCCAGTAAATCATGCCATATGGATTCTCCCTCCTCGCTTAAGAGATTTCCAAAAAGATTAAGGCATTCGATATTTCGAAGAAATAGATCGTGCCCCCTCTCCAGGCCAACTCTGCATAAAAATTTCTTCTGCAGATAATATTTCTTAAACAGAACCTGTTGATACTCTCGAGGGATGGATAGCCTTTGGTACGCCTTTGAAGAATACCCCTGTATTTCCTATAGAAAATAATGATTCTTTACAATTCTATCCTCCTCCTTTGCAAATTTTAAGAGATAATACTCCTTTGGCATCAGAAAGGCAGGAAACAGAAAGACATCATTGTCCACCTCAGAAGGATAAACATATTATCATTGAAGACCTATCCTCTTCAGAAGAATAAAGAAGCACTTGGCTTTAGAATAGAAAATAGCAAATATTTTGATCAGACTTGATGTTGTCGTAATCTGTACCTGTTTCAAAAGAAACACATTTTGTATGTCTATTTATTCTAAGTATGAAATTTTCATGACTTACGTCATCATATCAGGCAATTTGCATCTTCGAGCATATTTCAAGTAAACAGATGATCATATATTTTTGCAGCATTTTGATGCTACACATAGTTTAAGCTCTTGAATAATGGAGCTAGTATACTTTAACCAACCATACCTTGACTAGACTAGACTGGACAAAACTTGACTGGACTTGACTAGACAAAACTTCACTGGACTTGACGAGACTTGACTGAACTTTTTCACACAGTTTAAACTCTTGAGTAGTGGAGCAAGCACGGTTTCTTAGACTCATGTGGGAGTCGGTCTTACACGAATGGTCGCTGTAACTCTCTAGAGTTCGCTAGCCTTATCGTGGCCGGGGAGTTCACAAACCGCGATCCATCAGAGGGGCCCAATGAAGCTGCTAGGGCCATGAACTCGATGGGATTTACGCACAGGGTTGGCCGCAGTAACTCTCTAGAGTTCACAGGGTGCGCAAGGCTACCTTTAGATACCAAATCCAAGGTCGTTAGTCCATCAATGAGTGAGCTAAAAACCCTTCCTCATGAGTTTCTACTGGAATCAAACCAGGAATCTAGAGGGTCTTATGCATGGTTGGCCTATCTATGGACAAAGGCCAAAGAGCGCACACTGTAGCCCACTTTTTTCTTCGCCTGCAAAGTCGGACCCATTCACGTGAGGGCATTTTCCTCCTTCCCCGTGACGTTGTCAAAAGCTCTATAGGCGGCATTGGTCTCACGCATGACTGGCCGTTGTGGACTTTTTGGCCGCTTAGGGCTTTTAGTCGCTGGCTCCATCCACTGCTCGCATGGGTATGCATGTGATGGCCCATACAGGCTTTTTAGGGCCACTGGCTTCTCACTGCTGCCCGAATAATATATATATAGCTGATGATGGTAGGTCTTATGCGTAGTTGGCCGTATGGGCTTGGCTATGCTGCAGTGAATGATAAATTGCCATCGCTGTCGTGGTATTTATATATATGGTTGACCGTATAAGCTTCGCTAGCTTAGCAATAATATCAATTTTGATAAACTTCGATAATAGAATAATCTTCGCGTTAGCGATATGGCGATGGCAATGGTAGTTTTTGTTAATCCAGCAACAATCGTCGGTGCTTGACAATAATATATTTGAACTTGATATGCTTGGAAATCTGCCTTATTATTCATTCATGTTCGAGGACGAATACATGGCTTCGCCTTTGAAGCTATTTCATCTCATTCTACTTGCCTTGCCTCCTTTTGATTAGGAAGCATTATACTGATAATCTTCGAAATCAAAATCACGGTGATCTTCAGAGGCAATATATCTTGATGTAGTGAATTTCGACAAATATACTAATGCCTTATCATTGCGTACGGATTATCCGAGATTAGAATTGCCCCCAGTCTTGAACTAATCAGGCCTATGTACTCTTATTTCCTCTCTTATATCGTACACTTTCCTTATGATTATTTCGCCGCTATCGATCATTCCTTGCAATATCTTCTTTAGATTGAAGCAACTCTCAGTTCGATGTCCGAGGAGACGATGATAATAACAATACTCACTTTCACCTATTTTCTTCATCTCTTTTGGACGTTTTGGCCATGGCAATTTGATCTTCTCTGCTGCCAACCATTTATTTAACATAGGAAGTATATCATCTTCTTTGAACGAATACCTTCCATAATCCTCGGACTATCCGAATTCTTTCTTTATTCTCTTGGCTATATGTTCATCCATGTTTCTTGTATCAGATCTTTCTTGCCCGTCCTATTGACCTTTTATTTTTCTTTCTTCTTCCGTTGTATCGGCTGAATTTCTCTTGAGATTCGGAATCAAGTGGTTTATATAAAAGTCAGGCACTCTTGTAATAATCATTTCTAAACTGCAAGCCTCTGCGATCAGATCTTGAAATGTTTGTATATTCGAACCCATGAGACTTAATACAATACCCGGCTTTATGCATTCCATGCATAACTTAATTTGTTCTTTTTCTTGTTTCACCAGTCGCAAACGTGATGCCCCCAGAATTCTCCATCGATTAATTAATTTTTTGACTGGTTCATTTTCTCTTTGTCGAATAGAAGTTAAACCATTACTAACTTCTTTAGACAATGATTCAACAAATTGTGAATCACAACGAGAGTTTCTGAGTGAATCCATCGCTGCCGACCATTCTTTTGTCGCAACGGCCTTCCCTTTATCTTTTCCCATCTTCAATGGATTTCCTACAAATGTCGCGTTCACAGTCGCTTTCTTGTCTTGCTTCTCATCCTTTTTCATTACCATCTCACCTTGTTTTATCATTCTCTGCAACATATCTTTTAGAGTAAAGCAATTTTCTGTCGGATGTCCAACATAACGATGATAACAGCAATATCTCTTGCCTTTAGTCATTTCGACTTCTTCTAGACGCCTTGGCTGAGGTAATTGAATAGTTCCGACGGCCAGTAGTTGTTCCATCATTAGTACGACATCTTCTTCTTCAAAATCATATTCTTTATGATAGTCGTACGATCGCGTTCGCTTATCATTTATTCGATCTTTATACCGATCCATATCTTCCCTCTTTCTTGTTTCTCGCTTATTGTAAAAAGTATTCTTTTTCTTTTCTTGATCAACAGTATTCACCATTAATCTATTCGATCTTCTTCTTTCTGTCCTGATCTGAAATGCTAGCATTTTCCTGACCATCAACTCCAATGCATTTGCTTTCGTTGCGAAATCACGAAAAGTCTTTATATTAGCACTTGTGAGCCCGAAGGCAATTCCTAGCTCCATAGAATTTAAACACATGTTTACTTGTTCCCTCTTCTGACAACTGTCTGCATGAGGCCCCCAAAGTCTTCCACCTATCAATGAATTTGTCCACATGTTCGTTTTCTCTGTCTGACAGAAGCCAATTCTGCAACAATAACATCGCGTTCTGATGAGAATAAATTGGATATAAATGCGTTTTGCATCTATTCCCAAGTTCTTATTAATTCCGGTGTCAGATTAGAATACCATCGAAATGCTTTCCCAGTCAAGGAAGCACCGAACAGCCGTAAGCAGTATTGTGAAATAGTAGAGAAGTTCCCCATGGTAGTGATGAAGTGTACGTGATGTTCCTCTGGAGACCCTTCTCCATTAAATTTTTGAAAATCTGGTTGCTTGAAGTTTACTGGGAAGGGAACATCTTCTATATCTGTTGGATACAGTGTTCTATATCAGAATCTCCCAGTATGTTCGCGCTCTCTGACGACTTCCGCAACCATCTGTCGCATTTCCTCTTGTATTATTGCCCTAGCAGCCAAAGCAGATCCGTGCGATCCTACTCTATGTGGCAATGAACCCTCGGGTTGTTGCTCTTGTTCATTCATAGCGGCCACTACTGGCAGGGCTGTCGCTTGAGCCACATTATGAGCAAGAGTAGCCAAAGCTTCTCGGAGGCTTCGACACTCCTCCATTAAGATTATTTGAGCTTCAGCCATCTCAACCATACATTCATCAACATTTGAAGGGGGACCTTGACCGATTCCTGCCATGTGCACAGTGGCTTCTACACTATCTAAAGAGGCAGTCGCAGGAGTATAATATCTTGGTATGATGGGACTTATTGAGAGAGGGGTTCCATTTGGACCTTTCGTACTCCCGCAGAATTCGGCTGACCATGAGATTTCTTGCTGAGGTGTATCTTGAGGTGAAACAGAAACTGCATTATTCATCGGTGATTTGCCTCTCTTTTCTCGTCCATCGAGTCTTCATAATGGGTAGCGCTGGGAAATCTTATGATGTCAAAGAAGGAAGAGATATCCCTGGATACAAAGCCGGGGGAGAGAGTTCATGATTATTTTTAGCGGCATTCCGTGTTATCGGTCCCCTGATTCTATGTGGAGATGAATTCATCTTGGCAGTTACTGTATTTCGGGTCCTTGTTCTTCGAGATGCTACAACAATTCAATCATTGTCATTTTCTTGTGCCAGTGACGAAGTGGATATGACTCCGGCCATAACTTGGGGTTTGTCATTCTTGCTTGCAGGAGATTGGGCTTTATGGCCTGTAAGCTGATCCATTGCATATTCCACCACGAATCCGGTCGCAGTGAAGTAGAAATTCGTCTTCTTTGTTGCACCTGCCATTGATCGTAATTTGCAGTTTTGTCTGATGACCTTCAGACAAAACATAAAATTACAATTAGTATCGTGGTAATAAAACATTCTATCTTAGAGATGAAGGGGAGGATGTTCCCGTTGAGAGTCGCAATTTTGGCATCTTTCGACACCAAACTATGACAAAAGTTCTTGTAACCTTCTCAATGTTAATCTTAAATAAGATAGAAAGATCCCCAGTGGAGTCGCGATTTTGTTTCGACAAGAAACAAATGCATTCGATTTGGGAGATTATCTTATTTAATTATAATAGAGAGGGTGTATAGATAACAATCATCATATTTATTCATACTGAGTTCATCTACATCCTTTGATTTCCCTTGATTCTAAGATAGAGTATTTAAAATACAAATATCGCAAGAGTTCGAATATCGAATCTAAATATCAAATCCGGCAACATTTCGGCTTGTGATTTAGTCATCTCATTGAGAGGAATGTTGTGCAGATCTGATCATTTGATCTCTCTTTCTTGAGCTCATGTCCTTGTACGAAGGAAAACTGAAGACTACGAAAGCTACGAAGATCAAATCCACAGTAATTTCAGTAGCATTTCAACCATTGGACATTGATGGCCGGGCAACAGTGTACTGTTGCGTGGGCCCGCGCAACAGCATGGCACAAAGCCCTCTGTTTCTCTTTCCTTCCTTCTTCCTCTGATACCTTCAGTCTTCTCTTCTTCTCCGAAGCTCTGATATTCTTCAAAATCTTCCACCTGTCCAAATGAGAGGGGGAGTGGGGTATTTATAGGTTTCCACACATGCGAACCCTCGAAGTCCGTGTCGTGGGCCCACCTTTCATCAAATCTCAGCCATCCACGTCAGCATACCCAGATCTTCATTTGAGCTTATCCGCGCAACACCTTATCCTATTTGCGGGGGTCCGCACAACACTACACTGTTGCGCGGTTCGTCACAAAGACCCCAACTTCTTAATCAGTCTGCCTTTTATGCAGGAGCGCACAACCAAAAATGGGGTTTTGCGCTGACCCACGCAATCAGTACCCTTTGCACGGGTTGGCGCAATACCATGAATCTTCACTTTCTTCATTCTCTTCTTTCTATTTTCATAACTTTCGTCTTCTTTTTTATTCAATCTTGATCCTTTATTTTATGCCTCAACATTAACCTATCAGATAATTCAATGGATATCCTTCTTTTGAACAAGTTATATACTATTAAAAGAATACTACTATCAAATTTGTACAAGTGAACAAGGAGTTCATGGCTATATTCCATCTTCAACCAATAATATATTGTAAAGTAGGAATATATATATATATATATATAAAGATGTACTCCATTATCCCAATATATAACGACTCCATCCTGGGAAATATACAGACATGCTTGCCTGATTGTAAATACAGTGATGCATAACTAGATGCCAAGGTGCATGCTCTTACCCAAACTTTATCCAACATTGGGAAACAATAAAGAAGATGAAAATGAAAATGACTAATCATGTGTGTGCGCGCGCGCGCGCGTGTAAAGGAAAAGGAAATAGAAGCTCTAGAAGGTATAAAGTATTGTACACACCTTATGTGCCGAGTTCCCAAGATAACCATTTGATGGTGAAAATGAGGAATTCTGGGAGCGAGCCTGATCATTAGCCCTTGAACCACGTCCCCTGCTTGTCACTGACCGTGCCCTACCACGACCTTGTTTTCGCCTAGGTGCATCATCAACACCAGCTTCGACATCTACTGTTTCCATGGTCTTCATCCTACCATCCACTACTCCCTGGTTTTATTTACATTAGTATGAGAAATCTCTATAAAGAAACTCTTATGGAAAAAGGAAGACAATGAAGGACTTAAGCCAAGACCAAATCAAAGGTTAAATGCCTAATAAATAAAGAACCAAAAATAAACTATCATTAACCAAGTGATCCAGCACTGAATTTGACTCCCTATGAAAATGGAGAAACCTAAAATCTCGCAGCCAGCGAACAAGGTTTAAAAAGTGAATTCTGAATACCATATCAGTCACTGCTGATAACGGTCTGCATCGGGGCCTTATCAGTCAATACACCAAATCTATGCTCCATTCAGCCCTGACCAGCTGATTAGGATTTCTCGATATTTAAATCTTATATATAGGCTCCATCCACAATGTATTCCAAAATTTTGACTGTTCGGATGGCTGTCTTTAATGCCATATGTAAAAGGATGAGTCACCACCATGGTCCGACAGACAAGTCTCCCTGAATCAGGGGTTGGGATTGTTCGACCAATCTGATTTTGGAACTGACTCAAAAACAGTGGACACCACAATTTAGTCAGTTTAATTTGAGCTGATGTATGCCACTTGTACAATTCTAAGCGCATTGTGTATCAAGCGTCAGACTCTACCAGAGTATGAAATAACTTGTCAATTCAAATTCAGATTTGAGGCAGGCACCTCTACAACTTTTGTAGAAGAAACTTATTCTACAATGCAATGTGTAGGGCCCAAAGTGCTATAGGAACTATATCCAAACCATCCAAAAGGAGACTCCCTTCAAGTTTGCCCCGTGTCCTAATAATCAGAACAAATGCAAAACACAGGTGGGCCACACCACAGGGAACAGTAGTTGGGACGGATGCCCACCATTAGAACCTTCATATTATTTGTGACACCTACCTTGTTTCGTATATGCCATCCAATTCATTCAGAATATTTGCCCCACCAAGATGAATGGGCAATTCCAGGCCATTCAACATGCAGGTGGACCACACCACGCGATTTTAGAGATTTTGACATGATTTTACATGTAGTGGCGTACTTAAGCTTTGTATCAGCTTGATTTTGACATGATTTTACATGTAGTGGGTCTCACACAGCATGTTGTAGATAAGTTTATTCTACAAATGTTGCAGAGGATCCAGCCTCTTTAGATTTCACAGACAGTTATCAAAACACGACACAGAAATCTAAAACGGCAGCGAATGTACACACCACATCTCAACTACATCGACTGGTTTGGCATGTGGGGCCATATTAATTCATGTGCAGCATCCAAACCGTGCCAGCCCCACCATGATGATAAGATACCCCAAAAAATCAAGATGAACCAAAACTTAGGCAGGCCACAACAAAGGAAATAATGCAAATGCCCCCTAAATCTCTTAATTCAAATACTGTGGCCCACCTGAGTTTTTGATCAATCATATATTTTGGGTGTCCCTTCATCTCGATATGTCTCACCTCATGAACACATTGGATAGGACATAGACACAATGGTTGGCCCCAAAAAACTGCATATTTTTCTAGGGTGGGCATTCTCCCAATTGTTACCACTGCTGTGGCCAACTTGAGCTCATTTTTGGCTGTAATTTGGGCTAAGGGCCGATAATGGATGGCCTCGTGGGATGAACAGGACAGATTATCAAAAAATATCATGGATGAATTGAGCACCACACAACTTTATTCAAAGGAGTCTGGTGAGTCATTGGGGATGACTCGGTCTGAATCATCCAGCCTCAAACGCGTTGCTCCGACACAGTCAAGTCAGAACCAAGTCAACCTGATTTTGGTGTCCTGAATGTGAACCGGGGCGGTGTGTTCAACCACCACCCTCCAATACCAGATACTTACCGGTTTCAGATGATTTTTTAAAACCGTTGCCTAGGAAGGGCACCCCATTATATCTTTAAAAGTTGACCCATATGCCATGAAACTTTTTACCATGCAGACAAGGTTATGGTGCAAAGAATCAAAGAATGGACTCAAAACACATGCAAATATTATGCAATACATGGATATAACTCTGTTAGGAAAAGTATCTATGTAAATATTGTTCAGCACATGCACCCACGTACACACGCATGCAACCAGGTTATGAACAAGGTGTAAAAGATTGGTACCATTACGGTTATTGCTTTTCCAGAAAAAAAAAAAAAAAAACTGACAGATGTATCAGCTTATACATGTCAGTTGCGAGTAAGCTTGAACCTTTTAACTAATCAAAAATCAAAAATCAAAAATCAAAAGGTGTAAGATAAATTTTTGAAGGATAAAAGGTGCAAGTAAACAGACAAAGCAATATTTTTTTGGGCATATAATGGTCCACTATGGTGTATGGCTACTGTTGTCTGTCTGGTAAGTGCTGAGTGCTAGCTTTTGACTTTTTGAGCGTATGCATTGACTTTAGTTTTACAGATTTAAGGTTTCAGTAGCTTGCAAGCATGCAATGCTAAAATAGAGAACGGAAAAAGAAAAAGAAAAAAAAAAAGGAAAAGGAACGTAGATGGAAGTCCTAGGTATCCATACTGCTCTCCATATCCATATTGTTGACCATATCCCTGCCCATATGCGAAAGTAAAATCTTGACCGTAGTCGAAAAACGATGAGCCGTAACTATTGGAGTCGCTCGCCGCATATCCATTAGCTCAATATCCATACCCATATTGTGGTACAAAGCTTGAACTACTCTTGATGCGGGACAATTAACCACTTACTCTAAAAGCTCAAATTGATAGAGCATGGCGAATTAATCCTTTTATCTTATAGCCCAGGCCCCACATCCCATGGGTTAGGACCTCAGCCAAACCCCTCTCGTGAGCCCCACTTCACATGGGTACCGCCTCATACGAGCTGCCCACCTCGAGTATGCCCCTGCATCCCACAGGCAACCCCACTCGAGCCTAGTGTGAAAATGTCCATGCATTAACTCTCCTATGTCTATGATCAATAATCATGCTGAGGCCTAAAATTCGAGCTCCCCTTCATCCTCCGTGATCCCCGTCTAGAGCCTCTAATACTCCCACGACTATATGCATCCTTCATGGATATGGCCAGTAACCACTCCTCTAATTTTCTTAGTTATGTGGTCTTCTTCTTCTCCAGTGGCTTCTTACAAGTGTATGCCTTGTTAATGACAAGATGGGGTGGTGGTTCATCTGGACAAGAACCATGGTCAGTATCCTGGGTGGCATGATCAAAATCCCACTCCCTAGTAAATGGGCTAAGAGGCCTCTGAGACTCTCTCTTGCCGCCGCCATCCCTATCGCCATCACCCCCATCATCATTGTTCCCATCACCATCGTCACTAGCATCACTCTGTCTCTGTCTCGGTGTCAGATCATGCATGCCTGCCACATGTCCCATGTGATAGTGATTGTCATGGGCTGCTCTCCAAACTCCTCATCAACGGGTTAAATGCCTCTTCTGAAGAACTCTACCACTCCACAAGTGCGTCAACATCAATCCCTTGTCACACTGCATCCCTCCGCTGCCACATGTGGCTCCAGCTGCCCATTCGAAGCATCGAAGTCATTCAACCTAACCCACTGATAAATTGGATCCTCCTCCTCGGACTCAACAAATACATGTTGTCTAGTCGCCATTAGGTCCAATGGGTCCTCCTGCGCTTTTCTTCTTTCTTTGCCTCAGCCTCTCTCGTAACTTCATATTGAAAGGGCAATACATTAGCTTCTGAAGCCTAACTCCCACTAAGGTGTTACCCAGGTAACACCTAATCCGCTCACCAAAGAGTTTAATCAGCACGCAATCCGCTTCCCCAAATCCAAGAGCTAAAAGTGAATTGGCCGTGGGGCCACCTCAATGTAATATAGTGTATCTACACCGTCAAATCATTTTGGCAAATAATTTTAGGGCATGGGCCAAAAAATGAGGCAAATCCAAATATGAGGTGAACCACACCATACGAAACAGTGATCATTGAATGGCTACCACTAAAAACTTCTTAGGGGCCATAACTTTCGATCAAAATGATATTTGGTTTTCCCTTCATCTACATGTTATGTGATGAAACAGGGGGGCCTAAAAAGTGGTTGGATGGCAAATAAACGTTAAGGTGGGTCAAAGAAGCTTTTAATGGTGAGCTTTAAATCACCACTGTTTTCTTAGTGTGGTCCACCTAAAATGTGAATTTGACTCATTTTTCGACTCATGCCCTAAACTAATCATCCAAAATAGATGGACGGTGCAGATAAAACACATGATATCATGGTGGGGCCCACAGAGTACGTTGACTGCTCGCATGGAAATCGCACATAAAAAGGGGGAGTAGATTTGTTGTTACCTAGGTAACACCTTAGTGGGTGTTACTGTAACTGTGTGGGGCCCACCTTGATGTATTTTTTGTATATCCACACCGTCCGTTTGTTTTTCCATCTCAGTTTAGGGCGTGATCCCAAACCTTAAGAAGATCCAAATTTCAGGTGAACCATACCACTAGAAACAATGATGAATGACCATTAAAAACTTTTTATGGGGCACAAAAGTTTTGGATCAAGATGATCTTTGTATTTTCCCTTAATCCAGATCTTCTTGACATTATCAACAGGTTGGAATGCAACATGATGAAAACCTAATGATGGGCCTTTTGGAATTTTTAATGGTGAAACACTTAATCACCACTTTTCATGTGGTGTGGTCCACCTAAGATTTGGATCTACATAATTTTTGGGACCCCGTCCTAAAATGGGTTAAAAACAAATGGACAGTGTGGATATAAACCAAATCATCAAGGTGGGCCCCAAGGCAAGGGTAATACCCAGCCTGTAACACTCTTAATCCGCTCCGCTCTCGTAAAAAGGACATTGATTGGGTAATACCCCCGCTAGGACATAGCAAGAGACGGACGGACCTACCAAGGGTTGTATGGGGCCCACCGTGTTTTATATGTTTTATCCACATAGTCCATCCATTTTTGACAGGTCATTTTAGGGAATGATCCCAAAAAGGCAGATTGAAGGCTCCAGTGGACCACACCATAGGAAGCAATGGTGATAGAACGCTTACTGTTCAAAACTTCCTAGGGCCCATTGTGATGTTTATTTGCCATCCAACCTGTTCATAAGGTCACATAGACCTAGATGAAGGTAAAAAATAAATATCAGCTTGATCCAAAACTTATGTCCCTGCCAAAAAGTTTTCAATAGTAGGCCTTCAATCTCCACTGCTTCCTATGGTGTGGTCCACTTTAGCCTTCGATATGTCTCATTTTTGGACTCATGTCCTAAAATGATCTTCCAGAATGGATGGACGGATTGGATAAAACAAATACATCAAGGTGGAACCCACAGAGGGCATGACAGGACCACCCGTCTCTAGCTACATCTAATGGGGCAACCCGCATTCCCTTAAAAGGCTTCCGAAGCCATTTTCGAAACAGAGGATTTTGGTCCTTCTGAAACCCTGAAAACCCTAAAATCTCTCAACTAAACCCAAATCTTCGGGATTTTTTGCAAATTTATTGCCAAAATGTCCTTCGCAATTTAAATCTATCATCTGTTCGAATAAAAAAAAATTGGAAATTCAAAAAAAATCGCACTTACGGCGCACCACTGTCGATCGATCGAGCGGCCCACCAAATTCTACTTCCGATCACAAAATATTTTTCTACAGGTACCGAAATCCCCTCTTACATGGATTGAAAGATTTTCCTGCTTAAAATATTTTTATTTAAAAAAATTAAAAATTAAAAAAAAAAAAAAAGCAGTAATCATGCAACCCCAACATTCCCGGCCCTTTTATCTTTGAAATTATCGTCGAATGGTTGTTGGCTACAGTAGAACCATGAGTTTGTAACAGAGTCTACAGTAAACCCATGAGTCCGTGATAAAATCCACTGATAAAACACAATAGTATCGATAATATTGATGATATCGCAAAAAAAATCGTGCGATAAATCGCACAATACAAAGAATTCTATTTTTTTTTCCCTAACAAGTTTCGTGTCACTGGCCAGCGATGACGATTATATCGGCCAATAGTATCAATATTGTGAACACTGCTAACTACAAGTGCAAAAGAACCACAAGTTCAAGGCATATGGTTGGTAAAGGTAGATTAAACATGCACACTTATGGATAACAACAGGTGCAGCTAATTTATGCCCAAAAAGATACATTTCGCCATTGTCAAAAGGTCAAAAAACATAAACAATAGAACGTGGGGAGAGGCAACAAAAAGAAGCAAATCTAAGTGCTTAGTGACATTGCATAGTAGAATCAGACAATGTTTTCAATATCAGTATCGACGGATATATGGCACCTTTAGGATATGGAAACATATTGGTTATCGCATAGGAAATATTGGATGCATCGCATGATGTTTTGTAGTTTTAGAGAAACATTGCAAAATTGGTCAAATTTTTCAATGGAACCTATAGGGATGTTAAAAAAGATGTCATTACACACTTAGAAATCAAAAGATCACAAAAAATAAGTGCACATAATAAGTTTCCTTTGCATAAGGTCCTAAACTATATGTTGTCTAACAGAAGTGATGCAACTAAATTCAATTAGGCGGCTTAATCCTGTTAACTCCACGCTTTTGGGTAAGTGGTTTGGTTCGTCTTATCAAGCCTCATTCATTGGGAAATGATTATTTGGGTGACCCTTAGGGTGCTCAAAGGATTCAGTTTTGCAGAGGGGGAGAGTTCGAGGGTCAGATTTTGGTAGGACATTTGGTGTGTGGGTGTGTGTGTGTGTGTGGGGGGGGGGGGGGGGGGGGGTAGCAAGGAGAATGAGCTATGGTGCTTCCAAATGCCTGCCTGTTGTGTTCAAACATGGAGGAGTTTGTGGATCACCTCTTTATACATTGTTCCTTCTCTTGGGTGATGTGGTTTAGCATTTTTCGATCTTTAGGCGTGTCATGGGTGATGCCTGAGTCAATGATTCCTCAATTTCAAGCATGGAGATTCACAAGGCTACTTTAGTTCTCGAAAATGGAGGCTTGCTCTCTTGGCCATCTAATGGTCGATTTGGTTGGAAAGAAATCACCAAGTCTTTCGCAACCAAAGTAGTTGAGGGTGATTAACCTGGTTTTCATGTTATTATTTGAGTGGCTTCTTTGAGTGGGTTCAAGTTGGGGTTTGGAGCGTCTATGGCTCCTTTTTCTTGTTCTTCTTTTCTTTTATTGTTTTCTTTTCCTTTCCTTTTTCTTTTGTTTGTATAGTTTTTTTTTTTTCTTTGACTTCTATCCCTAATAAATTTGCATCATCTTTCAAAAAAAAAAAACTATATTCAAAATCAATTCATATCATTTATAAATCTAAGAAATGGATTAGAAGTGAAAGATTTGACAAATTTTGGGATTTTGTAAGGTTTCTTTTTCAAATTTTTAAGAGAACCCTAGTGTTGTTGTCATCAATGTTTACCGTATCAGTATTGTGTTACGTATCGCACCCTTGGAATACAAATACATATCGGTAATCACATGGGAATTGGGATATATCGTTTGTATCGGGGAATTTATCGCACTTTTTGGGAAACATTGGGAAATTGGTCGAATTTTTCAATGAAACATCAGGAATTGTTAAAAGGACATAGATACACACTTTTAAACCATAACATCACAAAAAACAAGTGCACATTATACGTTTCCATTGTATAGGGTCCTAAGCTATATGTCGTCTGACTGGACTGATGCAAGTATATTCAAAGTCTATTCATATAATTTATAAATGTAAGAAGACATGTGCAAAAACACAAGCAAGATAATAAGAATGCAACCAATATGGGGGAAATTGAGAATTTTTTGAATTTTCCCAATTTCCCCCAAAATCGGACAACCTACCCCCAAATCTTGAAATTAGAGTGTATCTGATGATGATTTCATCAAACACTCCTACATACTCTGAAATTGGGCCTAATTTACTGCTGATATAAGTGAAATTTTGATATAAGTGAAATTTCGAAGAAAAAATATATCATTTTTTATATTTTTTTAATTAAAAAATATTTTTCCCAAAAAATCTCCAAAATTACATAAATCAGTAGATCAGGCATCATACATTTTTTATTTCATGTTTGGACAGTAAGGCTGCAACCAATTTGGGAGAAATTATAGAAATTTCGATTAATCCCCAATTTTTCCCAAATCAAACCACCTACCCACAAATCTTGAAATTGACGGTTTAAATCTTTAATTTTCCATGCAAAACATGATGAATCAAGCATTTCCAACCTTTTGGTACTGAATTTATATGATTAAAAAAGAAAGGATCAAAATGCAAAAATACTCACTAAATCGAAACCGGCCCCAAATATGCTTTGATCTTGATTCCAACTTGAAATTTTTGTTTCCCCCAAAAGATTCAAGAGGATGGACCGAAATCTATCCTAGATGTGTAGAAGAGGGAAAAAGAAGGAAAAATACAAGAAATGAAGGTTTTTTGCATTTTCTCTCAACACAACCGCAGTTCCCTAATAGTATCGACAATATTCATCGATAGATATCATCAATAAATGGGAAAAAATCAAAAAGGACTATAACGATACCTCGTGATTATATCGCGACATTTGTGATATCGCACGATGCATTGCAATAAATTGAGCGATACCAGGGATTTTTATACTCCACTGAGGTTTTGTATCCCTGAGGTGTGATACCAATAATATTGGATGATATTATCGATATTGCAAATAATGGTTGTCAGTATCAATGTATCGATGATACATTATCAATACATTGCGATAATATCATTGATATGACGATATCCAAAAGTCTCGCAACTTCCTGTAGGTTTTATATAATTGAGATGCAATATCGATGATATCGATATCAATAATATTGGTTGATATTATCGATGTTCACCTAGAGTTTATGTGACTATACCCAAGTTCCAAAAGGAAGAAGGCATCACACATGTCAACGCACCTCAGACTGTTGAACAAGCGCTGTTTCGTAGTCCTCTTGAAGTCTTTGCCGTTTCTGAATGTTGGCTTGTATCAAGAACTCCCCACCAATCTGAAATTAGTGATTGCAGGCATTAACTTTCGTGCAATAAAGAAATATTAAAAGCCCATATTTCATTACAAATTTTCAAATAGATCATAATTCAATTGAAAAAAAAAAATGCACTTCAGAACCAGCAAAAGAACCCAAAAATAAATAAATGAATTTAGACTACCGGCTAAGTAAAACTGACCAAATCCATCAGACTTACAGGCTCGGAACTCAAAAACCTATAACCTAAATTCCAACGTAAAGGAATTATACCTTATTGTAGCGGAGTATAGTTTGTCATACTCATGCATAGAACCACTGTATAGGTGGAAAGCACGTGAATCAACCCAGACTGTCCAGATTGGTTGCGCCATGTGTGCAAGGCATGTCCCCAAAAAACAAAAAAATAAATCGGACTGATCAAGCAATCCTCACCATATCATTGATCACCAAATGGATGATTGAAAGAGAAACAACAACGGGTAAGGTTAGGATTGTCCAGCCGGAGTGAATTTAAGCAATTTTCCTGCAACTGTGGGCCCACAGTTGAAAAAGTCTGGATCTCTATTACATTACACCCATACTATGTCAACATTGGGTACGTGCGGCTGTATGATCCTCCATACTCTACCTGAGTATGATCTAATTTTTCGCTGGTGCAGTCGTGCAGGTTCTAAGCCTGCTAACAGGA
The DNA here is from genome assembly GCA_021015155.1 of Magnolia officinalis. Lineage (NCBI taxonomy): Eukaryota > Viridiplantae > Streptophyta > Magnoliopsida > Magnoliales > Magnoliaceae > Magnolia > Magnolia officinalis. The sequence goes on from JAJHSJ010000001.1 coordinate 86,191,144, forward strand.
GCAAAAGCAAATGTAATCTTCGGAAGTCTTCAGGGACTGATGTAGCCCAATACATTTACGAAGCAAGTCCCCGAACAGACCACGAGTTTCAACGATAGATGCCCAGATTCAGCCGTTGGGGAACTGACAGCAAAGATGGGACCCATATTGCAAGTTTTGAGAGCAAAAGTTGGGAAACATCATACTGAAATCAGCCTGGTACTGACCTCAGCAACCCTCTATCAAAAGATGCTCTTGTCATAACTATAGATGTGCAAGCCGTTGTTTTTTTTTTTTTTTTTGAAAGGTGTGCAAACCATTGGTTTTAAGACAGCTAAAGAAGAGATCCGTTCACAAGAGGCATTTGGGTGGAAGTCGTGGTGGTTTGGGATTTTATCATTTCAAGTAGATTTATTCCTATGGAGTCCCTTTAATTAGAGTTAATGGACGAGATTAGAAGAAAGTCTGAGGATCCGCTTAGCAAGTATTTAGGGCTGATGAAAGCCACAAAAAGAATAATGGCTAATTGTTGTAGCTTTTGTTTGAAGTCAAATGTAATTGGATCTATGTTGAAGTCAGAAGTGAGAAATGTTTGGGGTTGTTTTGGGTTTTTTTTTTTTAGTGTTTTTACACCTGGTTTTGAGTTGAAGACATCTCTACATTTTATCTTGCATACAATATCTATTGGTTTTCTAGGAGTATGGCTCTATTTGCTTTTAAAGGTACTCGATTGCCGGAAATTGAATTATATTTTCTGCTATTTTATCTATTCCTGCAGTAAAGTTTGTATTTGGGAATCTCTGGAAGGCAAAAAGGGATGCATGCGAGTGGGCTTCAAAGCTTCTTCAAGTTGACATCAGTGTAGCTCGCTCTATTTTGGATTTGTAACTTATTTTTTTTCTGTTGTATTTTGTCCTGAGTGTTTTTCAGGCTCTTTTAATAAATTATTCATAGAAATTCAAAAAAAAAAAAAAAAAAAAATTGTATTTGGTAATAGAATCATAGTTGCCTCATAGTTACTTATCAGAGAGTCTGTCTGAGATCTCTCGTTCATTAAGGATTGCAATAAAAAAGGGGATGTTTCTACCTAGCCCGATGCATCAATCTGGTATCATAGCAAGTTCCGTAGGAACTCAACCTGTTTTGATCCTATGCTAGGATCTACTCCAAATCAGCCAAGCATCAGAACCCAGCAGTTAGGATTTCACATGCGACAAGCAGAGCTAGCTCCACAGAAGAGAGAACATCTAAAAATCAATGGACCAAAATCTGACAATCATGATGCGCAGTATGTGTAATAAGTCAAATCAACTTATCCAATTGATAATGCAGTGGGAAGAAGACGAAGCTAAGTGACATTCAAGCATGATCTGGTACAACAAAAGCATCTAAGACCCGGGGTTGTAGGAGAAATGAACAAAGGAGCTAGTACCACGATCAACACTATGATTCAGGTGTTAAAGTTTTATCTTCCAGAATTCCACAGTTGGATGTTTCTATATGGCTAGCAGTTGGAAGAATACTTTGAACCAAAGAAACTCTTGGATCATTAAAAAGAAAAAAAAAAATAATAATAAAGAAACTAGTTGCCATGAAGTTAAGGATCGACATAATCGCGCAGTGGATGAAACTTCGGCAAACACAGGAGAACGAGATGAAATTGAGGATCAAAAGTTGGCAAAAGATGACAAGAAGGTTTAACCATAGATTTTTGCCACCGAATTACATGTATTATCTTCTTCTCAAGTTTCACATCTTCACCAAAGGAAATGAAAGCATGCAAAGTTGCACATGGAATAATTCTAAGAACTTATTATGACATTTTTTTTATTTTGGAAGGATCTTATTATGACATAATGGATCATGGATCTACACATCTGAAGCACATTATCATGCCATAATGATGGGTGAAGAGAAGATGAAGAAAAAGGGTGTGACATCCAGATCCAAGCGATCTTCAAAGACTCGATTAGAGCCTTCTCAATCGGTATGAACAAATCCAACCAAGGAGAAGAACAAAAAAACCCCCCCCCCCCCCCCCCCCCCCCAAAAAAAAAAAAAAAAAAAAAATGTCAATCAAAACTGTCATTTCCAAATAACATATACCATGGGATCTCTTCCTACAAATGCCTCGTTAACTAGTCCATAACCAACAACCAAAGAGAACGGGCTCAACCCCAACCCTTGGTAGAAGCCTACAGTTATTAGGATCACACTGGTCCTCATATTTGTTACTAAATTACTTCTCCCTCAAACATATCTTTAATCATGTCAAATATATCATTTTTAAACCCTTCTCTCCCAACACCCACTAGATTAGCTCTCTAGGGACCCTATCGTAAGCTTTCTCTTAAGTCAATAAAGACCATATGGAGATCCTTCCACCTCACCCTATATTTTCCATCAGTTGTCTAAGTAAGAAAATAGCTTCAACAGTAGACCACCCTAGCATGAAACCAAATTGATTTTTTGATACATTCATCTCATGCCTTAGTCTTTGCTCAATTACTCTTTCCCAAAGTTTCATAGTATGGCTCATAAGTTTAATCCCACGATAGTTGGCGCAGCTCTGTAATTTTTATAAATAAGTACAATGGTACTTTTCCTTCATCCATCTGGCATTTTCTTTGATCTTACCATCTTGTTGAACAACTTTGTCAACCAAAATAACCCAGTATCTCCCATACACTTCCAAACCTCTACTGGTATACCATCTAGTCCAAGGGCCTTTCCTATTTTCATCTTTCTCAAAGCTTCTTTCATTTCAGATATCCTAATCCTACAAAAGTATCTATGGACTCTAACGTTATTTGAGTTTATGGTTCCTTCCATCTCTATGCTCATAGAGTAATTGTCATTTAACAAATTCTGAAAATAGCTTCAACTTCCCTCCATAGGCTTCCTACTTTCACCCCAAATCTCCATTGCCATTTACCAAGAAGAGATACGTTCAAAGATTCCAAATTCCTAATGCCTACTCGTCCAGTACAAAGTGGTTTGCACACTTCTTCCCACTTGAGAGGATGAAATTTACGTCTCTTATACTCCTTGCCAAAGTCCCTATGCAGATTGTCAATTCTTTCCAATACATATATTTAGGGAATTTATACAATGATATGAAATATACAGGAAGATTAGAAAGGATTGCCTTGATGAGAGCAATGCACCCTGCCAATGACAAGTGTCCTGCCTTCCATTTTGATACTTCCCACTCAAACCTCTCCATCACCTAACTCCATAAGTGCTTGGGCAGGGAAGACCCAAGTAGGTAGATGGAAAGGAGCCTACTCCACACCTAAAGACACTTGCTAATTGAACTATCCCTTCGTTACTTAAGTCTGAGTATCTTGCTCTTCCGAACATTTATCTTAAGTCCCGATACTTCTTTTAAGCACCCCAATATCTTCCTTGGGTTATCTACCTTGACTTCATCCACATCGCAAAAAAACAAAGTGTCACCCATAAATTGTAGATGAGTGATCCGAACCCCATTCCTTGCCCCGGTATAACCCAATATGAGGCCCACCCCTCTTGCCCTTTGATTAGCATGCGGCTCAAAGCTTCAACAACCACTATAAATAGAAAAGGAGATAGTAGTGCCCCTACCTTAAGCCCCTCGATCCTTGAAAGAAACCTTTTGTTGAAGCATTAATCAATATGGAAAAGGAGGCCGACAACACACATTCACACATCCAACTAACCAATTCTACTCAACATGTATTCCAAGAAATCCCATTCGACGTGGTCATATGCCTTTTCTGTGTCCAAATTGCAAACCACACCCTTAATTCCTTCCCTCTGTGTAGAATCGATGCATTCATGGGCAAGAAATGCATTGTCCAAAATCTATTTATTCGCAACAAATGCTCCTTGATATTCTACTATGACCGACGAGAGCACTTATCTAAATTGGTTAGCCAACACCTTGGCCGGAATCTTATAGCTGCTTCCAATAAGGCTAATGGGCTGAAAGTCTATGAAAGACTCTGCTCCCGTTTTCTTTGGAATTAAGTCTATGAAAGAGGCCCCCAACCCTTGGCAAGTATGCTTTTTCCGTTGAAATCTTGAACAAATTCCATATACCACAGTAAAAGACCATTTAAACTGTGATGAGATCTCCCTGAATACAGCTGAGACTAAGAAGGACCCTATATGACAACGCCCCCCCTTTTCAGCGTTCCAGGATAGAACCTTCATTGGTAACCAATTCTTAGACCACTGCCTTTTTTGCCACCACTGCAACTATCGGCTTCATAGTTCACAGAGCTCTCCAAGCTCATCAATCCTCTCCAACCTCTAGAGAGCTTCGACTTAGTTTTTTTTTCGAATTGCTTCAAACTTTTTTCAAACCATTCACGGTCTACCAGAGGAGGAGGAGATCATCACCAGTTTTTCTCTGGATGGATGACCACTACGTGAGCCCGAGTGGACTGTTTTTTGAAGACCCCACATGCATTTGATACATCTTCGAAGACCCTACACTAGGAAGATGCATGTGAGGCTACATTCTTGAGGAGTCTAGACCGTTGGATTGAGTGCATGTAACGATCAAACTGTTGGATTGCGCGCGATGGGCCTTTGGACCACTCTTGATCATGGACCACCCCATTGACCATGAATAGTTTAGATTTATTTGTTTTGAGTAGTTTTTGTCATTTATTTTATTATTTTTGGACTATTTTATGTTTTACTTGAGATAGGTTTTTTATAAAAATTCTTTCCTAAGAGGTTTTTTGTATTAGTCTCTTTCTGAAGGGAGGGGGGAGCCCTAATGCCATTATTTTGAAAAAAAAAAAGAACTTTGTGTTTTCTCTTCTTCATGTGATTTGGAGAATACTCCATTTGATTTGGAGCTTGGGTGTAGTGTGATTCCATTCCCCATTCAACGAAAGTACAAGGCTTCCCATCTATCATCTTCCTTCTCTCTTCCTATCCAAAAGAGGTATTTTCCCAAAACTTCATCTTTATTCTTCCATTCCCATCCAAAGCCATCCAAATCATCTTTTTCTTCAAGTTTTCATCATCTAACTTCAACCCTAACCGAACCCAACCATTGAGGACCCCAAAACCCAAGCCAACAACCCACACATGTGACCGTACAAGCACACATGTGATGCAATCGTCCCACATCCCACACGTGCACGCTTCGCACATGTGTACAAGAAAAGGACCACCTTCCTTTTTTAGTCCATCATCACTTCCCATTTTTTTCAAATCTCTAGATTAGAAAATTTGCTCTTTCTTTCATATCTTTATTTTAAGCAAGGGATAATTTTAAATATTTTCTTATCTGAGTATCTTCTTATTTTAGGCATTTTCTTAATTAGAATGCTTTGTTATTTAGGTTATTTCCTATTTTCATAGATTTTTATATTCCATTTCTTTTATTACAAATTGTAAGGTTTATTATAAATACGACCTATGGCCTATGGAATAAGACAAACTGATTAATACTCTTTATGAAATTTTCTTATTTTCTCTACGGTGGTTGTTGAAGGGAGGGAGAGTGGGCTCTAGTTCTAGACTAGAGGACTATTGAGCTTACTCACAATCTTGCTTTTGTGATCTTTAGCATTTGGCTAGAGGATTGTTGCGTCTTTTCCCACAATCTCTTTCTTTTCTTATTGATTTATTTTATTTTCCTTTCGGGTTTGCATCAACATGCGAGCCCCTAGAATAACCGTACGAACAGCCCATCAATCCCTTGATTTCCCCTTGCTTCCTCCATCAAAACCCCTTGATTTCCCATCCCTAAACCCTAGATCCCAAATTTCCTATTTTTCCCAATTTCTAAAAACCCTAATTCCAAAATCCCTAAACCCTAGAATCTCAATTTCCCTGATTAACCTAAGACCTCAAACCTCCAACCACTTAAATCCCTAATTCCCCTCAAGTAATACCCATGCCCCTAAATCCCTTAGCCAATTAAACCATCTAAACCCTAATTCCACATTTTTTTCCCCAAATTCGTCAAATCCTAGGTTAGCCTACAGTCTTATCGAGCAAACCCTAGGTAGCAATAGTCCTTCCTTTTTGAAATAGACTTATTCCCATGCTAATTGGGTGTTCTTACATCAATTAGATCCTAATATCTAGTATTCAATGATCATGCATGGCGTAGTTTCTTGATTGTGGCCTAGACTATTCATAGTTTCATGTTGGATTCCTGAGATATTTGATGATTTTGGCATGATTGTGATTTTGATTATCTAATTTAATTCGTTGATTGATCTCACTTCATCGTTTATCCACATGCATTCGTCCTGCATCAGCTTCTCTCCTAAACAAAATTAATGGAAGTTTGCACATCGTCGTCTTCTGCACCTACGAACATCCCTACCGATTTGCTGACAAGCTCCAACATGTCTTTGTGCCATCACAATTCCTCTTTCGTCATCAAATTGATGTCCCGAGAGTGTGAGGAATGATCCAGAAGAGAGGTAGGAGAAGGATTATCATTGCTACCAACAGGAATCTCCCTCATGGCTTACAAAGGAGTAACATCTTTTTTTTTAAGAGTAATGGATTTTTTATTAAAGACCCGCTAGCAACCGCCAGCGAGAAAAGAATACACAGAAGGCAGAGTGTTAAAATAAAGGAAGAAATAGCAGTCAATCAAGGCTATTGAGAATAGAGGCCCATTCAAAAAGGGAGGCCTTCACACACCAGATCATAACCTCAACGGGCCGAGAAATATTCTCAAAACAGCGCCTATTCCTCTTGATCCATAGGCACTGTTTTGAGAAGGAATTTACAAAGAAAAGGGATTTACAAACCCAAGGATGAATGAGATACATCCACATTGAGATTGAATTTCGAAACAACCCAATCAACCACATCCCTTTTTATCTTCCAGCGCACTTGGCCACATGGGAGCATCTTGATGTTGAAGCAGCGGTCATTGCGTTGGAGCTAAATATTCCAAAAGATTGCCAGAATTAGCCTTTCTTATGGCAAGCAAACCCCATGAATAGCCGCTAGCAGGTGTAAGGAATGAAGCGGCATAACCCAATGCACCCCGAAGATAGAAAGAATGTTAGACCAAATCTCTACGGCGAAGGGGTAGTGAATGAAGATATGATCACCTAAATCCGCGTCAAACATACATAGATGACAAACAATCGGGATGGTCATCCCTCTCTTCTAAAGATTGTTTATGGTGAGGGACTGAGGATTCGATTTCTACCCGCCAGCCAAACAAAAGAAGCGACTTTTGGAGGGGCCCCATAGGACCAAAATCCAAAAGGAATGATGTCTTCCAAATCGGATCTGCAAGGGCAAATCAAGTTGCAGAAAGATATGATTGTGAAAGACCCAAAAGGAGAAGCTAGCTAGTGTAGGGAGTCCATTTCATTGGGGGAAGGAAGGAAAAGGTGGGAGTCTATTTAATAATTCAGCGCAATCGGCTATTTCTACTTCAATAGATCCCTTCTACATAGAGGACACCAGGCGCCCCTCCTTCCACTGAGAAACATCTATCAACCGTAATGCCCCTTTCTGAAGACCAACATATATTACTTCCCGAACCCGAAAAGCACTCCGACACCTTAATATCTGTTGAAGAAGCAAATCGAGCAACATCTTCGAAGAAATCCCAAAGGAGTAATATTGAGTACATCATCGAAGAAATCCCCACTTGCAGCATCTTCGGCAAGGTATAATGACTCACCTACCTCCAAGGTGTTCCAAAACTGGAACGGCGGCCTCAACGGCCACCACTGTTACCGTTATGATACAGGCCGTTACAGCCATGATACGGGCTATTACAGCCCTCGTATCGGTCGTTACGGCCATTGTTTATTTTTTGAAAAAACCATTACGGGACCGTTACAGGCGATTACAGGCCGTTACGGCCTGTTTTTTCTGTAACGATTTCGACCCCGTAACGCATAACAGTTATGATCATTACCATTACGTAACAGCCATTACATAACCGATTTTGAATACCTTGCCTACCTCATAGAAATTGTCTCAAACCTCCACCATTTCGAGGCCACTCTTGACCATCCTACCTTCTTCAGATAAGGAACCTTGAAAGAGCCTTTCTAAATGGCGAGAGAAACCTAGAAGACCCTGCACCCAGTTCTGGAATGCGAGTCGACTCCCTTGCTGGATATAAAGGAGGTCTGGACAGCATACATGTGAGGTGGAGACACGAGTGACTCACCCGTTACGCTTCCCACACGCAACGAGCCTAAGGTGCTCAGCTCGTGCAAGATAACACATGCCTCTGGCTTAAAATAAGGAAATTATCTCTTCTCCACGTGTCATATGAGGGTAAAGTTGGGACATGGTTGTAGTTAGATTGGACACAACAACAGAAGATATTTTGAGAGATGGGGTGGTCTGATTTTGACACGACAGCAACCGAAGCAAAGCATCGAGACAAGAGCTAGCTTCGACCCATTCCCCCAAAGTAGGACTACATGGCATCATTTCTGGCATCTAAACCTCCACCCAAAAACCTCAGCGAGAGCCCGAGCCTCCACCCGAGATAGATCAAGAGATGATTCTCCCACCAAAGTCTCTTCACCATCGGACAAATCTGCTCGAGCCATGTCGACCAGAAGCCTTTGGCACCAAAGCCTCGAATGGATCTTCACCATCATAGCCTTAAGTTTAGCCTCAGTCCTTAATAAGTGAGACAACCTCCTCTCGAAATCAAAGTGGTTCTATGAAATACAGGCAACTAAAATTTTAGCTATTTTACAAAAGGAGAAGAGTACCTGACGAGGTTTGGGCGAGCGGCCATCACCGTGGGTTTGCTCCCTACAGAAGTGGGTTCAACTCCCATTCTCAGCATTACCCAATACACGTGGTTGCGGATGATTGCATGTATCCTCAGGGAATAGTCTCGCCTCAAAAGGGGCGGGGACACCCTGTGTCGTCAAAAAACAAAAAACAAAAGGAGTGAACTGATCCTTGAGTTCTTTTAAAGGAAAACCAAGTTTGGAAATATCGTTCAAAAATGTAATGGTATCATCCATTAACCATACAACTATGTCGGCCCTATTTCAGTCCTAGAACAGACCAATATAGGGTGATACGCAGCGATACAACCCCATACCAATGGGGAATGATATGATATACCAAAACCGAATTTTGAACCATGATGAAAACTGCACCTACTAGCCGTGGAAACTACATTATAAGCAAGTTCTATAGATATTCTCTCAACAATAGACTGTGAACCCTCATCACCTAAGGTAATTTCCTAGCATTATATAAAGCCTCTAAAGCTTCGGGTTCACAGACAACATCAAGAAATGACCCTCCTCTCTCAACACTAGCTAACACCTTACTGACATGACTCGAGAACCTTTTCCATTTTTGGGGTTATAATAACAAATTGCTTCATCCCTTGAACCTCAAGCCTTTCTCTCTCGACTAGCAAACTTGAACCTCCCTACCTTACAACTTTTTGTCGTTCATCACCTTAATGGCTTTCATTGCCTCATCTAGGGAGCAGTATCAATGGCATGAGCCCATACAGCCCAAGCCTTGCATGAGCCTTGCATAGCAAACTAAAGCCCAAGCCTGAAAAAATTAGTTAGGCCTTGCATGAAACTTGATCAAATCCCTTTTGCCACGGGAAGTTCATAATCCAATCATTTACAAGTGGGCCACAAAGGCACAAAGAAATAAACGTTTAGAAAAATGAAACCAATGGTCGACGTGCAAAATGCATGTGTTGCCTAACCAAGGATTGGAATAGCATATTTGTAGGATAGAACATGTGTGCATGTGCAGCCGGGCTTGGCCAAGTTCGACCAAGCCGAGTCAAGTTAAAATGACTGGAGCTCAAACCCAGACTAAAAATTGATTGGGCCATACATGGCAAGCCTAAGCCCGGCCCACGGGCCAAGCTAGTAGGTCCAAGCTTAGTCTAAAGCTGGATCAAGCTTGCCAAGCTGAGGGGACCACCTAACCTGTTATCACCCATACTCCTTGATTTCATGTCCTATAGAATGAAAACATCTACAATACAACCAAACTTCCCAAAGTTCTTAGACAACTGTGTCAGAGTTAACAAAAAAGAAATATTTCAAATAAAAAATGTTGAAGGGCATTTCCTAGACTTCTTTGAAACAGCAACATCCATTGAACCATCAGCAAGAGATCCTACACTTAACAAAGATCTCAACCAAATCCAATAGAGTTAACAAGAAAATCCACAAAATTAATTCTTGTAAATGGCAGTGGAAGATCTTTAGCCTTTTTAGTTGAATGTAGACTGGTGTTGTATTTTTATTCTCAAACATCTATGTGCATGATACAAAATGAAAAGCAAGGATCATTCAATAAAGGAAATTTTTGGGGCCTCAACTATGAGAAAGCTACAAAGGCACACCCGAGCTACTTGCCCTTCTAACCCACAACATGATGATCCACGCCTAGAAGGCTCCACCATACATGTGCCATATGGAAAAAGTCTCACGGATTAGAGATCTCGCCACTTGTACAAAATTGAGTTTGAGATCGCTATGGAACTAGAATCAACAGTAAGGTATGACATCACATATTAGAGTTTGTGTCATGCGGGCCATATATGGTGGGACCTCTTGATTGCCGTTTTGGGTAGTTATGAGGCAAAACCTAAGGTAGGACATCTTGAGCAAGCTGCACTAGCAAAGCTCCCATTCATGGTGGGCCCTATATATCAATGTCTAGAAAACTAAACCATGGCCTCGTAAAAACTGAAAAGCTCAATATAATATCCTGGGAATCAAGTCAAGGATCCTATAATGGTCCCTAATCTAGAACCATTCACTCGGCCCTTGTTTTCAATTGAACATGGACTAGCGCCATGTTTAGTGGCTAACATCCCACCTTCACGGGGACATTAACAACATCCCCGATGCTTTTAATTTACAAGTGGGATGCCCAATCATCAATCCAGACTGGTCATTCAATAGTACCATTGGGAGAAGCCATGGTGCAAGAATCATGTTGATCCGATGATCCCAACAATATGAATAAGGCCAAACAAAAGTACTACTTTGGAATCATAAGCAATACAAAGTGGGATCCAAATAGATGGTTCAAGATGATGATTGGACCTATTTTGTTTCTACACTCAATCTTGACTGCCCATTTTCCATGCTATTAATCGGATGTTGGCATTATTTTTGCACCATGGTGATGCAACCAAATGGCCACACAAGCCGATTGATCAAGATTTGAGGAAAAGGCCCACATCTCATGTGTGCACAAGAAAATACCCACTTTCCCTTTTTAACTCATCTCTACTTTTCTTTTTCTTTCAAATCTCTAGGTTAGGAAATTTCCTTTAGCAAGGAGTAATTTTATTTTTCTTATTCGAGTATTTTCTTATTTAGGCACCTTCTTAATTACAAAGCTTTCTTATTTAGGTAGTTTCCTATTTTCTCAGATATTGGCTAGCTAGGAATTCTATCTTTAGATTCCATAGCCTTTATTACAATTGTAAGGTTTGATTATAAATAGGGCCTACGGCATATGGAATAAGACAAGTTGATTAATATTCCCTTCATGAAATTCTCTTATTTTCTCCACGGTAGCTGTTCAGGGAGGGGGAGTGGTCTCTAGTTCAAGACTAAAGGACTGTAGGGCTTGCTCACGGTCTTGCATTTGTGATCTCTAACTTTTGGCTAGAGGATTGTTGGGTATTTCCCCGCAATCTCTTTCTTTTCTTATTGATTTATTTGCTTTCCCTTTCGGATTTGCATCACATGGCATATCTCTAATTGTACGAACAAATGGACAATGCAGATTGATGATTGGGCATCTCACATGTCACTTAAAAGCTTCAGGGGTTGCAAACATCCCCATATGAAGGTGGGGATGTTAGCAAAACCCAATTTTGAAAGGTTGAAAGGAGTTGTTTGGAGCTTGGCCCATTCACCGCTGGGCCCAACAGAATGATGGTCTTGATCATTAAACCACAGGCCCCACTTTACAAACTACAAACTGAAAATGTAAGTATTCCTCTGGAATTCCTCGGGCCATGGATGCTATAAAGCATCCTTGCCAATGCCCGTAGAGTTGAGGAAATCTGAAAGTAAAATGATAAATAACTCACATCATCATCGGAATCGCTTGAAGTTGACGGTTCTGGAAATTCCTCTGGGTTGCCTCCAAATTTTGACGAAGAGGAAGACTGTTGCCACTGCAAGGTCTGTGTGGGGGCCGACGTTGCTGAAGAGCCCTTCCCTGCCATCCGAGCCTCGAGCTTTGCCAGCTTATTCGGCAGGGATGGATCCGATTGGTTCGAATTTGACGAGAAGTGCATAAGCATGTCCTCTGACGACATTGCAGAGATCAAATCCAATCTCGGAGAGAGAGAGAGAGAGAGAGAGAGACTCCAGAAACCCTAATTTAGATCATCTGGCGAAGAAGTCCTAACAAGAAAAGCACCTGCCGCTGGCAAGGGCGAAAAACAGTAAAAGTTAAAAATTCGCCAGCATTGCTAAAATGGGCCACATGTATGGCACTCGAGGGAGGAAGGGTGATTATTGGAGCAGGGATTTGAGTTTTTTGCTGGAGAGAGAGAGAGGTGGGTTCTTTTCTCTTCTGTGACTGGAGAAAGCTACTAACAGTAGGGTATGGAAGAGAGAAAAACAGGAGAAACGAAAGATGTGACCATGTAGATACTTACACAGAGAGACGCTGAGAAAATTAAAGTGGTAGGGAAAAGATTATGTTTTGCCCTAGCACCTTTGAAACGATGGACTGGTCTTTTTGGGTTCATGGTTTTGGTTTGGCACCATTTATTGTTGGGATCTGTGGCTAGACTTCTAGGTTGTAGGGTCAACACCATTTTGTAAATTTTTGTGGCTCATCATCCTCGGATGCGGCCCTGGTGTACAGCTATCAAGACCATTCAATTTTTGCAATCTTTTATGGATGGAAAATCAATTATTAGTTCATGCGATTTTAAAGCCCGATTCTTCAAGGTTCAGTTTTCAATAATAAGTTGTTTTGATTTACATGAATCTTGGGCTAGCCGAACCATGTCTCTGTCCAGCCAAAGGAATCTCGAGCCAGCCTAAGATTGATTCCAATTAGATCCCGTAAAATCTGCTAGCAGTTAAAACAAAATTGTAAAACTCTGGCCAGTCAAAGGGATTCCTAGGCTAACCAGAGCTCTAAATCTTTTGTTATAAATAAAGGTCATTTCTCACTGTTTCAATGCAAGGGAAAAAAAATATACAGAAAATACATGAAACAATAATGAAAAATCTTCTTATTTTCAAGATATTTGAATTGTCTTTCATACATTATATCTTAGTTTATTCAATTCTCTTCTCAGGCCTTGTTAAATTTAAATAGAGAGTGGCATATAGTCAACTTGAGAATAGAGGATTGAACCTATAATTTTTAAGATTTTTATTATTGAAAATTTATTTATCCCTGTATTCTTCTTAATTGAGCATACATTGATTTATCTTCATTGAGAAAAGAATGAATTGATGTATCTACTGAAGCTTTGTCTTCAAAGGCTTTAACGATATCTTCGTTTCGACTCACATTTTCGAGAAGATACGTTTTCATCCAATAAATTACTTTTACTTAGGTTGAATGAGATTGTCCGAAAAAATCTCATCAAGTTGAAAAGTAATAAGCCCGTTAAAATCACTTGAGGTTAGTTGTAGTAGCCCGTGAAAATCACAAATTGTAAGAGTCTTTGTTACAGCGAAAAGTCATAATTACGTGAAGAAATAATTTTAGGAGTGGAGTAGGTGTGTTAACATTGAGCCACCATAATTCTAATTGTCTTGTAGTGTTTGATAATCCTTTTCTTGTATTTATTATCATGAAATGTTGAAATTGATAAAGTTGTGAAATAAGGTTGTCTTGCCTAAGAGATTAGGCCAAGGTTGTCCTACTATTCAATTGAAATCAATATTTTAATATTAGTTGATGTTCTGAATTTGTTCTCTAAAATTGTTTTAACAAAAAATTGGTCCTATTCACGCCCCCCCCCCCCCCCCCCCCCCCCCCCCCGGATAGCTCCACTTACGCTTTGCCAGAGGCCTTGGGAAGGGCTTAGCGTGGGAATCTTGTACCAAGTGTAAGATGAGGTCATGGAATAGAAGGGAGAGAATAAAATTGAAATTTGAATATCTCAAAAGGAATTGAAGAATTGATACGAAAAGGAGAGAGAAAGCTTTTAAAAAATTACAAAATATTTTTAATAAAAATCGGCATCAATCAAGACCATTAATCTCACGATCCGATGGACCGGATCATTTCCAAAAATCACAAAAATATTTTAATAAAAACTAACATTGATCAAGACCATCGATCTCACGATCCAACGGACTAAAACATTTTTAAAAATGACAAAAATAATTTAATAAAAATTGACACTGATTGGGACTGTCAATCTCACGATCAGATGGACTGGATCATTTCCAAATTTAACCGGCATCGAATGTGACTATCAATCTTGCAATCTGATGGACCGAATCATTTCCAAAAATCACAAAAATATTTTAATAAAAACCAACATCATTTACCACTGTTGATCTTGCAATCCAATGGACAATATCATTTAAAAAAATCAAAAAAAAAAAAAAGAAAAAAAAAAAGAAAGAAGAAGAAGATAAAAACTAACATCGATAAAAACTGTTGGATTACGATTAAATGGATCATATCATTTCAAAAATCTTAATAAAAACTTACATCAAATCACAACAGTTAGATCGCGAACAGATGGACCATATTATCCTCTAAAAATACTTGTAAACCATCTAATCCCCAAATAACCATCGCTGGACAACGGAGCTGATTAGTCACAAATCGGAATCCTGACCACCAGCAATGGAGAGATATACACCATCCCTAACAAATATATGGATTAAATAACAACCAACGATCCATATCAAGCAAAAAAACAATCCCTAACAAGTATGATTACCCTGTGAGATGATGGAACAAATCAACCATCTCTAATAAATAGGAATCTTGATCACAACTACTAATCAGACTTGTGCCAAATGAACCATTCCCAACAAATCTTAGTTTTGATTGCAACTATCAAAACCAATACAATAAAGCACAAAGTCCTAAAATCTATAATCCCCAACCAAGTTAATCACAATCACCATACACACTAATCCCTCGCATGTTTTAAATAAAACCAACTTACTTGAAGTCCCATAGGCATCCCTAGTGGAAACAACCAAGTAAGCTGGACACTCTTTAAAAATCATCTTGCAATAAAAACCCCCACGGAGTATCACTCCCCATGATGGGATGATTTTTTAAAAAATCACAAAAATATAAGCGTCAAGCTCCCGAGGCACTAAGAGATCTTTCATAACCCTTGGTGGGAGTCAACGTTAGATCAAATAAGATTCGATATCTCATATTTTTCCTTGAGATAATCGAATCCGAATGTGCATAAAGTACAACTGATCTGAACGTCAATGACATAACGATCATACCACGTGCTAATTATAAGGAAAGATGTTAGGCTAAACCTGATTAGAATGAACCATCTAAACAGTAGAAAAGACGAATTGTAACCTAAGTGTCAAAACCAGAAGATTGCATAGAAAAATGTCACTTGCACATACCTAAATTGGATGCTTGCGGAACTTGATCGAGTCAAAGTCAGTGTAGTGAGATCCTCATGAGGCCGCAAAAAGCACGGGGTAAGCTAACCACTTTGACGATCAAGCAAAACAGGCACTCCTCGGGTGATATAGGAAACAATAGACATTCCAGTTCGAGTCAGTATCATCATGAGGTCGTAGAAAGCGCATAAGCCCTACTGTACTATTCCAATGTTAGTACCGATTGGGAGTGAAATAGTTGCAATTGGTTACTCATAATGCCACATAAAGTGCAAGGACAATCACAACGTTTTCCTAAACCCTCATGATATGTGCAAGTCATATATGTCCAAACAATCAACTGACAATAACACAAAGGCATGGAACAAATCTATACCACATTCACAATATGGCTACAGAAGGTGAGGTTTCCAATAGCTTTAGCATTCTTTTGCACCCAACATCTGCCAAAGATGGGTATATATAGACACCCTACCCAAGGCTGACAAGTTGACGAAATTAGACGGTCCCGATGAATGGGAAAACCCTAAACCCAAACTTTGATCCAAACCCTAAACCCAAACCTTGATCTTAAATCCTAAACCCCTAGGAAAACAAACCATAAGACTTCCAAGACCTGGTTCAATCAAGTTAACCCATTAAATCAATTCATTCAGTCATTCTGAGTCGACTTGTTGACCCAAGACTCGACCAACTCACCTACTCAACCCAAGCCTTAGACAAACCTAAGACCGAGCCTAAAATCCAAGCCCATAATCCCAATAAAGATTGGCATCTCAGACAAACAAGTGAACATCATAGCAAGCAAAGGTCCCTCGCACATGTGGGAGCCCCCTGCCAGAATAGGGAGAAACTTATGCCTTGGGTGGTGGTCTAACCACTGCCCGCCATATGGCAAACCCCCTATTTTGATGGGAGCTCCCCACGAGTGCCAAACCTCTCATTGCAATGTCTTCATGATTGAAAACATGGAGTTACCTCTCTACCCCCTGTTTCAACCCAAAATCATACTTTTACTGAGCCATCTAACTATCCTGATCGTGCCACGTGATGATCTGGAATTTCAACCATTTACCCTTGATAAAGCCCCATACTTGACAGGAATTACCAAAAAACTGGGTTGAAATGCTATAAATAGTCCCTCTCGCATTCTCATGTCAATAACAATAAGCATCCAACAAGCTCATGGCCTCTAAGGACTTAGTCATCACATCCCTCTGTCGAGGAGAGTAAAAGTGAGGAAGAGAGCCTAATCTTAGCCCAACCTTAATCCTAGCCTCTCAAGCCAACGAAATCTCAATCTACATCGCTTAATCTAATCATCGCGACAATATTGTCCATCCAACCATCCAAATTCTAGGCAACTTCGTCCAATTCCAGTATTAGCATTGTGCAACGTCTACTCCCTTCTCACCCCTTGCTTGGCATAATCATCCATTTTGTATTTTACTATTTACTCCATCGATTAGGGCGTATGCTCTGTGGCTTGTTGATATAATCAGATCATGCCCATTAGAAACCCTAGTCAGGTATTTGTTACATCATAAGCATCATATCGCATATACATTTTTGCATATAATTAGCACAAACATGTGCTTCGTGGCTTGCCAATAGAATCAGATCATACCCATCAGAAAATTATGATGATTTACATCTATCATTACAATATACATCTTCAAAGTGCAAGAGCCGGAACTAAACTTCATGCATAGTTAAATTATGCGAAGTATAGACTGTGCATACGTACTAATGCAGGGGCATTTTCACACCGGGCTCGAGTGGGATCACTTGTGGGATGCAGGGGCACACTCGGGGTGGGCGGGGCCCACGGGGGAGGTCTCATGTTTGAGACTCCTCACCGAGGTGATTAATGCGCATTTCACACCAGGCTCAAGTGGGGTAGCCTGTGGGATGTAGGGATAGACTTGGGGTGGGCGGCCCGTGTGAGACGGTACCCATGTGATTTGGGGCCCACGAGGGGTGTTCGGCCGAGGTCCTAACCCATGAGATGTGGGACCTGGGCTATGAGATAAAAGGATTAATTCGCCATACTCTAACAATTTGAGCTTTTAGAGCAACTGGTTAATTGTCCTGCATCAAATTGGTATTAGAGCGGGAGGTCTCGTGTTCGAGACTCTTCACCGAAGGTGATTAATGCGGAGACATTTTCACACCGGGCTCGACTATGTGATATGATATTGCCAGGTGACCCATCGTATTATCCTAATGTGGTGGTTCCTCAGGGAATGGGGAACACAGGCTTGAACTAATATAACGGTAAAGGCTTATTTTGAGTTTTCAATCTATCAATCAGGTAAAAGGGTTTTAAAACAATAATAAATAAAAGACTAATGATCTAGGAATGTACTTATAATAATCGCAATATCCAATTTACTAATTCAATATATAACTCTCGGATCTCAATTGCAAGGAATCAAAAGCATCAAGAGCACCCTTAAACGATAATAGATCAATTAATTACACGGATCGAATCATTCTCTAAATTCAGAGTAAACAATTGTTAAATCAAAGCATTCATTGTACCCAGAGTGCATAAAAAAAAATCATAAATAAACAACTCAAAAACTTTAAGATAAATCCAAATGTAATTTCAATATATTATCATCATTCAAATTAATGTTATTAAAAAAAATAAACTAAATACTGTAATTGAATTACAAGCTTCATCCACTAGCCTTAGCTAAGAGATTAACTTAACATGGCTAACATCTTAGAAGAAAAATAAAAGACAAACTATATTTGAATGATTGAAGAAGAAGTGCAGCTATGTGGAAGGTTCGTCACTCCTAAGTCTTTCTCCCAAGTCCTAATTCATGCTTTAGAAAGCTTAGAACAACCATTTAAATAGGGAAAATATTCACCAGCTTGAAACTGACTTTAAATTTACACACTTTTGTTATGCTTCGATCGCACCGCCGGTCGCTTTCAATTGTAACCGAACATATATTTGGTCGCACTGAACATTACTTCAGTTGTAACCAAATTTCTCATAAGTTTAAAGTCTTTGTCTTCCTTAAGTCACACCTGGCACCGAACATGGCTTTAGTCGCACCTATGTGTTGAGCCCAATTGTCTATGAAAATCATTGTTTCTTGCTGGACTGTTCTATGCACGTTCGATCGGACTGAACTAACCTCACGTGGGACCGAATAGTTTACAATTGTTGTTATTGCTTTTTTTATATATATAATGATTTTTCATTATTTTTTCCATCATTTGCCTTTTTTTCCTTGGATCTTTGACACTTGAATTCTTCAATAATGTCCTCTAAATATCCAATTATTCATCTCATTCAGCTTGATCTTTTTATAAGCTTTAAATCTATCTTTTTAAACGTGTATTATCTTTAGGTTCAAAAGCACCTTGCATCGCATGTCGAAAATAAATATAATTATACTGAATTAACACTTAAATGCAAGGAAAGCTAATGTAATTGAGATGATAAATATGTAATATTTAGATGTTATCACATCCCCAACTAGTATTTTGTTAGTCCCGAGGAAAACATGCAGAAACTATTTCGAAACCAATTGAATAATTTCCCATAGACTTAAACAATTCCAAAAACAATTCAGATTATATAATTTAAAATATACTCATATAGAGCACTGCTTTACACCTAAACTCTAGTACTTGGTAAATATCCTAATCAAGTTCAAAGTCCAGCAAAAGAACCCAGATTTAGGCTTCACACAAGAGTCAATGTCCTACATAAGAACTTAATTGAGTTTCAGTCACAAACTCTTATCATCAATCCTAAACATGTAAAGAAAATATATTCACTCTTATAATTGACGGCTTACATGTCAAATTGAGCCCCTTTTATAATGCATTATTGGGCAGCTTGATCGACGATCTTTCGTGCTTTAATCGGCTTCCCTTTTCTCCCCTAATTGTGATGCCGATGTTTCAAATCCAATATTAAATACCCTGCATGTAGTGTTCATTTGATGTGACCAATGTGATGGGAGGATGGTTGAATCTCTTACAACTAATGGGAAGTTGTAATTCATAGGGGATTTACCTATATGAGTTTTTTAGAAGATTTAGACAATGATATGCTTAATGGGTTGAGTTTAATCTCTATAAAATGGAAGACTTCAAGCATAACTTCAATGTGGAGGTTGGAATTCTCATTAGAGTGTTAATATAAAGGAAGATGACTTGGAACTTATTGGTTTAGAGGTTTGGGATGATTGATATAATCATAGAATCACTTAAGCTTATATTGTTGCAAAAACCCATCCAAATGCCCAGTTACCGAATACCCTTTATAAGAAATTCGAGTCCAGATGGTTAAAAAAATGGGCAGATAACGGCTCTTTCGTTGGGATCGAGCAAGGTTTCGATGACATCGAAAAAATTAGATTTTCAGCTAAATTGTTGCTGGACAGTTTACACATCATTATCCGATTCCATCGAGTGGTCTTCGATGACACTGAGGAGATCCTTCAATATCATTGAAGGTTCCTCGATTCCATTGAGAATCTCTGATAACTTTGTAAATGCTATTGTGTAAACCTAACATCACCCATTGTGTTGTCAAATTTTGTTGTGTCAAACCATATAGTATTTGTATCATCCTTTGAGTTGAAGTGATCAGGTTCATACATTTCAAAGTTCTATGGATCTTCATCGAACTTGCCCACATCTTCAAGTTAAAGTAAAGCATGTTGAAGTTCATGGTTTCAAGATCATATTCAAGAACTCAAGTTCAAGTTTGAAGTCCAACTACCGTACGGTAAAGACTCAAGAACTCAAGCGTGACTCAAGCTCAAGTTCAAGACATCGAACCAAGCTTCAAGTATCACAAGTATTCAAGAATTTGAAGCGAATGATGTCTCAAGTGTTCCTACTCATAAACAGGTTTGGATGACCCTAAATTGTGTCATATTCATTGCATATTTTTTATGGGTCATTTCTTTTGTTTATAGGTCATTTTCTCGACTAGTCTTAGACCTTGTTCGACTAGTCCAAGTACTGGCTCAACCAGTCTAAGAGATTTCTCGACCAGTCCAAGGTTTGTTGCTAACTTTCAGAATTTTCTGTTGGACCCTCGACCAGTCCTGGAGACTGATCGACCAGTCAAGTGAACAGTGCTCGACCGGTCGTGCAGGCTCGACTCAAAGTCCAACAAGCATTTCTGCTCCCACTCGACCAATCGAGTAACGGCCTTATCTTATCGCGTCAGAAACTCTGAAATTTTTTTAGTCCTTCGACCAGTCGAACCAACCCTTAGACCAGTCGAGAGAGCAATATTTTCACCTATAAATAGAGCACGAATTTCAGAGTTTATTCATTGATTAAAGCAAAATCAAGACACCACTGTGAGAGATAAGTTTGTGATATTTTTAAGATATATTATGCTCATTTAATATTATCTTTAATTAGCTTTTGTTATTTAATTTTGAGATCTCTATTCCAATCTTATTTTAAGAAGGGATTTTTGTTTTCCCCATTCTTGAGATCAAAATCAAATCAAGCTAGCCCAGGTTGATTTAATTTAAAAATTATATAGAACTAGAACCTTTTAATCTGTGAGACTGGACATTGAACATCGTCGTCTACATCGGATCGGTTCTACCAGGCTTCTTCAAAGGAGAATTTTCAGATAAGTACATTTACATTTTGTACATTCTTTCTTTTTGGTTTTTTGGGTTGTGCCAGAAAAATCTCTATTTGGTTTGTCCGAGGTGATCTAGGAAATCTCAGAGTGTGGGGTTTTTGGAATTATGTAAGCTCAATCAAAGACACAATTGTGGAGGTTTTAAGGTGAACTTTGGAAAACCTTTTTCATAGTGAACACTAATATCCCGAGGGAGTGGATATTAGGAGTGGAGTAGTTGTGTGGCTGTTTTTTAACAGTTAGTGTACATACAAGCGAACCACTATAATTCTTGGTGTTATGGCGGATGGTTGAATGTGCCTATTTGTGAATGTTGTAATTTTCTTTAAGCATTTGTGGTGAATGGTGTAATTTATTTTATGCGCTTGTGGGAATGTTGTAATAACTTAGTTTATTTTATTTGCTATTCCCTTTGCCTCTTTATTGGTTTGGGTTTTTGATACTTACAAACGTTCTAGTAAGGTAGTCCTGCCATAAGCCTTTGGTTTTTGGTGTTAAGTTGTCCTTAGAATTAAGTTTGTATCAACCTCTCAAGACTAGTACATTTGAGGTTGCTATTTATTTGTACTTATTTACTATTTGATTGTGCTATCATTTTTTAAATTCCGCATTTATTTTTTAATTTGGCACAGTCCTATTCAACCCCCCCCCCCCTCTCTCCCCTCTAGGACATATAGCTCGGCCTTTTCAAACTTGTTGGACAAATTTGAGTTACCTACTCAATTTCATCGAGCGGTCTTTGATGTCATCGGAGATCCCTTGAGGTATACTCGATGGGATCGAGCATCACTCGTAGTCTGCTGTTTAATTTGGGCGTATGATTTCACAGCAGCTTCGCACATCTTATAGTCTTATTTTTCATATTCCAATTAGGTTTTTAAGGCTAGAGGATGATTAATAAGATTTACTTATCAAGTCAATATCATTCAGAGGTTCATGGGTTATTTTGGGTTAAGGGTTAGGGTCATCAAGACACCTTATTTATTTATTCTTTGCTCATTGTTGCTCTTGTTGTTGGGGGCCTTGCACAAAACCTTAGGATCTAGCCCTCCAGAACAAACCAGAATTATAGATAATAATGCAATAAAAAACAATCAATGCATCAATCACTGATGAGGGTCAAATATTGCATATCAGACCCCGATCATTACCAGATTTTACGTATATGATAATGCTTAATGGAGTATTTTAACGGTATTTTTGTTACAGGATGAAATTAGGAGCGTTGATTGAAAAATGATGTTAAAAGCGTGGATTTTACACTCCGAAGACACCAGAGCAAGAGACGGACTCCAGAAAACCACGATCAACGGAGTTACACGACGGGAATCCGAGAAAATCAAGCCGTTCACGTTAAAGAGGCCCGAAATTGGTCCAGAATGCAAGATCACATTTTTTCCGCCATCTGATCAGTTCGAAACTTCATACATGGGATGAGGGCCATAAATTAACCGTACATATTAAATTTCAACCTCTGGATATCTCGGGAAGTGCTCCAACGGACAAATCAGCCCACAAACCATCGATTTTGGGCCCACCTACAATCTGGATATGCCTCAAATTTGGTCTCATCCCGTTTTATGAGGTGAGAAAACAGATGGTCGGATTAGATTTTCGATAACTATCAAGGTGGACCCCACATGAGTTGAGAGTGCACAATGCACAAGTGCACTCGGTGTGCACTGGACCGAACCAGCGGTCAAAGTCGGCTTTGACCGACTTCTTCCGCAAAAAGCGTTCGCAACGCTGTTTGGAAACAGCGTTCGCACGCTGGTTGATTTTGGATGAGTTGTGGGCCCCACCTATTGTCCAAACGGACAATCCAATCCGTCCATTCTCTGTCTGAGGTCAATGTTACCAAAGTGTAGGTGGCCGAATTTCAAATAAGAGCGATTATGGAAATCTAACCGTTCAAAAGCAGGTTGAACGGTAGAGAGAGATAACGTGTGGGTCTCGTCAACAGAAGGTGAAAACTACATATTCCTGACCGAAATTTTCTCCTCCATCCAATGGACGGAGTGGATTTCCCAAAATAACTACAAAATGGGCCCCACCATTGTCACAGCAAATCCGCATCCCTGTTTAGCGTCAGTGCGTAACCGGACGCTGTCCGTTTTTGCGAACGGCAGTGGGCCCCACCCATGGCCTGTACGGCCGATCCAATCCATCCATCTTGTAGACAGCCGCGAGCACTACAAACTCATGCTGATATTCCACTCCCATGCGTACACACGTGCATGATACAGAGGCCACAAAAGGGCTGCCCTGCAACGTTCAAATCTGATCTTTCTGTGTTTTCTTCTCTGGGCCGCGTCAATGGACGTTCAAAACCACCCATTCTTGACTGAAATTTCGTCCTGAATCCAATGGACGGGGTAGATTTTTCAGAAAACACTTCGGTGGAGCCCACCGATCATGGCTGCAAAAATGTGCACTCCATGTCCTGCTACAACTCTACCACCGACTCCAGCCCACCAGCAGCTATAAAAGAGGAGTATTTGGACGTGGGAAGACATTCAGAAGCAGGGAAGTCCAGATCTAGAGCAAGGGAGAGAAGAAAGAAGAGAGGGAGAAATTGGTTTGATTTTTTTTATGAATTTTATTTATCCATCTGTTTAATGGATTTTATGGGTAACTAATCTCTTAGCTAGGGCTGAGATGAAGCCCCTAATTTGATTAACTCTTTTATTTGTTGAATTTACTTTAAACTTGATTGGTGTGTTTCTTTCTCTAAGTGGGCTTGATTGGTTTAAATTCTATACTTCTCCATCTATGAACTCGACCAAAGTATGTAGGTGGATGTTGTTTGGATGCTTATTCTAGGTGCTTGTGTTTGATCATGAACAAGTTTCCTATAGAGAAGAAACAGGGTGCTTTAATGAACTGAACATCCCATGTGCCCGACCAAGGACATGGGATATGTTATTCATGGCATTGCTTAAAGGAATTAGACATTCTGTATGCCCGATCAAGGACACAGATTGTGCTTTCTCTATATAAGTGGTATCAATCTAGATTAAGGTGAATCAACAGACAAAATAAGGGTTATGATAATAAGGGGTGGATTCGAAAGTCCTAGTGCTCTTCCTCTGATTGAATTTTCTTCCTTATTCTCAATAGTTATTTTCCATAAATTTGTGTTAGTAATTCGCTACATTAATTGTTGGATTAGTTAAGGAGAATCACAGATTTGAATTGTGACGATCAGTCCTCGTGGGATTCGACCTCGATCTTACCGAGTTTATTACTACATCACAACCCTATACTTGGGGAGTGAACAAGTTTTTGGCGCCGTTGCCGGGGACTGTTTCGGTCCAAATTGAATTTAGGATTCTCTCTTATCATAATTCATAGCTTAGGATTTTACTAACTTCGAGTTCTTTTCTTTATTTTAGAAATTAACCTATTTCCTGTTTTTAGGGTCCTGAGATAAACTTCTAATTTGGTAATCCCTTTCTAAATTCTTCACTTTTTCTAATTTTTATTTTTAGAATTAGGTTTTTACTTTTTAGAAATTTTCTAATTCTAGAATTTCTTTTGAATGTTTAAATTTTCTATTTTTAGATTTTTCTCTTAAGTAACTTTCTATTCTCTAGTTTTAGAAATTTCTTTTTTCCTTTTTAGAAACTTACTTAGCTTTTTATTTTTAGAAACTTTCTTTTTTAAAAATTAACCGTTGCTTAGGATTTTTCTATCATTATTTTAGGAAACTTGATTTGATTTTGTTTCTATTTTCAGGAATTGAGGAAGAAAGCTACTAAGTGAAGGAGGAGCCTCTTAAATCTTCTGACATTAATCATCTCTTTTTTCGGGTTCTTTCTTCCCATTCTTATTTACATAATTTTAACTTGTTTTAGAAGATCATAGTTTCTAGTTCTAGTTTCCTTTCTCTTAGGTTGTTACTTAGTTTATGCTAGGACGTAGATCTCTAGATATAGAACTAGCGTCTTGTGATCCTGAAATAGAAAGAACATTCCATAAAAGATTGAGAGACATCCCAGTTGAAATGGCGAACGAGAATGAAGCTAAAGCGCTTAGGGATTATTCAACCCCTGTCCAGTTTAATGCACCTTCATGCATAGTGTTGCCAGCCACAACGGCAGCACACTTTGAACTTAAACCTGGGGTCATACAATTGTTACCCTCTTTCTACGGTTTAGACAAGGAGGACCCATATCATCATGTGAAAGAGTTCCTAGACATTTGCTCTACCTTTCGGTTCCAAAACTTCTCAGATGAATCAATCCGTTTACGCCTTTTTCCTTTTTCTTTAAAGGATAAGGCAAAAGCATGGTTGAATTCTCTAGAAGTTGGGTCTATCACTACATGGGACCAACTGTCTAGGAAGTTCTTAAACAAGTTCTTCCCTGTTCACAAAACTAATGCCCTCCGTAGAGAAATCACTAACTTCACACAAAAGAGGGCGAGCACTTTCATGAATGTTGGGAAAGATGGAAGGACTTGCTTCTTAAATGTCCACACCACGGTTTTGAGAAGTGGCAACAAGTGCAATACTTTTATGACGGTTTGACACCACAAAATCGTCGCATGGTTGACGCCACTAGTGGAGGGTCCTTCATGACCAAAAGCGATACCGAAGCGTGGAAATTCTTTGAAACCTTGTGTGAAAACTCCCAGCAATGGGACTATTCAGATAGAGGTGAAAGAAGTCCTCAACCACAAAAGAAATGTGGTATATATGAGATAGGAGTCACGCCTGATCTCTATGCCAAGATTGATGGCCTGACAAGGAAGGTTGACGCTCTGATGTTGCATAATGGACCTCCACAAACAACTCAAGCCGAGGCTTGTACCATATGTTCTAGTCCTGCCCATCCTACGCAATCTTGCCCATCTGATGCAGCATTTCCAGAATTCCTCTCTGAACAAGTTCATGCTTTGAACACCTTTCAGAAACCTGGGAATGATCCTTACTCGAACACATACAACTCAGGGTGGGCTAGACATCCAAATTTTTCTTGGGCAAAGGGACCACAACAAGGAGGACCATCTGGAAATCCTCCTATGCAACCTCAGTAGTTTCCGCAATATCAACAACTGCCTGCACAATTAAGAAAACCATCTCTTGAGGATACACTCCATCTTTTTATGCAGAGCTCTCTCCAATTCCAAAAAGACACCCAACAAACCTTACTAGCCAACCAGCAAAGCTTACATGTAAATGCGCAATCCATTGCCAAGCTGGAAGTACAAATGGGTCAACTAGCTACCACATTAAGTGAGAGAGAGAAGGGTAAGTTCCCTGGCCAACCTGTGGCTAATCCAAAGGGACAGTATGAGGGTGGCTCTAATTCCAATCAAGGGCAATATCATGAGCAAGCCAAATCAATCACTACCCTTAGGTCAGGCAAACAGATTGACAACAGAATAGAGATGCCTATGGATGAATCAAACTCTAAAACAGAATATCAAGATGAAGCAGAGAGTCACACCAATGCATCCAAAGTCCAAAAGATCTCTGACTCTCCAAGAACCACGGATGTGCCACCTTACGTGCCCAAAGCACCCTTTCCTCAACGTCTGGCACCAATAAAGAAAAGAAACAACTTTGATGAAATCTTGGATGTGTTTAAAAAAGTGCAAGTCAACATCCCGTTGCTTGACGCTATCAAACAAGTCCCTGCTTATGCTAAGTTTCTTAAAGATTTATGCACTCAAAAGCGTAAGCAGAATGTTCATAAAAAAGTCTTCCTTGCAGAGCAGCTCAGCTCCATGATTCAACATAACACCCCTCCTAAATTTAAGGATCCAGGAGCTCCCACCATATCTTGCGGCATAGGAGATCATAAAATCGGGAAGGCATTACTTGATTTGGGGGCGAGCGTTAATTTGTTACCATATTCGGTTTATGAGCAGCTAGGACTTGGTGAGTTGAAACCGACTAAAATAACATTACAACTAGCTGATAGATCTATCAAGGTGCCCCGTGGTGTTATTGAAGATGTACTAATCCAGGTTGATAAATTTTATTTTCCAGTGGATTTCATAGTTATAGATACTCAGCCTGTTCAGAATCCTCATAGTCAGATCCCAGTCATTTTGGGTCGTCCATTTTTGGCCACATCTAATGCTATTATAAATTGCAAGAATGGAGTTATGAAGTTGTCATTTGGTAACATGAATATTAAACTCAATGTCTTTAATGCAGGACAACAATCCGCAGATTTGGACGACATATTTGAAGTGGACATGATCGATAGTCTAGTGCAGGACTCCTTCCTCAAATCTTTTGAAGATCCACTTGAGACCTGCTTAGCACAACATGGCACGGATTTTGACATAGATAGTCCCATCCACGAAGTCAATGCACTGCTCGACTCTACTCCGATATTGGAGACTGAAAAATGGAGAACGAAAGTGGAACCTCTTCATCCCTCTGAGACTCTTCCTGACAGCACAGTTTCTAACTCTGAGAAGGCAAAAGAGAGCAGGTTGCTTAATGTTCTTCGAACATATAAGGCAGCAATTGAACGGAAGATAGCAGAAATACAAGGAGTGTGCCCCACTGTATGTAAGGATCATGCTGTGGAAATGTCACGTAAAATACAAAGGAAGCATGATCCTAACATAGAAGAAGTTGTTCGAGCAGAAGTCCTTAAATTATTTGACGACAGTGTCAGTTACCTCATTGCAGATAGCACAGCTCATGGGAACTCACATCACTTGTCTGGGATTGGTTAATCAAGGTGTTGAGGTAATTTCTGTGGCGGACCCTGGTTATAAAGATTAGTTAATTCATGGTCCGTTTTTGTCTGGCTGAAGACGTTAAACTTAGCGCTCCTGGGAGGCAACCCAGCGTTTCATTTGATTTCTTTTTCCTTGTTAGTTAGTTCAATGTTTGTGGGTAACATTACTGCAAACCCTCACGAGACTACAACTCGTCCACTAGGGGTAACCTAGGGGTTTAAAGGCTTGTTGCATACGCTAAATGCAATCACGAGCACCTGCGAAAGTGGTATAGGTAGGGTTTTTCTTTTTGTGATTTTATTTTATTTTACTGATTTCTCTCTTGTGTTGACCTACTTTTACGTTGATGGAAAGCCTCTTGATTCTTCATCCAGGTACTATCTTTCCCTCACTCCTCTTTTCTTTTCGTTGTCTCATCTACATCGCATGCTTATTTCTTTTACATTGAGGACAATGTAAATTTTAGGTTGGGGGTGGGAGATTAGGTTACCTAATCAGTATTTTCTTGGTCTTGAGCAAAATTGTAAAAAAAAAAAAAAATTTGGAATTTCTGTTGAATTCAAAGTGATTTTGACGGATAGTTGTGATTTTGAAATTACAAGATACAGAATGTGAGTAATTTATGACTCTTGGGTTCAGTTGTCTGGCAGATTTCACACTTAAGTTTGAATTGTTAATCCATGATTAGAAGTTGCAAACATTGATTGAGCCAGGATTGCACATATCAGATCTCATTTACACATTAAGTTTTCAGTTCGATATTAAATGGTAACTTGGTAATCACTAAGCATGAAAGGAACCAGCCTAAAAAACAAAATTTTTAGCATCAGTTTATAAAGAAGAATTGAAAGAATAAGTCGCATAATCGTCATCATAGGTTTGCTCCCTATAGATGAAGATTCGATTCCCCATAGTTGACATGAGAAAAGAGTTAGGCGACAAGTTTTCACCATAGGTTTGCTCGCTATAGGTGCGGATTTGATTCCCCTCTTTGGCGTTACTATTTATAAAGAAAATCAAAGGATGGTAGAATGAAGAGTTAATCTGAAAGGCAAGTGATGGATTCAGGTTTAGTCGTCATGCACTCCGTTGTTAATTATACCAATGATATCATGAAATTAACAATTGGATCTCTTAATGATCGTAAGCCGAGATTACACTATACACTAATGGAACTCAATGTTTAGGATGTTCTAATTCATGGTTTAATATTTTGAACTTGATTATGAAATTTACAGTGAACTTGATTCCGGGAGAAAATCCCACTCACCATGCATGAATCTTAGAATGATCACATCTCAACTTCTGTTCACAAGTCACTTAAGTTTACAGGAATTGTCTTTTATTTCTGAAATTATTTTTCGCATGTTTTGCTCGGGACTAGCAAAATGCTGGTTTGGGGTTGTGATGAAGGTCAAATATTGCATATCAGACCCCGATCATTACCAGATTTTACGTATATGATAATGCTTAATGGAGTATTTTAACGGTATTTTTGTTACAGGATGAAATTAAGAGCGTTGATTGAAAAATGATGTTAAAAGCGTGGATTTTACACTCCGAAGACACCAGAGCAAGAGACGGACTCCAACAAACCACGATCAACGGAGTTACACAACGGGAATCCGAGAAAATCAAGCCGTTCACGTTAAAGAGGCCCGAAATTGGTCCAGAATGCAAGATCACATGTTTCCCGCCATCTGATCAGTTCGAAACTTCATACATGGGATGAGGGCCATAAATTAACCGTACATATTAAATTTCAACCTCTGGATATCTCGGGAAGTGCCCCAACGGACAAATCAGCCTACAAACCATCGATTTTGGGCCCACCTACAATCTGGATATGCCTCAAATTTGGTCTCATCCCGTTTTATGAGGTGAGAAAACAGATGGTCGGATTAGATTTTCGATAACTATCAAGGTGGACCCCACATGAGTTGAGAGTGCACAATGCACAAGTGCACTCGGTGTGCACTGGACCGAACCAGCGGTCAAAGTCGGCTTTGACCGACTTCTTCCGCAAAAAGCGTTCGCAACACTGTTTGGAAACAGCGTTCGCACACTGGTTGATTTGGACGAGTTGTGGGCCCCACCTATTGTCCAAACGGACAATCCAATCCGTCCATTCTCTGTCTGAGGTCAATGTTACCAAGGTGTAGGTGGCCGAATTTCGAATAAGAGCGATTATGGAAATCTAACCGTTCAAAAGCAGGTTGAATGGTAGAGAGAGATAACGTGTGGGTCTCGTCAACAGAAGGTGAAAACTACATATTCCTGACCAAAATTTTCTCCTCCATCCAATGGACGGAGTGGATTTCCCAAAATAACTACAAAATGGGCCCCACCATTGTCACAGCGAATCCGCGTCCCTGTTTAGCGTCAGCGCGTAACCGGACGTTGTCCGTTTTTGCGAACGGCAGTGGGCCCCACCCATGGCCTGTACGGCCGATCCAATCCATCCATCTTGTAGACGGCCGCGAGCACTACAAACCCATGCTGATATTCCACTCCCATGCGTACACACGTGCATGATACAGAGGCCACAAAAGGGCTGCCCTGCAACGTTCAAATCTGATCTTTCTGTGTTTTCTTCTCTGGGCCGCGTCAATGGACGTTCAAAACCACCCATTCTTGACTGAAATTTCATCCTGAATCCAATGGACGGGGTAGATTTTTCAGAAAACACTTCGGTGGGGCCCACCGATCATGGCTGCGAAAATGTGCACTCCGTGTCCTGCTACAACTCTGCCACCGACTCCAGCCCACCAGCAGCTATAAAAGAGGAGTTTTTGGACATGGGAAGACATTCAGAAGCAGGGAAGTCCAGATCTAGAGCAAGGGAGAGAAGAAAGAGAAGAAAGAGAAGAAAGAAGAGAGAGAGAAATTGGTTTGATTTTTTTTATGAATTTTATTTATCCATCTGTTTAATGGATTTTATGTGTAACTAATCTCTCAGCTAGGGCTGAGATGAAGCCCCTAATTTGATTAACTCTTTTATTTGTTGAATTTACTTTAAACTTGATTGGTGTGTTTCTTTCTCTAAGTGGGCTTGATTGGTTTAAATTCTATACTTCTCCATCTATGAACTCGACCAAAGTATATAGATGGATGTTGTTTGGATGCTTATTCTAGGTGCTTGTGTCTGATCATAACAAGTTTCCTATAGAGAAGAAACAGGGTGCTTTAATGAACCGAACATCCCATGTGCCCGACCAAGGGGATATGTTATTCATGGCATTGCTTAAAGGAATTAGACATTCTGTATGCCCGATCAAGGACACAGATTGTGCTTTCTCTATATAAGTGGTATCAATCTAGATTAAGGTGAATCAACAGACAAAACAAGGGTTATGATAATTAGGGGTGGATTCGAAAGTCCTAGTGCTCTTCCTCTGATTGAATTTTCTTCCTTATTCTCAATAGTTATTTTCCATAAATTTGTGTTAGTAATTCGCTACATTAATTGTTGGATTAGTTAAGGAGAATCACAGATTTGAATTGTGACGATCAGTCCTCGTGGGATTCGACCTCGATCTTACCGAGTTTATTACTACATCACAACCCTATACTTGGGGAGTGAACAATCACACACCATACAAGAGATTTTACGAGGAAAACCCTCAAAGAGGTAAAAACCACGGGACCTTGTCCAGATCAACAATCCACTATGAAGCAAAATGTTACAACCTTCTTCACTCAAGCAGGAGTGGATAAACAATAAGAGAAATAGAGAAAACGGAGAGATCTAGCCGATTACGAGGACATAGAAGTGCTGAGATATAGATTGCACAGTAGCTAACCTCCATGAGCAGAACCTCCCTTCTATAAGCTTCCTCTCTCTCTTTTTGCCTCTCTCTCACCTTTGATAGCCCTAAACCCTTTAGCAAATCTCTTGTAAAGCTTTAGGAAACCCTCTTGTCATTATTGTTGTTGTTGTTGTGCCTAGAAAACACTAGGCAACCCCTTTTATAGTTTAGGAAACTTCCCTTTCGCATCCCAGTTGCGAAAGGACTCAAATCCGCAGTTTCGCGTAAAATCGCAGAACAAACTGCGTAACCTATGATTAGTCTTGAAAATTTTAGGACTGGTCTTAACCTCTTTTGACTAGTCGAAGCTCTCCTACGACTGGTCGAAGCCCACCTTCGACTGGTCGAAGCTCACCTACGACTGGTCGAAGACCGCAGAGAAAATTAGTCTGAGCTCGCTGGACTTTGAGTCGTACAACGACTCAAACCCACGATTGGTTGAACACCAGCCCACGACCGGTCAAGCAGGGCTCACGATCGGTCGAAGACAGGTAAAAAAAACACATCAAATCTCCCCCTTTTTGACCCAGGAGGGATCCACCTTTTTCAAGCCAGCCAGGTTTCTATAAACCTCAAACTTGCCCTTGAGCAAAGCCTTAGTCATCATGTCTGACCCATTATCGTCCGTGTGGACTTTCTCAAGCTCTAACACCTTCTGTTCCAAAGTATCCTTGATCCAGTGATACCGAATCTCTATGTGCTTCAACTTAGAATGCTGACTTGGATTCTTGCTCAAGTGTATAGCACTTTGACTATCGCAATAGACCACGTGCTCTTCCTGCTTCAGGCTAAGTTCATGTAGGAACCTCTTCATCCAAAGCATCTCTTTACATGCCTCTGTGACTGCAATGTATTCGGCCTCTATCATCGACAATGCTACGACCTTCTGTAGCTTGCTCTGCCAAGAAACCACTCCCCCTACAAACGTGAACATGAACCCCGATGTAGACTTCCTGTAGTCTATGTCACCTACCATATCTGCATCTGTGTAAGTCTCTAACACAGGTTTTCTGTCACCATAGCATAGGCTCAACCTGGATGAGCCTCTTAGATACCGCAGTATCCATTTCACCGCTGCCTAATGCTCTTTGCCAGGAATGACAAGATACCGGCTGACAACACCAACCACATATGCTATGTCTGGGTGTGTACACACCATAACATACATCAAACTTCCTACCGCTGACACGCAGGGTATCTTCTGCATCTCTTCCACCTCTGCCTTCGTCCTGGGACACTGCCTGTCGCTCAATCTGAAGTGACCATCTAGTGGAGTATTGACCGGCTTCGCTGCATTCATATTAAACCGCTCTATGACTTTCTCAATATATCGCTCTTGTGACAGCCAGAGCTTCCTGCTGCTTCTGTCACGGGTTGTCTCCATTCCTAGGATCTGTCTAGCCGGACCCAAGTCTTTCATCGCAAAAAACTTGCCCAACTCCTGTTTCAGCCTATCGATCTTCTTGATGTCTTTTCCCATGATGAGCATGTCATCAACGTATAAGAGCAGAACTAGGAAATCACCATCTGAGAACTTCGCGTAAACACACAGTGGTCTGACTCCGTTCTGTCATACTTATGCTGTAACATGAACGAATCGAACTTCTTGTACCATTGCCGTAAAGCTTGTTTTAGCCCATACAAGCTCTTCCTCAGCCTATACACCATATGCTCCTTGCCCTTGACTTCGAACCCCTCTGGTTGGTGCATGTAGATCTCTTCTTCTAGGTCACCATGGAGAAAGGCAATTTTAACATCTAACTGCTCTATCTCCAGATCCATGCTAGCCGCCAACCCAAGCAACACCCTTATGGATGTCATCTTCACCACTGGTGAGAATATCTCCTCGAAGTCTATGCCTGTCTTCTGACCAAAACCTTTCACCACAAGTCTGGCCTTGAACCTCGTCTATGAATTCTTCTGCTCGATCTTCTTTCTGAACACCCGCTTATTGCTCAAAGCTTTCTTGCCCTTAGGCAGTTGCACCATATCATAGGTGTAGTTCTTATGCAAAGATTTCATCTCCTCTTGCATAGCTTTCAACCACTGCTCCTTATACTCTTCGGCTAGGGCCTCAGAATAGTCTTCTGGCTCTCCCCCATCAATCAGCATAATGTACTCATGTGGCGAGTACCTCTTGGACGGCTGTCTGTCCCTAGATGACCTCCTCACTTGTGGCTCAACAGGTGGATCAAGTGGGGGCTGCTCCCCTGGTCCATCTTCTGAAGGAACTACCTTGTCCTCTGCACCTTGCTGTACTCCCCCGTCATCAGGCACCACGGGAGGAGTAACCGGATCCATGACCTCTACCTCACTTGAACTAGGCTGGTTCTTCTCTGGCTTACCAATGTCTTCTATAAACTGATCTTCAAAGAAAACCACATCTCTGTTCCTGACAAGCTTCCTCTCGGTCGGATCACACAATTTGTAACCGAACTTTTTATCACCGTACCCTAAGAACACACACTGTCTGATCTTCATATCGAGTTTAGACCTCTCGTCCTTTGGTACGTGAACGGATGCCCTGCATCCAAACACCCTGAGATGATTGTACGATGGATCCAGTCCAGTCCACACCTTCTCAGGTACTTCTCCATTCAACGGAGCTGATGGAGACCTGTTTATCAAATATACCGCCCTATACATTGCTTCTCTCCAGAACGTCTTGGGCAACTTCGCATGGGATAACATGCATCTGATTCTCTCAACAATGGTGCGATTCATTCGCTCAGCTATATCATTATACTGGGGGGCCTTGAGAACCGTTTGTTCATGCCGTATACCCAGGGACTTGTAGTACTCATGAAAGTCGTCAATGTATTCACCAGCATTGTCAGTGCGGATGTACTTCAATGATCTACCTGTCTCTCTCTCGACCATAGCATGAAACAATTTAAACACACCAAAGACCTCACCCTTGGATTTTAAAGCATAAACCCAAACCCTCCTAGATGCATCATCTATAAAAGTAACAAAATACAATGCCCTACCCAAGGTTTTTGTCCTCATAGGACCACAAACATCAGATAAACCAAATCTAATGCATGCACTTTATTAACATGAGAAACAGTTTTAACGAATGAAACTCTATGTTGTTTCCCTTATAAACAATTAAGACAGGTTTTGAGAGGTGTACCTGTCACGTCTGAAAGGAGCCACTTCCTCACTAGTAGCTGAAACCCTTTTTCACTCATGTGGCCTAGACACGTGTGCCACATGTCAATAGCTGAATCTTCCGCTGCGTTCAACCCACCCTTGCACATACTGACACTTGCCTTGTAAAGGGTGCAACACTTTTTTCCTCTGACCACGATCAATGAACCCTTGATGAGCTTCCATCGCCCACCAGCAAACCGGCTTTCATAGCCATCATCATCCAACCTTCCCATCGACATCAAGTTGAGGAGAAGGTCTGGGATATGCCTCACATCCCTGAGAACCAATGTGCAGCCCACATTGGTCTTCACACAAATATCACCGACTCCCACGATTTTTGATACGCCAGAATTTTCTATCTTCACGGTCCCAAAGTCTCCTGACTTATAGCTTGTGAAGAACTCCATGCGTGGAGTCACATGAAAAGAAGCCGAGACATACATCTTGATCTACTGAAAGAATAACTACCATGTCGCCATCTGAAGCGATCGCAGTGGATTCTGATTCATCTTCCTTTCATTTCCCTTTCTTGTTGTTTTTCTTACCACGACATTCATGCTTGTAGTGGCTGTAAGTGTTATGGTCTCATGCTCCTTTGGTTGTCAAATTTTGTTGTATCAAAACATCTATCTGTGTCCTGTACTTGTATGATCATTTATTTGAAATCAAGACACTGCATAAACTCTTCAAGAAGCTACATGTTGAAGCCTCAAGAAGCTACAATGTTGAAGTTCAAGTCTGAAGAAACAACGCATGAAGTAGTTTTATGTCGATGAAGATCTCAAGCATGATATGGTTCAAGATCTCAAGCATGATATGGTTCAAGATCTCAAGCCTGATATGGTTCAAATATCTACATTCGTTGAATGGTTGAAGTTCAATGTCCATACGACATGGTTCAGGTTTGAATGACCTTAGGTTGACCCTTTAAGTAGGTCACTTTGGATACATTAATCAAATATTTATTTTACACAAGGTTGGTCTATTCTACGACCAGTCCTAGCTCTTGTTCGACCAGTCCTAGCATTGGTTCGACTAGTCCAAGAAATTCCACGACCAGTCCTAAGTAGTTGAAGATTTTTCAGAATTTTTGGTACGCCCACGACCAGTCCTGGAGGTCCTTCGACCGGTCGTAGGTGTGGCTTCGACTCGTCCACGACCAGTCGTGGATCTACGACTCAAAGTCCAGCAACGAAATCCCTGGTCTTACGACCAGTCGTAGGGATCTACGACCAGTCGTAGGTGTCCCACGACCAGTCGTAGGGTACTCACGACTAGAGCTGTACACGAGTCGAGTCGAGTCGAGTATCGCCCTACTCGTACTCGACTCTTAACGACTGACCGCTGCTCGTACTCGGGCTCTACTCGGCCGAGTAGCATGACCCCCTGCTCGTACTCTACTCGCCCGAGTACGAGTAGTAAACGAGTCGAGTCGAGTCCGAGTTTTCGAGGCGAGTTCGAGTACGAACACACGAGTTGAATACCGAGTGCGAGTTTTCAAGTCGAGTCCGAGTACGAGTACACGAGTTGAGTACCGAGTGCCAGTTTTCGAGGCGAGTTCGAGCTTTGAGCCAGGTTCAAGTTATAAATTGAAATTAATTTGAATTTCAATTCGATTGTCAATTGAAATTCGAAATTAAACGAAACAATAAAGATGAGTGTCTTTATTGTTACATAATTACATTAACGTATTTACATAATTACATTATATTGTTCAAAATGACAATTTATAACTAATAACCTCTATCAGATGAGTGTCTTCCTGTTCCTGTATTGTCATCTGATCCATCGGAACTGCTATCTATTTTTTCATATACAAATTGATTCACTTCCTCTGAGTCAGAAGGCGAAGAGATTTTTCCTTCGTGCTCTTCTACACTTTCAACTAGATTTTCAAACTTGCTTTATGTGAAGAATTGTATGTAGTACCCAATGCCCTATAAAATTCACCGAGACGAGTTAGGAATTTCAATTTGTTACTCTTTTTCTTCTTCTTGTTTGTCGTACTCGACGAGTAACTTGACCCTGCTTCAACATCGTGTTGTCTTTGACTCGAATATCGCTGAAGTCTAGAAGCATCTTCCATGCTGCGTTTTATGGCGATTTGGAATTGTTCTTCCTCCAAAGTTTTTAATCTGGCTTCCTCCTCTGCATCTTTTGTGGATGTCATTTGTGTACCAGATCCAGAAGCAGAAGGTTTGGATGGAGTGGAAGGCTTTTTATTCGAATCTAACAGGGCTCGAAAAAGAATTTGGACATCCTTAGGGGCATTGGGGCATGGTTTTGCATCACCACCTCGACATGACAAGTGTAGGCGAAAGCGATGACTATTGTGCACAAACTTTGCGCCACACAAACCACACTTAATCTTTGTTTTTCCAGACCGTGGCGGTGATTCAACTAGGGAAGCATAGTCCCAAATGTTTGACGATGGCTCAGATGACGACATATCTACATTCAATTTTTAATAAAAAAATCAGAATATTGATAAATAAATTGAACTTGATATAGCAACAAAAGAAAGCAATATAAATGTATCAAAATTCAAAAATAAAAGCAAATGAATAGGCATATGTAAATAAATATCAATGATTCAAAGTCTTCCAAACCACATTCCAAAAGGACCAACACTTTCGTGTTTGCAGTTGCAGTGAAATAATATTACAGATCATTCAACATTCAGCCAAAAAAATTTGAAAAACCGAAAATAATTACTGATCTATAGGTAGAGACGCGTCATGAATCTCAATCTCCTCTTCTTCATCATCATCATTCATATCTCCTCCCCATATCGGGTGCAACCAATCTTGCGTACAAATCAACGCTTCAACTGTGTTTGGCGAAAGTGAGCTTCGATACTTGCTCACAACCCTGCTCCCTGTGCTGAATGCGGATTCTGATGCCACTGTTGAAACTGGTATTGATAATATGTCCCGTGCCATCACAGATAATGTAGGGTATTTTGATTCACTAACCCTCATCTTCCACCATTCCAACACATCAAATTCAGCTCGCACTACGATTGGCTCCTTGAGGTACATTTCTAACTCTGATTCCTTAGTATCAACTCCCATTCGTGCTTGTGCCAAATATGATATGTATTCATTTAGCACATCTGGATTACCAGGTACAGAAATATCCGCATCTCTACTTCCTTCAACACCCGTTGCCGCTGCAGGTAAAGTATTAACATACGATTTATACAGATCTTCAAGGGCTTCACGAACCTTAGACGTCTCTGCTGGCGCTCTTTCAGTAGGATAAAGCTTCATGAAAATAAAGCTAACCAATCCCATATTACAACGGGGACCAAGAACAACTGCCAAGGACATCAACAGATGACATTCGTCCCAGTATTTATCGAACTTCATCTTCATACCAACTGTCATCTGGCGTATGAAATCTGGACCCGCACTGACATTTTTCCGCAGAGCATCCTTAATCCTTCAAAGAGACGGAAGAAACAGATTCGCGGTTGGATACTGATTCCCAGAAAAAATCTTCGTGCAATCGTAGAAAACTTG
The DNA here is from genome assembly GCA_021015155.1 of Magnolia officinalis. Classification (NCBI taxonomy): domain Eukaryota; kingdom Viridiplantae; phylum Streptophyta; class Magnoliopsida; order Magnoliales; family Magnoliaceae; genus Magnolia; species Magnolia officinalis. The sequence goes on from JAJHSJ010000001.1 coordinate 86,229,530, forward strand.
GAGAAATGTGTGAACTTGTTATGCTTTGGCCCAATCATCTGTGCTCGGCAACCAAGAATACGTTCTGTCACGCGCCGCATATTCAGGAAATGCAAGTTGTAATTCCATTGCCGTATCTAACATTTCATAGGTTGAGTTCCAACGTGTACAGACATCCAACTTCAACGTTTTTTTAGATGGCATATTCAAACGTTGGATGATGTCATTTCATACACTCAGTCTCGATGGCTACCCCCTTATATATTTCACACTTTCTCTTATGTTCTCTATAGTGTCATCGATTGCTTTCAGCCCTTCTTGTACAATCAAATTTACAATATGGGCATAACATCTAACCTGAAATATTTTTCCTTCAAAAAATAAATTTCCTGTAGCCCTGAATTGGTTACGTAAGCATGAAATGACACTGTCATTTGCTGAAGCATTGTCTAAAGTTATTGCTGAAATTTTCTTCTCAATGCCCCAGCCTTCTAGACAACTGTAGATGCAATCTGAAATAAGTAAACCAGTATGTGGAGGAGGAAGGTGTTTGAAGTTTATAATTCTCTTGCATAGTTTCCAATCCTTATCAACATAGTGAGCGGTTAATGAAATGTATCCTTTTCTTTGATTAGACGCCGTCCATAAATCAGAAGTCAAAGCTATTCTGGTCACTAAGCTAAAACTTCTTTCAGTTTCATCTTCTCCTTTGCATACATCTTCATGCTTTCTCTCTGCACTGTGACGCGGAGACATTCTCGACCCGAGGGTTAAGGAATTGACAGAAAGCCCTAAACCCTTTACTTTAATCATTCTGAAAGTTTTTTCTTCCAAAATCACTAATCTAGCAAACCACTCATTCAGCTTCTCCTTGTCAAACTTATGAGTGGACACTACGCCTTGGGAGTCGTCCCCTTCTGACTTCGTAAATGACAACGTCTATTGGCCGGGAGGAGGGAGTCTTGCTTTCTTAGGACACGTCTTCAAATGTCTAATTAGATGTGTCGTAGATCCTCCTGGAATCTTGCTGAATAACCCTTTGCAGTGATTACACTTTATCTTCTGTACACCGTTAACTGTCACATCTTCGAAATCATCCCACACTGCTGATCTCTTCTTCTTCCCTTTGCATGCGGTTGACGTGTCTGTGTCTCCCTCTACTATTAGAGGAGATGTGGCCGATGCACCCATTCCAGGGGTATTTGGGCTTTCGTCTTGACTAGCCATCTATAAAATAAAATTCTCGATATGTTATACAGCTATACCTAGGAGATAGGATCCTAGATGGCTAGACCGCTAGACGGGCGTAATTACTTAACTGTCTAAATCAGTCACCCATTCAAAGTTAGATGGATTGTAATGCTTCATTTTCCAATTTAAATGCTACGCCGAAATTCCGGCAGCATCTCCCCTTATCTCTCCAGAATATATTAATCTTGTATTTGATTCTCATGTCAATCATCAACACAAAGTGTGGACATTTGACGACGGAAATAAATACATGAAATATATCCAGAGAGAAAAAGGAGAGACGAAACCGGAACAGACATATGCATTTAAATTGGAATAAATGAAGACATTACAATCTATCTAACCCTGAACTGTCCAAAAAGGGACAATTTGAGCAATTTCTATGCATCCAAGAACACACTGAATCTATGTCTGGCAACATAGAAATCCTCAAATGGGCAACTGATTATCCTATACTGTCTACAAGTCTACAAGTAGAATAATACAAATAATTCATATCCATGTGCCAAATATTTAGGGAAAACACAAATATCAGGTTAATTCCAAAATTATATTAAACAAATTCTATATTAACAACTGATATCAAGTTAACACAAATATCAGGTTAACACAAATATATTAACAAATATCAGGTTAACACAAATATATTAACAACTATATTAACAAATATCAGGTTAACACAAATATATTAACACAAATATCAGGTTAACACAAATATATTAACACAAATGTATTAACAAATATCAAGTTACACAAATATATTAACAACTGATTAACAAATTCTATATTAACACAAATATGAAATATATTAACAATTGATTAACAAAATTATATTAAACAAATTCTATATTATTATTAACAACTAATTATCCACCGAATATTTAGGGAAAACACAAATATCAGGTTAATCCCAAAATTGTTAAACAATTCTATATTAACATATTTTATTTTTTATTTTTTATTTTTTATTAAACAATTTCTAAAAATTAAAAATTAAAAATTAAAAATAAAAAATCCACACATTACCGGGCGAGCTGTGCAGGAACGACCGGCAGGCGGCAGCTGCGTGCAGGGCAGGGCGATGACGAGTGGCAGCCTGGCAGGGACGATTTTAAACCGGACGACTGACAGGGACGAGCTCCGTCACCGGACAGGCCGCAGAGACGAGCGGCAGGGTCTAGTACCGCCGGACAGGGGACGGGCGAGTGTGAGAGAGAGAGAGGGAAGAAGAGGGACGGGCGACGGCGACGGGCGAGTGAGACAGAGAGAGAGAGAGAAGAAGAGGGGCGGCCGGAGTCCGGCCGAGCGCTGGAAGAGGGAGGGGAGAGAGAGGGTTTTTTTTTTCAAACGGGCGGGAAAAAGGGTGCTTGGCTACTCACTGGTTGAAAATGACGGGCGAGTGGGTGGGTGGGGTAGGTTTTTTGGGCGCTCGGCTACTCGCTGTTGAAAATGAGAAACGGGTGGGTGGGTAGGGTTTTTGGGGCAGGCTTATATACAGAGGAACGAGTCGAGTACGAGTCGAGTTACGAGTCGAGTACCGAGTCGAGTACCGAGTCGAGTACCTCTAGACTCGAACTCTACTCGTTATGTAAACGAGTAGTGGAAACCCGCTCGTACTCGGCTCTAACTCAGACGAGTCGAGTACGAGTCGAGTATTCCGAGTCGAGTCGAGCGAGTACTCGAGCTTTAGTCTGCTCGTATACAGCTCTACTCACGACCAGTCGTGGAACGGCTTTTAAAGATCGCGCTTATTTTTTCAAAATCTGTTAGAGCTACGACCAGTCGTAGGTTTCTAAGACCAGTCGTAGGAGCAATTTCTGCTTCTATAAATTGAACACGAAATTCAGAGTTTTCACACTTCAACTCCATTCAATTCAAGAATTTTCAAGTGATCACTCTGAGATAAGTCTGTGTTTATTTTAAGCTACATTGTGCTTATTTAATATTCCTTTTTGCTAGCTTATTTAATTTGATTTTGTTTCTATATTCCAATCTTATTTGAAAAGAGGAATTATCTTATTCCTTCTTCTTGGAATCAAAATCAAATATAGCTATGCCCAACTTGTTAAAATCTAAAATCAATTAGAATTTAGAACCTTATGAATGTGAGTATTGGAAATTGAACTTTGACATTCAATCATCTACTCCGATTGGTTCTACCGGGCTGCTACGAAAAGGAGAAATCCAGGTATTTTACATTTCTGTAAAATTTATTTACCTTTGGTTTTGTTTGAGGTTAAGCCAGAAAAATCTCATTGTACTGGTTTGTTTGAGGTTGAGCCAGAAAAATCTCATTGTATTGGTTGTCTGAGGAAAACCAGAAAACTCAGAAAAGAGGGGTTTTTGAATTGTGTAAGCTCAAGTGAAAAAGACACAATTGTAAAGGTTTTGGTGAACCTGTGAAACCTATTTGATAGTGAACGCTAATATCCCCTGTGTGAGGATATTAGGAGTGGAGTAGCTTTTTGTGTGGCTGTTAGAAAACAGTTGGTGTACACACAAGCGAACCACTATAACTCTTTGACTTGTGGATTGAATGCTTGCTTAATTTTCATATCTTTTATCATTCGATTGTGTGGAATGTACAAGTGGATGTGAATGTTGTAACTATTTACATTTCAAGCAAGTGTGGGGATTGTTGTAATAATTTAGATCTTACTTCTGCATTTAATTTCAATTCTTTGTTATTTCATTTACTTATATTAAAATTGAGTCCTTGATCCAAAAGAGGTTCTAGAAATAAGGTTGTCCTACCATAAGCCCTTGTTTATTATGGTGTAAGGTTGTCCTTAGAACTGAATTTGTATCAATCTCTCAATACCTATTTAACAAGGTGATTTAAATTTAGCTTGTGAATTGATTCAGATTGTAAGGCTATTGGTTTAATTTATTTCCGCTAATTTTATTTTAAATTTGGCATAGTCCTATTCACCCCCCCCCCCCCCTCTAGGACATATAGCTTGGCCTTTTCAAGTGGTATCAGAGCCTAATAGCTCATTTTTGTTGCTTTTTATTTGGATTTATTTCCTGAGCTAACGATCTAAGCTATATAAAAATATGTCAAACTTTGATAGGCTTTCAGTTACTAGACCTCCTCCATTTGATGGCTCCAACTATGCCTATTGGAAAGCCAGAATGAGGATCTTCCTCAAATCAATGGATGAAAGTGTGTGGCAAGCCACAGTGACTGAGTGGAAACCTCCTATCATGGAAGTAACTGGTGTTGATGGTTCAAAATCTATGAAAATTACACCGTATTATCAATGGACCTCACTTCAGAAAAATGAGAGTAGTGCTAATGCTAAAGCACTAAATGCAATCACTTGCGCACTATCACCGGATGAGTTCAAAAGAATCATATCCTGTGATACTGCAAAGCAAGCCTGGGATATTTTAGAAATGACACACGAAGGTACATCAATTGTCAAGAAATCTAAAGTCCAACTCCTCACAACTAAATTTGAAGAAATTCATATGGAGGAAAATAAAATGTTTATGGACTTTTACACTAGATTGAATGACATTGTAAACTCAATGTGGGGTCTTGGCGATAAGATCCCAGAAAGTAAAGTGTGTGCAAAAATACTACGCTCTCTTCCTGAACGGTTCAATTCAAAGGTAACCGCAATCCAGGAACTTCGTGATACGGATAATATGAAGGTAGAAGAATTAGTTGGTTCTTTACAAACCTATGAATTAAGTTTTAAAGCTCCTAAAGGTAAATCTATTGCTTTAAAGTCATCTAAAAGTATTACTCAAGAAAATTCAGATTCAGAAAAGTCTGAAGATGATATGGCCCTTTTGGCGAAAAAGTTTTATAAGATTTTCAAAAGTAAGAAAAGAGTCGATTTTCAAAAGCAAGTCTTCCATCTTAGCCTTCCATATGGTCCAGTTAGAACCATTGAGGTCTTTCAATAAAGCAAGTCTTCCATCTTAGCCTTCCATATGGTCCAGTTAGAACCATTGAGGCTGATCATCCTTGATGAGCAACCTTCCATAATTCAAAAACCGATCCTACCCGTTCAATGAACTTAGCTCTGATACCACTTTGTTGGGGGCCTTGCACAAAACCTTAGGATCTAGCCCTCCAGAATAAACTAGAATTATAGATAATAACGCAATGAAAAACAATCAATGCATCAATCACACACCACACAAGAGATTTTACGTGGAAAACCCTCAAAGAGGTAAAAACCACGGGACCTCGTTCAGATCAACAATCCACTATGAAGCAGAACATTACAACCTTCTTCACTCACGTAGGGGTGGATAAACAATAAGAGAAATAGAGAAAATGGAGAGATCTAACCGATTACGAGGACATAGAAGCGCTGAGATATAGATCGCACAGTAGATAACCTCCACGAGTAAAACCTCCCTTCTATAAGCTTCCTCTCTCTCTTTCTCCCTCGCTCTAACCTTTGATAGCCCTAAACCCTTTAGCAAATCCCTTGTAAAGCTTTAGGAAACCCTGTTGTCATTGTTGTTGTTGTTGTTGTGCCTAGAAAACCCTAGGCAACCCCTTTTATAGTTTAGGAAACTTTCCTTTCGCATCCCAGTTGCGAAAGGACTCAAATCTACAGTTTCACGCAAAATCGCGGAACAAACTGCGTAACCTACGACTAGTCCTGGAAATTCCAGGACTGGCCTTAGCCTCCTTCGACTGGTCGAAGCCTACCTTCGACTGGTCGAAGACCGTGGAAAAAATTAGTCCGAGCTCGCTGGACTTTGAGTCGTACCACGACTCGAACCCACGACTGGTCGAACACCAGCCCACGACCGGTCGAGCAAGGCTCCCGACCGGTTGAAGACGGGTTAAAAAACCCATCACTTGTGTCTTCGGCTTCAATAGGCTCAACCGACTACATGACACGAGGACCCATCTGACTAACAAACAAAATGCACAAATCATTGCACTAACAAAATTCTCTCTGAAAATCATTATTTTTGCTGGACTGTTCTGTGCACATTCGGTTGGACCAAACCAACCTCATGTGGGACCGAACAATCTAGTATTTTTATTATTACTATTTGTGATTTTTCAGTCTTTTCTCCATCCTTTGCCTTTTGTTTCCTTGGATCTTTGGCACTTGAATTATTCGATAATGTCATCTAAATTTCCAAATCTTTATCTCATTCGGCTTGATCTCATTTTAAGCTTTAAATCTATCTTTTTAAGTATGTAGTCATCTTTAGGACCAAAATCACCCCACGAGCAGAAACATATATAATTATATCCAATTAATACTTAAATGCAAGAAAAGCTAATGTAATTGAGAGGATAAATATGCAATATTTAGACTTTATCAATAACCCTCATATTAATCTAACAAAAATATCTCTTGTTATCATTTGACTCTTTTTTAGTGGTCTCACAACCTGTATTAGTCAAGTCCTCTCAATTGCATCTCAAGGACTCCATCTAATGTAATGTCATTGACTTCTTCTATATATGGATTAGTTATATTCCTTGTTCATGGTAAGTTTATTTTCTTTATTTCCTTTATTCATGCTTTATTTATATTTATCTTAGAATCAAGGGTTATCCCTGAGATATAATTAGGGGCTTATGGTATATCACAACTTGGAATATATTTGAACCCATAATATGATGAAAGTCTTTTATGTGTGCACACTCTTGTTTATCTTGTGCGTATATGGCAATATAATGAGAATGTTCTGCAAATGTTTGGGATGGAATAACACTCGAAGTTTGCTAGGTGATTTAAAGATCTAAGACGAAAAAGAACGATTAAAAAGAAGATTTGATGCTCAAATAATGACCAAGTAAAGATTTGGAGATTTGAAGGTCATTAATGAAGAATTCAATTGTCAAAGATCCAATAAAACCAAGTGGAAAAGAGAGAGAAAAGACTGGCTTATTCACAAAGTGTGATAACAAAAGTAACAGACTATTCAGTCCTACTTAAGGTTGGTTCGGTCCAACTGAATGTGCATAGAACAGTCCAGCAACAGAATATGATTTTTAGAGTTAATTTGGCTCGACTTTAAGTCCAAGAAAAGTTATGTTCGATGTGACCGAAGAAAGACAGAGACTCTAGATGGATTTTGAAAAACTGTCTGCAACCGAGCAACAGAGAGACTAATTCGATGCGACCGAAGTGTACAGTCGGTGCGACTGATGCGTAACAAAAGTACGTAAATTTGAAGTCGGTTTCAAATCGATGCAGATTTTTCCTATATAAATGGGTGATTATAACTTTCCTATATACGAATTGAGGTATAAGGGATAGATCAAGGAGTTGTGGACCTTTTACAGAGTCTTCCTTCTTCTCTAATCATTCAATTCTATTTTGATTTTCATGTTTTTCTTTTAATTTTTAGTTCAATTAGTTATTTTTAATTTATTAGTTTATTTTGATTCAAGTAATTGGTTTCATTGTTGAAAATTTTAATTGATATTTGGTTTAAATGAATATATATTTTGGTTTACTTTGATCCATTGTCAACTCGGGGCATATTGGATGCTTAGGAAGGCTAAGAGTGATTGTTTATCTATTTTGTAAGGGATTGATATGTAAAATTCATTAATCTATCGTACATTAAGGGCATGATAGATGCTTTGAATTCCATACAATCAATACTTTGGTGCTTTATATGAGAAACAAATCAATTGAAGTTTAAATCTGTTTTGAGTTTATGAATGATTATTTAACTGCTCCATTATCCGATTGGATAGGATATGACTTCGATTCTAATTGTGTAATCCACTCGAATCAAGTGAACTAAACATTAAGGAATAACTATAAGTGGATCATTAGCACCCTAATACTTTATTACTATTAATTTTCTTCACAAGTACAACATTACTCTTTAATTCAGATTTTATAAAGTTAGTCTAGTTCTAGTTTTAGTTCTAAAAAGTATTATAGAAATTACACAATCATAAGTCTCTGTGGGTATGGCCTCGGTCTCACCAAGTTATTATTACATCGCAGCCTTGCACTTAGGGTTTTTCTCGATCAGAGGGTAGGTACGTATGCAAGTTAGTATACTTGCGAGGGGTCATGCAGGTAGGTGCACATGTGTAAAAAATGCACATGAATAGTAAATCTCCAACTCTTAGCATGTATATTAAAAGTCAAGGAATTAAAACATGACTTTTCATATTCAATATAGTGTGGGCATTATAGTCCATAGAACACAAAAACTCCCAGATTAAGTAATCTAAAGCCATGTATTATCATCTATACCTTTCTACTATTGTCCCTTTAAGGCAATTTTTTTTTTTTTTGTGAAAGCATGTAAGTATCTACTCTCGAAGATACGTTCAACACTCAAAGGTGCAAATCTCTATGTTGAATTTTAGATTTGCGAGTTTATTATATCTTGAAGATAATTTGCATGTAAGCTTAGACCGTATCGTTCCATAAGCTTCCGCGGTCCCCCCGGTCGAATTCCGGCGACCCGCGATCTGTTATTGGCGTTTGCGCACGATCCTGAGTCGTGTCCCGTATATCAAAGTCGGCTCGACTCAAAACTTATACCATAACGGCCGCGCCGTCGCCGTGATTCCGACGCCATGTATTACGCGTCGAGGCGATACCCAGGCCAAGAGATGTGGACCCGTGTTCAGTTTGAGAAAAGCGCATCGAGTTGCGAATACCGAGGGAATCTCTACAATACATCACATCAATCCATCAAAGTCAAGTACCATATCCCATCCCCACGTATAACCACCCCTCCCTAAAGTCAACTCTCCCTTACATGTCAAGTACACTCATCCATCACTCACCATCCCTCTCTCCCATCACCTCTCTCTCTCTCTCTCATTCTCTCTCCCTCTCATTCTCCCAAGCAACTCCATGAGAGCAACGTCCAAGCTTTCCTACATTTTCCGCCCATCTTGAAGCTTCATGCCCCATCATCCAACCTCTAAAAACTAATCTTAACCATTGATTCTCACTCCTTGGAGCTAGATCACCCTAGTGTGGAAGAAGAAGGAGCAGTTTTGAAGGTGGGTGTTCTTAAGCACTTGATTTTGTTTAAGGGCCCACTTGTGATGGGACCCATCTTGATGTATGTTCTGTATGTATAGAGGGGCCCATAGTGGCGGGGCCCCTCCCATAACCGATCTCTCTCTCTCTCTCTCTCTCTCTCTCTCTCTGTCTTTCCTTTTTTTTAAGATGATGTGGCCCACCTGATCAGTAAATCCATGCCATCCAGCCGTCCATCTGAACGTGCTGGGTAGGGATGACCATGATGTATGGGTTTTATCAACACCATCCATCTGACAGTGGACCCCATCTATGATGTATATGTCTCATCCATACCCGCTGGATGGTGAAAATCATCTGACCGCCCACCTACATGGACCCCACCTTGATCATGAAGCATGTGTTATATCTAGACATTGAAATTGCGGTGAAGACTGCTTTAGTCGAAGAAGGAATATGCCAATATGTCCTAGAGGGGGGTGAATAGGACTTTTTAAAGTTTTTATGATTTATTAAAAATCCTATCACACTAATCCCAACAAAGAGTACAGACTAGGATTACTCAAAATTAACTCTACAGGCTTCCAAGCCCTGTAGAGGATCCAATCACAAACTTCTTGAAGAATAAACAATAGTGCAAATAAGATTGTGATGGATATGACTATGTGTGTGTGTATGAGGTGTGATTTCAGATGATCAGATATATAAGCATATAAGGAAATCACATGAATGAAAGACAATAACAATCTCAAACACAGTCATTTTTATAGTGGTTCGACGATCAGTCTACTCCACTTCCGGCAGACGCACTCATCCCTAGAGTGTGCCGAATTTTACTAAGGAGGTTTTACAGTGGTTCACCTCTAACCTAAGGTTTTAAATCAGGTTCGCCTTCAACCTTTACAACCTACGCTAAGGCTGACTGTTTATGCTCTCACGAGTAAGGGTCAACACAACGCACCAACTTTTAGGCACACTGGCCAAAGATCTTCCATAAGACCCTGCTGGAGGTTCCTACACGATTTACCTCAAACCCGAGGTTTTTACACAGTTCACCTCAAACTCGAGGTTTCTCAGTAGATGACCTCAAACCTAAGGTTTTGCTGGTTCACCTTCAACCAGATGTTTATGCTCTCCACAAAGCAAGGGTCCACACAATGCACCCACCACGTACACTCCCGCCGAAGGCCTCCTTGAGGACTTCGAAGGGTGAGAACCACTTAAGACCCAATCCTACAAAGAATGATCACAAGAGTCCTCTTGGACTCTAGATACTTACAAATAAGTTGATGAGTCCCGATAAGCACAATGCCGAAGATCTCCTCCTTGTTGACGAAGAGTCTTCTGCTCCCTTGATCCGCAACACAAAAAGATGTATCGATATATGGTGACTGGTTGGGTCAAGGTTATGATGGAATCCTACTCTCTAAAGGTTTTCCTATAAGAAAGATAGAGTAGTTCCAATCATCCAGGCATTCAAGGCATCTCAGCTTAATGATTTGCCATTAAGGTAGTAGCTAGAGGATCCTTGAATGTGGAAGTTCATTCCCCAATCCACTTTATTGAATATCAATGGTAAGGGTGGATTAGAGGATGAACTTCCCTAGGAGAAAGGGCTTTGGGTATATGATCTAAGGTTAAACACTCAAAAGCTCTTTCTACTTTCTCTCCCACAACAATAGACAAGTCCTCTATAAATAGGCAAAAGGTTTCAACGGATATAAAACAGTCACATTTATGACTGAGTTTGATATCATCGAGCAGGTTCGATATCATTGAGCGTATACTCTCGATAGCATCGATGGTTTGCTCGATGACTCGAACTCAAAGTCATATGCTTTTGAAACCTTTTGCCAGCTGGTCGAGGGCATCAATACTCGTGTCGATGTTATTGGATTTCGAACTCCGATTCCATCGATATGAGGGATCGATTCCTCGACATTTGAAAAATGAGATAGACTTGACTTGAAATATTTCAGGTTTTAAAGATATGATCGAGGGTCAGCCGATGTCATCGGAATTTACATATCGATGCTATTGAAGGCAGTGTCAATGGGATCGATAAATCCTATAGATTTACCAATAAGCTCGCTGGACAGATTGTGTCCAGTTTCGATCCAATCAACTCGGCCTCGATATCATCGACATAGGAATATTGATTTCCTCGAATGGCCCCCGATCAAAGTAAAAACCAACCTGAAATATTTGCTGGAAGACATGCGCGCCCACGATCGATATCATCGATGAACTTCTGATCTAATCGATATTTGATTTCAGATCATATTAGAAGGAGCATCGATATATCAAAGGAATTTGAAATTTTCTTTAAAAAACAGGGGCACCGGAAACCTGTCCGTTGATTTTATCGAGCCATTATCGATGGACTCGAAATTCAAGTATCGATGATATCGATATGTTGATCGATATATCGATAAATCAATGCAGATATACATGTGGTTGTTGGACACTTTTGTCCTCTTTTCAATGATATCGTTTAAGCATCGAGGACATCGACAGAGCAGATCGATCATATCGAAGGTGTTTCGATAAAATCGACAAGGCAAGAAAAACTTAGAGAATTTTCCTATTTTGAAAAAGCTTTTTTACCTAAAAACCCTATGATGTTCTATTTTGTTCTTAAGGGTTTTAATCACCTGGTGTTTTGAGACATGGGATGTGAGGCTTTAGATTTACCTGTGGCGAGCTTGCACACATCCGGTTGAGGCAGACGCTTGAGTTGATCTTCCTATCAGGCTCTGTAGATAATTTAACTCAACACTCACGTAACTTGACAAACCAGGGCACTTTCAGACGTTCATCTGCTGGACGAGCAACATACAGTTGCTGACAGTGAAGTGTGTTCCATCCATGTTGTCCACCGCATGATGTATGTGTTTCATACCTACACCGTGGGGGCCCACATGATTTATGAGTTTAATCCAGACGGTCCATCCACCAGCCTTACCGCGGTTGGATTGACGTCAGTAAAGTTTTGTGGGCCACCACGTTTTATGTGAAATCTAAGCCGTCCATCAGTAACGTTTAAGGCTGGACGTTGATGTTTATAATATAATACAATATAATATACACACACACACACACGGAAACGCTCACCTGCAAACCAATTCGTACGTACTGCATACGAACTTTTTAAGAAATCATCATACTGATGAGTCTCGAAAATCTGAACGGTCCACATGAAGCAGAACCTCATGAAACCCCCTGGTATGAAATTTTCTTTGATCCAAAACTTTGGTGGGCCATGAAAAATGCAAACAGTTTCTTCCCTTCATTTGAATTTCTCTTTGCTATGGCCCACCAGAATCTTAGACCAGGGTGAAAATTTACACCCTAAGGTTTGATGGGATTCCGCATCTTATGGACCGTTCGGATTCGACACCCAAGACACGTGTGCAAAGGTGCGCACGTGCGTAGGTGAGCATGCCTATATATATATATATCTGGCTTCTGACAGTGTTAATATAATATAATATATTATATATTATATATATGCATTGATGGGCCCCACGTGGGACCCACCTGATGTATAACATCATGAGGTATGTGATATACCACACCATCCATCCATTGGCAGGGTGGGCTCAACTTAATGTACGTGGTCTATATCCACACTATCCATGGGTGGGACGGTGGGGTTTCACCATGATGTACGTGACATCCACTCCAGCCGTCCATTCATGTGGGCCCACTGTGATGTACCTGTCGCACTCACCTGCCATGTGTGAGGAGGCCACCTTGAAGTATGTGTTCATCCTAACCGTCCAGGCGATGGGACCCACTGCTGTGATGACGACAGTAGGTTCTGTGGGTCCCACGTGATGCATGTGTTACATTCAAACCATTCATCCTTTCAGTCCATGTGGGACCCACCCCACTCGTGTTACACGTGTGGAGGTGGGGCCCACCAGATGAGGTATGTGTTTTACTCAATCTGTCCATTTAGACGGTGGTTGGGTGGGACCCTCTCTGATGTATGTGTTATATATATATATGTCGTCCACCTGTCTGCCAGCATGGACACCACCATGATGTATTTGTTTCATCCACGTCGTCCAGATTGTGCTGGACGGTGTCGGACGTGTTTGGACGATGCTGTCCAAAGTTTGGACGGTACTGATTTACATAGACAATGTTTGGATGATGTTGATTTACATGGGAAATGTTTGGATGGTGCTGATTTACATGGACAATATTTGGACAGTGCTGATCATTATTAGTGGGCCATGTGCCCCATGGAATGATAGTGTACAGTGATACACATGCTACACCTGCAACTAGTGAAATGATTTTTGGTGTGGTCCAAGCCCATTAGATGCCCATTGGTGCGGCCTATCCATGGGGCCCATCATGATGTATTTTTGGCCCATGTACGGGCCCACTTGTTTTGTATTTGAGGCCCATTTTGGTGTATTCGTGATCCATTTGGCGATGCCCATATATTGCGGCCCATTTGATGTATATGAGGCCCATTGGTGCGGCCCGTTGATGCGGCCCATTTGATGTATATGAGGCCCATTAATGCGGCCCATTGATGTAGCCCACTTGATGTATATGAGGCCCATGTTTAAGGCCCAATATGATGTATACCCGGCCCATGTGTTGGGACCGATGTGATGTATTTATGGCACATGTGCCGAGGCCCGATGTGATGTATATGTGGCCCTTGTGTGAGGCCATGGGCCCACTATACGTTTGGCTTTATGTGGGCCACTCCTTGGGAGCGATGTTGGTTAAATGTCCACATTGATGGGCAATGTTGGTTAAATGTCCTCATTGTGACCTTCCCTTAGGCCTCGTTCGACCGATTATCGAGGCTGATTCCAATTGTCGAAGCCGATTGTCGACACTGATTTCGATTATTGACGCCGATTGTATAGGCCGATTCTGATTGTCGAGGCTGATTTTAATTTTGATTATCGATGCCGATTATTGAAGCCGATACCGATTCCGATTGTCGAGGTCGATTCCGATTATTGAGGTTGATTCCAATTGTCGAGGCCGGATATCGAGGCCGATTATCGAGGCCCAATGTGATGTATATGCGGCCCGTATTTGAGACCATTGTGATGTGCATTCGGCTGATTGTCGAGGCCCAATGTGATGTATATGCGGCCTGTATGAGTGACCCATTATGATGTATTTTTGGCTCATTTGTTAAGGCCCATTGTGATGTATATTAGGCCCATGTGAGAGGCCCATCGTGATGTGTATTAAGCTCTTGAATAAGGCCTATGGTGTTGTATATTAGGCCCTTATGCAAGGCCATGGGTCCACTATATGTTAGGCTCTATGTGGGCCATTCCTTGGGGGCAATGTTGGTTAAATGTCCATATTGTCGAGGCCGATTGTTGATGCCAGTTATTAATACCGATTATGAGTATGTGATAGTATAACATCATGATACATGCCCATACGCATCATCTGCATGTTGTTATGAGATGTGGTTGACCATTGCATATGTCATTGGGCAGGTTGTTATGAGACTCCCCTGATAGGCGGAGGTTATCTCACATGAGCGCACGGTATGCGCAGGATTAATGCATGACTGGATTGTATGACTCATGCATCTTGCATTGTGTGTTGTGACTACTGTACGCCCCAATGATATCAGGGTCATAGCCTCCACAGGCATATCGTGGATGGCCAAATGGGACACCGAAAATATTTGGTTTTAGCATACAGGCGCCATAAATGTCTCTGGGTGAAAATTCCTAAACCTCCGTGGCCAGGAGACTCCCCGACGTCGAGACCGTGTGGATATATATGAGCACATGAGGGCCGAATACCAGGAGGTCACGTCTTCCACTGTGTCGTGGTCTGTTGGGAGGGGGTGTTGCCTTACCCGCCCGAGGGTAGGGGGCATAGCTTGTTGAGTTTGACCAGCTTGTGAATGTGTCCGCTATCGACATGCCGGGTAGATATTGGCCGACTACTGGCTAGGCAGATAGTGAGGTCTCTTCCACTTGCATGGTCATGCGTCAGTAGGTGACCTTTTGCATGTAGAGTTTACTAGACCCCGGTGATGATCCCAGAGAGGAATCATACTGATATGTGGACTTATTGAGCAGGAATTGCATACTCATTTATTCACTATCCACTCGGGCTGGTGGTGTGCAACTATTTGTTACATGTACCTTCATATGGCCAGGATTCTGATTAGGCGCACGACTAACCTGAAATCAGGAGTTTACCACATTGAGTCTGACTATCCAAATTTAGATATGGGACTGGTTTGGATAGAAGCCCTCTGTGGTGGACCCTGTAGCTTGCGATACTACGTACTATCATCCGACTTCCCACTCTAGCTTGGTCATTTCATTCACATCGCATATTGCATTACATCAGCAAACATATGGCATTTTGGGTTACTATGTTTTTACATTTATATGGCCTAGATACGGCTAACGGTATTCGTGAACTCATCAAGAGTTGTATATTGCATTGTACCCTCGGCTTCTGATATTTGATTCTCTACGACTCCTCATTTGCATAACTGATTTGTATTGCGTACTCTGATATCGTATGATTCATGCCAGTAATTCCAATATTGTATGATTAAGGCATTGTATTGAATACTTGACACTTATCTTGTGCCCACACTTACACCACCCTCTAAGCTTTCTATAAGCTTATGCACGATAGATGCGTGCAGGTGGCGTTAGGTTGCAACAGAATGGAGCTTGGAGCACGCAGCATCTTCTGGAGCTTTGATTTTCGATATATGTATTTCCCTTTCAGCATTGTATTCAAATGATTATATTAGTGGATATGTGAAGATGATGTTGCCTTTGTGATTTTGGGTAAACTTGTGGTTATGCTTATTACGAGTTAAATGTATGTTGGAAAATCCTCCTTGTAGGACTGCAGGATCGAAAATTGGCGTATGGACACTGGGAGCCGAGAATGGGGTACTAAGGAGGCTGTCAGCACCGGATTTGGCAATCAGGAATTTTGTGAGCACGTTTTTTGAGTTTGGGGCGTGATAGTCTCCGTCGAACCGTCGAGGAGATCCTTCCTTGGACAGACTGCAACATACCAGAGGCGGAATTCAACGGTTTGTTCGACTCCCCAATGGAATCGGATCTTGCGCACGTAACGACGAGCCTCCTTGGGGGTATGCACATTTTCCGAAGTTAGGTCGATCTTTGGTTTCCTATTGCTCAGCTTTACTTAACCCCTTTTTTCTGTAGATCGCCCCACGCATACTGAAGGCACGTACCAAATTCGCTCAGGTGTAAGAATAGGTGGGAGAGACTAACCAAAAGCTTGCCCAATCGGAAGCTCGGGCTTCGAGTGCAGAGGCCAAGCTGGAGGCTGCGAGGAAGCTTCTTGAAGAGGCTTTTGCACAAAAGACCTAGCTGACAACAAAGGTGGAGGAGGCTAAGGCATGGTACAGGTAGTGCAGAGCTAAGCTTAAGGAGACCGAGGCGATGCTTGAGGAACTCAAGGCAGGGACTCGAGCTGTCATCGCTCTCGCTCAGAAGGACACAGTCAAGGAATTCGAGTCTTCCTAGGTGTACATTAAGGACAAAGATTTCCTCTATCGCCAGAGCTATGCCAATGCGTTGAGGCTATGAAGGAAACCTTCCTAAAGCTGGATATCTCCGCCTTTGGCGAGTTTAAGTCGGGCTCTGATGGGTCGGGCTATGAAGCGGCTCCCGAACACCCCTCCCCCACCTCCCTGAGGCTTGAAGACCAGCTCCTTTTGGAGAGCAGTATTTCCTTGGTTGTGCAATGCCTTTCCTTAGTTGTGCAATACCTTTCCCTTTTTTAGACGATGTAGATTGATGTAAAGGTGCCCTTCGGGGCTTGATCGATGTAAACGTGCCCTTTGGGGTTTTATCAGTGAAAAGTTCTTTTTTTAAAAAAAAAGATTCGCCTAGTATTCTCTTTGTTTCTGTGTCAAGTAGTTCGTATTCAGTTAAGTAGATCGCGCTTGGGCCAGATAAGCCAGATGTGCTCGGACCTAAATCAGATCTTGGTTGTATCTTATAGGTCGGAATTTTGTCCAACCTTGGTCAGCCCTGAAGGAAATAGTAGATCGGGTAGAAATCATGATTATAATGGAGTTTTATGAGCACTAGCTCAAAGTTTGGAAAATAATTAACCTTGTACTGGTCGGTTAAGGATAATAGATCTTGAGATGCTCGGTATTCTAGGAATGCAGAAGGAGCTGGCCATTTAGGTCCTCTAGTCGGTATGAGCCAGGTCGGCTTGTACTCATTACTACGTAAGGTCCTTCCCTGTTTGGGCCTAGGGTTCCCGACCCCAGCTTCTTGGTATTTTGAAAGGTCCTTCGGAGGACTGAATCGCCAGCTCGGAATCTTCTAATCTTTACCCGAATATTGTAGAAACACGTCACTTGTTGCTGGCAAACAATGGTCGGATCCGAGCTTGCTCTCTTCGTTCTTCGAGAAGGCCGAGACTCAGGGCCATTAGTTTGGTGTTGACTTGTTCATCGAAAGACTTCGTCCATGCTGTAGGTTGTCCGATCTCTATGGGAGTGACCGCTTCTGCCCATATGCTAAAGAGAAGGGGGTCTCCCCAGTAGCTGTCTGAGCAATAATTCGATATGCCCAAAGGACTTTAGGGAGTTTCTCGGCCCATGCTCCCTTAACGTTCTCAAACTTAGTTCGGAGATGGTGCTTGATGACTTTATTAACTGCCTCAACTTGCCCATTTGCCTACGGATGTCGTGGCGACGAGTAGATGTTGCAAATTTCAAGGTTTTCGCACATCTCTTGGTAATGTTTGTTATCGAATTGCTTCCCATTATCGGAGACGATGGTCTGAGGAATCCTGAATCTGCATATTATGTTCTTCCAGATGAAATTTGTAATCTTTTGCTCAGTGATCTTCGCCAATGGCTCGACTTCAGCCCATTTTGTGAAGTAGTCGACCGCCACCACGGTGAACTTGGTCTAACCTTTGCTAGTCGAGAGCGGACTAATGATGTCGATTCCTCATTGAGCGAACGGCCACGGTCTCATCGTCGGGGTGAGCATCGGTTTGGATGGTTGGCCAGTAATAACCCTATCGGATCACGTTGTGGGCAAAAGCTCTACTTCTAGAGTGATTTCTATAGATCCTTTCATGGATCTCCCTTAGGACGTACTCTGCTTCTTTCGGTTGTAGGCATCCGAGGTAGGGAAGATAAAAACCTTTCTTGTAGAGGATGTCGTTGAGTATTGTGTATCGGATAGCTTTAGTTCGCAACCGTCGTACATCCATTCGTAACTTGTTGTCTTTGAGATAGTCAATGATTGGATCCATCCAAGTTAGTTCCGAGCTTACTGGAAGTATCGCAGCGAGGCCGGCCTCGTTGATGCTAGGTTGCGTAAGGAACTCGGTTGGGACAGATCTTGGAATGTCGTCCTTGTCTGCAGTAGCTAGTTTTGTTAGCATGTCCGCTTTAGAATTCTGTGCTCGAGGGATCAAGGCCACACTACATTTGTGATTTTTTTTTAAAAAAATTCTTTGTCCTTTCGTGGGTATGCTTTCAAGCATTCATTCTTGGTTTGGTACACTTTGGCTATTTGATTGATGACCAGTTGAGAATCACTGAAGACTTCTATGTGTTGAGTCCCCCATGTTGGCCGTCAGTTTAAGTCCGACGAGCAAGGCTTCGTATTCCATTGTGTTGTTGGAGGCTTGAAATTCGAATCGTAAGGCATATTGCATGCATGTACGGTCTGGGGTCTCCAGGACTCTCCCTGCCCCACTTGCCTCAGAGTTGGATGATCCATCAATGTAGAGCATCCACCGGGGTGGGTCGGGAATTACCTGGGTGTCAGATAGTGTGGCAAATGGTGGGTCGGGTGCTACACTTGGGAGGAGCTTTAGCCCAGGTAGGTCGGTAGCTAGCTCTGGTGTAGGAGTTAGCTCAACGATAAAGTCGGCCACTGCTTGGCCTTTGATAGCTGCTCAGGGCTGATATTTGATGTCGAATTCGCTTAACTCGATTACCTACTTTGTCAATCATCCCGAAGCTTCGGGTTTTTGGAATACTTGTTGTAATAGTTTATCGGTTAAGATGACAATGGTATGAGCGTGAAAATACGGCCGCAAGCGTCGAGATGAGACGACTAAAGCCAATACTAGTTTTTCCAAGGTTGGATATCTTGTCTCAGTCGAAACTAGGGTTTTACTAACATAGTATACCGGGAGTTATTTTCCCTCATGTTCCCTAATTAATACCAAGCTAACCGCTACGTTGGAAACGACCAAGTACAGTAGGAGGGATTCCCCTATCTCGATTTTGGAGAGCAATGAGGGTGACCCTAGATATTGCTTGAGCTACTGGAAGGCCGCCTTGCATTATTCTGTCCAGTTTACCACTTGTTTCCCCTTCAACAGTTTGAAGAAGAGGAGACACTTGTCTGTAGCTCTGGATACGAAGTGATTTAGGGCAGCAATCCTCCCAGTGAGTCGTTGAACATCTTTGGTCGTCTTTGGCGATTGCATATCAAAGAGAGCCTTGATCTTCTTGGGGTTCGCTTCAATTCCTCACTGGCTAACCAAGAACCGATGAACTTTCCCAAACTAACTCTGAAAGCACATTTGCTTAGATTTAGCTTTATCCGGTACTTGCGAAGGATGATGAACATTTCCTCAAGGTTAGCAACATGGTTTATAGCTTGGATGCATTTAATGAGCATATCGTCGATATATACTTCCATTGTCCGCCCTATCTATTGGGTGGACATCTTGTTGACCAGTCGTTGATAAGTAGCACCTGCATTTTTTAACCCAAAAGGCATGACTCGGTAACAATAAAGCCTTTTATCGGTTACAAATTCAAATTTTTTTTTAATCATGTGGATGCATTACAATTTGGTTATAACCCGAGTATGAGTCCATGAAACTTATTAGCTTGTGCCTAGTCGTGCTGTCGACCAATTGGTCAATTCGGGGGAGCGGAAAGCTGTCTTTGGGACAGGATTTGTTCAGATTTGTATAGTCTACACAGACCCGCCATTTTCCATTTGCTTTCTTCACCAGTATGATGTTGGCTATCAAGTCTGGATAATAAACCTCCTCGATGAACCCAGCCTTGAGGAGTTTGTCGACTTCTTCGCCGATCACTGTGTATCTTTCAGGACCGGGCGCACGACGCTTCTGTCGAATTGGTCGGTGCTATGGGTCGATGTTTAGTCGGTGCACGATGACCTTGGAGTCGATGTCGGGCATGTCTTCGTGAGACCATGCGAAGACATCCACATAGCGTCGAAGGAGAGCTATTATGTTGTCCCTTAGAGGTGTTGTTAAAGACGACTCAATTAGAACAGTTTTGGAGGGGATTGATTCGTCCAATGGGACGGGTATAAGCTCTTCCATGGGTCGACCTCTCTCATCGGAATCCTCACGAGGATCCAAGGAGGTGATGGTCACTTCTCGATTTTTCAGTGCATCCAGAGAAGTGAGGGTCATTGTTTGCGGCGGAGCTTTCAATGTCGTTACATAGCATTGTCGAGCATCGTGTTGGTCTCCCTTTACTGACTCGACCCCCTGTTCGGTCGGGAACTTCATGGCTAGGTGGGAGGTCGATACCATGGCTCATAGGACATTCGGGGACGGTCGACTAGGGATCACATTGTGAACTGATGGACAATCTACTACCAGGAAGCCGATCATTTTAGTGGCTTGGTTCTGTCTATCTCCTACTGTGAGTGGGAGCTGAATTGCCCCTTCAGGTACGACCTTGCCACCAAAGAAGCCGAGCAACGAGGTTTTAACCTGTCGAAGTAAAGATTGACTAACTCCCATTTCGTCAAAGGCCTAAGCGAAGAGAACATCAGTGGATGATCTGGTGTCGACGAGGATTCGGAACACCTTTTGATTGGCTATGGTCAAAGTGACCACTAATGCATTGTTGTGCGGGTGGTGGATTCCTTGGGCATCTTCTTTAGTGAAAGTCATACCATAGTTGTCTACTTTTTGCTCCTTGAGAAGCTTTCCTATCTGTAGAATTTCGCCCTCGGGATGACCGATGCATCTGGCATGAACCTTTCGAGCATTGTTCAAGTCTCCTCCGCCTCCATGACATTCGAAGATAGTGCGGATCTCTGTAGTCAGTTCATTGTTGACGGGTTGGTTGTCTTTTGTTGTGACCTGATCTCCCTTACGATTGACGTACTCTTCGAGATGGCCGCTACAGATGAGTGCTTCAATCTTTTGTCTGAGATCAAAACAATCACTCGTGTTGTGTCCGTGATCCCGATGAAAGCGGCAATACTTGTTTTTGCTTCTGTTTATGGGGTTGGATTTCATCTTATTTAGCTAATTGAAAAGATGTTTATCTTTGATCTCCATCAGAACTTGTTCGGGAGTCTTGTTGAGAGGGGTGTAAGTTTTAAATTTATTGTTGGGCCGTTTGTTCGAACGATGATTGTCCCGAGATTGATCGTCCTTCCTTTTATTGTTTGAATTGGCCAAGCCTTGTTCTACCTTTGCCCGTCGCTCTTTGGTCGGAGGAACTTTGTTCTGGACGGCCTCTCGAATGATATGAGATTCCTCAGCATTAACGTGCTTCTACGACCTATTCAGTAGCTCGACCATCGTCGTAGGAGGATTCTTGTCCAACGAGAAGAGGAATTGTTTATCCCTCAACCTGATAATATTGGCGTTGAGGACGAGCTCTTCCGAGTGCTTATGGACCTGCAAGGCTTCCAGATTGAATCGTTTGATGTAGTCCCTCAACGCTCTTCTAAGTGCTTACGGACCTGCAAGGCTTCCAAATTGAATCGTTTGATGTAGTCCTTCAGGAGCTCGCCTGCTTTCTGAACTATCTAAAGTAGGTGGGTAGGGGCTTTGAGCCTCTTCTTTCCTCTGATGAAGTTCGTGACGAAGGCTTGGCTAAGTTGAGAGAATGAACTGATGAAGTCTGACTTCAACTGCTTGAACCACGGTCGGGTAGCTCCAGCCAAAGTTAAAGAGAAGGCTTGGCACATGACCGCATCAGAGGCGTCATGGAATTCCATGTAGACCATGAAAGATTCCATGTGCTCTGATGGGTCAGTGTTCCCTGAAAAGGGAGTAATCTGGGGCAACGGAAACCTATTTGGCAGCCGCGCCCGCATAATGTCAGCAATGAATGGGGGATCAGTTTTTTCCATTGTGGCATGCGCAACAGGTTAGTTCGGTATGCCTACTGCATGTCTCCGATCTGATCTCGCAAATTCTTTAGTTCGGCCTCCCAACGTTCGCCACTTTCAGTAGTAGTTTCGACCGAGGCCTTGCCGCACTTTTTCCGATCTAGCTCATGCCGTAGGTCGGAAGCAGGCAAAGTTACAGTTTTTGAAAGTGAGATGGGACTGGCCCGGATGAGCTACGTTGTTGGGTCTTCTAAGAGGAATCTTGGGTGCGGGAAGGGTGAAGAGGATTGTCGCCCATTCGTTCATCTTCCTTGTCGGTTCCCTGCACATGCTGAGGTTGTAATCGCTCTAGCATGTGCCTCATGTAGCCCATATCTTCTCGGATCATGCCGACTTCTTTCTCGAGGGAGTTCAGCCGACCTCCCTTCGCACGGGACCGCTGACCCTGTCTCCCAGAACTGAAATTCGCTTGGCGATGCGAGGATGAGCCTTGTTGATTATCCGGTTCCTCGGGTTGTTCTGGGGGTGGCGGTGTGTGTTTCGGTGCAACTGGGGCTGCAACTAGGGAGGCTTGAGTTCTCTTCTTCACTCTCGCCATTGTAGTATGCTTGAAGCTTATCTAGTAAAGCAGGAATTGCTCAAGACGTCATTCCCACAGACGGCGCCAAACTGTTGATGCAGATTTTCGACAGACCCTCATTGACTAACCTGTTTAAACTTGCACAGAAAAAACAAGAGACAAAGGAGGCCATGGCTAGTACAGGGGACCCTCCGATGCCTAAGTCAGGTCTTTGAGGTCTTTGGTAGGGTAAGATCTCTCTGGAAAAGAATCACCAGTCGAGTATTAGGGTATGAATGTGCTTACGTTACATTCGTTAAGGGTGCCTCTATTTATAAGAGAAGGAAGATGATACCGTGAAGAGTCTTCCTCGATACATAGGAGAAAATTCTGATTGGAGATTCGTCCGGGATCCTTTCGAGATCGTCTGAGGTTCTCAGGATCTGGTCTGATCCTCCGAAGATCTTGGGAGAGATCTTCGGGCCACAGGAAAGATTATTGGGTTGCTAATTCGAGGATATATCATTTATGTTGGGTGTCGTTCAATCGGCAACTGCTTTGTAGAGGTTGTTCCGAGCTATTGTCGAGCTCTGGTCGAGCTATGATCGAGCTAAGGTCAACCTATAGCCGGGTTATGGCCGACCTATGGCCGAACTATGGCCGACCTATAGGTTAGGTCGGCAATTGACCATTTAAGTGGACTTACAATTGTATTTCTTTGAGTGTCTTTACAGTCGCATCGACCTTACGGAGAGTCAATCTATTTTTGGACGTAGACGCCCCCTAGGGCTCGGATGTCAAAGGGCCCGTGCTGTTTAGTTGAGTAGGTCCATTCCATAACTCGACCTAAGGACTTACTATTTTTTCACATAACAATAATGTAAATCCCAAGACCCCTTAAACATAATAATTGTGACCCCCTCAGACCTAAGAACTGGGCCCCATTTAGCGTAAGAATAATGACCCCTTTAACATCAGAACAACAACCCCTATAAAGTCACAATAGCGACTGCTACAAAATAAGAACTGCGTACATATTTAAATGATGTTGCATTTGAAATTGCGTGCATTGTCTACCACAACATGTGTAAAAGCTTGACAGAGCTTGTTAGTGCATTGTTTTATACACCTTATTTGTCAATCACGTGAGTCCTTATGTTGTGTAGTCGGTTGAGCCATTGGAAGTTGAAGATTGAAGATACAAGTGAAGGTGAACCATTAAGAAGCAAATAACAAGTAAATACAGTGCCTTGGTGACCCTAACCCTCAACCCAAAATGACAAACCTTTGAACCTCTAGATGATTATTAACCTTATGGGTAAACTTTGTTGATCATCACTTAGCCATAAGAGTCTAAATTAATCATCCTAAAATTAGCTTTAAAGGTCTAAACGGCCAAAATTATGACAAAAAGAAAACAAATGATCATGAAAAATTCGATCCATGAATAGACTATTTGACAAGTCAAAAGTCAAGTTCGACAGGTCGAAAGTGAGGGTTGACAAGTCAAACGTGGTAAAAACTGGATAATAAGAAAAATCATGTGCTAAAGAATATTTCGATAGGTCAAAGCCTTAGGTTGATAGGTCGAAGGTCAAGTTCAGGGGCGGCTCTAAGGGGTAGGTAGGTGAGGCAATCGCCTAAAGCCCCCTATTTATGAAGGCCCTATATCATAGGAACAAGCTTTTAATACTCTGACAGCGCCTGGTAATCTATACATATGCACTGAGAAATTGCAACCTTTGAATATTTTTAAATTAAATTAAATAGATATAAAAGTGGGTCCTAGTTTAGATGGTTCATGAAAAACAAAAACAAAAACACACAATGAATGGATCTCCTAACTGGTTGATTCTTGTACACTAAACAAATTATTTGAATTCAACACACAAATTCCCATTAATTGGAAGATAGAATAGTTAAATCAATGAATTTTTTGTAATATAGCCTATCTAGAATGGATCACCTAATTTAGACGGTTTTGACGGAGTCAAAATATGCTATATTAACAATCTAAGAATGCCTATTTATTAACTATAACACTGCTAGAGTATTATACAATTCTAAATTCATTATCCTCACAATAGACGCGGATACCACTTTAGGGATTCCTGTAGCCCTGAGCTCTGTGGGGTCCACATTATTATATGCGTTATATCTATTTCGTTGATCCGTTTCTTCATCCCATTTTAGAATATTAGAAAAAACATGAAGCAGAACCAAAGCTCAAGTGGACTACAACACAGAAAAAAAGTGGATATTGAACGCTCACCATTAAAAACTTTTCTACAGGCGGCAAAAATTTTGGATAAGTTGATATTTATGTTTTCCTTTCATCCATCTAGGATTCACCTTATGAATGGTTTAGTAATTATATCTATCAAAACTGATTTATTGGGTAAACTTGACTACTAAAGTTTATTAATTTTTTTGGTTTAATTTTAAATTTATTATTTTTTTTTATTTTTTTAACTAAAAAGCCTCATTTTTATGAGTTGCCTAAGGCCTCCAAAAATGTTGAGCCGCCCCTAGTCAAGTTCGACCGGTTGAAGATGAAAGTTGATAGATTGAAAGTGGCAAAAACTGGACAACGAAAAATACCATGTGCTATTGAATATTTCAATAGGTCGAAGCCTCAGGTTGACAAGTCGAATGACTTTTCGACTGGTCGAAGCCGAGGGTCGATAGGTCGAAGGCTAGCCGTTTCTACCCATTTTATGACCGTTGAAACTCGATTCATTTATATAGAAAATTCGGCTTTTAAGCAACGTGAGGGGTTTTCGGTGCAATAGAAGCTTATGTGATTCCATGATTATATCTCTCATTCCAAGCTTCTAATCTAGTGAGTTTGAAGTAATCTTCCTTGATATTAACACTCTAATGAGGATTCTAATCTCCACATTGAAGATGCGCTTGAATCCCACCATTTTTTAGAGATTAAACTCAATTTCTATAGTCATACCATTGTCTAAATCTTCCAAAAGACCAATCAAGTAGAATCTCATAGGCTTTACAACTTTCTATTAATTGTATGAGATTTTACTTAATCTCCCACTACTTTAGTCACATCATCGGAGCAATATATGTAAGATGTTTTATCTTAAAGTTGAAGCCTTGACAAAGCATTTACATCATGATTGGTGAGTAAAGAAGAGTTGATTGAAGCATGGGAGAATATTGATCAAGCATCTCAAGAAGGGGTTGCAAAAGGAGCTCAATCCGACAAATTGTCATGTATAAGAGTTTGTGTATACTCTTTACTTATATAGGATAAGCGTAAAAGTTTGAATTGCCCGTGTAAACTAGGTTATTACTTATGCGGATCCAACTCAAGTGAATTATACAACTAAAAAAAGCTTTGAATTACTACTAACATTTGTTTGTGCACCACGAAAGTTTTGATCAACCTAATCTTTATATTCTCCCTTCGTCCAGTTTTGGTTGACATTATCAAGGGGTTAGATGACAAATAAACATCATGGATCTTTGCTTACGGTGGACCTTTGAAAGTTGGTCCACCTTTGGATGTACTTAATGTCTGGGAGCGAATAGTAAAATGGGCTGGAAAAACGAATGGACGGAGTTGATATAACACCGACTGAGCTGTTACCCGGGTAACAGCTAATCCGCGCCCACGGTAAGCACCGGACCGCCGGCCTACCGGTATAAAAGGGTGCATCAGGACACTAATCCCGTCCTGACCCATCAGGACCCGATAATTAATTCTCCTCCCATAAACCCCAGACCATTCCCCAGAAAAAGAAGAGGAAAGCAGGAAATAGGAAATGGCGTCGAACGAAGTAGACCACAGGCCAAATCCAACCGTGGAAGGAGAAGACGACGATCCTCCAATGCTGAGCTCCCAAGCTCTTGAAGCCCTACAAGAGTTCCTCAACGAGCAGAAGCAAGGTTCCGTCCATCGAGATGGAGGGGGGAGCGTCCAAGAAGATGGTTCTGACGAACGAGTTAGTTTAATCGCGGAGGACTGGAGGCTGAGTCAGTTCTGGTATGACAGAGAGACAGCAGAGACCGTCGCGACGGAGGTTCGGGATCTGTGCGTCGCGACGTCTTCTCCCGTCGCCTGCGTTGCTTGTCCCACTCTCTACGCTTACCTCAAGGTACTGTAACTCGCAGGAGCACGTCCAAATCGTAGCTCGCGGGACATCCACCGTACATTTGGCGTCCTTCTCGGTGATCAGAACCGTTGGTCCGCTGGGGAACATGTTGGGTGGCGTATTATGTGGGAGTATCTATGGTTGGACGATCCCGCGGGACGACCCGTTTAATACTCTTAACGGTTTAGCTATAAAGAACATAAAGTCTGTTAATTTGACAGTTGGGGTTGTCCTAACAGTACATTTCTGCACCTGGGCCATCCAAGTTGGGCCCAATCGATGTACAGCTCTGGTTGCTGAGAGTGGGCCATGCATACCTGCCCCCCCTTGAAAACTACTATTTTAGATAAGCCCATTGGACCACCTAACAGTCTGTCCATTTTCTCCTTGATTGTCGACTTTGAGCTTTATCTTTTTTTTTTTTTCCTCCCTTAATTTTTGGTTTTGGTTTTTGAAACTAATGATTTGTTGGGTCTCACTTTAAAAAAATAAAATTGATATTTGGATTTTTGTTGGGGTATGAGTCTATTTTCTCATGTATTGAGTCTCATACTTGTTATTTATTTATGATATGTGAAATAATCAGTTATTTATCCTCAGTCCCTGTTTGCCACTTAAAAATGAGTTCATCTCATATCTACTAGCTTGGACATTTTTGCTCTCACATTGGTTAAGAGACAGATGACAGAGCTTGCATCCACTACCTTTCATTTCTTTTTGATGTGTTTAGTCTGCACAGTGTTTTAAATAGCTTTATACACCACGTAGCTTAGCCTTTAACGCCATATAGATCATGAAAATAGCTTAAGTCACTCGTAGCCTATGCTAGATGCTAATTTTGCACATGCTAATTGCTACATAGCCTATGGCACACGCTACTGCTACAAGTTATTTTTCATGAAAGCATTAAATTGATTAATGTTTTCAATTATTTGTTACAATTTATTTTTTAATAAAAGTTAGTTAATCTTTTCAATGATTTTAGTAAAATAATATAAGTAATAGTATTAAATCAGTTAAGTTACTCTTTCTTTACCTTTATACTTAATCTTTACCTAATTTTCCTATTATTTTACGCCATATTTGGTCGCACCAAATGCCATTAAATTTCATAATTAATCAGACTAACTTGGTGCAAAATATCATAAAATTTCATGATATTTAGTGCAACCAAGCACAACCGTGATAAAAAAAACCTAGTAACTTGCGCTCCAGGCTATGTACCGTACACCTCATGCTTTAGAGGGGTGAATGCTATACCACATGCTATTCGCTATTTAAAACACTTGCCTACACCGACCTCTCCTCCTCCTAATTAGACTCACGATTAGACAAAGGCTTTATGGGGCCCACCCTAATGACCATGTGACAACTCCATACATCTATTGTGTTGACTCCTTTTATGAATTCTAGGAATTAGGCAGATTGGGGCCTAAGTAGCCCACAACAAGGGAAACGTTTTGTAAGGATCGGTCGCCCATAGTTCTCCTCTCTCTCTCTCTCTTTCTTTTTCTCTTTCTCCGTGTGTGGTAGGCACTTGCATGTAGCCCCCCACCTTTCACTTGGCATTTGTCTCCTATTTTCTCTCTTTCAGAGTCTCTCCCTTTTCTCTATGGCCTCCTCACTCCATGTGTGTGCACGTGTCATAACAATTATCTATTAGAGAACTTAGAATGAAAATATAAGAAGAAGAAGAAAATGGGAAAAAATGAGAAAATATGAATACTCTCTTACATCTCCCCCTTATTTTATTAGAAATGTCTTATCATAAGAAAATGACATAAATACCCTCACACACATGTACAACTTAAACCTATGCACCCAAAATACCTTTACAAGTAAAAAGTCCCCCTCAAGTTGGTGCAAAAATATCTATCATGCCTAACTTGCTTAAAGTTTCAAGCAATCTAGCTTTGCAAACTCCTTTAGTAAGAATGTTCGCAAATTGAAGTTGTGTAGAAATGTAAGGAGTACAAATTAGTCTAGCCTGCGACTTCTCCTTTATGAAATGCCGGTCCACCTTGATGTACTTAGTGTGATAATGCTGGACAGGATTGAGAGCAATACTTATGACAACCTTGTTGTCACAGTATAGATGCATTGGTCCTGGAGTGTTGTGTCCTAATTCTGATTACAGAGATCAAAGCCATAATAGCTCACAAACACCATGAGCCATGGATCTGAATTATGCTTTTGCACTAGATCTTGCCACAACGGATTGTTTCTTACTACTCCAAGTGACCAAGTTCCCCCCAACAAAGGAGCAATACTCAAACGTTGATTGTCTATCACTAAATGCACTGGCCTAATCTGCATTAGTATAGGCTTCAACCCTTCAG
The DNA here is from genome assembly GCA_021015155.1 of Magnolia officinalis. Classification (NCBI taxonomy): domain Eukaryota; kingdom Viridiplantae; phylum Streptophyta; class Magnoliopsida; order Magnoliales; family Magnoliaceae; genus Magnolia; species Magnolia officinalis. Next base: position 86,258,846 of record JAJHSJ010000001.1, read on the forward strand.
TGACTATGTCTAACAAACAAAATTCCTTTTCCAGGAGATGATTTCAGATATATAAGAATCCGATGAGCTGCCTCCATGTATATTGTTCTTGGATTATGCATGAACTAACTAATAATACTCACTACATAATCAATATCTGGCCAAGTAAGAGACAAGTAAATTAGTCGGCCTACTAACCTCTGAAACCGCCCTACATCAACTAATTGTTGACTATCCTCATTATTCAATCTATGATTTTGTTCAATTGGAGTATCTGTTGGCTTTACTCCAAGGTTACTGGTTTCTTTCAGAAGGTCTAGGACGCACTTTCTTTGAGATATAAAGATGCCTCGCTTTGAACATGCCACTCCTATCCCAAGAAAATACTTTAGTTTGCCCATATCCTTAATCTTAAACTCCTTTTCAAGGTACCTCTTGAGTTTCAGAATTTACTCACCCTCATCTCCAGTTACCATTATATCATCTACATAAACAATGAGAGCCACTGTCTTCCCTTGGGATTGTCTAATGAATAAAGTATGATCTGCTTGACTCTGTGTGTAGCCAACCCTTTTTATTACATTACTAAAGCGCTCAAACCATGCTCTAGGTGATTGTTTGAGACCATATAAGGCCTTCTTTAGCTTGCAAACCTTTCCATGGGTATTAGGATACAAAAACCTGGAGGTATATTCATGCATGCCTCCTCCTCCAAATCACCATGAAGAAAGACATTCTTCACGTCCAACTAATAAAGTGGCCATGTCAAATTTGCAATCATAGATAGGAGTACTCGTATAGAGTTCATCTTTGCCACTGGTGCAAAAGTCTTGCGATAGTCAATACCGTATGTCTACGTGTAGCCTTTGGCAACTAGGCGGGCTTTATGTTTGTCTACAAATCCATCTGGTTTGTATTTCACAGTGTACACCTACTTACACCCCACTCTATGTTTCCCTTTAGGAAGGTCTACCAAGTCCCACGTTCCATTCTTTTTTAGAGCTTTCATCTCCTCATACATAGCATCTTTCCACTGCAGTTTGGACAAAGCATCTGAAACACTTGTAGGAAGAGAAACAAAGGAAGTGGAAGCTAGGAAAGAACGATAAGATGGTGAAAGAGATTGATAAGAAATGAAATATGTCATAGGATATTGAGTAAGTGAACATTTATCTTTTTGAACAACAATAGGAAGTTTGAGATCATTAGTACTATCAATCACACTAACAAGATTAGGAGAAGAAGATGTAATAATAGGAGTAACAGTAGTATTTGCATCCAAGGAAGGACTTTCCTGGGGTGGCTGGTCCTCCTTTGGCTTTCCTTTTGGTTTTCGTCTTGTGTAAACTTGTAACTCTTTAGCAGGTGCACTCATATCTTGTAAGCTAATGGTATCACTAGAGCATGTATCATAATGGTACCACTAGAGTAAAATACATATGGTGGTATAGGAACATGAAGAAACAACGAGTCTGTCCTCTCTTCACCATCAACACTCTTCCCTTGAAGAGAGGCACCACAAGAAGCAAAGAAAGGCATAGACTCATGAAATGTAACATCCACAGACACAAGCCGACGCTGAGAAGTAGGATGATACCATTGATATCCCTTTTTGAGAGGCAGAGTACCCAAGGAAGACGCACTTGAGAGCCTTTGGATTAAGTTTAGTGCGTGATTGTTCATGAATACGGACAAAACACACACAACCAAAGACGTTAGGAGGGATCGGAAATAATAGACGACTAGGGATGAGGACCTGAACGGGAGATTTAAAGCTAAGAACACTAGAAGGCATGCAATTTATGAGGAAAGCCATAGTGAGAATAACATCAGACTAAGAAGTCTTTGGGACATTCAAACCAAATAACAATGCTCTTGTCACATCTAGGAAGTGACGGTTCTTTTGCTCTGCCACTCCATTTTGTTCTAGTGTACCAACACAAGTGGTCTGATGTTCAATCCCATGATCACGTAAATATGATTTAAGTCCAGAATAAATATGCTCACCCCGTTATCAGAATGAAGAATTTTAATATGAGAATCAAACTAAAGTACAAACCATCCTATGAAATTTTTTGAAGATGAAAAAAACTTCATCTTTAGATTCCATAAGATAAACTCATGTGCTACGGGTGCAATCATCAACGAAAGAAACAAAATACCAATAATACTGATAACTAGTAAGAGAAGTAGTGGGAGAAGGTCCCCAAACATCAGAATGAACAATAAAAAATGGAGCAATGCTTTTATTAGAACTCAATGGATAAGAACTATGACAATGTTTTGCAAGTTCACACACTTCACATTTTAACTCAACAGAAATAGAACTAAATAATCCATGAAACAATTTTTTCATATATGAAAATGATAAATGTCCCAAACGAAAGTGCCAACGAAACAACTGGTCTTTATTGCTACTACGGAACCACTATTAGCAATGTAGGATTGATATGCCCTAGGCTGAACTGACGGAGTCTCGAGAAAGTATAAACCATTAGATTCCCAGCCACTCCCAATCGTCCTCCTTGAATGTAGATCCTGGAACACAAAATGAGTGGGAAAAAAGGTTACACTACAATTCAAGGATTTTGTTATCCTGCTAGTAGACAGCAAGTTAGATGCGAGATTTGGGACATGTAACACAAAAGAAAGGGACAGATTGGGATAAACAGAGACATTTCCTTTTCTGCCAATAGAAGAAAACAAACCATTAACTACTTCAAGTTTTTCTTTTCCAGAACAAATAGAGTAATTAGAAAAAATAGAAGATAGACCTGCCATGTGATCTGAGGCACCGGAATCAGTGATCCATGATGGAGAAGTGGAGGAAGAAAATGTAACAGCGTGGAATGCAGACACACGTATACTTGTGTGAGCATAAATTGAGGTAGATGGATTTTCCAATTGTGATACTTTATGGTGCAGGCGCTCCAACTCATCTTCTGACACATAGACCATCCTAGGTGAGGGATTAGCCCCTAGAGGGGTTTCAATAAGAGTAGACTGAGCTGGGAGTCGTGATGCCAGCGGATGTGGACTCTTTTGTAGTAGATGCTGTGTTGGCTACAGATGTACCCCTCTTACAATTGTATCTGGGTGGTCGACCTATAATTTCCCAACAATGCTTTCTGTCATGCCTGGTCTTTCCACAATGTATGTACTTCAAATCCTTTTTTCTCGTTGATAGGCTTCTTATCAAACCCCTTATCTGCCCTATGGAAACCAACACTTTATGCAAGGGTTGATTTTTCTACAGTCACATTATCATATTGTTGTGCTGAAGCCAACGTACTCTTCTCAATCTGGACGCGTGCACATACCTGACTCAAAGAGGGCAATTGATCTCGTCCAAGTAACTGTACTCTGATAAACTCGAATTCTGGATTCAGACCAGTCAGAAAATTGATAATGTGATTCCTCTCTACCTTCTTCTTATACATCACAACATCTTAAGTGCACACTGGTTCATATGGATCATAGAAATCCAACTCTTTCCACATACGCCTCAAAGCTGCAAGGTAGGTTGCGAAAGTTTTCTCCCATTGTCAAAGATGAGTAATGTTCTATCGTAGTTCATGAATCTGAGCAAAGTTTTGTACCTGAGAATAAGTTTGGGCTGCAGTATCCTAAATATCTTTGGCAGTCTTCAGAAACATAAACTCATTACTTACATCGCTTCATTGAATTGACCAAAAAAGTCTATAATCGACAAATCTCTTCTTCCCACTTATCATGAGAGGGATCAGTGAATACTGGTTCCTTTGTTTTTCCTGTCAGATATCCAAGTTTGCCTCTTCTCCCAATAAACATCTTCACGGCTTGTGATCATTGCAAATAATTGAGGCCACTTAATTTCACCATCATCATTTATATTCCAAAATTATCTAGGGATGAACCTCTAGTGGAATGTGAATTAACCTTAATATTGCTGCTGTTCGACATTCTTGCAGATGAACAACGTCAATTCCAACTGGCAAAAAAGATCTCTTTATCTCAAACGATGCTTCCGGGCTCTTCTTGGGCTTAGTACACACCAATCGGCCCCCACAAATTACACCAGAAGACAACTGAGAGGTGTTCATATAGCCAGATATTTCAAAAAACTGTCAGATTAATGTGGAAGTAGAGCATATACGAATCTGATCTGTTCCTTATACCTCCAACAAAAAACATCCAAAAACCCTAGGTGATGTCACTTCCTAGGGTAGAAAAATTGGGATTTCTCTCTCTGCAGTGATCCGATCAACATACGACTGCTTCCAATCAACTCCAAAAAAAAAACACCAAACCAAACAATACTAACCTTGATTCTGAAAATTACCTTGTAGGATTACAACCATCCGATTTGTTCCGAAACCCTCATTTTTCAAAGGTTTTGTGGACCACCTTGAAACACCATTAGATGGCTTCAAAACAAAATCTAAAAAAATCACAAAAAACTATGATAAATCAAAATGATCTGGGCGGTGGTGGTTTTGTTCCGATTTGACCACCCTGATCGTATGACTACTGACGTTAGCAATACGGTCAGATGATATCAACACCTGTAGACAACGCTTCTAGTTGCCTTTGATCCTCCTCTGTTAAACCCCTATGACAATCTTGATTCTCTGATACCAAGATGAAAGATAGAAAACGTATGATGAAAAGATATGAAGAAGTACAAAATGAAGAGAATGGGAAAAATGAGAAAGTGTGAACACTCTTTTACGTCTCCCCCTTATTTTATTAAAAATGTCTTATCATAAGAAATGACATAAATACCCTCACACACATGTACACATACTAAATTAAACAAATACACCCAAAATATCCTTACAACTCAACACCGTTCACTCCGCCTCTGTCTGTAACACCCTGAAAATTGGGGGTCAAGCAGAAGCTCAGCTCCCGAGTTCTAACGCATCACTTATGCAACATAGATAATGATGATTGAATGTTGTTCGTATTAGTGCATTAAACATGAGTGGGATTATACCAAATCAGCATATCATACTCCAGAGACAGTTAAATTACGCAAGCGGAAGACTATGATAGATATATGAAATATATAAACTGTTGTAAGTCTCCATAGTGTGAACATGTTACCAGGTTAAATATATACATTTATACTCCAAAAATTAACAAAATGAATATACATGGGTGTTCCAAAAGTGCAAAATAACAAGTGTAATGGCATCTAATCAGCAACCCTGTAACCCCGTCGATCAGAACATGGTCTACATAGACCAGCCTGATAGCTGCATATAGGAGAAACCCTCCTCATCATCATAAAAGTCCAGCTCCGCTTCGTAAGCATCGCCATCAACTGAAACTAAAACAGGTTCTGGTTGGTGTTTAAAACACCGTCCCGTAACGTGGGAGTGAGTGATCAACTCAGTGGAACTATAAGGTAAAGGTTAATATGTTATCAATTCAATCAAACAGTAATGATAAAACAATACAATCAAGCATCCCTAAGTACTCTGATTAATGCAAACATGATATGTATTAATGATGCATGCCCTCGCCTACACTCCCTCAGCGTATTCATCTCACGGCGCGCATAGCAACCTCCCGAAAGTGCTCTTCCTCGCCAAAGCACATGTAGTGCGGTGTATGCTCATGTTAGCCAATACTTAATTAGATTGATTCATACAACAGTGTTGGGAAGCTAAGGTACCTCCTTTATATCAATTCCCAAACAATGATCTATTCTAGGGTCGTTAGTCCTAGCAAATCTCATATGATGTTGCGGTTCTAGGTTACTATAAAGGGCTCGTCACCTGATCAGTGTAAGCCTAGTTTATACTTTAGTTGCTACGGAAAGACTCGTCGCCTTAACGCAGTCTCAGAGTATGCTCGAGGTCACTACAAAGGGCTCGTCACCTGATCAGTGTAGGCCGACAGCTCGAATACAGTGTCCCATACCACCGTATTCGGCTCACGAGGCGGTGTTGCTCACTGGTCACTATGGGGAGGCTCGTCGCCCCAGTGTAGGCCGACAGCTGGACCATGGTGTCCCATACCACCATGCTCGGCTCATGAGTCTTAGCGGATCGAGGTACCAAGGTTTAAAAGGGATTTTCACTGGTGAGTTTGGTACCTTAGGTTCAAGCAATGGCGTCCATACATGGTGAACATACATCGGGTCAATCGGGTTACTTGACAAGTTCGATTGGTACGAGCGTACGCTGAATTAATCGACATGGAGCGCTAACCACTGTCGCCAATCATCGTACGACTCGGATTCACCGAACGCATCAATTGTGGTGAGACTAGCTCGGCCACTCAAACAGGAATTGTTACCGAAACACATTATGATGTAAGAAATATGTACATGTGGTAATCATACAACACTTAACAACCATTGCAACCATGGATAACATTTGAAAATACAATGAAACACATATAACATGCCATGTTACATATGCATATTCTACTCAAACACACCATATAGATTTACAGCTACTTGAAGGAATTTATGTACATAGCTAAGGTGGTTGAGAATCCTATCTCGATTACCTTATTAACTACAGTTCATCTAGTAACAACTCATTCAGGCATTTTGTCAAACACTTAGACTACACATAACCGACATACATGACGTATGTTGATTTCAACATATAATAGGGCAAATCCTTTCACCGAGGAGTTGTTTAATACACATCAATCATGTTCTTACATTCCATACACATGGCAGGCACAAATCATGAATCCATATTCATTCAGTCATTTCAACAAACACTTAGACTACACACTATAACATACATGATGTATGTTGGCCATAACATGTATTAGGGCAAGTCCTTTCGCCAAGGCGTTGTCACGAAAACAACAAGTATATATCCATGACAGATAATCATAGCAAGCAGGGATTCAAATTCCATACTCATTCAATCATTTTCACAAACACTTAGACCACACATTTCAACCTACACGATACAACTCAGTTATAAGCTATATTAGGGCAAATCCTTTCACAAGGAATTGTCACGTATTCAACAATCACATATTCACGGTGAATAATCATGGCAAGCACAAAACCAAATTCCCGACATATCCAGTCATTTCAACCTATACATGGAATAACCTATATTCAATATAGTTCATATCTAACCGTAAAGCGAGGGAAACAACGTATCTAACATGTGAAACGACAACCCAGTTAGTTATAAATCATTAACCGACATTGAAAGCCTTGAAAACCATAACCTATACTTTTATAGTCCGCACATTTTGCCGGTAAACTCGTAATGGATTCAGTTTGAACACTCCGCCTTCATTTACGGCACAACGACAACCTATAGTATGAAATAGGTTAGCTATTTCATCACATACACTATTTGAATCCCTAAAACAGATTAGAGTTAGGATTTCTTACCCGAAAACGGAATCAGAATCGCCGGAATAGCGATACGGTAGTGGTAGCTAAGCACGTGGAACGACGGGATTGAATCCTGAGAACAAACCCTAACTCTACCTCTCACTTTCCCTCTCTTTCCTTCTCTTTCTTCTCTCTTCTCTCTCTAGGGTTTAGAAATTCGTATGCGACGGGAGAGAGAGGGTTTAAGGTCCTTATATAGGCCCAAAATCGACCTCCATGGCCCCAGGGCCATGGTATACTTAGGTTATAGCCAAAACCTGACTGTTTCGGCTCAACGGAGCTGTTCTGGAGGCTCCTTTTCTGCGTGTGGTCGGACAACTCCCTGACATTGGATCCAGGTCGAGTTAGGTTTTCGGTTCGATCGGATTTACAGATCGACCGTGGCGGACCAGTTTCAGTTCAACGGTCACTGGTACTTGATCAGGGTCACAAGTACTCTGACACGTGTTGGAAATTTCCCCTGATCCGAGGGTGTAATTGGGTCAGATTCTGACGGTCAGAATCCTTAGATTTGACCCGCAAGTGAACGACTCAATTCATTTAAGTTTCAGTTCGTTTTCTAAAGATATTCGCGTTTCTCACACACTTCGCTCCGTGCTCAAGTTGTGTGGTTCGGGACACTATTTGGACTTGATTTCCGGGACGGTAGTCAAGCCCAATAAGGCGGTCATATTCGTATAGTTTCGCAGCAATCGGACTTTCGACGCGCGGTCCAGGTCGTATACGAAGTTTCAACGTGCTCCTGAGAGCAACCGGGTTTTGAGATGGATCCTAAGTTTTTAGGTAATGTAGCGGTAACGGTTCTACTCGTTTTGGGTCTTACATATCGTATTTAAAGTGGTTCAAGCTAATTCTACTGATTATTCAGTTTAGTACTTAACTAAATTATGCCCTAATTACGACAGAATAAGGCCCTAGGGCAGGAGAGGCTGATCTTTCCAAATAACCTATTCGTTTTGTGAGATTCCATAAGGTTAATGGTCAAAAGCCCATTTTATTTATATATTTACTATTTACAGTAAGTTTTAGTTTAAGTATTGTTCTTCATCATTTAAACTTTAGGATTTGTGTCTAATGCGAAAGTACTTAGAAAAATCTGAAGAACAAGGTGATGAAAGGTGAGATTTTAAAGGAAATGGGTTGAAAGGGAATTTGAGGCTTTAGGATTGAGTTTTGAGAAGTCAATTAAGGTATCATGATCAACTCATTGCCTAAGGACATCTATCTCCAAGTTGGCAAAAATCCGGGGTGTTATACTGTCTCCTATTTTTCTCTCCTTTGGAGTCTTTCCCTTTTCTTTATACCCTCCTCACTCCATGTGCGTGCATGTGTCATAACCTTAGTTTTAGTTCACAATAATTATCTATTATAGATCATAGTTTATAGTCATTATGGATCATGAAGATTATTTTGAATGCGTGTTGAAATCTCTAATACATAATTATTTTTATGTAAAATGAGATGAACTCATTTTTAAGTGGCAACCAAACATGGCCTTCAATTTTATTTTATTTTTTTTTATTTTTTTTTTTTTTTTTTTTGGGTGTTAAAATTTTGATTTTTGATTTTTTTTTTTTTTTGGATGAATCTTAGCTTTAGTTAATTGAATCTTCATTTATAAATTTTTGTATGAAATGATATGCTAGTCATTTATCATAATTTTTGTATGAAATGATATGCTAGTCATTTATCATAATTTTTGTATGAAATGATATGCTAGTCATTTATCATTAAATGAGCATAGTGGAAATGAGGATGTTGAGATGGATGAATGGCAAGACAGGGATGGAATTAGGAATGAATGCACTTGAGGGAACTTATTAGTAGTTGCAATAGGTAAGAAGATGAGAAGTAGAGTTAGATGGTTTGCCCATGTGCAATGGAGACCAAGAATTGAACTAGCAAGGAGTGAATCGGTCGAAGTTGAAAGCTCTAAAAGTGATGTAGGTTGAACTGGGCCTATATCCATGGGCCAGGCCCATTAAGCCCCAGCCCCACAGTTGGCCCATTAGTAAGGAGGTCCAAGCCTTGTATTTAGGTAGCTAGCTATAAAAAATCAATCAGTTAGCTATGTAATAATAAATTCGGCAAATCTTCTGAATTGCATTATTTTCCCTTAGGCATCTCTTTATTACTTTTCCATTCTTGTAGTAAGTGGTTGGTTGTCAACGGCATTATGAATCTTCCTTATCTACTTATTTAAGGGCTTGGCATGAGTAGTATTAAGGCACCTTGGAAAAGAATGAAAATTTCTAGTTATTATTTTTGCTTTGTTTTTGATTCTTGTGCTTAGTTGAAAGTATCTACGCTTGGGTAGATCCTTCCTATAGCCGGCTGCGTCAGTTTGGTATCATAGTGGGTCCCAATAGTTGGGTTGAAGTTATGGATTGACAATCTTGATATTTTGTTTTCAGGTTCTTTAATCATAAAATTCTGCATCTTTTCCTATATTCACTTCATTGCATCTATCCCTCCTACCCCTCTATTCAATTTATTTATTTATTTTATTTTTATTTTTTTTTAAAGTCCAAAAGTCCAATTGACAAGGAGGGACTATCAAAATTTTAGCAGCCATCTACCCTTTATGATCCAGCCCATTATAACCCCCAAATATATTCCAACCCGTTAAAAAAAATCAGCCAAAAAAAAAAAAAAAACAAAACAAAGAAGTCCCATTCCAGCCCCTTAAAACCTGAAAAAATCATTGCCATTCTAGCCCATAAAAAAAAAAGAAAAAAGAAAAAGTAAAAGAAAAATAAAAACCTTATTCCAAGCCATTGAAAGCCCCAGAGATCAGCCCTATTCCAACCCATTAAAACCCAAAAAAATCAACCGTACTCCAGCTCATTAAAACTCCCAAAAATCAGCCCCATTCCAGCCCATTAAAAACCCTAAAAATCAGCCATATTCTAGTCTAAATCTGGCCCCCTATTACAACCCATTAAAAGTCCAAAATTCCAAACCATTTGTAGTCCCAAATCCAACCCTATTTCAGTCCATTAACGCCTAGAATCTCAGCCCATTAATAATATTTTATTCTAAACCAGAAATCGCCCTATATTCTACCTATTACTTTGCCGACATCACCCCCTGATACGATGTTTACCCATGGTGGTTATATCTATCGAGGGAGGCTTATCAATCAACAACGAGACAATTACATTGCCGAACTATTCGCAAGGGTAGCTAGTGTGGAAATTGATGTTGACCAACTACGTGGAGAGCAACATGGAGAGCAACTTGATCCCATCAAAGATCCTAATGGTGACCCAAATTCACAATAAGGGTTCCAACCAAAACCTTCTTTGAATCAAAATGGTACGGGCTCCCGGGGAGTCTATTTATGACTTCATGCAACGACTCTTTGCAAAGAGAGCTTATGAAGCCTCGACAGAGACACCCAAGAAAGATGATATCACCAAGAAAGTACAAGTTGAAGTTCCAGACCTTCACGGTCGTCTTGATGCAAAGGCATTTGTCGACTAGATTACAGTGCTTGAAGATTATTTTACATGATACAACATGGATGATATCTAGCGAGTGACTTTTGTCAAGGTAAAGCTAAAGGTCGCAGCAAGAATCTGATGGTGAAGCATTGACGATAATAATCTCATCATGAGTCATCCTACTATCACTAGGTGGGTTGACATGAGAGAAGCTGGAAAGTATTTGCCTTCGGATTACATGGATACTCTTTTCCAGGAGGTCATTGCATTCAAATAGGAAACTTTATCGGCGAATGACTATAATGAGAAGTTCAATGAGCTTTCTATCCATTGTAAGCTTGTAGAGACATACCGTGTGATAGCTAACCATTATCAGGTAGGGTTACGCTAAGAGATCTAGTACGAGATGATCATGTATGATTTCGAGTTAGTTAACGATGTTCATCAGAAGTCTCCTTGAGTTGAACAATAGCTACGATAGCATACTCTTCGATGCTTTGGCTCGGGAAACCTTCTGCGAGAAAAGGTTTAGATCCACATCTTAACCAAACTCCACCATAGGGATACCGATCACCTCTCTACCCTTTTTAGTCTCATCCATAGATTCACACTTTGCTTATAAAGCAGTCACAACCTTTGCAATGCCCTCCGCCACAAAATTCATATCAAAGGCAACCAACACTGTAAGGACATAACACTAGAGGCCAAGGCCCTAATCCTAATCCTCCCCTTTGGGGAGAATGGCGGGTGTTGACTGTTATCATTTTGGACAAATAAGACACTTTTCTAATGAGTGTCCGCAAGTCGGGAACCTCCATTACTGCGGTAATGAGGATGACCCCTACTTTCCAGATGGCCTTGAGTATTACGATGAGCACATTGAGATAGAACAACTATATACAGAGCTAGCATCATAGCCAAAGGACCCTCCTGTTGAAATTATAGTCGAAGTTGAGGTTGAAGGCCCTACTCTTATCATATGTCGCCTCCTTAACACCACTAAGGAAGAGGAAGATTGACGATGAATCACTATTTTCCGTACACGGGTAAAAATGCTAGGGTAAGTTATGTAACATGATCATTGATGGTGGCAGTGCAATGAACATCGTCTCTAAAGAGTAATTGATATGCTCAAATTGCTAACTAAAAGGCATCCAAAACTATAGAAGATTACTTGGGTTGATGACATTGCCATTCCCGTGACTTTAAGGTGTTTGGTGTTCTTTAAAATTGACATCTATTGGAATGACATATGGTGTGACATAATTTTGATGAATGTCGCGCACATCATTCTCGATCGACCTGATCCATAGCTTAAGTGGTAGACTGAGTGAAAGATACCTCGTTTCAACGCTAAGGTCTTGGTATTGATTCCCTTGTGGGCGTGGCTAACATTGAAGTGTGAACTGACAGTGGGTGTACTAAAAAAAAATAAAATAAAAAAATAAAAAAATCTTGATCGACCTTGGTAGTTTGACCAAAATGTACAAAGTGACTGTGAGGCTAACACGTATGCTTTCTTATGGCGAGGTCATCGTATCCATCTTTGCTCGTTGCAACCTATGTTGCCACTTCATCTACGCCCTCATCGTCGATATCGGTTGCTCAACTCCCGTGTTCTCACCACATGGATGTTCGAGGAAGAATATAAGGAGAAATGTGTAATGTTCGCTTTAGTCACAAAACGGGTGTATGAGCTTATTATCTATTAGGATGAGCCTATTCTTGATGAAATCGAATTTATGTTGCATGACTTATAATATTTGGTCTCCGAAGATCTGCGTGAGGAATTGCATCCACTGTGGGATATTCACCATGTCGTATATTTGGTTCCTGGAGCATCCTTACCTAGTTTACCTGCATATCGAATGAGTCTTGTCGACCACATCGAGTTGAAGTGTCAAGTTGATGAGTTGCTAGAAAAGCTACATCTGAGAGAGCCCTAGCCCACGTTTTTTGCAAGCCTCATTTCTCCCAGATTGATATCCGTAGTGGATACCACCAAATTGACATCCGATTTGGTGATGAATGGAAGATGACATTTAAAACAAAGGACGGTCTCTATGAGTGGCTGATTATGCTATTCAGTCTCACAAACGCGCCTAGCACTTTCATGCACGTCATGACTAAGTTTTTACACCCTTTTATTGGTAAGTTTGTCATTGTTTGCTTTGACGACATTCTTCTTTACATTAAGTCCGGAGTCATGGGAGTGTTTTTTAATCACTAAAGGGAAATCAAGTAAACATTTTTGAGCCCATCGGTTTTTGGTGGTGCAGATTCTACAAGATTGATGGCAATTAAAGTGTGAGCATCCCTTCTTTGTAAACTTCCTTGGTACCCATGTCATTGAAGGAGATTCTAGGAGTGCTATTGTGTGGGCACCTAGAAGGAATTAGGCCCCTTGGAAGCAAGCTTTTATGATAAGTGATATTGTAAAAAGATGTTCAGTTTTGATGGTCATTTTCAAACATGTTCTAAGAGAATATTCCATTGTTGATTTCCTTGTAAAGGAAGTGTATCTCTTGTAATAGTCTGTCTATTGGGTCCTCGTATGTTGTATCCACTATCTTAATGGATATTTGTTTTTAATATTTCCCTCTCGTAATGAAATTTGAATTGTCATCAATTTAAAATAAAAACAGAGAAATAGGAGTCATTGCAACATGTTTTTGTGAAGCTTACTGGCTTGCTTTTTTGTTGGGCTTTCTTATGGAGTTCAAATGTGTATATCCAGCCGTTATGGTTGTAATGTAACCATTTTAGAATACCATGCTTGGATATGTCACACATGGCACAAATTGACACAAGTGCCTGCATGTAGGTGTCCTTGGGGGATTAGCCGACCCCTATATTCCCAATGGGACTAACCAGACAAGGGAGGTATTGTGGTTTGTTACCATGCATGAGCCATTTGTCTTGCAAATGAAAGCTTGTAAGTTCGTTTTCCAAGCAGGGATCACAGTGTCCTGCCTTATTTTAATATATTATTTATCATCTTTGAGGATTTATTTTAATTGTCATGCTTTTTGCTTATAAATTGTATCTTTCTTGAGATTTCAGAAAATTGATCCTAACGTCCCAGCGCAACTACTTGAGTATGACAAGCGTTTTGAGCAGTACGGAAGTGCTTTTACATTCTATGACTATAACCACCCAGAAGAGTTGCCACCAGCATTGAGGCATGCTTATCAAGTTGTTGTTGCAGATCCTCCTTACCTGGTAAGAGTGCATACCAATGTTCGATAAGAAAAGAAAGAAATGCACACCCACCCAACACACACACACACACACACACACACGTGCGCGCACACTGATGTCAGTGAAGATTTAGTCTTTTATCCCACGTGTCATGTAGCTGGGAGACAGACATGATTGTCAGAGTAGGACATGGATGGGTGTCCAACATGGGGACCTTGTAAATCGTTACTGTTCCCACACGTGTGCATGTGTGAGTGTGTTCATATATAATGATAGTAAAAATGTAATATTATATTAATTTTCCTTGAAGTATTCATAAGGTACAGATAAGTGTATATCGTCATCATCATCGTACCCTTGTCCCAGCTATTTTGGGAGAAATTGTACGTGCATAACAAAATATACACGAAGAACTATATGAAGTGCATAAATACTGCTAGATTAAGGTAGAAGATGAAGATTGTTCCTGATAGAAGAGTCGGGATGTGCCCAACACAGGTGTTGGACATGACGATTATTTGAAATGGAGTGTCCTTGTTGCATAACTCACATGGAAAAGAAATTATGGCACAGAGTACATCCATCTAAATCTTGTTCTCTGCTAGTCTATTCCGGGGACTATCAGTCCTTACTCCTTGCAGCATTTCCCAGTATTGTTCTCCTCAGTACATCCTCTATTCTAAGTGCTGTTCTCATCTAGTCTATTCATGAGACTATCTGTCCTTGCAGTCTTCTTCTCTTTGGAGCACTCCCATCTTTCGTGCATCTCTACATTTGTTCTTATCAGACTTCTTAAAATAATAATAATAATAAAAATAAAAATAAAAGAGTTGTTTATCATGTGAGGGGATAAATCATTAAAAGTGTAAGTATATAAAAGAATGAAGAGTCCCTAAATTCTCTGAAGGAACTCCAGAACCATGTTTCTGTCTCCTGAGGAGCACATCCATCTACGTGGCATCATCATCATCATCATCATCATCATTTGGATGAATGATATTCATCCATCTACATGTTAATTCTACTTTAGTCGGTTCTTGTTTGTCTTCTCTCTGCGGAACACATCCATTCATGTGTCCCTCAATTCTCTGAAGGTTATCAACTGAAGAACTATATCCGTCTTGTCTCTAGGGTACATTTCCATCTACAATTTCTCCATTAATCAGTTCACGCATCTTCTGACTTCCTGATAAGCCAGAGCATGTTTCTGTCTTTTCTCTAAGCAGCACATTCATCTACACGTTCTTCTCTTTTAGTCAGGCCCCATGTCTCCCAGGTTTCTGATCAATCAGAAAATCCGAACCTAGCTCTAAAAACTCTCCCGTTTCTTCTAATTGAAGTGCTTACTCCCTTTTCTTCTAATTGGGTGCTTACTGCCCCGTTTATCATCATCTTATCCTTTCTCCCAGCAATTTGGGTTTGGCTTTTAAATGGTAGATTAGCAAAAGTTCTACTATCAGTTTCCCACCAAATATCAACCTTCCTCTTTTACCTATGCCCTTGGAACTGGCCATGGCAGAGGCTCACATAGACACCACTCTCACGCCAACACATCTCATCCAGCATTGATTCCCATCTCCTCTGTTACATGCTTGCCCAGAGGCACATTGAGCAAAGTAGGGTCTTCTTGGGGCAGTTTCCAGGCAAACTGCTAAGCATGAAGAAGATGGGTAACTACTCAAATGTCAGGCGTAACCAGAAAAAAAGTGGCATAAAAGGACTTGAGTCACTTGATCCTCTTCTGGATAGGTGAGACACCACACTAACGAGCCAGTCAGAGGGTAACTACTCGAATGTCAAGCATAACCAGAAAAAGTGGCATAAAAGGATTTGACCCTCTTCTGGTATGGAGAAAGGTGAGACACCGTACCAGTGAGCCAACTGAAAGAATGCATGAGAGTTCATTCACATTAAATACCCCTGCTACTAAACCAGCCCAAACGTGAGAATGGATTGAGAGTGTGGAGTTTGTGGCGTACTTTTGCAAGAGCTAAAGGTAACCATTCTGCCAATGCAAAGATTCATATGAAGCTACTAAAAATTGAAATTGAAATTTTGGTTACAATAAAGATAAATGAAAAGTGCATGAAAGAGTTCTTCAGGCATAAAGACTGATGATCTCACAGTCGTGTTTGGATCTTGTCTCTCCCGCATCCATACCAGATAGGCCAAATAAAGGTGTGTCTGGTTGCCCTGCCAAATCACGTTTGGCTGGAATTCTCGGCCAACAACATAGGTTTGTTGTTTGGGGTGGGTTGTGAAACGAACCTGAATTAAGCGGGCTTTTGTTTTCCTGCTTTTAACACCGCAAATCACAAGTGGGATATGTATGGGAAGATCCTGACAATTTCTCAGTTCAATTTGGTGCTAGCCTATGGCCATGGAAATTGGGAACTTCCAAGTGCGCAGCCTAAATGAAGTGGGTTAGCGGAGATGAAATGGATACAATTTTTTTAGATGCGGTTTATAGTTTATGCTTGTAGTCCTATTTGTTTCTGATAACCTTCATTTCATCAAACTTCAGTCATTACTTTTACATCTGGTTGATGATTTTACGCTTCCTAATTTGGTGGCAGAGTAAGGAATGCTTGGAAAGGGTTGCTCAGACAATAGCTTTCCTCAGGCGACCGGGAGACTCCTACTTGCTTTTACTCACAGGTACACTTTTGAATGGTTCTCCATTCTGTTGGTATTTAGTCTAGTATGAGCTGGTATCCCACTTTTGCTACATTGATGCATCATCTCTCTCTCTCTCTCTCTCTCTCTCTCTCTCTCTCTCTCTCTCTCTCTCTCTCTCTCTCTCTCTCTCTCCTATTTTCGTAATCTGCCACTTCTCCAATTTTATATGTTAGCATGGTGTTAGATTCATATGGACGTATGTGATTTAGAGACGTGCCACCGTCAAAGATTGATCTCAGAAAACCTAACATGATGGCGTATCCATCAGTTAAACGTTATATTGAAAGATATTTGTTCATTAACATCTAGACAGTATATCTAGATAAGTAAGAATATGTATAATAGTGGGAATGGATACGTAGTTACACCCACCCAAAATATCTTTTCAATGACGGAGTTTTTTTTTTTTTTTTTTGTGTGTGCTTGTATTGACCTCAGAAATTCACCAAGATGAAATGAGCCATATATTGGTCAAAAGATACCAATTTTGTCTAAATCACATGTTTCTAGATCTGTAGGTACGTCACGTGTTTCTAGGATCCTGGCCATTAATCGAGTGAGCCACACATGTATTTTACATATGGACTGATAAACTTTCTTTTGACGGCTTCTTTTCATTATAAAAATTTCATTCTTTCTGATCACAGGATCAACACTATTTTTGGTCCCTGGCATGTTTACAGTGGACCCTGCCTGATTTAATGGCCCCGATCTCTAACATGTGTGCAGGACACATTATCTCAAGCACATTTTCGTGCACCCACAAAAATGCACTCGTGCCTACTATTTAGTTCGAAGGGCTTCTTTCTCCAATTTGATAGAGAGGAATTCTCAATGTTGTACATTGTGCATGTAGAAGCCGAGCTTTGTGCGCCCATCTTGTTTATCTTGTAATGACTCCATCTATCTGATTTGTATTGCATATATTTCACCATGCAAACCAAAATTCAGCCCAATGCAAACTTCAAGTGAGCCATACTAAGGGAAACAATGCAAAATCGACTGCCTTCTTAAAACTCGAGCTCTGTGGGGGTACTCTGCGGTAAGCTTGTAAAATCCACTCTGTCCATCAGGTTTGCCTTCAAATATTGACCTTACAAACCAAAATTCATCTCAATCCAAAATTCAAGTGAGCCACACAAAGGGGAATAAGGTAAAATCTGCTTTGTTCTCTCAAAACTCGATCTCTGTGGACCCACAGTCTTGAGCAATCCACTCCATCCATTAGGTCTCCCTCCTCATATTCACCGCTCGAGCCAAAACTCAGCCCAATCCAAATCCAAGTAAGCCACACTAAAGGAGGACAATGTAAAATCCATCATCCTTTCAAATCACTTTGATTTTTATTATTGTGTGTTCCTAACATGTTTACTGAGAGGTACTTTTGAATAGCAATTCTCAACAAACAATTCCAGAGAATTGTTTATTGGGAATCAATTGTGCCCTTGCTAGAAGCAACACCAAACAGTCTGCAAAAAAGAAGATAAAATGTTTCCTTTTTTTCCTCAAATATACTATACATTTTGGGTGTTGGGTATGTGTCTGACAACAAAAAATTTAGCATGAGTGATGCAGTGCAGGTGGGCCTGACCTATATAGAGGGCTGAGATCAATTAGGTCGGATGACACCGTGGGCCATACTTATGTCCAGCGCTTGTCTGGTTTGAAGTTAAAATTTGATGGAATCCTAAGGGTGTTTTGGACATTTTCTTGTGGGTGGTTGGTAGGTAGGTAGGGGTGTCTGGTTAGAACCTTGGGCAATTAATCACAAGATTAGTTATGAAATTTGTTGGAGTTTGTTATAAGGTTGTTGAGTAGTTGCAGGGCTTAGTATAAATACTTGTTCTGAAGATTGTGAAAGGACTTTTCATAGAATTTGAAAGAAATGACTTTTCATAGACTTTGAAAGAAATGACTTTTCATAGAATTTGAAAGAAATTTCATTTCTTGGAGCAAGAAGCTTGAGAGCCCTTCTTTCTGAGTTAGATTGTAATTTGCAATCCAAATATTTCCTTTTTTCCCCTGAATTGCCTTCTCCTTGTATTCTTTTGTATCAAAGCCTGAGGTTCATTGTAATTTACAATCGAAAAATATACGAGTCTATTTTTTTTCATAAAAATTTCATAGTGCTGAATTGAATCGAATTGCAAATCAGCACACACGCATTCATGCACCCCCACCCTGCACGCCATTCGAGCCAAATATGGTGGGTCCCACCATGATGTGTTGTTGAAATTCACTCCAACGGAGTCCAACCCTCAGATGTGTTACATCATGTTAGGGCTAGGGCCCAAATTCAGGCTAATCCATGATTCAGGCTCTAAATGGTTAGAGTGGATTCACGTGTGTAGCACGTGTGCAGAGAGAGAGAGAGAGAGAGAGAGAGAGAGAGAGAGAGAGAGAGAGAGAGAGAGAGAGAGAGAGAGAGAGAGAGTCTCCTGGGAACCATGTGATGTGGGCACAAAATCTGGACAGTCCACTAGCTGACTCACCTTATGAAACCCCCAGGGCTAACTTTTTGGCTTGATCCAAAAAACTGGTGGGCCATAGCAAAGTGGAAACCCCCAGGCCCTTGATTTGCCTCTCACTATGGCCCACCAGATTTTTGGATATGGCAAAAAAAGTTAGCCTTAGGGGTTTCATGTGCCCACATCACGTATCAAAAGTTTTCACTAAGTTCCCATGAGAACCGATTACTTGTAGAGCATTTGTGTATACACACACGTACCTACGTACACACATACAGGTCTCATGTCCAACCAATTGGATCTCAAGTTATGGTCCACCCAATGGATAACTTCCAACTTTTAAGTCAATGCAACATCTAAACCTTCCAATAAGTTGGCCCCATCACGTGGATCACATAGTGCTAAAATCAGCCCCATCTACTCATTAGATGAGCCATATCATAGAAAACAATGTCTAGCCATTGATAAATAGCAAGATACAAGTGTGGTACACTCAATAAGTAGATGTGGCTGATTTTTGCATAAAGCAATCCTCATGGTGGGCCCAACCTATTGGATGGATTGGATATCGCACATGGAAGGTTGAAAGTTAACTGTTGGGTGGACCATTAATTGTGGCCCAACTGGTTGGACTTGAGATCCCGCGTGTGTAGGGTTTTGCTAACATTTCCACGTTCAAGAGGACATTAACAATGTCTCCAAACCTTTTAAATGGCACATGGGTGACCTATTGTTGATAGGAACCATTCATTCATTTAAGCTGATCGGATGATCCTAACTCTTTGAATGGGGCCAATTTGTTACAATTGTCTGTTGTTTACGAGCCATAAATCACATGGTTAGAATCATCAAATCAAAGTGTTACTTTAGAATCATAAGAAGTAGAAAGTGGGATCTATCTATTAGATGTTTTAAGATGATTGAACCTATTTTGTTTCTCTAGACAATCTTGATTGTCCAGTTTCATGCGATCGGAAGCTTAGGCTAACCCGATTGGCATTATTTTTCCACCATGGCTTGCTCCTAGTTGTATGAATGAATGAATGGTTCAACAATAGGTCACCCCGTGTGCCGTATGTGAGCAAAACCCATATATATACACATTATTTATGTATGCATGTATTTATGTACTTGAGTGGTAACACAGAGACACACACATAGACATAACATTTGTATTTGAGTGGTAACACTTTTTTATGTATGCATGTATGTCACCCCCCAAATTCAGAAATTGGACTCACAAAATTCCCGATTGCCGAATCCGGTGCCGACAACCTCCGTAGTACTGCATTCTCGGCTCCTAGCGTGCATACGCCAGATTCCGATCCTGGGATCCTACAAGGATGATTTTCCAACGTACATTTATCTCGTAAGAAGCATAACCACAAGTTTACCCAAATCACAAAGGCAACATCATCATCACATATCCACTAATATAAACATTGGAATACAGTGCTGAAAGGGAAATACATATATTGAAAATCAAAGCTCTAGAAAACAGTTGCATGCTTCAAGCTCAACGCTGCTACGACCTAACGCCACTTGCACGCATCTATCGTGTATAAGCTTATAGAAAGCTTAAAGGGTGGTGAAAGTGTGTACGATGCACATGCCAAGCATATAAATATCAAAGTAAGCGGAAATACTGGCAATCCATAAATCGTACAATATCAGAGTAATGCGGAAACATGCTAGTAAGTCCATAAATACCATCAACCTTATCCAGGCTAATGCGATGCAAAAATATAATAAGCCAATATCATATACTGAGGAAGTAATGTAGATCAGCTATGCAATGCGGAGACATAGTAAGCCAAATACTAGATACCGAGTCCACGAATACCGTCAACCTTAATCAGGTTATGCAATACAAAAGCACAATAAACCAAATGCTATGTGCTGATGATGTAATGCAATATGCGATGCGAATGAAATGACCAAGCTGGAGTGTGAAGTCGGGACGATGGTACGTAGTATCGCAGGTTATGGAGTCCACCACAAGGGACTTATATCCAAACCAGTCCCATACCTAAATTTGGATAGTCAGACTCAATGTGGTAAACTCCTGATCTCAGGTTAGTCGCGCACCCCAACCGAAATCCTAGCCATTGCGAAGGTACACGTAACAAATAGTTGCACACCACCAGCCCGAGTTGATAGTGAATGAATGAATGAGTATGCAATTCCTGCTCAATAAGTCCACATATCAGTACCGTACATCTCTGGGATCATCATCAGGGTCTATTACACTCTACGCCAGCTTGCCGCTCCTATCCGAGTGCACAACTGGGTAAGTGGAAGAGACCTCACTATCCGCCTGCCAATATCGGGCCCAGTTCGTCGATAGCGGACCCATTCCTCAAGCTGGTCAAACTCAACCTAGATATTGCCCCCTCACTCAGGCGGGTAAGGTCACACCTCCTCCCAACCGACCACGACACAGTGGGAGATGCGGCCTACTGGTATACGGCTCTCATGCGCTCATATATATCCACTCGGTCTAGACGTTGAGGCGTCTCCTGACCACGGAGGTTTAGAGATTTTCACTCAAGGACATCTATGGGGCCCGTATGCTACAACCAGACATTTCCGGT